>CM038146.1:108787837-109526982 GCA_021437245.1 Aegilops speltoides
CGACGGTAGAGGCCATCCATTTGCCTCCCGCTCCAGATCCGGTCATCTTCGGAGGACCTCTTCGATGGAGAAGAAGAGTGCTTTGGGCGCTTAGGCTCGAAAGCAAAGGAATGGACTAGCGGAAGGGAAAGGCGTGGGTAAAGAGGAAGATACCTTATCTCTTTATAGAGGCGGTTTTACGCCTCCCCACTTGCCTGGTGGAACCTGCTCATTCCCCACTCACCGCAATTAGGGGTGCGGTTGGGCTACCCTTGCCCGTATTGATGAAAGCCCCGCGATAAGGGGAGCACGATCGCTGCTTCGACGAAACCGCCTCGCAACAAGTGCAATGTTTGGTAGTAGAGATGGTTCAGTAATGACTCATCCATAATGCTATGTCATGCTATCCAAAGATGTCAGCAGATTATGTTTGTGGAATATCGTTCTCTCCATGATGGCGTGTCAAGATCATCTTGTGGTACCGGACACGATTCAAGTGTTCGGTAATTATTTTGGAGTATTCGGAGATGGAATCCTCCTTGCAATGTGGAAGGCAAAACTGCGCGCTGGACTCATCGCCATTGAAGCCTGGTTCAGGGGCTACTGAGGGAGTCCTGGATTAGGGGGGATCCGGACAGCCGGACTATATACTTTGGCCGGACTATTGGACCGTGAAGATACAAGACTCGAGACTTTGTCCCGTGTCCGGATGGGACTCTCTCCTATGCGGAAGACAAGCTTACGATCCGATAATAGATTTCCTTCTTTGTAACCGACTCTATGTAAACCCTAGCCCTCTCCGATGTCTATGTAAACCGGAGGGTTTAGTCCTTGGAAACAGAATCAAAATCATCATAGGCTAGCTTCTAGGGTTTAGCCTCTATGATCTCGTGGTAGATCAACTCTTGTAATACTCATATCATCAATATCAACCAAGCAGGAAGTAGGGTTTTACCTCCATCAAGAGGGCCTGAACCTGGGTAAAACATCATGTCCCTTGCCTCCTGTTACCATCAGCCTTAGACACACAGATCGGGACCCCCTACCCGAGATCCGCCGGTTTTGACACCGACAGGGGCCCCTCGAGGTTTGGCTGCAGCACGCCGACTGCGGTGCCCCGGCAACCGGAGCGAAGGTTGAGGTTGTCGCTTCGGGCAAGGTCTTCATGACGCCGAAATCGCCTGGGTCTGCCGAATAGGGGGTGCCTCATGATTCATTTCGAATACGATGGCGCCTCCTTGATGCTCTTCAAGGTCTTCGACGTGGAAGGCCACCGGCTGGAGTGCTTCCCCAGAGGAGGTAGCCAGGGCATCAACGTGGCAAGGGCCAGGCGTGCCACCCGCTTCTTCAACGGCTCCTCTGGCAGTAGCGGTGATGCTTGGGAGTCCAGCGCCTTTCCTGAGCTCTTCGTGACTCCGGAGATGAGCGACGACAGCTATGTGTCCTCGAGCTCGCGCTGTGCCCGGAGCAAGGCGGCTGCATCAAGCCGACGGCGTAGCTGACCTGGATGGGGTTGGCGTCGGCCTCCCGTGGCCCACTTTTGATGATGGTGTCGGCCATGGAGGCGCATGTAGTTAGGGCTCCTTAGGATTTGCGTCTTTTGTTCCCTGCGAGGAATCGAGAAAACACCCGTGGGGGCTTGTAAAGGGTCTGCGATGTCTTTGTCGATATTATCCTTATTATGAAGCGGTGCGAATGCTTGTCCTATCCCGGCTCGGTTCCCCCTTTCTAGCCTCGCGACGGCTTGGTGCTCTACGCTGACAGGTCCCGATCCCTAGGCAGGCTTCAGCCGTCGCTGGTATGCCAGGTCGCGATGCCGTGGTCAAGGCCAGGAGGTGAGCGGCCCGAGGTCCAGTAAGAGCCCCTAAGGCGCGATGCTCAGGAGGTCCCCTGAGGCGCGATGCTCAGGAGGTCCCCTTTAGTGCTCAAGCGGCCGTCGAAAGGTGAGAAAGGAAGGCAACATTGTCGTCACAGAGCCGCATTAGGCGGAGATTCTGTATCGCATCAATTAGTTATTCCAGGTGCGAAACTTATCTCGAAAACATGGATTCGCTCCTTCGAGTTGCGCCGGACTTGGGCGTCGGCAGCTAGGATGTAGTTGGGTTAGGCCTTCGCGATATTCCCCTCTCTTCCCCTCACTCTCCTTCGTGCTCTACGTCCTCAGGTCCTGGCCCTCGAGCGAGCTCAGCCGCCGCTGGTATGCCAGGTCGCTATGCCGTGGACAAGGCCAGGGGGTGAGGGCTGGATAGCCAGTAAGAGCTCCTGAGTCGCGATTCTCAAGAGCCCCCTTTTAACATGCAAGCGGATCGTTCGGGAAAGAAAGAGAGAGCTCGTGGTGCCACCCGCTGTAGACCTCAGGAGGTTCCTACAAACCAACACGAGAAGAGCAGGGGTTGCTATTACGATTGCCGACCGGCCATTTGGTTGCTCTGAGAGAGTGGTGACGGCACTGAGGGCCTGGTGAGGTGATGCTTGCGAGGCTGTCGTGGGCCAAAGCTCGACCACTCAGATTTGTCGACGTTGCAGGGACGGACCCATGCACAAGCGTCGTGCCAGCGTGAGCGGCTCCAAAGGTAGGTGTCAATCGAGCAGGCGATAATCACAGGCAGGTTAAGCATGAAGGGCAAATCAACTTAGGTAAAAGCAAGAGGGATACATGCCACCGGGTCAGGCCCGAGCGGCTTGGGGATGATGCAGCATGAGGGGCGCCCCCAGCAAGGTAAACTAAAGACATAAGAAAAAGGGATACATGCCGCAGGGATAGACCCGTGAGGTCTGGGAATGATGCAGCCCTGAGGGCGCTCCCAGCTGAAATGAACTCGAAAGGTGTCACCTGATACCATTGTAGAGGGGGTGTTGGAGTAGCTGAAGGTGCACAGTGAAGAGGCCGATCCTCACGAGCCACCGGGGCCCTGAGCCTCGGGAGGCTCTGGGGGTCCAGGCGGTTCCTCGAGGACCATCTCCATCTCCGTGAGGACCACGTGATGCCTGGCCTCCTGAGCCGCCAGAATGCTCTGCAGATGGCGCTGGTGAGTAGCAGCCTGCTCGGGCAGCCGAAGGCATGCGAACGTAGTCAGCAATGCACTCGCAACATCCCACACGCGAAGGCCAGAGGCGCTCCTGAGACGCGGCTCGGTTGAGCCCTGGGAAGTCCATGCAGACGTGCAGCCCGCCATCTTCGCCTGGATGGGGAGCTACACCAGGCAGTCGGTGATCGCCGCATATGACTCTTGATTCCTGAAGCTCCTGAGTGGTCTTGGTGATGAACTCCTGAGGGTTGGGCCTTTCGTGCCCCATGCCTTCCTGAGGGAAACGTGCTGCGAAGCACGCCCACAAGTGGTGCCCGAGCGCCTCCCTCGTGATCTTGGCAAAGTCGGAGGCCCTCCAGAAGAGATCCCCCGAGCCCTGCCCGAGGAGGGCGCCAGGCACGCCTTCCTATGCGATGGAGGGAGGCGCCCCTTGCACGAGCATGGATCATGATGCGACACCTCCTGAGGCCTTGAGCTGGGCGATGTCTTCTTCTTATTGGGAACTACCTCAGGAGGGTTCTCGCTCTTGCAGTCTGTGTCCTTGATTGATGCAGCTAGGAAGGCACGCTCGAGGGAGCACACCGCATCCTTCTCTTCGCAGGGATCGTGGATGATTCCGCCGCTCGCATCTTGAGGACGCTAGAGCTGCAGGGTCATTGCCATGGACTTGGCTAGGGCTAGATACCCAAGGATGGCATTGTATGGCAGGCGAATGTGGGTGACGTCGAAGTCGATGAGCTCGGTACGGTAGTTGTTGTGTTGCCCGAAAGTGACAGGGAGGCAGACCGGCCCTATCGGGGTAGTGGAGCCATCAGTGACTCCTGAGAAAGGCTTGGTAGGCTGAAGTTGATCATAAGGCACTTGAAGGTTGTTGAACATCTCAACGTATAGAACGTTGAGTCCTACGCCGCCATCGATGAGGGTCCTGGTAACTTGCACATTGTTGATGACTGGGGAACAAAGCATTGGGAGCACGCCAGCTGTAGCCGCATACTTGAGTTGATCTGCTGAGCTGAAAGTAATGGTGCACATGGACTATCAGAGTGGGCGCGTGGCCTCGAGCTTGGGGAGGACTGCATTCACCTCGCGAGCAAACTGCTTGAAGATGCGCTGAGAAGCTGGGGCCTGGGTGCCGCCCAAGATGCAAGCAATAGCACGTGCCTCCTGGAAGCCCCCAACCCCCTCGTCCTGGTGGTGGTCACCATTCCTCCTTGGTGGTGGCGGTAGAGGAGGAAGGCTCATGCGCGTCAGGACGTCTCGCGAGGCTGATCCCTCCAGTGCTCCTCGCGAGGCTGGTCCGCCAACGATCCTCGCGAGGTCGGTCACGCCACTCCTAGCGAGGGCCTCGGTCGCCCCATCGCCCCTCCACCTCTTCCTCCTCGTCGTCGAGTCTGGCCGGTTGCGCTGGGTATCGACCGATGCGCCCTTCCCGGACGGCTCTAAGCTCTTGACATTCGCTGGTGTTGTGGGTTTACTGTGTTGTGTAGGTGCAGAATCGCTACCCTTGGACGACTCCGCTGGTCCCTCGCCTTTGCTTCGTGTCCGGTTCTGGCCATGAAAGCACGGCTGCTCTTTGCGCTTCACGCCCTGGCCTTGGCCTTCTTCTTCTCGGGTCAAGAGCTGGAAGCTTGAGAAGGGAGAGGCACCCCTCCTCAGCTCTTGCGCACTTGGTCGCCAGGTTGAACAGCTCTAGAGATGTGCACAGGTCCTCGTGGATGGAGAGCTTCTCCTTCATCTTGACGTCGCGGACGCCGTCAGAGAACGCTGAGATGATGGCCTCCTCAGTCACCTTGGGGATCTTGAGGCAGGCGTTGTTGAAGCGCTGGATGTACTTCTGCGGGGTCTCTCCAGATTGCTGCTTGATGCATCACAGGTCACCCACAGCCGGAGGGTGGTCACGGGTGCCCTGGAAGTTGGCGATGAAGCGGTCGCGCATCTTGTCCCAAGAGGAGATCGAGTCGGGTGGCAGGTTTAGGAGCCAGGTGCGGGCACCATCCTTGAGCGCCATGGGAAACTAGTTCGCCATGACCTTTTCGTCTTCGTTGGCCCCCTTGATGCCCAGCTTGTAGAGCTGCAGGAACTCCATGGGGTCGACGGTGCCGTCGTAGCAAGGAGGCAGATCCGGCATGAACTTGCCTGGCCAGGTGACGCTGCACAGCTCGATGGTGAAGGCACGGCAATTGCGGTTGCCACCGAAGCTTTTTGCAGATGCGGGGCTTGCTCTTGATGGTTCCCGCGTGCCGCCGCTAGGGGCAGCACGGGGTCTTGGCGTGCCGGCGCGGGGATGTGGTCTTGACGTGCTGGAGCGGGGAGCACGTGTGCGCCTTCTTGAGGCCGAGGGATTTTTGGCAGCTTCTTTCTTGCCGCTCGGGCACCGGACGCGTGGGTCACGTCTAGGGGCCGCGCGCCTGGAGCCAGAGCGCCTTCTTGGGGAGGAGGTGGCGGAGGCGCTCCCTGAGCCGCGTCGCCCATGCAGGACGGAGGGCGAGGAAGCAAGAGGGACGGCGCAGGAGAGCCCCCCGCGGCGTTGACAAGCTCGGTGATGCGAGCGAGCCACTCCTCGTAGAGGTCGTCGACAGGGCGGTAGTGCAGGAGCTCACATGCCAGAAGCAACACGGCATGCGCGTCCGTGGGGCCGTGACGAGCGTGAGACAATGAACCAGCAGGGGTCAGCGACGGAGTGGCGGTGCGGCCTTCCCGCCGCACCGAGGGGTGCAGCAAAGATGCTTGCTACTCGTTCCCCGCCGGGCCGGTGGCGCGCGAAGCGCAAGCGATGGAGAACGGCGAGGAGGCCCACCGATAGGATCCGCTCTGGCGACACGACGGGCGAGCAGCTCAAGGCCAAGACGAAGCTCGGCGAAGCCCCGCCATGGATGCGACGGTTATGGGTCGCAGACATGGAGAAGATTTCAAGCACTACTACCTGTGCGCCAATGTCGGATATCGGGTTCCGGCAAAACCCTTAAGGTTCGAACTCTGGGTTGCGCACGAAGATCTTCTCCCAACCGATACACGCCCCAAAACCTCGCCACGATTCTAAGCTAACACGATGAATAACACAAGAGACACGAGGTTATACTGGTTCAGGCCACCGTTGTGGTGTAATACCCAAATCCAGTGTGTGGTGTGGTGGAGTGCCTCTTGGGCTGATGATGAACAGTACAGGGGAAGAACAGCCTCACGAGAGGTGTTCTTGTGGTGGTGGTGTGCTCTACTAAGGAAGGATTCGATCAGATCCCGCTCTAGATGAGATGCCTTCTACTGTGGTGGCTAGCCCTATTTATAGAGGCCCTGGTCCTCTTCCCAAATATTGAGCGGGAAGGGAGCCAACAAAGGCCATTTTGAAAGGGGACAACTAGTACAAGCTATCCTGACTAAAGGTGGTCTTCGCCGCCAAAAGCACCGTGATGACGCTGCCTTGGCTCCACGGTGACCTTCTGCCCCGCAATTCCCGCTGGTCTAGGTCTCACAGAATCGATATGGAAACCTTGCTTGATGCCTCAGATTCGGCCAAGGCTTGCCCCCTTTGTACCAAAGAGGAAAGGAGGACATCGCAGAGGCCGGGCGCCACCGGGCGCCTCGCCTCGGTCTTGATCGTCATGGCTTGCGCCATGAGCACGCCGCGAGGTATCCCTTACCTTGATCTCTCCGCCTCCTCGCGAGCCTGCTTGGTGAGGCCGCCTCGAGGAGGCCTTGTGTCGTCTCGCCTCAGGAGGCTCGGCCTCATGAGGGTCTTGAACCTGGTTGATGAAGACATGCTGCATCACACCGCTGAGCCACGCCGCAGCCGCAGTGCAGTGCAACTCGGGGACCCCGACACGCCTCCAATGTATCTATAATTTATGAAGCATTCATGCTATATTATTATGTGTTTTGGATGTTTATGGGCTTTATTATACACTTTTATATTACTTTTGGGACTAACCTAATAACCGGAGGCCCAGCCCATGTTGCTATATTATTGCCTATTTTAGTGTTTCGAAGAAAAGGAATATCAAACAGAGTCCAAACAGAATGAAACCTTCGGCAGCGTTATTTTTGGAACAGAAGCAATCCAAGGAGCTTGGAGTACAAGCCAGGGAAGTTTCAAGGAAGCCACGAGATAGGGGGGCGCGCCCACCCCCCCTGAGCGCGCCCTCCACCCTCATGGGCCCCTCGAGGCTCCCCCGACCGACTTGTTTCGCCTATGTATTCCCATATACCCTAAAAACATCGAAGGAACAATAGATCAGGAGTTCCGCTGGCGCAAGCCTCAGAGCACTCAAAACCTCTCGAGAGCCTGCTCCGCACTCGCTGGAGGGGGAATCCTCACCGTGGCCATCTTCATCATCCCGGCTCTCCATGACGAGGAGGGAGTAGTTCACCATCGAGGCCGAGGGTATGTACCAAGAGCTATGTGTTTGATCCCTCTCTCGTGTTCTCTATGGCACGATCTTGATGTATCGCGAGCTTTGCTATTATAGTTGATCTTATGATATTTCTCCCTCTACTCTCTCTTGTAATGGATTGAGTTTTCCTTTGAAGTTATCTTATCGGATTGAGTCTTTAAGGATTTGAGAACACTTGATGTATGTCTTGTCATGCTTATCTGTGGTGACAATGGGATATTCACGTGATCCACTTGATGTATGTTTTGCGATCAACTTGCGTTTCCGCCCATGAACCAATGCATAGGGTTGGTACACGCTGCCCCGACTCTCCGTAGAAACTTTGGGGCACTCTTTGAAGTACTTTGTGTTGGTTGAATAGATGAATCTGAGATTGTGTGATGCATATCGATAATCATGCCCACGATACTTGAGGTGACAATGGAGTATCTAGGTGACAATAGGGTTTTGGTTGATTTGTGTCTTTAGGTGTTATTCTAGTATGAACTCTATGATAGATTGAACGGAAAGAATAGCTTCGTGTTATTTTACTACGGACTCTTGAATAGATAGAACAGAAAGGATAACTTTGAGGTGGTTTCTGCATTCTACCATGATCTCTTCATTTGTTCTCCGCTATTAGTGGCTTTGGAGTGACTCTTTGTTGCATGTCGAGGGATTGTTATATGATCTATCTATGTTATTATTGTTGAGAGAACTTGCACTAGTGAAAGTATGAACCCTATGCCTTGTTTCAGAAAGCATTGCAATACCGCTTGTGCTCACTTTTATCATTAGTTACCTTATGTTTTTATATTTCCAGATTACAAATACTCATATCTACCATCCATATTGCACTTGTATCACCATCTCTTCATTAACTAGTGCACCTATACAATTTACCATTGTATTGGGTGTGTTGGGGACACAAGAGACTCTTTATTATTTGGTTGCAGGGTTGTTTGAGAGAGACCATCTTCATCCTACGCCTCCCACAGATTGATAAACCTTAGGTCATCCACTTGAGGGAAATTTGCTACTGTCCTACAAACCTCTGCACTTGGAGGCCCAACAACGTCTACAAGAAGAAGGTTGTGTAGTAGACATCAACCCCCGTTCCCAGAACACCGACACCAATGATATATGGTTATCCTATGTTGTTTGAGTAGATTCATTTTGTCATGTGGGTTAATTGTGATCTTGGTTGGTATAATTGTATATTTTGTTAATGGTGTTATCCTACGGTGCCCTCCGTCTCGCACAAACGTGAGGGGCCCCACTGTAGGGTGTTGCAATACGTTCATGATTCGCTTATGGTGGGTTGCGAGAGTGATAGAATCTTAAACCCGAGTAGGTTGGTTGTTGCGTATGGGATAAAGAGGACTTGATACTTAATGCTATGGTTGGGTTTCACGACCTTAATGATGTTTAGTAGTTGTGGATGCTTGCTAGGGGTCCAATCATAAGTGCATATGATCCAAGTAGAGAAAGTATGTTAGCTCATGCCTCTCCCTCATGTAAGATTGCAAGAATGATTACAGGTACTTGTTATCGGTTGCCTAGGGACAAATGACTTTCTTGTTGACAAAAGCTATCCACTTTTACTCCTTGCATTTTATTCATAGTTTTATTCCCGCACAGTACTCGTAGTTTTATTCTTGCAAAATAGTTTCATACTTGTTTTAGGTAAAGCAAACGTCAAGTGTGCTTAGAGTTGTATTGGTGGTCGATAGAACTTGAGGGAATATTTGTTCTGCCTTTAGCTCCTCATTGGGTTCGACACTCTTATTTATCGAAGAAGGCTACAAACTATCCCATATACTTGTGGGCTGTCAAGACCTATTTCCGGCGCCGTTGCCGGGGAGCAATAGCGTGGGGTGAATATTCTCGTGTGTGCTCGTTTGCTTTATCACTAAGTAGTTTTTATTTCCCGTTCTAAGTTTGTCGGAGTAATGGGCCATGGGTAGGCCGACCCAGGACCCAGGATCTTTCAAGACATCGGGGCAGGCCGCGCCCCTCAGCCGATTCCCAGCTGGCGACCTTCGAGAGGGCCGAGTCCCAGCTGGCGACCTTCGAGAAGGCCGAGACCCAGCAGGCGACCTTCGAGAAGGCCGAGTCCCAGCTGGCGACCTTCGAGAAGGCCGAGTCCCAGCTGGCGACCTTCGACAAGGCCGAGTCCCAGCTGACGACCTTCGAAGAGGCAGAACCCTCAAGATGGCGACTTTGGGACAAGCCGACTCCGGGCTAACGACCTCTCAAGGGGCCGACTGTGAGAGTCGGCCCGCGACCCTTCACGAAGACCGATGCGGGGTACAGCCCCATCGTGGCTGTCCCTCGACCCACGGAGGAAGGCATGGCTACAAGGAGTCGCGTCCACCAGAGATCTCGCGTGAGGCGCTGCACTGCTGCTATGCCTCCTTGATTCTCAGCCACAAGGCGCAAGGCATCGCGCCCACGACGGCGGCACAGACGTCTGGAGATCACCGCCCCCGCCGCTGAGATAGAAGAAGACGGCCAAGAGTCCGAAGACGGACCACGGAGTCGGCTCTCCCAGTAGTCGGCCCTCCCCGCCAGGCCCCACAAGCCATAAACCAGATTGACGGGGTGGCGACAAGGATCACCGACAAAGGGCGGACTATTCCCAGACCCCATGACCGAGCCTCGGCCATCGAGCGCCAGACAAGAGTTCTGCGCTCTGCTGGTCCCGCCAACAAGGGCCCCGTGGCCGGCAGGAGGACGGCTGAAGAGAGATCGACGACTTAGCCACGCCACGGATTATCATTGTACTTCGGGGTAGGCCTATATAAACCTCTGGCACCCATGCAAAGGGTTCGGCCCTGATAGGCTTTAGACACATATAGCAAGAGGGAAAGAGCTAGCCTTGCTCCTTCCTGCCTCCACACAGCTCGAGGAGCGCCATTGTACTATTACCCCATAGTGATCATGCGGAGACCCCGCAGAGCAGCAGTAGGGGTGTTATCTCCTGAGAGCCCCGGCTGGGTAAGATTCGCCAGGCATGTTCGCTTTATCCCGCTTCTGTGCACCGCGACGCTCTACTCGCCTCCACCATGATAAGCCACCTGCTGGCATATGTCGCACCTAACCCCGACATTTGGCGCCCACCGTGGGCCAGTGCACCGTCCGTCCGGAGATCTGTTCGACGGAACTTTCTTCCTCCCTGGCGAAGCGCCAGCCCGCTCGCCAGATGGAGTTCAGACGACGATCAAGGCGCCGGCCGCCAGCGAAGCGGCTCGCCAACTCATCGGGCGAGGTGCGCTCGACGAGCTCAAGCCTGAAGGGCACGGTGGCCCCGAGAACCTTCTCGGCCTCTCGACCAATCTTCAAGTCGCCGGCAGCCCGCCAGACTTGGAGTCCGTGAGGCTCCTCCGACCCGATGCTGGTTGACTGACGCCAGACGATTGATATCTTCCCCACCAACGCGGTGGTTTACGACGAGCCGCTCAGACGAGGAGAGCGACGGAAGTGCCACGGAGGTGCTCGCCATCGCCACGGCGAGCACTCCGTGAAAACGCCCAGACCTGCTGCTCGCGGCCCTCGCAGACCTGTCCGCGCCTCCCCAGAGGACGTGGACGCAGAGATGTTGAAGAGCGCCGCCAGATCATTGAAGGCGCCAAGAAGTTGGCAAGCATGAGACGCTTGTCCGGCGCATATCAACGCGAGATGGACCGCTGCCAGGGCGGCTTCGCCGCCCGATCGGGCCGAGCCGCCTCGGTGTGGTCCGAGAGCGCGGCGCGGCTATCGCTGATCTGTTCGGGCGGCGCCTGCAGACGCCACCCTGCGGAGAACATCCGCGCCGCCAAGCGGGCGCATCAAGAGCCGAGGAACTCGACGTGAAGAGCGCCGTGATGACGGAGCGAGTCTAGCAGCTCGACGCGTTGCTGCGCAGAACGCGGCAGGCGGCCGCGACCGACGCGCAGCAACAGAAGAATGACGACTTACCCCCTCGCCGAGATCAAGGCGCGACTCCCGGACGCCGACTGGCGGAGTCCGCGGGAGAGAGAAGGAGCCAGCCGCGAGCCACAGCCGACTCAGATTCCATCGAAGCGCGACTAAGACGGGCCGCCTGCAGCAAAGTGGAGCGGGCGAGATGATTATCCGCCTCCCCGCCAAGAGAACGGCGAAGTCTCCTCCGCCGCCGCTGAGCATCCGACTTTGGAGATCGCTTTGGTCGCCGAGAGGAGTCGGAGAGAACGATGCCCGCCACCGGATCGACCGACTCCACGATCCTCGGCGTTAGAAGAAGAAGACGAGCTGGGTCCGCTTTGCTTCGGCCCCGTGATCGTAGACGAGCCTTCCCCAAAGGGTTCACGCCCCTCAGATACGCCTAAGTACACCGCCCGTGAAGCCGGAGGATTGGCCGATAGACTACCCACGGCCGCAAGATCACCAACGGCAACAAGCGAAGTTGCCGCCAAGTATGTTCCTCATGCTCCGTGGCACGGCCCGACATGGCTGAACAGCCCAAGCCCCGCAGATCAACAGCTGGGTCGACTTCATCGCCTTCATTCGCAACTTCACCAAAGACGCATAAGCGACCTCCCAAGCCGCCAGCCTCTCCTGTGCGCAAGGCCCCGAGGAATCAACGCTACGATTATCTCACGCTACCGGGCGAAGCCCGAACTCCTGCGAGGGCGCACGAGGTGCAGGCCATTGAGTACTTTTTACGGCCGGGTGCCGAGAGGGCACCTCTCAAGCACAAGCTCCTCCGCGACGAGCCCAAACCTTGGCGAACCGCTAATCATAGCGCATAAGACGCCACGGCCGACCCTCTATGAATACGGAGATCCGTCAACGCGCCGGCAAGGTGACTCCTCAGCCCCAGAACGCCGGGCCGAGACGCCACCGACGGCAACAATGTAACGACAACAAGCGTTAGCCCCTCAAGCCGACTACCAACAATGGGTGTCGCAGCAGAGAAGATCGCCAGCCAGATGGGCAGCCTCCGCCAAGCGGCGTATGCGGCAAGTCCAACTGGTGCCGGCTTTCTTATGAGCAGACTCGATGGTCCTTGCAAGTTTCACAGCGCGCCAAACCACACCACCGTAAAGTGCCACCGCTCGCCAGATCGCCAAGGAGACGGCTCGCCCGCCGCCAGCAGGCCGCCACGCCGCCGCCGCCGCCGAGCCGGGCGGCTCGCCACCGGCGCGGTCCAAGACGAAGTTCCCGTAAGAGCACGGAGCATACGAGTGTTCACTACCGCAGATGATCGGCGCAGCAGCGCCAACAAAGAAGAAGAAGTCAACGCAGGGGCGCGAAGCCCCCGAAGTTCATGCATCGTCCGAGAAGCCTATCACCGAGTCAGCGGATCACCCGAGGTGATGCCGAGTCCGGCTCTACGCTGCTGGTTCTCGGAGCAACCTTGGCCATCGACAAACGGGCCGCCTGCTTCGCGGGTCCCGATAGACGGAGGCAGCAAAGATAAACATCCCGCATAAGGATACCATGGAGAAGCTCGAATCAGCGGAGGTAGCCGCAGAGCGGCCGCACCGTTCCATGGAATCGCACCGCCTCTCCGCCGCCGATTGGCAAGATGTCGATAGACGCCCTTCGGAGACAAAGATCACTTCCGCCGAGAGCCAATCTGGTTCGAGGTGGTGGATTTGAGAGCCTGCATCACGCGCTGCTAGGGTCGCCTGCTCCGCCAAATTCATGGCGGTTCCCCTACTACGCCTACCTCAAGATGAAGATGCCGACCTCCAAGGGGATCCCGACTGCCGCCGCGACTACAAGAAGTTGTCCGCCGGGCGGCTGAGAGCAGTGGCTGGCCGAAGTCTTTGGTGATCGCAGCCGAGAAGCTGCCTTGATCGCTGCATGGCGATGGCTGGAAGCAGCCGGAGATGTCGCCGACCCCAAGGAGTCGGAGGCGAAGGATCGCTCAAGCCGCTAAAGAAACCAAGAAGATACCCTTGGACCCGGAGCACCCAGAGAGGTACGCTTGTCGTGGACACCGGCCTCGACAAAGAATAGGAAGGCGAGCTCGCCGATTTCCTCCGTGAGAATCGACATCTTCGCATGGTCCCCAAGGACACGCCAGTGTACCGACGGAATTCGCCGAGCACAAGCTACATGTCAGCCGATGTGAAGCCCGCCAGCAGCCTCTCGCGCTACCGTCTCAAGAGAAAAGAAGAGTAGTGGAGAAGAGATAGCCCGCCCCGCAGCCGGCTTCATCATGGAGGTGTTTTTTCCGGAATGGCTGGCCAACCTCAGGCTGCATCAAGAAGAACAAGCAGGGCGGATGCATCGACTACACCAGCCTCAACAAAGCTCGCCAAGGATCCGCTTGCCCGCCAAGGATCGATCAGTGATAGACTCCACACCGGATGCGAGCTGTTGAGCTTCTTGGATGCATACTCGTGATATCACCAGATCAAGTCAATCCAGCGGACAGATCAAGACCGCATTCATCACGCCGCTTGGAGCCTTCGCACACCGACGATGACGCTCGCTTGAGGAATGCCGGGCGCCACCTTCAGCGCTGATGCGAAATGCCTCTCAAGCAACTCGGCAGAATGCCCATGTTTATGTGGATGATGTGGTGGTGAAGACAGAGAAGCGTGGACGCTGCTAGAGGATCTTAAAGAGACCTTTGAGAATCACGCCGATTCCAGATCAAGCTCAACCCAGAAATGCGTGTTCGAGTCCCAGCCGCCAGCTCCTTGGTTTTCTCGGTCTCCGAACGCGCATAGAGTGCAACCTGTGAAGATCAAGGCCATTGAGAGGATGGAGGTACCCGCCGATCGTTGATGTGCGGTTCACCGCTGCTTGGCTTCCATAAGCCGATTCATCACCGGCCAAGCGAGAAAGCTCGCCATTGTATCAACTTATGAAGAAGACCACTTTTTTCGAGTGGAACCACAAGGCGATGAGGCATTTCTCCAATCGAAGAAGATGTCGACGATTTCGTGTTGGCGGTTCCGACCCCAAAGAGCCCATGTTTGTACATCGCCGCCACCAGCCGGTAGTCAAGACAGCTTATTGTAGTCGAGCGCATGGAGGAAGGCAAGGCTCTCCGTCCAAAGACCAAGATATTACTTGAGCGAGGTAATCGCCGACCTCCAAGCAGAACTACCTCACTACCGAAGATGTGCTACGGCGCGCATTTTGCCGCCAAGAAGTCAAGCCCTACTTTCAAGAGCATCCTATCACCGCGGTCTGCACCGCCCACTCGCCGAGATCATCGGAGTCGAGATGCTTCCGCCGAGTGGCCAAGTGGGCTATCGATCCGCTCCCTACACCATCTACTACCAACCGCAAGACCGCCATCAAGTCACAGCGCTTAGCCGACTTCCTCGCCGACCGGGCCGAGACTCAATACTTGCCGCCTGCTACCGACTTCTACTCATTGGCGATCGTGACTTCGACGGCTCCAAGATGCGCCCGCCTCGAACCGGCGCCGCCCTCACCTCCCCAAGGGCGATAAGCTCAAATACGTGCTGCAAATCCACTTTGCCGCTTCCAACAACGCCGCCAATATGAAGTGCTTGTCCACGGGTTCGCTTGTTAAGGAACTTGCATTCGCCGGATCCTGCTATGGCGACTCGACTTAGTGGTGCAGCAATATCCGCGATCGACGCCAAGGACACAAACATGGCAAGTTACCGCTTTACGCAGCAGCTCAGCGGATATTTCAAGGATGCGACCTCCACGCATCAAGAAACGACAACGATCAAGCAGATGCATTGGCGCGAAGTCGGCTCCACTCGCCAAGCGATACCTTCGGGCGCCGCCCTTCGGCGCCTCCTCAAGCCGCCTATCAAGCCTTCACCAGAATCCGACCCATTTTCGTGCGGCTTTCAGAGAAAGTCGGATCCGACTCCAAGACCCCAGAAGCGACCTCAAAGCTACGCCGCCCGGGATCGCGCCACGGGCCGGGATCGCGCTGGCGGCCCGAGGATCGGCCACGGCCGGGTCGGGATCGCGCCAATGTTCGGGATCGCGCCACCGGCCTAGAGAGTCCTCATTCAGCAAGCGGCAGCAGAGTCCAACCCGCCGCCTCCCAGACCAGCCACCCTTGTCCAAGTCGTTGTGGTGGCAATCGAAGAGATAGCAGCACCCTCGTGGGCACAGCCCATCCACAAGTTCCTAGTCAACAAAGAATTGCCTGCAGATGAGACTCTGGCTCGGCAAGTACAGCGCCGAGCGGCAGCTTACACCATAGTCAACAGAGAGTTAGTCGACGCAGGCCATCGAGTCCACCAACGCCAGAGAATCGAGCAAGGCCAGCGATCCTCAAAGACATCCATCGTATGAAAAGCGGTCACCACGCTGCCTCGAGGGTGCTCGTGGCCAAAGCCTTTCAAGACGGTTTCTTTTGGCCGACCGCCTGGAAGAAGCTAAAGAACTAGTCAAGAAGTGCAAGGATGCCAGTGTTCCGCTTCCAAGCCCCTTCACCGGCTTCAGATCAAGACAATCCCCATCGCCGCCCTTCGCAGTTTGGGGCTTGGACATGGTGGGACTTTTCAAGACGCCCGAGGCGGCTCGACCATTTGCTCGTCGCAGGGACAAGTTCACCAAGTGGGTAGAAGCAAAGCCCATCAAGAAATTAAACGGGCCCACAGCAGTGACCTTCATTGTCGACATCACGGTGCGGTACGGCATACCGCGATAGCATCATCACCGATAATGGCACCAATTTCGCCAAAGGCGCTTTGGCTCGCTTTCGCGCGACGCAGGCATCCGATCGACCTAGCGCCCGCTGCCCATCCGCAGTAAACGGCCAGGTGGAGCGGACTAACGGCTCATCTCGTCCGCATCAAGCCTCGATTGGTCGAACCACTCGAGCGCCGGCCGTTGTTGGGTGGAAGAGCTGCCGCCCTCGAGTCTGCGCGACAACACCAAACAGATCAACCGCTTCACGCCGTTCTTCCTCGTTTACGGTGCCGGGCCGCTATCCCGACGGATATACAATTCGACTCTCCGCGAGTCTCCATGTACACCGAAGAGGAGGCCGAAGAAGCACGGCAAGACGGCGTCGACCTGCTGGAAGAGGGCCGGCTGTTGGCACTCAGTCGGTCCAGCATCTACCAGCAGAGTCTGCGGCGATACTACAACCGCAAGGTCAAGCCAAGATCATTCCAAGAGGGCGACCTTGTGCTCCGTCTGATTCAGAGAACAGCCGGCCAGCACAAGTTGTCGGCGCCTTGGGAAGGCCCCTTCATCATCAGCAAGGTGCTAGGGAACGACGCCTACTACTTAATCGATGCCCAGAAGCCTCGAGCACGCAAGAGAGACGACTCTGGCAAGGAAACAGAGCGCCCGTGGAACGCAAATCTTCTTCAAAGATTTTACAGTTGATACAGTATGTATCACGCTACCCTCCTTTTTGTATTAAGTACTAAGACTTAGGCCTCGAGACAAGCTCGGGACTGCTTTTTGATTACTCAGTATGATATGGATCCCGCTCAAACGCTGCTCTCCCTTTTTTATCATAATCGTCGCACTGGTCCGACTAGTCGCCCGGGACTCGCCGCTTTGTGCTATGAAATGCTCCCGAGGTCGGGACAAGTAATGTGTTGCGCCAAAGCCGCCTCTCACGGAAAGCCGCAGCTCGCAGAGCGACTCGCCGGTAAACGGGAGATGGAAAGAGCGAAGACACATGAAAAACGGCTAAGGACTTAAGAGCTACGATAGCCCAAGCCGCTCCCGCTCCCCTTTCATCGAGCCGACTCACGAGCAATGCCCATAGTTTCAACCCCTTATTATGACGACCGACTTTGAGAGTCGGCCGCCGATTTCAGCCAAACTTGCTACGGCACTCTAAACGATTAAGTACTAGCCTCCTAAAGTAGCCGAGGCTGACCCAATGGGCAGTCCGCAGAGCGGCTGCCCAATGGCAAGGCAAAGAACCAAGGAAGGCGGCAAAGGAAAAAGTCTAAAGAGCCAAAGCAAGGAAAGGCGGAAATTTGATAAATATTTACATAAGGCCCTTGGCCGAATACACCCCGCGGCTGGAATTGTTCGCAACTAACAAGTTTTTAAACAAAGAACAAAAGAAACAGGTAAGGCTGATGCACTCTAAGGGGCGGCCTCCGGAGCCGGAGGGCCGGAGGCGGCGGCGGCGTCTCGGCGTCGGGCAATCGGTGGGCGGTCTCGGCTTGTCGCCTTCAGCGGGCGGTCGCCTCGTCCTTTCGAGGCTCGTCGAGGCGCGATCAGCCGAGGCTGGCCGCTTTGCCTCGTGTTCTCGCACCTCTTCCTCGCCTCCGCCCTCCGACTCGCCTCCCTTCGTGCTGGAGCCGACACCTCCGCCGAGTCCTCCTCGTACTGGTGCATCCCAACCACTCGGCGGAACCTCCTCGCTGCTGGCGGCCCGCCGGCACAAAGACGCTGGTGTCCGTGATACTCGGCGATGGCCGCCTTGCTGCCGACAAGGGCGCCTTCCACGCTCCCTAACTCGGCTGGGCCTCGACCGAACGCGCCAGCGGTCCAGTCCAGCCCAGGTACCACCCTTGATTTAACTCCAGGGCCCGGCGTGCTCGGCGCTGGCCGAGGAGCCCTCCAAGCTTCGAAGCGACCGACGGCGACCTCCAGCCAGTCGGCCGTCCGACTGGCGGTCCGAAGAGCCGGCACCTCCGGCCACAGGGCGGAAATGACTTGCGCACCGGCGCGTTGAAGGCGGCGCATCAAGCGGTGAGCAGGGCGAAGGCGAGCCCCGATGCTCAAGATCTGCTCGTCAATGGTTCGGGGAGCGTTGGCGGCGATCACTTCACCCTGCGCCCTCCTCTCCTCCCGATCCGCCTCGATGGCCGGAGGGACGGCCTGCGAGTGGCCGGGGAAGAAGTCTGCCAAAGACAAGAAAAAGAAACAGTCAGAAAAACCAGAAGACAGCCGACACGTAGTCGGCGACCAAAGACGAGAAGCCGGAGCTACCATCGACGATGTCCTCGAGCACGTGATAGCCGGAGGTCGCATCGCCACGATCTGTCCAGCGTTTCGCTTCCATCGCGAACTCGCTAGGAGGGCCTCCTCCGCGCTTTTGCGCCCTCCGCGCTTCCGGCAGATCCTTCGCCGCCAGCTGCGTCGCCCGAAGGTCGCGCTTTGGACGAGCTTGTCGCACTCCTCCTCCTTAGCGCGACGGGCGGCGCTGGCCTCATCCAGCTGCCCTTGAAGGGCGGCATTGGCGTCTCAAGCTCAAAGAAAGACAAGGCATCGCAAGCAAGGAAGAAATCGCTGGAGATCCGCCCGACCGCCAGCATCGGCCGAATCTCGGGGATTACAGCCCAGCGGCGCCAGCAGCTTCGCTGAGAAGAAAGAAGGAACGTCGCCGAGAGATCCGCCCGACCGCTCAGCAGCCGCCCGAATCTCGGGATTACAGCCAGCTGGTGCGCCAGCGCCTCTGAAGAAGGAAGAATCCGCTCACCCCGACTCTCCGCCAGATCGGGCGGTCCGCTTCTCAGCTCTTCAACATTGCGGTTGAAGGCAGTAGCGAGCTTGTGGTACTCTGCAAGGCCGCAAAGCAAAGTCAGCCTTCGAGTCGCTAGAAGGAGTTCCGAGCCGCTGCAGCAGCCGACTCAACTCGGGACTACACCTGAGTGGTGAGCGCCGCCTCACGTAAAAAGACAAGAGAACGAAAAAGGAAAAACAAAGCATACCCGGACGGAGGTCCGCAGGGCGAGCGCCTTGGTGTAGAGCTGAGGGCTTTCGCTTTTTGCGCAACTTGACCGAACGCCCGAAGCGCTGGTTCAGCGGGCCGTGCCGCCGCCAGGCACCCAGCCGGTGGGCACGGCATCGAGGCTTCAAAGATCCAGGTTCGCCATGCCGGGCGACGCTATCTCTCCCGAAGCCAAGCGCGCGGAGCTCGCCCTCTCGACCAAGCGGCGTCGGCACGGCGACTGGAGAAGCAATCGCGACGGCATCGTCCGCAGCCGGCGGATCTCGCGGGTCCACCGGCTGCTTACCGTGGCGGCCTCAAGACGGAGGCGGCGAGGTGGCGGAGGCGGCGCGGGGTGTCCGGAGCCCGAGGCGCCGCCACCATCCTCCGCGAGGGGTTGGCGGTGCCGACCTCCCGGTCTGCCCCGTGAATTCGGGGCGGTAGCGCCGACGACAATGAGGGACGAGCATCGCCAAGACGGGCGATTTAACGGCCGCCAAGATCCTGCTTTGCCACGGCCGCCGCGCACGCGCCACGGCCTCATCCAGATGCCGCTGGGCGTTGGCGGCCGCCTTCTCGGCCTGCGCCCTCTCCAGCGCTGGCCTCCTCCTCCAGCTGTTCTCCTGCGCGCTCCGCGCCGCCGCCTCGGAGGTCGGCGGCGGATCAACCCGCCGCTGTTGAGGACGCCGCCCCGACCCCATGACAGAGGGCACGCGGCTCTCTCAAGGGAGAGGGGCGCTGAGAAGAAGGAGGGAAAGTCGAAGATCTGCCAAGTCAAAAAGAAACAAAGGGCAAGGGACTCACGAAGAAACAAGTGGTGGCTCTTCACTTCCTTCCGAAGCGGTTGGCCTTCATGCCGCCTCCTCCCGCTTGGTCGCGCAGGGTCCCCTGGCTTTTCGCCTGCCGCCGAGCGACTTCGCCCGGGCGTGGCGCTTTTTGACGCCGGGCTTGGTTGGAAGGGCTGGCTCTCGGTTGGCGGCGCTGATGACTTCGCCGATGTCATCTCGGGCCGGTCGGCGAAGGTCGCCGACGGTCTCGAGGTCGCCGTTTACCTCTCTCCGCTTCGCCTTGGCGTTGGCCTCCAGCGCCGCCCCCAAGTCGGGTCGCCGACGTTGTTGACCTCAGGGTCGGGACGATTCACGCTGCTCTTCGTGGCGCCCGGCTGCGGCGCCGTGGAGAGGGTTCTCGCCGTAATACCAACAAGATCAGAGCTCAAGTCCGATACAAGCGAGATCGGCATGACGGAAACAACTCACCACTCGCGGAGGGTTGTCGCGAGTATGGCTCCTTGCCAAACCGCCACTCGCCGGTGAACTTGCAGCATGGCGAGGTTCACCATGTTCGCCACTTCTCCACGCTGCATGTCTTTGGTGCACAGCCGCTTGATCGTGCCGCCGCTCATCCGACAGATAAGGTGGGGCCGCCTTGAGCGAAGTACCGGCGCGCCACGGCGGCGCGAAGATCGGAGGCGATGAGCCCTCCGATCGCGGCATGACTCGGAGGCGAGCCATGGCGCCGACCGAGGGCGAAAGCGACTTCGACCGATGAGACCAGCTAGGCGGCCGGCCAGCCAGCGGCTCGGGTCGGCGGCGGCAAGTTGACCCGATCGCCGTCGGTGGCGACGTTCTTCACGAGAAGTACGCCTTCGCCACATCTTCACCGACTTCACCAGCGGATGGGCGGAAAGGGTTGTCGGCCGTCGTGTGCCGTGGACGCGATGAACGCGTGCCGCAGACCGCGCCGGCGTGCGGCAGCCCGAAAGCCGAAGCCAAGAGAAGAACTCCTCCCACAGCTCGAGGGTGGGGAGAACGCCGATGTAGCCCTCGCACAGGGTGGCGAAGGCGGAGAGAAGCACCACCGTGTTGGGGGTGAGGTGGTGCGGCTGCAAGTTGTACAGCTCGAGGAACGAGCGGAGGAACCCGCTCGCCAGGAGCCCCATCCCGCGCATGAGATGCGAGCGGAAGATGACCCTTCGCCCGCCCGCGCTGGCCGGATCTCTCCGGCGCTGGGCGGGCTCTGCACCAAATCCACGCCGGAGGCGGCGGGTTCGGGCGAAGAACTCGATGTCCTCCGTGATTCACGCCCGAAGCCATCCCACTCGCCGGAGCGCGAGGCGGGGGGCGCGGCGGAGGAAGAGCTCATCGTCGGCGAGGAAGAAGAAAGCGACGGAGCGAGGCGAAGGAAGAAGAAGGGCAAAAGAGCGGGGAGGGAGGCGCAGATCGCCGCCGCCCCCTCGCCTATTTATAGCCCCGTGGGCTGAGAAGCCGAGGGGGCGACGTGGGGATTAACTGCACCCACGACCCCACGACGCCCCACGATTAACCCCCCACGAAGTTACTACCCGGAGTAACCACGCAGATGCCAACCGCCGCGCCGCAGCGGATCCGCCGGGAGCCGAGGCGCTGTAATGGCGGGCCCCACCGGCGCGGCCCGCTCCACGCGCTGGCGAGCAGGCAGGCTATCGCCCACGTGGCGCCATGCGATAGGGACCGCCTCATAGATGGTAGGGAAGCGAGCCGATCGCCTCGCTTCGCCACGACTTGCGAAGCGGCGGCTTCGCCGTGCCAGCCGACCAAGAGACGGCTGTCGTTGCAGCGGCACCGACTCTCGAGTCGGCTTCGGGATCGAATCGCCGGGCTCGCGAGGCGGCGCCGCCCGGCTTCGCCAGCTGGGACTATCTGCCGGAGTAATGGGCCGGGTAGGCCGACCCAGACCCAGATCTTTCAAGACATCGGGCAGGCCGCGCCCGGCCGATTCCCACCGGCGACCTTCGAGAGGGCCGAGTCCCACCGGCGACCTTCGAGAAGGCCGAGACCCAAGAAGCGACCTTCGAGAAGGCCGAGTCCCAGTGGCGACCTTCGAGAAGGCCGAGTCCCAGCTGGCGACCTTCGACAAGGCCGAGTCCCACTGATGACCTTCAAGAGGCGTAACCTCAAGATGGCGACTTTGGGACAAGCCGACTCGGCTAACGACCTCTCAAGGGGCCGACCGGAGAGTCGGCCCGCGACCCTTCACGAAGACCGATGCGGGGTACAGCCCCATCGTGGCTGTCCCCTCGACCCACGGGAGGAAGGCATGGCTACAAAGAGCAGCTGCCACCAGAGATCTCCGTGAGGCGCGCATCGCTGCTATGCCTCCTTGATTCTCAGCCACAAAGGCGCAAGCACTTTGTGCCCACGACGGCGTCGCGACGTTCAAGATCACCGGCCCCGTCGCTGAGATAGATAGAAGAAGACGGCAAGAGTTCAAGATGGCCCTACGGAGTCGGCCTCCTGCAGTCGGCCGCCTCCGCCCAGGCCCCACAAGCCATAAACCAGATTGACGGGGTGGCGACAAGGATCACCGACAGCGGGCGGCACTATTCCCACGACCCCATGACCGAGCCTCAGATCATCGAGAGCGCTGCAGACAGATGTTCTGCTGCCTGGGTCCCGCCAATGGCGGGCCCCGTGGCCGGGCAGGAGGACGCACTGAAGAGAGATCGACGATCGGGGCCACGCCCAATGGATTACCATTGTACTCTGGGTAGGCCTATATAAACCCCCCAGGGCACCCATGCAAAGGGTTCGGCCCTGATAGGCTTTAGACACATATAGCAAGAGGGAAAGAGCTAGCCTTGCTCCTTCCTGCCTCCACACAGCTCGAGGAGCGCCATTGTACTATTACCCCATAGTGATCATGCGGAGACCCCGCAGAGCAGTAGTAGGGGTGTTATCTCCTCGGAGAGCCCCGAAGCTGGGTAAGATTCGCCGGCGTGCATGTCTTCGCCTTATCCCGTTTCCAGGCACCGGCGACGTTCTACTCGCCCCCACCATGATAAGCCACCCGTTGGCATATGTCGCACCCAACCCCCAACAAAGTTGTTCTCTATCTTTTGTTATGGATATGGAACACGAAACACAAAAAAAATTAGTGGTGCTTGCTACTCATGGAGATGGGTAACCTCCTAAAGCCCTCGATGATCGTTATGTGAAAGATATTACGCACTACTTTGATAATCCCAAGAAAACCCCATTCAACTATATAATGGGAGTAACGTTGGATCAACGTGAATACTTCAGGGATTACCGGTTGACACAAAAAGGGAAACTTTTATGGGATCAAAATTATATGTTGCATAGGTATGCTCGGGATTTATTCTTGAGATATGATTTTACTTGCTCTAGGATGAATGCTCCACACCTTCCCTTTTCATGCAAATTTAATAATAATGAAACATTGGCTTCTTATGCCAATGGTATATATGATTATTTTTATGTGGAACGAATAGAAGAATTTGTTGCTTTTAAGGGTGCTTATGAAACTGGATCTTTGCTTTTATAGTATGAAGCTTTTGATGATGATGTTTATAGACCTGAAAATTTTACCATCCTTAAATATTGCTATCATAATAACAAATACAATTCCGATATTGATGCATTTATTGATAAAGTCTTTGTTGTCCAAGAAGAGAATAAGATTTCGCAGGAGTCTATGGAAGAAGGAATTTATGAAACTGTGAGCTCATTAGATGAAAAGATGATGAGGAGAGCGAAGAACAAAAGGAGGAAGAGCGGATTGATCACCCGTGCCCACCTTCTAATGAGATTAACTCTTCAACTCATACATTGTTTAATTTCCCTTCGTTCTTATTGAAGGATGAATGCTATGATAATTGCTATGATCCCGTTGATTCTTTTGAAATATCCCTTTTTCATGAACTTGATGCTTGTGGCCATGATGCCAATATGAATTATGCTTATGGAGATGAAATTGCTATTGTTCCTTATGTTAAACATGAAATTGTTGCTATTACACCCACACATGATAGTCCTATTATATTTTTGAATTCTCGAAACTACACTATATTAGAGAAGTTTGCACTTGTTAAAGATTATATTGATGGGTTGACTTTTACCATTGCACATGATAATTTTGATGAGTGTAATATGCATGTGCTTGCTGCTCCTACTTGCAATTATTATGAGAGAGGAACTACATCTCCACCTCTTTATGTTTCCAACACAATAAAATTACAAGAAACTGCTTATGCTATGTATTGGCCTTTACTTGATGTGCATGAATTATTCTTGTATGGCATGGCGATGCATAGGAAGAGAGTTAGACTTCTTCATTGCATGATATATGTTGCTTTTTGCTCACTACTAAATGCCAAATCATTGTTAATTAAAGTTGGCTTTGATATACCTTGGGATCCGGGCGGATTCATTACTTGAGCACTTTATGCCTAGCTTAATGGCTTTAAAGAAAACGCTGCCAGGGAGACAACCCAGAAGTTTTAGAGAGTCATTTATTTCTGTTGAGTGCTTTTATAAAGTTTAAAAACAAAAAATATAGAGGGGAACTTAAAACTTTTCACAAAAAGAGAAGCGATTGAAAGGTGATGCATTGGAGAAGTGAGGGTCGGCCTTGAAAACTTGTGTTTATGCTCATGGAAACAATGTAGATTTTTTCATGAAGATTCTCAAAAAAATAATTATACCCTTGTACAATTCCATTGTATTATAAAAATAATGTGCCAAGATTTGCCTTTAGGATGATTAGATTGCTTGTTGGTATGTGCGGTGCAGAAACAGAAACTTTGGCTGTAGCGCGTGAATTTTCATTTTTTGCTGGAACATCAAACGTTTCTGAAACTTTTTGCATAGTCTTGCTATACAATTTTTTTATTTCGTCCTAAGTTTTCAGAAATTTTGGAGTATCATAAGTATGGTAGATGTTCATATTGCTACAGACTGTCCTGTTTAAGACGGATTTTGTTTCTAATGCATTGTTTTTCTTGTTTTGATGAAACTATTGATTTTTATCGGTGGTATAAGCCATGGAAAAGTTATATTACAGTATATACAATGCAAAAACAAAATATGAATTGGTTTTCAATAGTACTTAGAGTAGTGATTTGCTTTATTATACTAATGGATCTTACCGAGCTTTCTGTTGAGTTTTGTGTTTATGAAGTGATCAAAGATCGAGGAGGTCTCGATATGAGGAGAAGGAGGAGAGGCAAGAGCTCAAGCTTGGGGATGCCCAAGGCACCCCATGTAAATATTCAAGGAGACTCAAGAGTCTAAGCTTGGGGATGCCTCAGAAGTCATCCCATCTTTCTTCAACAAGTATCGGTATGTTTTCGTCTTCGTTTCGTTCATGTGATATGTGCAAATCTTGGAGCGTCTTTTGCATTTAGTTTTCATTTTTCTTTTATGCACCATGCTGGTATGAGGTAGTCCATGGTTTATTTATAGAATACTCATTGCACTTCACTTATATCTTTTGAGTATGGCTTAATAGAATGCTTCATGTGCTTCACTTATATCATTTGAAGTTTGGATTGCCTGTTTCTCTTCACATAGAAAACCATTATTTGTAGAATGCTCTTTTGCTTCATGTATATTTGTTAGAGCATGGTCTTTTGTAGAAAGAATTAAACTCTCTTGCTTCACTTATATCCATTTAGAGAGTCAACAAGAATTTGTCATTTGCATGGTTAGTCATATAATCCTACATAAAACTTATGGATAACTGAATATGATATGTTTGATT
Source organism: Aegilops speltoides (assembly GCA_021437245.1). Classification (NCBI taxonomy): domain Eukaryota; kingdom Viridiplantae; phylum Streptophyta; class Magnoliopsida; order Poales; family Poaceae; genus Aegilops; species Aegilops speltoides. The sequence goes on from CM038146.1 coordinate 108,813,361, forward strand.
CCTTGCAATAGTTTTGTGATATAGAGATGGAATATGTGGGAGGTACTAGTAAACGGTTGTGGTTAGTAAGAATATTGGTGTTAAGGTTTGTGATTCCCGAAGCATGCACGTATAGTCTCTCTTTATGCTATGACGTTGGAGCATGATTTATTGTTGAGTGTCTTCCTTATGAGTGGCGGTCAGGGACAAGTGATGGTATTTTCCTACCGATCTATCCCCCTAGGGGCATGCGTAGTAGTACTTTGCTTTGAGGGCTAATAAACTTTTGCAATAAGTATATGAGTTCTTTATGACTAATGTGAGTCCATGGATTATACACACTCTTGCCTTTCCGCAATTTGCTAGCCTCTATGGTACCGTGCATTGCCCTTTCTCATCTCGAGACGTGGTGCAAACCTCGCCGGTGCATCCAAACCCCATGATATGATACGCTCTATCACACATAAGCCTTACTGTGTCTTCCTCAAAATAGCCACCATACCTACCTATCATGGCCTTTCCATAGCCATTCCAAGATATATTGCCATGCAACTTCCATCTCTTCCGTTTTGATGACTTGAGAATTCATTGTCATATTGCTTTGCATGATCATATAGCTGACATAGTAGTTGTGGCTCAGCCACCGTGCATCATTTTTTATACATGTTATGCTTGATCATTGCACATCCTGGTACACTGCTAGAGGCATTCATATAATTCATATTTTGTTCTACGTATCAAGTTGTAATTTTTATTTCTGTTGAGTTATAAGTAAATAGAAGTGTGATGATCATCATTATTCATTATTAGAGCATGTCCCAGTGAGGAAAGGATGATGGAGACTATGATTCCCCCACAAGTCGGGATGAGACTCCGTACAATGAAAGAGAAAAAAGAAAAGAAAAAAATAAAAAAATAAAAGAAGAAAGAAAAAAAAGAATGAAAAAAAGGAAAAAAAAAGAAAAGAAAGAGAGAAGGGGCATTGTTACTATCTTTTACCACACTTGTGCTTCAAAGTAGCACCATGTTTTTCATATGGAGAGTCACCTATGTTGTCACTTTCATACTAGTGGGAATTTTTCATTATAGGATTAGATGCACACCCACTTAGTTTTCATATGGAGCTTTCATACACTTATAGATCTTAGTGCATTCATTGCATGGCAATCCCTACTCCTCGCATTGATATCAATTGATGGGTATCTCCATATCTCGTCGGTTAGCCGTGCCGATGTGAAACTTTCTTACTTTTTGTCTTCTTTATATTTACCCCTATCATCATACTCTATCCCACCCGTAGTGCTATATCCATGGCTTGCGCTCATGTATTGCGTGAGGGTTTAAAAAGCCGAAGCGCTTTAAAAAGTATGAACCGGTTGCTCGACTTGTCATCGGGGTTATGCATGATAAATACTTTGTGTTAAGAAGACAGAGCATGACAAGATTATATGACTTTGTAGGAATAGATTTCTTTAGCGTTGATATTTTGAAAGACATGATTGTTATTGGGATCCCTGAGTATTGATGTCTTTATGTCAAATTATAGACTATTGCTTTGAATCACTTATGTCTTAATATTCATGCCATGATTAGATATATGATCAAGTTTATGCGTGGTAGCATTCCACATCAAAAATTATCTTTTTTATCATTTACCTACTCGAGGACGAGTAGGAATTAAGCTTGGGAATGTTGATACGTCTCCGTCGTAACTATAATTTTTTATTGTTTCATGCCAATATTATACAACTTTCACATACTTTTGGCAACTTTTTATATGATTTATTGGACTAACCTATTGATCCAGTACCCAGTGCCAGTTCCTATTTTTTTGCATGTTTTTTGTATCGCAGAAAATCCATATCAAACAAAGTCCAAACGTGATAAAAATTTACGGAGAATTATTTTGTAATTTATGTGATTTTTGGGAGGTGGAATCAACGTAAACGGGGGCCCATAGTGCCCACAACCCACCAGGGCGCGCCTGGGGGCCCAGGCGCGCCCAGGTGTCTTGTGCCCTCCTCGAACGTCGGTTGGAGCCCTTCTCTAGTGCAAGAAAGATAATTTATGGAAAAAATCATGTAAAATTTTTAGCGCAATTTGAGTTATGGATCTCCGGGAATTTAAGAAACCGTGAAGGGATAGATATGGGGAATGTGAAACAGAAGAGAGCATAGAGGGAGATCCAATCTCGGAGGGGCTCCCGCCCCTCTGCCGCCATGGAGGCCATGGACCAGAGGGGGAACTCTCCTCCCATCTAGGGGGGAGGCCAAGGAAGAAGAAGAAGGAGGGGGCTCTCTCCCCCTCTCTCCCGGTGGCGTCGGAGTGCAGCCGGGGCTAGGATCGTGACGGCGATCTACATCAACAATCTTGCTACCGTCAACACCAACTTTCTCCCCCTCTATGCAGCGGTGTAACACCCCTTCTCCCCGCTGTAATCTCTACTTAAACATGGTGCTCAACTCCATATATTATTTCCCAATGATCTATGGTTATCCTATGATGTTTGAGTAGATCCATTTTGTCCAGTGGATTAATCGTGATCTTGGTTGGTACGTTTGTATATTTTATTTATGGTGCTGCCCTATGGTGCATGCCGTCACGCAAACATGAGGGGCCCCTGCTGTAGGGTGTTGCAATACGTTCATGATTTGCTTATGGTGGGTTGCGAGAGTGACATAAGCTTAAACCCGAGTAGGTGGGTTGTTGCGTATGGGATAAAGAGGGCTTGATACTTAATGCTATGGTTGGGTTTCACGACCTTAATGATCTTTAGTAGTTGCGGATGCTTGCTAGGGGTCCAATCATAAGTGCATATGATCCAATTAGAGAAAGTATGTTAGCTCATGCCTCTCCCTCATGTAAGATTGCAAGAATGATTACCGGTACTTGTTATCGATTGCCTAGGGACAAATGACTTTCTTGTTGACAAAAGTTATCCACTTTTACTACCTTGCATTTTATTCGTTGTTTCTTTCCCGCAAAGTACTCGTAGTTTTATTCTTGCAAAATAGTTTCATACTTGTTTTAAGTAAAGCAAACGTCAAGTGTGCGTAGAGTTTTATTGATGGTCGATAGAAATTGAGGGAATATTTGTTCTGCCTTTAGCTCCTCGTTGGGTTCGACACTCTTATTTATTGAAGAAGGCTACAAACAATCCCCTATACTTGTGGGTTATCATAAGTCACATTCACCTATTACGTGTTATGATCCGTAAACCCTAGTGTGATAGTAATTGGGATACTTTCTAGTGATGACCGTAGTTTGAGGAGTTCATGTATTCGCTATGTGTTAATGCCTTGTTCCGGTTCTCTATTAAAAGGACGCCTTAGTTTCCTTATGGACCCCGCTGCCACTAGAGGGTAGGAAAAAGATGGCATGCAAGTTCTTTTCCATAAGCATGTATGACTATTTACGGAATACATGCCTACATTATATTTATGAACTGAAGCTAGTTCTGTGTCGCCCTAGGTTATGATTGTTATATGATGAATATCATCCAACAAATGCACCGATCCAGTGCCTACGAGTTTTTCACATATTGTTCTTGCTAAGTAATTATTGATGTTGTCACTATTACACTTGCTACAAAACCATTGCTATCACTATTACCGTTACTACTACTGTTACCGCTGCTATCAAAACTATCATATTACTGTGCCACTGATCACTATGCTACAGATATTTAATCTCTAGGTGTGGTCGAATTGACAACTCAACTGCTAATACTTGCAAATATTCTTTGGCCCCCCTTGTGTCGAATCTATAAATTTGGGTTGAATACTCAACCCTCGCAAACAGTTGCGATCCCCTATACTTGTGGGTTATTAAGACCTTTTTCTGGCGCCGTTGCCGGGGAGCATAGCTATATTTGTTGAGTCACTTGGTAATATTATCTATTTATCATTATGAAGAATTTGAAGGATACCAAAACCAAGATTTTTCCCTCTAAGAAGAGGGGAGATAAGGAACTGCCATCTAGCTCTGCACTTGATTCACCTTCTATTTTGAGTAAAGTTGCAACACCACCACATGATACTAATCCTAATATGTCGCAAGTTATTGGTGATGCTACTTCTGCTTGTTGGGGAACGTAGCAGAAATTCAAAATTTTCCTACGTGTCACCAAGATCTATCTATGGAGAGACCATCAACGAGGGGAAGGAGAGTGCATCTACATACCCCTTGTAGATCGCTAAGCGGAAGCGTTCAAGAGAATGGGGTTGAAGGAGTCGTACTCATGTGATCCAAATCACCGGGGATCCTAGTGCCGAACGGACGGCACCTCCGCGTTCAACACACGTACATCCCGGTGACGTCTCCCACGCCTTGATCCAGCAAGGAGAGAGGGAGAGGTTGAGGAAGACTCCATCCAGCAGCAGCACAACGGCATGGTGGTGATGGAGGAGCGTGGCTATCCTGCAGGGCTTCGCCAAGCACCGCGAGAGAGGAGGAGTACTTGGGAGAGGGGAGGGCTGCGCCAGAACTTGCGGTGCGGCTGCCCTCCCACCCCCCACATATATATAGGGGCAAGGGAGAGGGGGGCCGGCCCCCTCAGATCCAATCTGAGGAGGGGGCGTGTAACGCCCCGAGACTGACGCTCCAGAAGACTTCCAGCTATTCTGAGTTTCGCCACGTGTTTGTTTTTCTTGTTGCATTCATCGTTGCATCATGTGCATTGCATCGTGTCATCATGCAACCCTTTTTTTTATAAAACTTATCTAAATAAATCGTATGGATCTTCGGTCCATTTAAATCGAGGGATATTCACATGGTGATTTCTCTTTAAAACATATTTAAAGCCCCTCAATATTATTAGGGAGCTATAATAAAATTATTCCATTTATTTGGAATTAACCATAACCCACTTGCAAAATATCCCATGCCATTGTGATCTCAATTCTTGGTCTCCAACCTTGCCCATAATTTCTTTCATCATTTTCCGGAGCTCCATAAAAACATCTCAACATTTTTGGCCTTTCCTAAACCTTGTCCTAGTTCAAACCATTTGAATTAAATTCAAATGGGTTTGAATTTAAATCTTGCTTTCGCGCCAATTTCTATTTTCTTGGATCAAGCTCATTTTTGTGAGTCCGGGAAAATAATCCCCATGTCCAACTTCTTTCCCTAACCCTCTCTTTCTTTTTCTTCTCTTTGATTCTTTTCTGCTAAAGAATTAAGAGGGAGAAGAGAGTCCAGCGGCCCAGCTAATCCTCCAAGGCCCAGCCGCGCCACTTAACCTAACCCTAGCCCGATCGAACCCCCTCCCATCGATCCCCATCTCCCCCATGTGCGCCGCCGCCACGCACAGCCAGCGCCAGGAGGCCACGCTCGACCCCGCTCTCCTCCTTTCTCCTCGATCCCCTCCTCCCACCTCACTCCAGCCACCCTCTGCCCGATCCTCATATCCCCTCGTTCCCCTCCGTTGCCACTCACACAGGCTCGCACGCATCCAACCAGAGAGAGAGGAGCGGACCCCGTGCCCAACCTCCTCCTCGACGTTGGCGAGTCCAGGCCGCCGCCCCCTTCTTGCCTCCTCTGCGCCCCTCCATCGTTCGCCTCCGGCAGCCACGACCTCGCCTTCAACCTCCGACCAGATGCACCCGAGGAGCTCCCCGAGCGAGCTCCCCCGCGGCCCTGCGTTCCTCGTGCTCGAGCGCTTTCCATAGCCTCCGCCACCCGCATCTGCATGCGGACGCCACTGCCAGTGCCTTGGCGGCCACTAGCTCGTTTGAGCCACTGCTCCGCCTCCACCGGGGCTCCGCACTGCCTCCACAACCACCGAACCAGGAACGCCAAGGCCATCTCCGGGATTCACCAAGTACCACGACTGCAGCCGGTGTGCATTTTTGTCAAGTCCGACTACACGTGTACTACTACATCCGAGGTGGATTTCGTCAAGTACCCCTTCGGATGCGCCAAGTTGGACTACATGGTCCGCCAAGTTCCTCTACCGATGACTCGAACGCCTACGAACCGTGTACAACTACCGTCGCCGTGTACCACTACTTCCACTACCGTCGCCACATGAACAACTACTTCCCATGACGACCCGTGAACAACTACTTCCTCTACATCGTACCGAACCCGAACTGCTCCGAAAATGCACGCTTCAAAGGTATAACAGCCAAGACGACCGACGAATGCATGTGTTGAATGAGATGCTCGAGTTTTGCACCGTGATCGAATTGTCTTTGCACGTTCCTCGTTTGCCATGCCACCGTCATGTGGGACACCCTGTATCCGGGATCACTCCCCATCTCTTGCATGTTGAGCACATCCGCACACTTGCTCTTTTGCACCGGTATCTCATTGAGTTGTCGGATCATCGGAATGTTGCCGTGGCACCATTTTCCGCTGTCGTTGCCGTGGCATCCCTTTCGTTCCGCCATGGTGACCAAATGCTTCATAACATGCTCATGTCAACATTTTCATGAAATCACATAAAACTTGAATATGTCATCTGCATCATGTTAACAACATTTAAAATGTTTAAAATTGTTGCATGCTTTAAAATTGCTAAATGACATATGGGGATTTTCCGGAATTGTTATTTGTTGTTCCGGCCTCATTCAAACTTTCCTAAATAGTTAGCTCAATTATGCTTCACCCCTTGCCATGTTTAATAACATTTAATATTGTTGAGTAGCTCATAACAAGAGAGAACTAAATAATTGATGTGGTGTTCCGTCATTATGCAACTCGTTGCATATTGAGCTCCACTTAATTTGTAGTGTTGTTTGTGCACTTTGCCATGCTTTGCCATGCTTTTAAACCGGACATGCATTATACTTGGTTATGCATCATGCCATGATTATGCTTGTGTGTTTACCATGTTGTTTGTTTCTTTCCGGTGTTGCTTCTTAGTTCCGGTAATGTTGCGATTGTGAGGATTCATTCGACTACTCCCGTCCGTCTTCTTCATGGACTCGTTCTTCTTCCTAGCGGGATCTCAGGCAAGATGACCGCTACCCTGGATCTCACTACTATCATTGCTATGCTAGTTGCTTCGTTCTATCGCTATGCTGCATTACCTATCATTTGTTCTTCAAGCCTACCAAATTGCCATGAACCTCTAACCTTTGACACCCCTTCCTAGCAAACCGTTGCTTGGCTATGTTACCGCTTTGCTCAGCCCCTCTTATAGCGTTGCTAGTTGCAGGTGAAGTTGAAGATTGCTCCATGGTGGACAGGGTTATGTTGAGATATCACAATATCTCTTATATTATTAATGCATCTATATATTTGGTAAAGGGTGGAAGGCTCGGCCTTATGCCTGGTGTTTTGTTCCACTCTTGCCGTCCTAGTTTTCGTCATACCGGTGTTAAGTTCCCGGATTTTGCGTTCCTAACGCGGTCGGGTGATTTATGGGACCCCCTCGACAGTTCGCTTTGAATAAAACTCCTCTAGCAAGGTCCAACATTGGTTTTACCATTTGCCTCACCTATTACCTTTTTCCCTTGGGAGTCGCGCATCCCAAGGGTCATCTTTATTTTATCCCCCCCGGGCCAATGCTTGTCTAAGTGTTGGTCCAAACTAGAGCCACTTGCAGCGCCACCTCGGGGAAACTTGAGGGCTGGTTCTAGTTGTACGTCTCGATTATCCAAATGTGGCTCGAGACGAGATACGCGGCTACTATCAGGATGTCGGCACGCCGGGAGGTCTTGCTGGTCTTGTTTTATTACTGTCGAAATGTCTTGTAGCCGGGATTCCGAGACTGATCGGGTCTTCCCGAGGAGAAGGAATATCCTTCGTTGATCGCGAGAGCTTATCATGGGCTAAGTTGGGACACCCCTGCAGGGTATTATCTTTCGAAAGCCGTGCCCGCGGTTATGTGGCAGATGGGAATTTGTTAATGTCCGGTTGTAGATAACTTGACACCAGATCCGAAATAAAACGATCAACCAAGGCGTGTAGCCGTGATGGTCTCTTCTCGGCGGAGTCCGGGAAGTGAACACGGTTTCTGGGTTATGTTTGACGTAAGTAGGAGTTCAGGATCACTTCTTGATCATTGCTAGATGACGACCGATCCTTTGTTTCTCTTCTCGCTCTCATTTGCGTATGTTAGCCACCATACATTGTTTAGTCGCTGCTGCAACCTCACCACTTTACCCCTTCCTTTCCCATTAAGCTTTGCTAGTCTTGATACCCATGGTAATGGGATTGCTGAGTCCTCGTGGCTCACATATTACTACACCAACAGTTGCAGGTACAGGTTATGCGATGTTCATGACGCGAGAGCGATGTTGCTTGTTTTGGAGTTTCTTCTTCCGCTTCTTCGATCAGGGGATAGGTTCCAGGTCGGCAGCCTGGGCTAGCAGGGTGGATATTGTTTGAGTTTCTGTTTATGATTCATCCGTAGTCGGATGTTGTTCTTGTATGTTGTATTGTTGTATTCATGTGACATTGTATGTATCGGATGTATCCCCACTATTATGTAATGTTGATGTAATGATATCCACCTTGCAAAAGCGTCTTCAAGATGCGCTTCTATCCTTGGTGGACCTTCGAGTCTCTTTAGGATAGGGTCGCATCTTGGGCGTGACAGGGCGGCAGCCAAGGGGGGGAGGAGTGCCTCCAAGTCAAGTGGAGGCCCTCCCCCCTTAGGCCTCGTTTGGTAGAAGAGTATCTGAGAGGTTTTGGGAGGAGGGGATTTGGGAGGATTTGGTGAATCCCTCTCTTCCACCCAATCCTCTCAAATCCTCCCAATTGCCAAACCCCTCACATACCCCTTCTATTTGGTACACAGGGATTGATACAGAGGGTTTGCAAAATTAGTATACTATAATTAAAGATGCAATTTTTACAACTTCAAAAGCTTCAAAAGCTCGTAGAAGAAATGTACTTGCAACAATAATGCAACTAGATTACGCAGAATAATAAAAAGGCTCATATAATCTGTTGCATGTACTATCAACTGTTCAAATGAAAATGTTACATGCATACATGCCACGGTCCAAATGAAAAATACAAGATGTTCGATCAACGAAAGTAACGGTTCATTACAACATAATTTTGATTGGCAAATGCTCTGAGACATGTTTGCGGGCTACATGGTGTGAAGGAGACTTGTGGCAGCAAAGTGGTCACCCATCTTCCGCGAGATCAAGTCCCTATAAAAACGGATAAATTGGTCCAAGGGTTAGATGTATTTTGAGTAAATGATATTAAAGCTCGCACTGCGATCTTGCCGCTGAAAACAAATTCAGTGTGAAGTGACCCTATCTGGTCAAATAAAAACTTTCCGTCCTTAGTCTGTACATCTGACTGTATATGTTCAGAAAAGTAAACTGTATGTATGTCAGTATGTGTTTAGAACCAGCCATGGAATGGTTTTTGCTCACAATTTCTATCAGATGCCCTTGAGTAGTGATGTTCCATGATGGTTTTAGTAGCATATCGCTCTTTCTAGCAGTACAGATGAGTCCTCTGTGTGCTTATAAGTTGTGGTGTTCCATCTAAACTGAAACAGGTTACTGGTCTCTTTATTAGTAACTTATCGACTGAACATGTAATGAGCTTCAGAACAAACCCAGGTACCTATAATGGAGGAAAAGGCACAGCTCGGCGAGGAAGGAATTCAGAGATAAACAATAGACCGTGAGGCTTAAACTATATACATCAGTGTGAACTTTGTTCCTTACTCGCTTGACAGTTTGACTCTGGCCACCTTACTTAGAGGTTCTAGAACCCGACAGATAGAGACTGTTTCAGAAGGAAAGGAAACCGAGCAACTAACCAAAGGAAATCAGAGTATCTTGAATCCCTAAATTAGTTCTCCTTCCATATGCAGATATTTGTGTTTGGGTGTGGCCAAGTCAAATTAGGATCAGGACGCTGCGTGGGTGTCAGATCAGTTCAACTGATTCAGTTGACAGGAATAATGGGGACATTGACTCAAGAATGCATTTACAAAATTGTTCTGTGGCCTCGGTGTCCTAAGGAACAACTTTGCTGCCTATCATCATCTCTGACTCACGGTATCTATATAATCTGGCCAACTGTCATTTTACACAGCCTAACCAGACATACTATCAATCTAAATATAGAGAAAGTTATACCAGTTGAAGAATGTAAAGATTTGCAAAATATGCACAGCTGTATCTTGCTGATACTACACTAATCAAGATGTTAGATTCTACACATAGCGACATCAAACAATAGCAAACAGAGAAGGTGAAGGCTTTGATTCTACACATAGCGACATCAGACATCAGCTGCAGTAAACAAACGAGGATGGAGATGTCCACGATGTAAGCAGGATGACATTTCCTTTCCAAAAGAGCAAACTAAGAGCCAATTCATGAAGTGGGGCAAAATGTCACAAGAGAAATGGAGTAAGGTAGCTTACCTTAAGTACGTTGAGTCAACTCTGCCATTTCACTCCGAAGAAACACTGCAGCACTCTCTTCATCTTCGGCGGCAGAATTAAGAAAGATCTCACGGTTCTCAACACTTTTGAACACTTTGTAGGCAGTGGCTCGTTCATCACGGTGGATGCTTTCCATCTTGTGCAAAACAGCAATGCACTTGCTGATGGAGAATTCTTGGGCATTTTTTGCCCCGACCACTAGAGCAGACTCCTCCTCCGCTTGCTTTCGTTTGATCTCCACATATTGTGCCATCACTTCCACCATAGAATCATCACGCTTCTTACCCTTCTTTGATTCCTTCACATGCTTATTGCTTGAAGTAGCAGCACCACCTCTTTGTGTAGCACCTCTTGAACCATCACTTGGGGCAGCACCTCTTGGACCATCACTTGGGGCAGCATCACTTGGACCATCACTTGAGGCAGCAACACTTGGACCATCACTTGGGGCAGCATCTCTTGGATCATCATACATGTGTAAATCATCACCGTATTGATTAGGTCAAAAGAGAAGGCAGTCTTCTCTCTTTCAACTTCAAGATCACCATCACTCACTTCAGAACCTCGCTTGATGTGAAATTGAAGTTACCTTCTATATATGCCCCGCACAAACACCCAAGTTATCATTAAAGGCCACACAGCAATGAAATGAAAATTCATTATAAAGGACAACAAAAGAGAGGAAATGAAAATCCATTCAACTCAAGAACTCACCATCATATAGATCACCAAGCTTATCGAGAGGGAAAGGGCTTATTCGAACTTAGCTATTTCGCCACGATCAGTATATATAAAAAAATGATTTATCAAACTTAGACTGCTCAAAATAAGATTGATTACAAAAGAATGGAATACAAGTCATCAAGTTTTGCAAAGACAAAATGCACTACACTAGAACTTACAGTCATCAAGTTTTGCTAAAGATTAGCGTCCGATCTATCATGTGTGTATGATAGTTCCAAATGACACCACTCTGCTTATGGGCATCCTTAAGAAGTCTCAGATTGACCTTTCAAGTCTTTCTGCTTTTCTGAATCAGAACTTTGTAAAATTTGTGTGGCCATATCTTTCATGAAACAAATCCGCCATCCTATTCCATGCTTCAGTTGACCAACCATTTTGTCCTCGATGATACGGAGTGTTGTGTTCCTGAAGTATCTCCACTAAACCCTTCTCCAAAGCTGGGTTCCATTGAGCTCTTGGATTTTTAACTACACCAACACAAATTTACATTGTTCAAACTTAATGCTCAACATGATAAGAGGAGTTACTATCATTCAATTTGAAAACAAATAGTGATGAACTATCATGAGCTAGCTAATATTCAAAATGAGAGATATTAAGTAGAACAATCACAAACATCAAAACTCCAGCACAAGATCTGAGAAATGGAGATTAAGTAGACCAAATACCTCTTGGAGGTGTCTTTTTAATTTTGGGTGATGGCTTCTTGGCACCGTGTGAAGCTTTTCTCCCACTTTCTTTCATCACATTATACTTTGGAGACCCCTTTGGATACATATCTGCATTTCAACACACACTACATTATTAGATGATGAAGTTAATTAATATATATATATATATGATTAAAACACACACCATCATGTTGGCTACTCAGGATGGTATGCTTCCCACATTTGCATTGCTATTTCATCCCTTAGAGTGTTCCCTAAGTCGTTATTCCCATAGTTATTCTCGTCGCCATTCGGGAGATCAACAAAAACATTTGGCGCTATGTTATCGGGCTGGTTGTCAAGCCAAGTCTCATCACCATTCTCCATTTTGATGATATTGTGAAGAACTGCGGCAGCTGCGGGAAGTTTCACTTGGTTCTCGATTGAATGCAGTGTGCCAACATGAAGAATTGGGAAGCGCTTCTTAAGAATTCCAAGAGACCTTTCCACATGGTTCCGTAGAACAGCATGCCGATGATTGAACAATTCCCTGTGGTTTTGTGGTCGAGGGTGTCCATGACCAAATTCCTTCAAATGATACCGGACACCCCGATAAGGTGCGGGAAATGATTGAGTGTTTGCATAACCCCCATCAACTAGGTAAAACTTTCCCTCGGGTACTCTAAATCCTTTGCTAATTGCAGAATGAAGAACCCTTGCATCCGTAGCTGAACCCTCCCAACCACATGATATGAAAGTGAATCTCAGATCGAAGTCACAGGCAACCATAATATTATGACTCAAGGTACCCTTCCTATTCCGAAATGGAGCAGCAATTCCAGGTGTTGCCGTATAGGAACATGTGACCCATCAATGGCTCCTAAACAGTTCTGGAAGCAAAGATTGCAGGTCAATAAAGAACTATAAGTTAGATAAGAAAAGAAATTGTGGAAGCGTTAAAAATGGAAACCTGGAAGTAAGGATAAAATCTTGTGTCGGTGGAGATTACTGGATGTGGCTCATCAATGTTCGGGGGCTTCAAAAATTGACTAGCTAAAATGGGGACGATGTTGAAGAACTCATTGATGTACTCATGAAATGTTTGTCCACTACGCTGAAATTCTAGCTGAAGATCTTCATAAGATGCGTTGTGAGACACCATGTACAAGAAAAAGGCTAACTTCTCCTCCACCTTAATTCTTTTATCCGATATCAGATTTTCTTCTAAGGTAAGATGCCAAAGCCCTGAAGATACGTGGCTCCATCCTATAAGCTACTAGGCAATTGTTCACATGGCCTGTAAGGATATCATCAACCCGCTTCTTGCCATATAAGATGGAGCTATGTCGCTGAGTTCTCTCGATTGGCCCTCTACTACGCATTCGATGCAATACGGGCAGAATAAAGGACATCATATCTTCATCATCCTCTCTTCTCCTCTTCCTAATTTGATCGATAATCTCGGAGTTCATCTCAGCACTAAAACTAGAATCAAGAAGCAACAAATAAGAACTACATTTTAATGGTTTACTTGACTTGAAGCAAATTATTAATAAGACATACACACATAGTAAGACTACAAGAGCCATCAAGTAGGATATAGTACTTCGGTTAAGACATGATAGAAATAAGGTCAAGAGGCCAAAAAGTTGGTGTATATTACCGAATTTAGGCGTGACAACTGGATCCCAAGATGGAGGCAACTCGTCCACCCCAACAAGAATCCAAGCAGCAGGCCTCTGTCAAAATAAGAATATACCAGCAGCATGTAAGATGACACACAATCATTCATATATAGTATAGAAACAAACATCCCTGCTGCATTGTTCCACCAACACTCACGGAGAATTAACCAAAAGTTACATCTTACCGGAGAAAAGGCCAGCTCTTCGATCATGGTTAAGGAGGCTGATGGTGGTTGAGCGTGGAAGAGGCTGCAAGGTCCATGGAGGGAGAACAAGTTAGCAAGGTCCATTACATAGATTCAGTTCAATGGAAATGCTAGCTAGCTAGATAATAAATGAATGGCAGAAATAAGAACCAATCTGCGTGATACCATCAATACAAGACCAAGTTAGCTAGCTAGCTAGAGGACTATTTGCTTCACTAAAAGTGCACAGAAATTAGACTTGTAACTTGTGCTGTCCATGGTCATAGGCTCACCGCACATACGGATAACAGTTACAACATCAGACCATCACCATCACCATCATTAATACAATTTGCAAGGTCCAGAAATCTCACAGGCTCAACTTAAGCTTGACACAACTAAACAAGGTAGTTCCCGAAGGTCATCGCCAAAGAGAATGCAAAATAAGCAAAGATACATTCAGATTATACTGTCTTTTTGGTAAGGCTTGAGGATTTAAAACACTAACATAGACAAACATCAATGATGAAAGGGAATCAACAAGACATGAACACATATAACCATCAAACATATAACAGTGGGATGAATCACGGCTATATGGCTGAATATAAATGTTTCACAACACAAACTCACACACAAATTTTTGTATCACAAGTACTTAGTAAACACATAAACTACAAACTGGAACAAGTTCACAGGGTTACGTACACATATATGGTGATGGATAAACCACAGATACACAGCAAGAACAATTCAACTAGTGAGAACACACAATATGTGATACAATATTTATAAGTACGAAACTGAACCATTCATGGATTGCAAGCATTCATAGAATCTGAACATTACAGGGCATTACACATCTCCTATTACAGAAATTCAGAGAATATAGAGAGGGAAAAAGAGAGATAGCAGCAGTTTATGGTTAAGATTAGGAGCACCAGGGGCGTTTGAGAGAAGGTGCAGCAAGAAAGAGGAGCAACGACAGTTTTGGGGAGAGGTAATAGCAGCCAGCAGTTGGTTCAGAGAAGGAGCAGCAGCTTGGGATTTTGAGAAGAGCTGCAGGGAATAGGAGCAACAACAAGGAGAAGTTCAGAGAAAAGCAACAGCAAGGGGGTGCGAGGGAAGAAGGAGCAGTGGCAGATCGGCGCAAGAAGAAGAAGCAGCAAGCAGCGGACGGAGGGAGAAGAAGCAGCGAGGGAGATGAGGTGTTGGTCGCGCGGGGGACCAGACGCTCGTCTGGCGGGTCGCGCGAGTGGCGGCGCTAGTGGGTGGCACTGGAGATGGTGATGGTGATGGTGCAGCGGCGGGTGATGGAGATGGCGAGGATGGGTGGCTGGGTGGCACTGGTTGGCACACCGCCGCGCCGGCCTGGCCGCGGCGGCGGCCGGTGGTGGAAAGGTGGGGTGAGGGGAATGGAGATGTCAGGCCCTAGACGACAAGGGGAAAGGAGGGGAGGCGAGGCGAGGGCTTACCACCAAGGAGAAGGCCAGTATGGCGGAGGAGGTACGCTGGCGTAGAGATGGCGTTCGACGGCGTGTTGTGGAGGAGTCGAGCGGTGGCGTGGTGAGCAGGCGGCGGCGGCGACGTGGTGTCGTTCCTCCCAAATCCACGAGGTCCCCCTCGAGGGTTCTGTACCGCGTGGAAAGGAGGGTGTAGGAGGGGGTCGGAGGGGGTTGGGCCGTCGAATACCCGCGTACCAAATGGGACCTCGCGGTTCTGCGGGGTTTCTGGGCCACGCGAGGAAATTGCCTTCAAAACCCCCTCGATCCTCTCCTACCAAACGAGGCCTTAGGGTTTTCCCTCCCCATGCGCATGGGCCTTAGGGGGGCTGGTGCCCCTGGCCCATTAAGGCTAGGGCGCCCCCCTACATCCCATGCTACTGTATTGGACGTGGTGGAACAATTTCCGGACCTTCGGACCCCTCCGAATCCTCCGAACCTTCTCGAAGCTTCCTGCACAATACCGAAAAACCCGAACTTTTCCCGTAACCCAACAACAACTTTCCATATATAAATCTTTACCTCCGGACCATTCCGAACTCCTCGTGACATCCGGGATCTCATCCGAGACTCAACAACATTCGGTAACCACATACAAACTTCCTTTATAACCCTAGCATCATCGAACCTTAAGTGTAGACCCAACGGGTTCGGGAGACATGTAGACATGACCGAGACGTTCTCGGTCAATAACCAACAGCGGATCTGATACCCATGTTGGCTCCCACATGTTCCACGATGATCTCATCGGATGAACCACGATGTCAAGGACTCAGTCGATCCCGTATACAATTCCCTTTGTCTAGCGGTATTATACTTGCCCGAGATTCGATCATTGGTATACCGATACCTTGTTCAATCTCGTTACCGGCAAGTCTCTTTACTCGTTCCGTAACACATCATCCCGTGATCAACCCCTTGGTCACATTGTGCACATTATGATGATGTCCTACCGAGTGGGCCCAGAGATACCTCTCCGTTTACACGGAGTGACAAATCCCAGTCTCGATTCGTGCCAACCCAACAAACACTTTCGGAGATACCTGTAGTGTACCTTTATAGCCACCCAGTCACGTTGTGACGTTTGGTACACCCAAAGCATTCCTACAGTATCCGGGAGTTGCACAATCTCATGGTCTAAGGAAAAGATACTTGACATTAGAAAAGCTTTAGCATACAAACTACGCGATCTCTGTGCTAGGCTTAGGATTGGGTCTTGTCCATCACATCATTCTCCTAATGATGTGATCCCGTTATCAACGACATCCAATGTCCATGGTCAGGAAACCGTAACCATCTATTGATCAACGAGCTAGTCAACTAGAGGCTTACTAGGGACATGGTGTTGTCTATGTATCCACACATGTATCTGAGTTTCCTTTCAATACAATTATAGCATGGATAATAAACGATTATCATGAACAAGGAAATATAATAATAACTAATTTATTATTGCCTCTAGGGCATATTTCCAACAGTCTCCCACTTGCACTAGAGTCAATAATCTAGTTCACATCATCATGTGATTAACATTCACATGTCACATCGCCATGTGACCAACATTCAAAGAGTTTACTAGTGTCATTAAACTAGTTCACATCATCATGTGATTAACACTCAATGAGTTCTAGGGTTTGATCATGTTTTTCTTGTGAGAGAGGTTTTAGTCAACGGGTCTGCAACTTTCAGATCCGTATGTACTTCGCAAATCTCTAGGTCATTCTGTAAATGCTGCTTCCACGCTCCACTTGGAGCTATTCCAAATGGTTGCTCCACTATACGTATCCGGTTTGCTACTCAGAGTCACTCGGATAGGTGTTAAAGCTTGCATCGATGTAACCCTTTACGCCGAACTCTTTATCACCTCCATAATCGAGAAACATGTCCTTATTTACTCCAAGGACAATTTTGATCATTGTCCAATGATCCATTCTGGATCATTCTTGTACCCTTTGATGACTCATGGCAAGGCACACTTCCGTGCGGTACACAAAGATAGCATACTATAGAGCCTACGCCTCAAGTATAGGGATGACCTTCGT
Organism: Aegilops speltoides; assembly: GCA_021437245.1. NCBI lineage: Eukaryota > Viridiplantae > Streptophyta > Magnoliopsida > Poales > Poaceae > Aegilops > Aegilops speltoides. The sequence continues at coordinate 108,830,520 of CM038146.1, forward strand.
CCTTTCTCTCTATTCTGCCGTGGTCGAGCTTTTAAGTCTTAACTTCATACCTTACATCTCTGCAAGAACTCCTTCTTTGGTGATCCATCTTGAACACCTTCAAGATCATGTCAAGGTACGTGCTCATTTGAAAGTACTATTAAGCATTTTGATCTATCTTATAGATCTTGATGCTTATTGTTCAAGTAGCCTAATCCAGGTTTTCCATTGAAAACACTTTTCAAATAACCCTATATGCTTTCCAGAATTTCTACATCATTTCGATCAACAATATGTCAATAACATATACTCATCGAAAATTCTATAGTGCTCCCACTCACTTCTTTGGAAATACAAGTTTCTCATAAACTTTGTATAAACCCAAAATCTTTGATCATCTCATCAAAATGTACATTCCAACTCCGAGATGCTTACTCCGGTCCTTAGAAGGATCGCTGGAGCCAGATACCTTTTAGCATCCTTAGGATCGACAAAAACTTTCGGATTGTATCACATACAACCTTTCCTTACGAAGACCGGTAAGGAAACTCGCTTTTGACATCCATCCGCCAGATTTCATAAATGCAGCTAATGCTAACATGATTCCGACGGACTTAAGCATCGCTACGGATGAGAAAATCTCATCGTAGTCAACTCCTTGAACTTGTGAAAAACTCTTCGCCACAAGTCGAGCTTCATAGACGGTGACATCACCGTCCACGTCCGTCTTCTTCTTAAAGATCCATTTATCTCAATGGCTTGCCGATTATCGGGCAAGTCCAAAGAAAGTCCATGCTTTGTTCTGATACATGGATCCTATCTCGGATTTCATGGCTTCTAACCATTTGTCGGAATTTGGGCCCACCATTGCTTCTCCACAGCTCGTAGGTTCATTGTTGTCTAGCAACATGACCTTCAAGACAAGATTACTGTACCACTCTGAAGCAGTACGCATCCTTGTCACCCTACGAGGTACGGTAGTGACTTGATCCGAAGTTTCATGATCACTATCATAAGCTTCTACTTCAATTGGTGTAGGTGCCACAGGAACAACTTCATGTGCCCTGCTACACACTAGTTGTAGTGACGGTTCAATAACCATATCAAGTCTCCACCATCCTCCCACTCAACTTTTCGAGACAAACTTTTCCTCGAGAAAGGACCCGATTCAAGAAACAATCCCTATTGCTTTCGGATCTGAATTAGGATGTATACCCAACTGTTTTGGGTGTCCTATGAAGATGCATTTTATCCGCTTTGGGTTCGAGCTTATCAACCTGAAACTTTTTCACATAAGCATCGCAGCCCCAAACCTTTAAGAAATGACAGCTTAGGTTTCTCTAAACCATAGTTCATACGGTGTCATCTCAACGGAATTACGTGGTGCCCTATTTAAAGTGAATGTGGTTGTCTCTAATGACTAACCCATAAACGATAGTGGTAATTCGATAAGAGACATCATGGTACGCACCATATCCAATAGGGTGCAACTATGATGTTCGGACACACCATCAAACTATGGTGTTCCAGGCGGTATTAATTGTGAAACAATTTCCACAATGTCTTAATTGCGTGCCAAAGCTCAGAACTCAGATACTCATCTCTATGATCATATCATAGACATTTCATCCTCTTGTCACGATGATCTTCAACTTCACTCTGAAATTACTTGAACCATTCAATAATTCAGACTTGTGTTTCATCAAGTAAATATACTCTACATCTACTCGAATCATCCGTGAAGTACGAACATAACGATATTCATCAGATGCCTCAAAGACTCATTGGACTGCACACATCAAAATGTGCTACTTCCAACAAGTTGCTATCTTGTTCCATTTTACTGAAAAATGAGGCTTTTTAGTCATCTTGCCCATGTGGTATCATTTGCATATCTCAAGTGATTCAAAATCAAGTGAGTCCAAAGATCCATCTGCATGGAGTTTCTTCATGCGTATACACCAATAGACATGGTTCGCATGTCTCAAACTTTTCAAAACGAGTGAGTCCAAAGATCCATCAACATGGAGCTTCTTCATGCGTTTTACACCAATATGACTTACATGGCAGTGCCACAAGTAAGTGGTACTATCATTACTATCTTATATCTTTTTGGCATGAAAATGTGTATCACTACGATCGAGATTCAATAAACCATTCCTTTAGGTGCAAGACCATTGAAGGTATTATTCAAATAAATAGAGTAACCATTATTCTCCTTAAATGAATAAACGTATTGCGATAGACATAATCCAATCATGTCTATGCTCAACGCAAACACCAAATCTCGATGGTAGAGGGAGCGTGCGATGCTTGATCACATCAACCTTGGAAGCACTTCCAACACATATCGTCAGCTCACCTTTAGCTAGTCTCCGTTTATTCTGTAGCTTTTATTTCGAGATACTAACACTTAGCAACCGAACCGGTATCTAATACCATGGTGCTACTAGGAGTACTAGTAAAGTACACATTAACATAATGTATATCCAATATACTTCTATCGACCTTGCCAGCCTTCTCATCTACCAAGTATCTAGGGTAATTCCGCTCCAGTGGTTGTTCCCCTCATTACAGAAGCACTTAGTCTCGGGTTTGGGTTCAACCTTGGGTTTCTTCAATAGAGCAGCAGCTGATTTGCCGTTTCATGAAGTATCCCTTCTTGCCCTTGCCCTTCTTGAAACTAGTGGTTTCACCAACCATCAACAATTGATGCTCCTTCTTGATTTCTACTTTCGCGGTGTCAAATATCGCGAATACCTCAAGGATCATCATATCTATCCCTGATATGTTATAGCTCATCACGAAGCTCTAGCAGCTTGGTGGCAATGACTTTGGAGAAACATCATTATCTCATCTGGAAGATCAACTCCCACTCGATTCAAGTGATTGTTGCACTCAGACCATCTGAGCACAAGCTCAACGATTGAGCTTTTCTCCCTTAGTTTGCAGGCTAAGAAAATCATCGGAGGTCTCATACCTCTTGACGTGGGCACGAGCCTGCAATCTCAATTTTAGCCCTCGAAACATCTCATATGTTCTGCGACGTTTCGAAAACGTCTTTGGTGCCTCAACTCTAAACCGTTTAACTGAACTATCACGTAGTTATCAAAACGTGTATGTCTGGCGTTCGCAACATCCACAAATGACGTTTGGGATTCAGCACACTGAGCGGTGCATTAAGGACATAAGCTTTCTACTGTCCGCATAATCGCTATGGTCAACTTTCAACTATATTTTCTCTAGGAACATATCTAAACAGTGGAACTAAAGCGCGAGCTTACGACATAATTTGCAAAGATCTTTTGACTATGTTCAGGATAATTAAGTTCATCTTATGAACTCCCACTCAGATAGACATCCCTCTAGTCATCTAAGTGATCACATGATCCAAGTCAACTAGGCCGTGTCCGATCATCACGTGAGACAGACTAGTCATCATCGGTGAACATCTTCATGTTGATCGTATCCTCCATACGACTCATGCTCGACCTTTCGGTCTCTCGTGTTCCGAGGCCATGTCTGCACATGCTAGGCTCGCAAGTTAACCCTAAGTGTTTTGCATGTGTAAAACTGTCTTACACCCGCTGTATGTGAACGTAAGGATCTATCACACCCGACCATCACGTGGTGCTTGAACGCATTTAACTTTAGCAACGGTGCACGCTTAGGGAGAACACTTCTTGAAATTGGTGTGGCGATCATCTTATTTACTACCGTCGTTCTAAGTAAACAAGATGCATAAACATGATAAACATCACATGCAATCAAATAGTGACATGATATGGCCAATATCATTTTGCTCCTTTGATCTCCATCTTGAGGCTCCATGATCATCATCGTCACCGCATGACACCATGATCTCCATCATCATGATCTCCATCATCGTGTCTCCATGAAGTTGTCTCGCCAACTTATTACTTCTACTACTATGGCTACCGGTTAGCAATAAAGTAAAGTAATTACATGGCGTTGTTCAATGACACGCAGGTCATACAATAAATAAAGACAACTCCTATGGCTCCTGCCGGTTGTCATACTCATTGTCGTGGATTTGTCACGGCAGATGTCCTAGCGTAAGGACTTAGTCGTGGAGCCATCGCTACGGGTTTACTTGCAGGGGTTAAAGCGGACACAAAGACACGAGAGTTTATACTAGTTCGGCCCCTTCGATGAAGGTAAAAGCCTACGTCTAGTTGTGATGGGATTGATGTAGTCTCGATGGCTAGGGAGCAAATAAGCTTTGCCTAGGCTCGAGTTGTGGTTGTCTCCCTTGAACCGCCGCCGGATCGTCCCCTTATATACACGAGTGACGCCCGCCGGCTTGCAGAGTCCCAACCGGTTCATACTCGTATCCCGGTTGGTATCTCTCTATTCCTAACTTACAATACAAGTTATACATCAGGCCAGTTTACGGCCACCAGTTCTAAACCAACTATAGGCCTTAGGCCTTTCCATGACTACACCACTAGCAGAGCTAACCCGGCCCAAACTTGGCCGGTTTATACCTAGTGGTAATATCCCCAACATTAGGCCCCAGATTGATTTGAACTGGTTCATGTCAATCCTTCATAAAACCTGCATCTTGGATATCTTCGTTGTGTAATAAATCGTCACATCGTCATCGCTTCTGATCGCTGTAAACCGGCATGACATCATTGCTTCTGGTCACTGTAAACCGGCATGACGTCATCTTGAAGTTTATCCTTTATAACGCCTTCTTAATGACCGTCCCTGGATTCACGCGCTTGACCTAGTTTTACTGCCTTATAAATAGGACCGAAGGGTCATTCATTCCTTCCTTCGCTTCCTCTTCTTCTTCTTCCCTGCGCCGCTGCCTTTGGAGCTCCGTCGTCGTCATCAACGCCTCGCTTCGACCTTGGCCGCCGATCAACCTGTTCGACCGAATCTGCGGTCTTTCTCCGCATCTCCTCCGCTTCCGGTAACTCTCTTACCCTTCTTCAGTCTGTTCGTCATCTTAGATCTGTTTCTAGGGTTCAAGCTTCATACCATGTTCTTCGTATGCTCTCACCTTTCTAGCTTTTGAACCATGCTATGAATCCTGTTCTGTACCAAACGAAGACTCCTGCTTATCTGCTGCACTTTCTTATCTGAATCCCATAGATCTTCTGCATATATATATATCTTATGGTGCATCCCTGTTTCTTCTTTACTTTCGCGACGCTTTTCCTGTTTTCTGAAAGCTCGCGTTTGATCCATAATAAACATGAGCTCTTGTGAAACCTGTTTCTGTCCATTTCCTTTGAAGCCAAGATTAGGCGGTTTAACTCACCATAGTATCAAAATTGCTAAACCGCATCGCACACCATTAGTCCCCGTGTTGAACCGCCAACATATATCTGACATCATATCATATCGAACTGATTCGTCGGAACCTCCTCCGGTTTATCATAACTTAGATCAATTACTCTGTAATGAGTACTTTCTTAAACCGGATTCTTCTCCTTGTAGACCTCATGATGGCCAAACAGGTGTACGAATGCAACTGGGTCCCTTCCCGCGTCTCTGAGACACAACTGAATGAGTTAGTGTCGATTGGCGCTTTGGATGACCGAAATACCATCCATTGGAGGGTTCTTGGAGAGGAATGTCCTCCCACACCTCAGGAAGGTGAAGTTGTAGTTTTCGCGGATCACCTGTTCCGGGGTTTCAAACCGCCCGGGTCAAAGTTTTACCGAGACGTAATGGCCAACTTTCAACTCCGTCCCCAAGATATCGGTCCCAATTCATTACCAACTTGTGCCATTTTCAAGTCTTTATGAAGCATATCTGCAAGAGGAGCCTTCATTGAACTGTTCCGGGATCTCTTCCACCTAAACCGTCGTACCGAATTCACCGATGGCCCCAACACCGAATTGGGCGGTATGGCTATCCAGAAGAGGAAGGAGATCACTTATCCCCACGTCAAACTCCACACTCATCCCAAAGAGTGGACGCGACTTGGTTCTATCAAGAAAGACAGTTCTCCTGAAGGCGAAAATCCTTTACCTGGTTTCCGTCCAGAGCGGCTCAGCAACACTCATCCCTTTCCGCAACGATTGACTGCCAAAGAGAGAAGCAAGTACGCTCCACAATTATCCAAGCTTCGGGCCTTCATGGCCAACGGTTTGACCGGGATCGATCTAGCACGCTGCTGGTTATCTTGGGGCATATTGCCTCTGAGCCGACGTTCCGGTTTGATGTGCCAATATACCGGCAGCGTCGATGACCCACTCCGACACACCAAACTGGAACTGTCTGAAGATGAAGTCACAGATTCAGTGAGGAAGATGCTGAATGAACCGGAGCACCTTTGTGCCCAAACCGGCTTGGCTCCTTACTGCACCTTCAACGCACCTCCTGCGGTAATCCCTGACTATGTTATCATTTAAATACTGCTATTACTATCATAGCTCCAACTCTAAATTATTTTCGATGCAGGGTGATAATCCGTTTTGGAGCAAGAAACTCTCTCAAGACAAAGCGGACAAAGCTGGGCGGCCAAACCGGCCCAAAACGAGAGTTGTTAAGAAAACCGCCCACAAGAGGAAAACCACGGCTTCGTCTGATCCGGCCATCGATGATGATGTGGGTAATCCGGAACTTGATTCTCTTTGCTTGTTTTTTACACGTCTTATTGATGACGATGCTTGTCAGGATGACGCGGAAGCCAGCAACGCAGGATTTGCTGAGGTAACTATTCTCTCTTCCGATTCAACAAACTTACCTTCACCAAAATTTCGCCGGGCAACCCGGAAAGTTAACTTTTCTCACCCTCTTGCTCACTTGGATCACAAACTTCTTATGAAGACACAGCAGCATGAGGCCCGCCGCACAACCCGGCACAGCGGACAGGTAGTTACCTCTGCCGGTTTACCGAACAGCCCGGCTCGAAAGCGCCGCACCGAGGTTTCCAACCATTTTATTACATTGAATTCCAAAGCGGGTTTATTCGGCCAACCTCTTAATCCGTCCGACTCTGATTATCAGGTCACCTCTCATTCATCATCTGGCGAATCGTCAGCCACTCAGCTACCACCACTGAAGATAGCTGTCGGGTAAGTCATCATGACCACGTGTTTGTCGATTTCTTCTGTAATGTATGTGCCTTATTTCTGAATCTTTTGTTTCTTCAGGACCAAACCGAAACCCAGCAAGAAAGCTCGTTTGGAGAAAACAGCTGAAGAGGCTACCGCTTCAGATCATGAGCAGGCGCCGGATCTCGAAAATGTTGCCTTTGAAGACATTCCGAGTGATCCCCCGGTTCAAGAAGATGTGATTCTGAGGAGAGGCTGCGATCGTTTCAATGTCTGCTGATCCATCGCCCGTCGTCCGGGTTTGAAAATCCTCACGGTCCAACTGAAACAGGTGTGCCCACACGATCCGTCGAATCGAAGGATGACGACGTTGTAATCACTAGAACGGGCCACTCTGACCCAGGGAATGCTGCCACGCTAACCCGGCATACTGTAAAAGAGGACTCTTCCACTTTTAACAAAGGAAAGTGGAATGTAGAGCTGGAAACATATGCCGCTATGAGCGCCCAAGATCTTCATTCCGGATATCTAAACCGGCTTTACAGTAGCCGTGATTATGAAGCTGGCTTGGTGAAACTGATGAGAGATAAGTTTGAGGTAACACTCCTTTCCTTATCACTAATATAGTAATCCTTATAGCCCCCAAGGGCCGGTTTGCAATCTTTGATCAAACTGGTACTTGACAACTTTCATTGATAGACTTGCAATCTTCCCTCATAACCACGGGGCGGTTGAAATATGCATACGTAAACCGCACTCCAAAACTTCCTTTAATAGAATCAAATAGCCATTAGCCCCCAAGTGCCGAGTTGAATACTCGTATTGAACTTGGGACTTTGCCTTGTATCGATAGTAGAAAAATGAAGGTACATTAGCCCCCAAGTGTCAAGCATATAACTATGTTGTGTGGTTGAGACTTGAATCAGAATCGCTGGCTGATCATATCGCCAATACGCAGCCGAGGTGAAAATCAAGGATGATCGGATTGCCGATTTACAGGCGGCATTGAAAACCCAGCAGACTGAGACAGACAAAGCCAAGAAAGAGCTATCCAGTGCCTTGACTGCTGCGGAGCAAGTAAAGGACAACATGAAGAAGGAACAGGCGGTCTGGGCCACCGAAAAGGCCAACTTGCTTAAACGGGCCGAGAATGCTGAAGCTGCCCTTAAACCGGTGGTGGATGATCTGACGGCCGTGAAGCGGCAAGTGCATTCTATGACGGCAGCCATCTTTGGTAAGTTCCCTGTTAATAAGTGTAATATACTTGTCCTGCTGCCCCAATACTCCGGTTTAAAAACCTCCCGCCATTATATGCAGGCACACGCATTGGGCACTTGGGTAATGACGTGCGGAAGAAACTGAAGGCTGTCTACACTCTAGTGGAGCAGTTATATACCGGAGCCTAGCGCGTTATTACCACCATGTCACATAATAATCCAGCGCCGTCCCTGATCCAAGATACCTTGAACCGGCTATCCATCGTTCCTTCCCGTATTGAAGAGGTGAAGAAATCCGCTGCACGAACCGGAGCCATCAATGCCTTGATCCGGGCCAAAGCCTGTGTGCCGGATTTTGATCCCGTGGAAGCAGCTCAGGGCTATCCCAGTGTGAAGGAAGACGGCTCAGATTTTAATGAAGAGGACTTGCGTGCAATAAACCGTGCAGTACGCCCGCTTGCTTGTCAATTGGCTGAAGAAGCCGATTTGGAGCACTACCAAGCCCAATACAACGAGCAGAACAAGCGTGTCTCCGCTCCAACATTTGAGCCGGAAAACTTGATCCCTCCAATCCGTAAGCACACTTACGCTCCTGACATTGAGCCGTCGTCTTTGATTCATGAGGAAGCTGTTTTTCAAGCTCTGATGGGCATCGACTGGACTTCTGTGGATTTCCAGCCAATGGGTAGAGAGGAGGATACTGAAGCGGCGGAGGATGAAGAACAGTCGTGAACCGGTAGCCGGTTTAGAAAACACTGATCATTTGGGCACTGTGTTGCCTTGTAATAATTTTAGTCAAGACTTTGCTGTCTGGGTATGCCTTCGCGCATCGAGGAAACTTTTGTTTAAGTCATACTCCCTGCAACCAAAAGATTGAACTTCGGCGGCGGTGATACCGTCAGCCGGTTTATGGCATCCAATATATCTTATGTATTGAAAATTAGTATGTGATACAAATACCTGCCATATCCAGGCATAAAGCTGGCGTAGCCAATCTTGAAGCGGAGGCTTTTTTGTGAAAAACCATAACCGTCTTGGGGAAACAATAACCCCCACATAGGTGTGCTGAATCAGCACAAGCCCCCATGTTTCTCCATAAGAATGAACCGGAAAAAGGTAAACCGGAAAGAGAAAAACTTCGTGTAATACCAAACCGTGTCCTGTCAGTTTATTACTGACAGCTAAACCGGATAAAAATATTCGTCGGGTTGTAAAAACGCAACAAGAATTGAACACCAAATATGGCAACAAAGGCAATAACTCTTTGCAAAAGGAAAGCTTCATGGAGCTGGTCAGATGGCATTACCATGGTCAGACGCAACCAAGCCCCCCGAAGGCGTAGCGATGGTGCTAGTCGGCCAGGTCCCCAAAAGACTCTTGGCGAGTACGCCGGCCAAGTGGCGTGACATTGGTTCGGGTTCGACCAAGCCCCCAAGTAGCGCTGGCCCTATTGGCCGACCAAGAGGCGTGACCGGTTCAGATGTGACCGTGTCCCCAAATGATCTGGTGGCTTTCGCCTATCAAGAGGTGTTGCATTGGTTCGGATACGACCAAGCCCCAAGTGATAAATATAATCACAAGGGGTAAACCGGAGGCCGCTTTAAAATGTAAACACTCCATGTAACCACGCATGAAAAGAAAGACAGAGACCCCGCTTTGGCCGAGGCCCTGATTTTTATTATATCAAGATAATATATACATTGTTATGCTATGTACATAAACTGAGCCGATGACTCATGTGTAGTAAGGTCGAAGACGAGCTATATTCCATGGCCTATTGGTCTCCTCCTCTGATGTACGTGAGTCTTTATGCTCTCGAATATCCACCAGATAGTAGGAACCGTTGTGCAGATTCTTGCTGACCACAAAGGGTCCTTCCCAAAGCGAGGATAGCTTGTGCATATCTGTTCGGTCTTGGATGAGACGAAGCACCAAATCTCCTTCCCGAAGGCTCGGTTTTAACCCGCGATCGTGATAACGACGAAGATCTTGCCGGTAAATCGCCGACCGAGCAGCTGCCATATCACGCTCCTCATCCAGTAGGTCCAAAGCATCCTGTCGTGCCGCTTCATTGTCCGCTTCAACATAAGCCGCTACACGGGGCGAATCATGCCGGATATCATTTGGGAGAATCGCTTCGCCCATAAACCATGAAGAAAGGCGTGTAGCCGATGGACCGTTTGGCGTAGTATTGATACTCCATAGTACCGATGGGAGCTCTTCCACCCAGCACCCTGGTGTTCGCTGCAATGGAACCAGAAGCCGTGGTTTGATACCTCGCAAGATTTCCTGATTAGCACGCTCTGCCTGCCCGTTGGACTGGGGGTCAAAAGTGCCGATGATACATCAAGTCGGATATGCTCACGTTCACGTAATTCTTTCATAGCCCCTTGGACAAATTAGTGCCATTGTCGATAATGATACTTTGTGTGGAAAGCCAAACCGAAAATCACCTTTTGATGAACTGTATCACTGTTGCGCATCACACTTCTTGACGAGTTCCGCTTCAACCCACTTGGTGAACTTGTCCACCGCCACTAATAGATGGGTCTTCTTATCTTTGGATCGCTTAAAAGGCCCAACCATATCCAGCCCCAAGGTCGCAAACGGCCACGTTATTGGGATCATCCGCAATTCCTGTGCGGCACATGAGCACGCTGGAGAATTTCGACATCCATCGCACCTTTAACCAAGTCCTCCGCATGATCAAGATGAGCAGTTAACCAAGAAAATCCATGACGGAATGCCTTCGCCACGAGTGACTTTGAACCGGCATGATGCCCACAATCCCCTTCATGGATTTCTCGTAAAATTTCACAACCTTCCTCCGGGGAAACGCAGCGTTGAAACGCCCCTGAAACACTGCAATGATGCAACTCACCATTAAGAATCGTCATAGACTTGGGCGCGGATTATCTGCTGGCCGTAACCTCATCGTCGGCAATTCCCTCGAGTCATATATGCAAGGTAAGGAACCGTCCAATCCGGAATAGCATGTAATGCCGCCACCAACTGAGATTCCGGATCAGGAATTGCCAAATCCGCTTCACCAGGAGCTGAACCGACGGATTGTGCAAAACGTCGAGGAAGACATTAGGGGAACCGTTTACGCCGAGAACCCAAACGGCTTAAAGCGTCGCCGCTTCATTCTTCCGGCGATCCACATGATCCACTTGATAGCCCTTGAAACAACCTGCGATATTGTCCACTTCTCGACGATATGCAGCCATGAGAGGGTCCTTAGAATCCCAAGTGCGGATACTTGTTGAGCCACAGTGTCCGAGTCACCAAAACACTTAACCCGGCTTAAGTTCATTTCCTTAGCCATCCGGAGGCCATGAAGCAAGGCTTCAGATTCAGCTGCATTATTAGTACAAGGGAACATTAAACGGAGAACGTAATAAAACTTATCACCTCGTGGGGAAGTTAAAAGCGACTCCAGCCCCGAGCCTTCCAACCGCTGGATCCATCAAAGTGGATAGTCCAAGACGTATGATCCGCTTCTCCTCTGGTGCTTGTAACTCCGTCCAGTCATTAATGAAATCAACAAGTGCTTGTGATTTCACTGCGGTGCGTGGTGTATATTTGAGCCCATGTGGCCCAAGCTCGATGGCCCATTTTGCAATCCGGCCAGTCGCCTCCCGGTTTTGTATGATATCACCCAAAGGAGCTGAACTAACCACTGTAATAGGGTGCCCTTGGAAATACTGTTTCAGCTTCCGGCTAGCCATAAAAACACCATAGACTAGCTTCTGCCAATGCGGATACCTCTGCTTGGACTCGATGAGTACCTCACTGATGTAATAAACCGGCCGTTGAATCGGATATTCCTTTCCTGCCTCCTGCGCTCTACCACAATGGCTACGCCACCGCCGTGCATTGGCTGCCACATATAATAACAGCAGTTCCTTGTCGACCGGAGCCGCAAGGACAAAGCGGATTGGCCAATTGCCGCTTTAGGTCCTCGAAGCTTCGTCGGCTGGACTCGCATTTAAATGATCTGCCTTCCTCAAAGATTCGGTATAAAGGAATAGCCTTCTCCGAGGCGGCCGATAAACCGCTCAATGCCGCAATCCGCCCGCCAAGCGTTGAACATCGTTGATACACTTCGTTTAGCCAAGGAGGTGATCGCTTTAATTTTCTCCGGATTGGCCTCGATTCCCTGTTAGACACCAGAACCCCAATAACTTGCCACCGGAATACCAAAACACACTTGGCGGATTAAGCATCATCTTATAAATGCGCAGTTGTCGAAGGTCTCCTTCAAATCGTCCACCAGCGTCTCTTCGTCTTTGATTTTACCACAATGTCATCCACATAAGCATGCACATTGCGGCCGATCTGTATGCAAGCAATTACAGACGCACCACCGATAAGTAGCTTGGGCGCTTTGAGCCCAAAAGGCATATATACATAGCGTAAGGCTCCAAAGGGAGTTATAAACGCCGCTTTCTCCGGTCCTTGACTGCCATCTTGATCGATGATATCCGAATATGCGCCCAAAAGCTTAAACGCTCACATCCTGCCGTGGCATCAATAATCTGATCAATGCGGGGAGAGCAAAAGGATCTGCTGGACAAGCCTTGTTAAGATCTGTAGTCCACACATACGCCAGTGCCGTTTTCTTAAGGACCAGCACCGGATTAGCAAGCCACTCTAGATGAAACACCTCGATGATAAAGCCAGCTGCCGTAAGCTTCGCTACTTCTTCTCCAATGGCCTTGCGTCTTTCTTCATTAAACCGGCGGAGGAACTGTTTCACGGTTTATACTTAGGATCCACATTAAGTGTGTGCTCACGAGTTCCCTCGGTACACCGGCATGTCGATGGCTTCCATGCAAAATGTCCCGGTTCTCACGGATGAACTCGATGGCGCGCCTTCCTATTTAGGATCCAGTTGGCACCGACAAGGAACTGCTTGGACGAATCGCCTTGATGCGAAGTCAACAAGCTTGGTTTCAATGCCGATTTGAATTTCAGATCCGATTCATGCTCTGTAGTAGGCTTCTTCAGAGGGTCATATCTGCCGGATCAACATTGTCCTTATAGAATTTCAACTCCTCGTAGGCACAGCATCCTCTGCATAAGCTGCATCTCCTTCCTCACATTCCAAAGCGACTCGGCGGCTTCCATGCACCGTTATTGTTCCTTTGTAACCCGGCATTTTGAGCTGCAAGTAGATATAACAAGGTCGTGCCATGAACTTAGCATAAGCCGGCCGTCCAAACAAGGCATGATATGGGCTCAGATTTTCACCACTTCAAAGGTTAGCTTTTCGACCGAATCATGCTCATCTCCAAAGGCCACATCCAAGGTTATCTTGCCAATAGGATAAGCAGATTTGCTCGGCACTACACCATGGAACACCGTATTGACGGTCCGAGGTCTTTATCTGTGAGACCCATGCGACGGAAAGTGTCATAATATAATATATTGATATGCTTCCTCCATCCATAAGTACCTTAGTAAACTTATAGCCCCCAACTTGGGGGTCTACCACCAAAGCCAATTGACCCGGATTATCAACCCGGGGGGGATGGTCCTCTCTGCTCCATACGATAGGCTGCTCGACCAACGCAAATACCGTGGCAAAGCCGTTCAACAGAATTCTATCGCCCGTTTGTGAAGCTTCCGATCTCGCTTGTCCAAACTGGTTGTGAAAACATGATATCGCCCGCCATTCAACCGCTTTGGCTGGCTCGATAGCTCGACTGCTGCTGCTGCTCTTGGCTACCTTGATTACTCGGTTGTTGAAATTGCCTGGTTGTGCCCTCGAACCGAAGCTCCGTCCCCGACCCGCCCATGAAAACCGGATCCTCGAACCACCACCTGATCCTTGGTCATATCGGAAAGCATCGGAATTTTTGAACTCTTGCATAATAGAACAGTCTTTCCAAAGATGATTTGATGGGTTTTCTTTCGTCCCGTGCTTGGGACAAGGCTGATTCAACAAGTAATTCAAACGGTTTACACCAGCATTTGGACCCCGATTCGCCTTGCCTCTGCGCCGCGGGCCTCAGTCCTGCGCATTAGTGTTGGCTACGAAATCATCAGCCTTGCGCTTGCCCCGTTCCATGACTGCCGGTTTGAAATGCTGCTGCTTGAGTTGCCATTCTTCTTTCCTTCCTGCGCTTCGTCATCATCTCGCTTGGATCCTTGGTATGCTCAATCGGCATATTTTACCAAAGCGGTCATGAGGGTTCTGTATCATTGCGTAACCGCTTCATACGTCCCACTTCAGTTTGAGGCTCAAACCGGCGCTTGCTTTCGGTAGATGATCGCCGAGTCAAGATTGATTCGATCGAGGAGTGTAAAATCTCGACACACGGCGTACCCAGTAGGGTTGTTGACTCCTTCTTCTGAACGCATAGCCGCCAGTCCACTATAGATTTTGGCTGTTTACATGTATCCTTGAAATTTCGATAAACCGGGCTCAGAATCGAACCCATGAACTGATAGAATTGGGCGGCAAGCTTTTCAACCAAGTACGGCTGTGCCCTCCATCATCATGGTGAAGTACTTTGCACATGCTGCTTCATCAACATCTAGCATCTCCATGGCCATCTCATAACTCTCAACCCACGCCGGGGATAGATCTGCGGTGTAATTTGGCACCTTACGCGGGCCTTTAAAATCCTTAGGCAACGCACATTGCGCAAAGCGGGGATTAAACAGGCACTCCCAAAGCGGAGGTGACTCCTGGTCCGGTGAAGGAGGTAGGGCGAACCGGCGTGTGTTGACCCGCATCACCTGTGCCGCTAACTCGGCCTCCCTGCGTGCCCGGGCCCGATCTACCACCTCCTGAGCATTACGAGCGCTGCCTATCGGGTTATTGCCTCGGGCGCTTCACGGTCCAGCGTTATTTGATAGGGCGGTTCATCCATGCTTCTTTGTAGCTCCGGCTTGGGCGGGCGTAGAGTGAATCGATCGCGCTATATGAATATGCTTCCTGCTGGATTAACGCAGTCCGGAGAAGCTCCTTAACCCGGCGTGTCTCAACTGCTTGTGTGGAATCTCCTTCGACTGGGATCGCCTCCAATCGTGCAGCAGCCGCAACAAGGTTGTCCATAGGGTTAGAATAATGGCCCGGGCGCTGCATGCCGTGGAGGAATCATCAGATTCTGCTGCGGGGCTCCATCAGCGTGGTTGGACCGTCGCTCCGCTCTGGTGCCTCCATCCGGTTTACCTCCCTGTGCTGGGGCGGGTTACTGGGTCCGGCTCCGGGGGTCTGAAAGAGGTTTCTGGGGTCGAGCCCTGATGGCAGACGCGATCTGTACTTCCTCTTTAACACCTCTGCGGCGCTGCTACGGTGAGCATGAGTTTGTAAGCTTGTGCATCCAGCGGCCGCTCTGCGCCATGCGCTCCTTCTCTGCCGCTAGATCCGCTTTGGCTTGCGTGATCTGCTCTTTCACCTTCGCAATTTCGGCGTTATGGGCCTCCTGATCGGCCGGGTTATCCTCCGCCATGAGCGCTGCTAGTGCATCAAACAGGTCTGACAAAACTTGAACCGGCGGGCGCACCGGGCCTCCTGCCCCTGCTGCCGCGGCTGAACCGGAAAGCATTGCTGCTGCGGTTGAAGAGAGGTTTGCGGCCTGAGTACCGGCCATGAATACACTGATCCGGTTTAGCTGGCCTGGGGGGTCCGGAATACTGTCACCATCGGAACAGCCCCTGATCATACCATCCTGCAGCTGGTACAATGACTCGGTCTCTCCTGCTGAAGATTCATCGCCGGAGTAAACGACGGTCTCGCTACCATACTCTGAACCGGCATCATACCCCCCTCCATGGGTAACTCCAACGAAGACATGCTTCACGGCCGGTTTAGCCCGGGCTGGTTGCGCGCGCTGAGCCGTCTCGACGAGGTCGGTGCAGATGTCCGGCTCAGGCCCTCCGACCTTGCCGATGAAGACGTGTATGCCGCCGAAGGGGACCCGGTACCCATACTCGATTGAATCGGCCTCGGGACCCCATCCAGCATTGTCGATGTAAATCCGGCCACGACGACTCTTGGTCATCCGGCCCACGACGTAGCCTTCGAGTCCTTTGAGCTTGCCCTCCAAGATCGCCAAACCATCGTGCGATAGCCCCACGGTGGGCGCCAACTGTCGTGGATTTGTCACGGCAGATGTCCTAGCGTAAGGACTTAGTCATGAAGCCATCGCTACGGGTTTACTTGCAGGGGTTAAAGCGGACACAAAGACACGAGAGTTTATACTAGTTCGGCCGCTTCGATGAAGGTAAAAGCCTACGTCTAGTTGTGATGGGATTGATGTAGTCTCGATGGCTAGGGAGCAAATAAGCTTTGCCTAGGCTCGAGTTGTGGTTGTCTCCCTTGAACCGCCGCCGGATCGTCCCCTTATATACACGTGGCGACGCCCACGGCTTAGTAGAGTCCCAACCGGTTCATACTCGTATCCCGGTTGGTATCTCTCTATTCCTAACTTACAATACAAGTTATACATCAGGCAGGTTTACGGCCACCAGTTCTAAACCAACTATAGGCCTTAGGCCTTTCCATGACTACACCACTAGCAGAGCTAACCCGGCCCAAACTTGGCCGGTTTATACCTAGTGGTAATATCCCCAACACTCATCGACATGCAAGTCGTGATTCCTATTACAAGAACATGATCAATCTCATACATCACATATCATTCATCACATTCTTCTTGGCCATATCACATCACATAGCATACCCTGCAAAAACAAGTTAGACGTCCTCTAATTGTTGTTGCATGTTTTACGTGGCTGCTATGGGTTTCTAGCAAGAACGTTTCTTACCTACGCAAAACCACAACGTGATATGCCAATTGCTATTTACCCTTCATAAGGACCCTTTTCATCGAATCCGTTAGGACTAAAGTGGGAGAGATCGGCACCGCTAGCCACCTTATGCACCAAGTGCATGTCAATCGGTGGAACCTGTCTCACGTGGAAGTGCGTGTAAGGTCGGTCCGGCCGCTTCATCCCACAATACCGTCAAAACAAGATTGGACTAGTAACAGTAAGCATATTGAACAAAATCAACGCCCACAACTACTTTGTGTTCTACTCGTGCAAAGAATCTATGCAGTAGACCTAGCTCATGATGCCACTGTTGGGGAACGTAGCAGAAATTCAAAATTTTCCTACGTGTCACCAAGATCTATCTATGGAGAGACCAGCAACGAGGGGAAGGAGAGTGCATCTACATACCCTTGTAGATCACTAAGCGGAAGTGTTCAAGAGAACGGGGTTGAAGGAGTCGTACTCGTCGTGATCCAAATCACCGGAGATCCTAGTGCCGAACGGACGGCACCTCCGCGTTCTACACACGTACAGCCCGGTGACGTCTCCCACGCCTTTATCCAGCAAGGAGAGAGGGAGAGGTTGAGGAAGACTCCATCCAGCAGCAGCACAACGGCATGGTGGTGATGGAGGAGCGTGGTCCTGCAGGGCTTCGCCAAGCACCGCGAGAGAGGAGGAATACTTGGGAGAGGGAAGGGTTGCGCCAGAACTTGCGGTGCGGCTGCCCTCCCACCCCCCACATATATATAGGGGCAAGGGAGAGGGGGGACGACCCCCTCAGATCCAATCTGAGGAGGGGGCGGCGGCCAAGGGGGGGAGGAGTGCCTCCCAAGTCAAGTGGAGGCCCTCCCCCTTAGGATTTTCCCTCCCCACGTGCATGGGCCCTGGGGGGGCTGGTGCCCCTGGCCCATTAAGGCTAGAGCGCCCCCCTACAGCCCATGCTACTGTATTGGACGTGGTGGAACAATTTCCGGACCTCCGGACCCCTCCGGAATCCTCCAGAACCTTCAGAAGCTTCCCGCACAATCTTGAAAAACCCGAACTTTTCCGGAACCCGAACAACAACTTTCCATATATAAATCTTTACCTCCGGACCATTCCGGAACTCCTCGTGATGTCCGGGATCTCATCCGAGACTCCGAACAACATTCGGTAACCACATACAAACTTCCTTTATAACCCTAGCATCATCGAACCTTAAGTGTGTAGACCCTACGGGTTCGGGAGACATGTAGACATGACCGAGACGTTCTCTGGTCAATAACCAACAGCGGGATCTGGATACCCATGTTGGCTCCCACATGTTCCACGATGATCTCATCGGATGAACCACGATGTCAAGGACTCAGTCAATCCCGTATACAATTCCCTTTGTCTAGCGGTATTATACTTGCCCGAGATTCGATCGTCGGTATATCGATACCTTGTTCAATCTCGTTACCGGCAAGTCTCTTTACTCGTTCTGTAACACATCATCCCGTGATAAACCCCTTGGTCACATTGTGCACATTATGATGATGTCCTACCGAGTGGGCCCAGAGATACCTCTCCGTTTACGGGTGACAAATCCAGTCTCGATTCGTGCCAACCCAATAGACACTTTCAGAGATACCAGTAGTGCACCTTTATAGCCACCCGATTCGTTGTGGCGTTTGGTACACCCAAAGCATTCCTACGGTATCCGGAGTTGCACAATCTCATGGTCTAAGGAAAAGATACTTGACATTAGAAAAGCTTTAGCATACGAACTACGATCTCCGTGCTAGGCTTAGGATTGGGTCTTGTCCATCACATCATTCTCCTAATGATGTGATCCGTTATCAATGACATCCAATGTCCATGGTCGAAACCGTAACCATCTATTGATCAACAAGCTAGTCAACTAGAGGCTTACTAGGGACATGGTGTTGTCTATGTATCCACACATGTATCTGAGTTTCCTTTCAATACAATTATAGCATGGATAATAAACGATTATCATGAACAAGGAAATATAATAATAACTAATTTATTATTGCCTCTAGGGCATATTTCCAACACTGCTATGAATGATACTTATGATGATGCTAGTACCTTGTGTGGGAGTCCTGGACTAGGGGGTCCTCGGGCGTCCGGCCTATGGTTTGGGCCAGACGGATGGGTCGTCAAGCTACAAGATAGAAGGTTATCTCTCATGTCCGAAGGGGACTCTCACATGCGTGGATGGCAAGTATAGGTGTCCGGATATATTGTTCCTTTCTGTAAAACCGACTTTGTACAACCCTACACCCCTCCGGTGTCTGTATAAACCGGAGGGTTAGATCGGAGGCGGGATCATAACATTGCTAGGTTAGCTTTATAGGGTTAGCCGAATCGATCTCAAGGTAGATCAACTCGTGTAACCCCTATACCCTCGAATATAATCAAGAAGGAGTAGGGTTTTACCTCCATTAAGAGGGACCGAACCTGGGTAAACACAGTGTCCCTTCTCCGTTGTTACTATTGATCCTCACATGCACAGCTTGGGCCCCCCCTACCTGAGATCTGCCGGTTTTGACACCGGCGTTGGTGCTTTCATTGAGAGCTCCGTTGTATTGTCGACAGAAGGATCAATGGCTCACCTCTTCGTTAACGGTGACGCTGCATCTAGGGAGATTTTTCTTCCTGGGCAGGTTTTTGTGTTTGGTGGCTTTGTGCTTCGGGCCAACTCGATCGGCCGCCTCGAGTAGGTCAATAGTTATGCCCTCGGCCATCAGATCAGGTTTGGAAACCTGAATTATGTCGCTGACATCCGAGGAGACCTAGTCTTTGATGGGTTTGCGGCCTTGGTCGCCGCTCTGTGTCCCATCCAAGAAGACTCTTCGGAGCCCCTGCCAGATGTCGTCCAGGGGTCAACACCAACACCCACCTCGGCCTTAGATCCGGGGCAGGTCTCATTATCCGAAGACGGGAACATAAGCCCAACTTCTTCCCTCACGGAGCTTCCTATCAAAGACCCAGATGCAATCTTAGACCTGGCTCTGGGAAACCATCCCGAACCACCGAGGTCCGCACTCAGCGGGCCCGATCAGGTGTCCCACGCCGAACTCAGCTCGGCGGATCCACAGTTTCTGATCCCACTTTTGCTCTTAGATGTAGCATTGGGACTGATGCAGTCTCTCACCATCATGGAGGCCTTACCTCCGAACTGCACCCAGCTTGGACTGGGGACTGAGAGCGGGGAATTTTACGCCCCACCCACCACCCACTTAATAGCCACAGTCAAAGACTTAATTGACATGTTGGACTATGTGAGCGAAGACATCGACGGCATGGACGATGATGCCGACGCCGAACCGAGCCCAGTCCCACCCATCATGGGGCGCTGGACGGCTACCTCAACCTATGATGTGTACATGGTGGACACTCTGAAGAACAACAAGGATAACCCTAGCCCAGATGAGGACAAGCCCGTCGATAAACCACCAAAGCATCAGCGTCAGCGGCGCCGCTCATGATCGCGTCAGGCGAAGGATAGTAATACCGGCACGAGAGACAATGAGACTCCAGACGATGCAGAAGATCCTGAATACCTCGTCGAGCCCACGTCTGAACATGATGAAAGGGAAGAGGGTGAATATATCCCCGGACACGCTGACAACAAAGACATGGAGGACAGAAATTAAATGCCAGAATCCGAAGAGGAGGTTAGCCTCGGTGACGAAGACTTCATTGTCCCAGAGGAACCCCTCGACCAAGAACGCTTTAAGCGACAACTCATTGCTACAGCTCGGAGCTTGAGGAAGAAGAAGCACTAGCTCAAAGAAGAGCAAGACACGCTGAATGAAAGGTGGACTAAGGTCCTGGCCGCCGAGGAATACGGCTAAGAGCGACCTGTCAAAAGTTACCCTAGGCGCAAGCTACTGCCTCAATTCGACGATGAAGTCCTTGAACCAGTACCGTCGAAATACAATCAGGCAGATCAACCAGACCGACCACCACGTGGACGGGATAAAGTGGCATATCAAGCCGAACACCAACCTGCACCCCCTCGCCGAAGAGGCAGGGAGACTGCAGCTGCAGGATATACATATGACTTGCATTGTGACCTAGGCAATAAAGCTGGTCAGACCAGATCAATCTACGGATCAAGGGGGCGTGCCCCGGCGCGAGATAATGGCCATGAAGCCTGGCGTGACGACCGTTACTATGTTTGGGATCAGTACCGAACTCAGATGTCAGTCGATCTCCGCCATGACATTGCGAGATACAGAGGGGCCTCCCACCCCCTATGCTTCACTGATGAGGTTATGGAACATCAATTTCCGAAAGGGTTTAAACTCGTAAACATCGAACCATATGATGGAACTACGGATCTGGCAGTCTAGATTGAAGATTTCCTTCTCCACATTCATATGGCTCGAGGAGATGATCTCCATGCCATTAAATATCTCCCTCTAAAGCTGAAGGGAGCAGCACGACACTGGCTAAACATCCTCCCAGAAAACTCCGTTGGAACCTGGGAAGACTTGGAAGATGCCTTTAGGGCTAACTTCCAAGGCACCTATGTCCGGCCACCGGATGCTGACGACTTGAGTCATATAATCCAGCAGCCAGGCAAATTGGCCTGCAAGCTTTGGAATCGGTTCTTAACTAAAAAGAACTAGATTGTAGACTGTCCGGACGCCGAAGCCTTAGCGGCCTTTAAGCACAACGTCAGTGACGAATGGCTCGCCCGACACCTTGTGCAGGAAAAGCCGAAGGCCATGGCAGGGCACTCATGGCCCGCTTCTGTGCGGGCGAAGACAGCCAGTTGGCTTATAGAAGCAACAACTCAGGTGACCCCAGCACCTCTGAGGTGCAGGACCGCAACGATAAACCTCACCGCAATAAAAACAAACGTTGGAATAACAACGACGACGACGCAGATGATACGGCAGTCAATGCCGGATTCAGCGGTCCCAAGTCCAATCAGCGGAAGAAACCTTTCAAAGGAAACAAAGACGGGCCATCCAACTTAGATAAAATCCTTGAGAGGCCCTGTTAGATTCATGGCACACCCAATAAGCCCGCAAATCATACTAACAGGAATTGTTGGGTTTTCAAACAGGCCGGTAAGCTAAATACCGAACACAAGGGAAAAGGGCCTCCAAGCAAAGACGATGACAAGCCCCGTCAGCCAAATACCGGAGATCAGAAGCAGTTTCCCCCCGAGGTGAAGATAGTGAACATGATATATGTCACTCATATCCCCAAAAGGGAGCGCAAACACGCATTATGGGATGTCTATGCCATAGAGCCAGTCACTCCCAAGGTTAACCCATGGTCAGCTTGTCTGATCACCTTCGATCGTAGGGACCACCCAACTAGTATCCACCACGGGGGTTCGGCCGCCTTGGTTCTCGATCTAATCATTGATGATACCAACTCACTAGAGTCCTTATGGATGGAGGAAGCAGTCTCAACTTGATCTATAAAGATACCGTTCGTAAGATGGGGATCGACCCATCACGAATCAAGCCCAGTAACACTACCTTTAAAGGTGTGATACCAGGAGTGGAGGGCCGTTGTACGGGCTCAATCACACTGGAGGTAGTATTCGGCTCTCTAGAAAACTTTCGTAGTGAAGAGTTAATCTTCGACATCGTCCCTTTCCGCACTGCTATCGTTCACTGCTCGAACGAACTACTTTTGCCCGCTTCAACGCAGTTCCGCATTATGCTTACTTGAAGCTCAAAATGCCGGGACCTCGTGGCATTATTACAGTCCATGGTAATATGGAGCGTTCACTCCATACTGAAGAACACACCGCGACCCTTGCAGCCGAAGTGTATAGCGGCCTTATTAAGCCGTGCAGTTCACATGCCAATAAAGCCAATGACATATCCAAATGAGTTCGGTCCGTGCATAAATCAGCGGATCCGGTCAATGATTAGCAGTTCGGCCTCCGCCGATCACCCCACCAGGTTGCGGCTCATGTACCGCGCGTATAGAATTACGCACTAGAAATACCCTGGGCGACGCCGGAGGCACGCTGCGGCATAGGTCCATCACACGGCTTGACCATAAATGGACCGCATACACCCTTTTTTTTCTTTTAACGCAGGTTCATTGAGAGCCCTACTTACAAGATGGTTGTCAGGGAAGATCCTTTTAAGGCTAGCATGTCACATCCCTGGTTCTGTTATGCACTAGGTTAGACCCTCATGTGTGCATCATGTTTTAATTCAAATGAAATTTGAATTGAGGGATTTTCAAGCCTCAGAAAACCTCTAAAAATAACCAATATTCAAATCTCATCAAATGAGTCCAAGAAAATGCTCATGTTATTCTGTAAAAATATTGGCATGAGGTAAAGTTCAAACCAATATTTTTGGAATCACAGAAACATTTATTTTGGGCCTTTGACTTAATCCAATAACTATTTGCATTGGATATATTTTTTATATATAATTAATATATGTCCAATAATTCTGGAACATTTTTTGCGGTTTGGTATATTCTATTTCTAGCCACATAATTATTTTCAGGATTTTATAAAATGGTTTAGCATTTTTACTAAACCAAAACAAAACAGAACAAAATAGAAAACAGAAATATAAAGCAAAGATGAAGCTTACCTGTCAGCCACCTGCCCATCTCATGCCCACTGGCAGCCCATCTGACGACACTTTAATTGCTATATGAACAGCAATATAATCGACTATAGAATCACCTTGTTGGTGCACATTTTAATGATCAATAGGACTTACCTAGTGTGCATGTATGTATAAGCATTATCCGATGATCATGCTACAATTGTCTCGATTGATATGTACTCGATTCTGACTGTGTCATCTATGACTAGCACTAAGTGCCGATTGAGACTCAGATGACTATGCACGTCATGCCATCACCCTGCTAATGCCATCGCTACGTCAGTTTCGATAGCAGCACGATTATCCGTTCTGATATACTTTACCTATTGATTGACCAGTAAGCCTGACAGCTGATAGTTGCCGTAGGTTATCGAGATAGCTACTGTTGGAGCGCCTGCTTAGATGGAACTCGTGTCGGACTTCCATGCTGATGTAGACCGCTGAGTTGTGAACATGTCTGATTGTCTGATGCAGCTGTAATGAGCGCAATTAGTACCCATACGCAGATAGTCTGACTATATCCACCTGTATCATATGCTAGGTCATCTTGACGCGATAGTGCTTGTAACGTATCGGAGTACGGATTGCATAGTTGTAGCTAGTCTGGTACGCTTAGGTCGACTGCTACGACGTGGGACTCAGGATCTAAGGCATGAGTAGGCGATAGCTGATCGAGTTAGTGTCGGCTGTGTGCAGCATAAGCATTGCTGTTAGTCACGCATGGCCGTGTGGTATTGAAACGATGTGACTGCAGATATGTTTCGTACGATAGTTGGTAAAGTGCCCGACTGCTGCTTGTTGGCCATAGTGAGCATGACTATGCAGTGATGAACGATCGTAGTAGTGATGTTGCATGGTTGAGATAACAGCGGTATGCTGTATGCGAGATGTCTAGTGATGCACGGATCTGACAGTTAGTATTGAGTAGCTCCGAGTCGTTAGGTTCATGCAGCATGTCCTTAAGTAAGTCTCATGTCATGATCATGTAGTGTAGCTTGATGAGGACTGTCGATGTTCTAGTACGTTCATTCGTTGTCAGTAAGCTTGTGCTACTCTGATGTGTATGACTCGTAGTGTCCTGATATCGTGCTGCTTGCAGCTAGATGTCAGCTCACTTATTGGTCATGATGTACGTGCACTGTATTCGTGTGTTCCTGAGACATGT
Organism: Aegilops speltoides; assembly: GCA_021437245.1. Taxonomy (NCBI): domain Eukaryota; kingdom Viridiplantae; phylum Streptophyta; class Magnoliopsida; order Poales; family Poaceae; genus Aegilops; species Aegilops speltoides. Next base: position 108,855,304 of record CM038146.1, read on the forward strand.
TGTCTGTCTAGTGCGTAACCTAGTGCTACGTGATATCCACCGTGAGATCAGTTGATATGATGACTAGTGTATCAGCTGACATGCTTGATTTGACTGGTAATCGTATAGCTGTATGTCCTATCACTTTTTCCGTATCTCTTGGTATACGTCAGTGTATCAGCTGCTAAGCAGTACTAGTCCGATTTCCTTATCCGATTGTGTGCATTCATCTGATGTCTAGTTGACTAGAGTAGTGCTAGCATCGCGACTCTTAGTAATGAGCCTATGTGTAGTTCGTAATGGCTTCATAGTTGTAACTGCGTTAGTCCATGCACTCTCGTAAGTCCATAGATGCATGTACTGATCCTAGTCAGATTATCTGACGCACTGTGTGACTACTCGCATAGCTAGTCCAACATTCGTTTGCCAGATGACTGCGTGATTGCATGTGTAGGATATGTGTCCGCAGTAATGATATGTACGAAGCTTGATGCATGAGTACATACATGTACGATAGATTTAGACCTATGAATATGCTAGATTTGCCTATGTTAGCTTGCGTTATTGCTTACCTGATACCATGTTAGGCATCAGATTTCTTATTCTTGGATCTTGATGATTCGCTTAAGATATGCGCTATGCATCATAGACTCATGTTGTCACTTATCTGATATATTGCATGACATATGTTGACCTTTCCATGTTTCATATGGTTGACCATGCGTATCAGCTATACTAGCTTAGACGCTTAAGTATGAGTCATGTATTGTCGCATCATTAGTCTTCAGGCAATGATTCATACTGTGTCCAGCTTGTTCCACCTTAGCGCATTCAGTAGTGTAATGAGCATCCAATTCAGATTCTAGGTGTATCACAGAGCGCACTATAAGATATAAATGATCAGTCATATAGACTTCGTCAACTCCAGATATCTATATGCACAGTCGCATGTATCAGCATCTACAGAATCAGACCATATGCTAATCGTAAAGCGATCTTATGCTGGCAATCGATGATCAACATCTACAATACATTATTATCATATCAATAGCAACAATCCATCAATACATCATAAATCAAATGACCATCACAGTACAGACTGCAAGAATAAATAAACTCACAACATAGCAATGATCACAGATACACCCGTAAAAGCGAAGCAACAAGGTAACGAATGTCCAAAACTAAACTGCAACAGATCTATCAAATCGTAGACACATAGAGCACACATCGATCCACTGTATACATCAGACATGTAGATGAAGAGACAGCAGATATCAGCACATGATAAGTGAGACTTACGCAATAGATGCAGAAAGCGAATGAACGGTCGCAAACGCAGATAGCTAATACTGCAACAATAGTAAAGGAGCAAACTGACGATTGATAGTCAAGAGTATGTGTGCATTCGTTCATCGGTGTCTATTACTCTTGTGGTCCATCAAGCCATTCTATTCGAATGACTTGGAGAAACAAACTCGATACCTCATCCATTTCGAGATTGGGTCAAAGCGATTGTAATTCGCAGATCAAAATGCCAATCCAGCTTACAGTCATTCTACCTTGAAGTATTACCTTCCTTATGTCGGGATTGTCATGAGAATTGCACCACCTCTTAGGAATTCTTGACACAGTGATACTTCTCGCCATCATTTTTATTTCTCGGTTTCGTGTTGTTGCAACCGAATGCTAACAGGTGAACTATGATGTGTGAAATCAATACTCCAGGCAACTTTGTTGTTGGGTAGCTAATGGACAACAATTTCATTCTTAGCGTGTTGATTATTAAATCGTCACCCTAAGGTTGATTGTGCTACCTAGTCCCTATTTCCGGTGCACTCTCCGATCAATGAGTTAGGATCTTGTCAAATCCTCGCTCTTTTGATCATATCACCTTGCCCTGAAAAGCAAGATTGTTCTCGAGCTTAGCAACATATCGGTGGATCGTGATGTTCCGAATATCTTCTCGGAAGCATCACCAGGTTGCCGCCTGACCGCTATGTTGAGTTCGTGATCAAGTTGGTTTATTCCTGCAAACCACCCTTCCTCCAAGAATCCATGTTGGATACCCCTGAGCTAGTTGGCTAAGCTAAACAACAACTTGGAGAGTTGGAAGATAAAAGCTTGTCTGACTTGGTTCATGTTAAGGGATATCTTGTGTGTGTGTTGAAGAAAGATGATATCTTCATCAATTGATCCTCGAGGCCAGTTGTTGGAGCTATTGTCTTGCCAAAACTTTGATTTGAGTGTGGGCTATTCTCAAATCAAATCAGAACCAATGATGTTCGTAATGTTGTCTTACTCGTGAATTTTCCTCGAGCATACACCATTATATCTTATGAGTCTGACCAATACTAGAACCTTGTTCACATAGTTATGAAATTCCATGTCCATGGGAATCTGGATGAATTGTTGTTGAACCCATCAACAACATCCTTGTCTTCTCCATAGTTTTGTTGAACATTAAGCTAGTGTTGGGAAGTTTTAAAAAGCATTGGTTCATGCTAGCTCATGAAGCATATGTTCGGATGTAAGAAGTGACTTCCTCTAGTTCATGTGTATTTGATGCAAGTTGCCGTCGTGGATTCGAGAAAGTCAATGTTGCTTCCTTGGAATCATCCCAAATCGTTCATGCATACGTGCGAAGTATTCTGTGGTTCGGAGACTTGCAACCTCCATTCTATATGTATCCCTAGCACACCAAGCCACTGATTGATTTGTTCGAGGAGAAGAAGTTCCTTCGTAGGCTCATGACTTATGCAAGGACTTCGATATCCTCGATGATGTTTCCCTCCCGAACTTCGGTAGTGTTTTTATTATAAGACTCTTTGTGTGGCCATGTTTATGCAGGACAACGTGTTCACATGTTTGCAGCAGAACCAGCTCATGTTTTGGAGCTTGCTATCGTAGTTCATTTCCCGAGAATCACGCAACATCATCTCGTCGGTTTGTGTTGCAAACTTTCATTTTTCTTTCTAGACTCGATGAGTCTAGATTATTCTGACACCAACCAGATCTGAATCTCAGGCAGATATGATGGTTGGAACGTTTCCCAAGAACTATAATATTGGTCTCTCTATAACCCGGTAAAGTGAATGTCGTGGCCGACACACCCAACCGGAAGACCTGTTATTGTAGTATCTTGATTGAAGAAGTTGGCCACCTCCCCATAAGGACTTCGTAGGAATTACTCCCTAGTTGTCCCTTATGGACTATTGTGTTTCCGAAGTCCGACCTTTACTTGATGTTCTAGATACCAGACCATATCTATGAATGGGATAAGCTAGTACATCAAGGAGAACATTAGAAGCGGAGTGCTAAATGTCTCTCGGTCGATCATCCAGATTTTGTCCCCTTGGTCTCGCTAAGGTGAAATCTGAGAAAGTGTTATCTTCCTTTGCATCTGCATTGTCCATCGCTATTCATCATGGTAGTATGTTGTGTTGTCAGCACCCTTGACACGGATGTTGGTAGGACCTTGATGAATATGGAAATGCTCAAGTTCTTGAGAGCACGCACAAGCATTAGGTGCAATCGTAGTTACTAACGGGATTGCTCTCAATTCCCTCGGTTATGCTATAACCATTCCAACGATAGATTCACTCTCTCTGCTGAGCTTCTCCTAGCTACTAAAATCATCCCTTGTGTTGTCTTCAACAAGGTAATCCACATCATCCATTACGGCCCGAGAATGTTATTCTTCGGTTCCTTCAAATGATCAATTGTGAATTGCCTTAGGCTGGTGTAAAGAGTTTCAATGATCTTTGAATCAAATGTAATTCTTTTTGCCACTTAAGGGATATATCCACGAATTGCCTTCCTCTAAAATGTCTCATTTGTGGTATCATGGCAAATCAAACTCTCGCTTCGTTGACAACCGTTCACCACCCTCTTAGGTGTGGAATTGTTGTCTACCTAGTGAACCCTCGCCATCTATTCCACTCCATTCCTCTAGATGTGTGCCTTGTATCTCATCTTGCGAGATGTTTTATGACTCACTCCGTGAGCTGATCTTAAGTTGTTTGATCTTGAGAAGATCGATCCAACTAGAGTTTTCCCTTTCTACTTGTTGCCATGTGGGATGGTGTTCTCGAGCAAAACCTCGAGACAATGATGGTGATCGAATCAACGTTCATTTGAAGTGCAACCTGGATCGTGAAGATTATGCTAGTTTATGTTCCCCTTCACCTTACCCTACGCTTGAATCTCGGGGCGAGATTTTTTGTTTAGTGGGGTGAGTTGTCACATCCACAGTTACATTATGCACTAGGTTAGACCCTCATGTGTGCATCATGTTTTAATTCAAATGAAATTTGAATTGAGGATTTTCAAGCCTCGTAAAACCTCTAAAAATAACCAATATTCAAATCTCATCAAATGAGTCCAAGAAAATGCTCATGTTATTCTCAGTAAAATATTGGCATGAGGTAAAGTTCAAACCAATATTTTTGGAATCACAGAAACATTTATTTTGGGCCTTTGACTTAATCCAATAACTATTTGCATTGGATATATTTTTTATATATAATTAATATATGTCCAATAATTCTGGAACATTTTATGCGGTTTGGTATATTCTATTTCTAGCCACATAATTATTTTCAGGATTTTATAAAATGGTTTAGCATTTTTACTAAACCAAAACAAAACAGAACAAAATAGAAAACAGAAATATAAAGCAAAGACAGAAGCTTACCTGTCGCCTACCTGCCCATCTGGCGGCCCAGCTGGCAGCCCATCTGGCGGCCCAGCCCACCGCCGCCACTCCCCTGTCGTCTTCCTCCCTCGCCAGTAGGCAGGGAGCGTGGTCGCCGCGCGCGCGCCACCTCCTGCTTCCACCTCCTGCTGCCCCCTCGTCGCCCTGGGCTTCCTCCGCGACGCCACGCGGCCCCTCGACCCTCTCTCACTCTCCCGTGTCTCTCCCTCCGTCCCTATCCCTCTCTGTTCTCTCTCCCTCCCGCAACCGAACGGAGCCGTCGCCGCCGACCAGCGCTCGCGCGGCCACCGTCCATCCCGTGCCTCTCCGATGAGTCCAGAGGAATCGCCATCGCCTTCTGCGTCTTCTACACCAACTCATTCGATCGCGGGAGCCCTGTAGCGTCTTCCCGGAGCTCGTCCCCGACCTCCGGCCGCCGGCGAATTCTCGGGGATTCGCGAGCTCCAGCCCCTCCCCGAGCCCGCCGTTCGCCTCGTCGCCTCCGCAGTGAGCCCCTGCCCCTGTTCCCCTTCTCCGCTCCCTCTCTCGCGCGCCGTAGCTGCTGCACCGCGTTCACCCGCACGCGCCGCCGCCTGACCACGTCACCGGCGTTGCTCCGGTGACCATATGGTCCCGGGCTTGAGCCCGTTGTACTTCCCGCATCGCGTAGGAGCCGTAGGTGCTAGCGCCGCCCCACCTAGGCCACCGCAGCAACGAGCCCGAGCTCGACCGAGCTTCGGCCGCCGCCGAGCTCGTCGCCGGCGCCACTCCGGCCACTCCCCGGCCGCGCCACCACCATGGTTGGATGCGGACGGCGTCGCATCCGTGGCGCTGTGCTCCATGCGTAAACGGCGCCCTGTGGGCGTTTTCCGAAGCCCGCCGCCGTCTCGGCCCTCGCCGGCGGTTAAACGCCGGCGTGCTGACCACTTTGACCGGCGGGGTTTGACCCGTTCGACCTGGGGTTTGACCCCCAGGGTCACTGACATGCGGGCCCCGGCCCCTGTTAATTAGCTAAGTGTTAAAATTAATTTAAACTAATCCCATAGTCACTGACGTGTGGGTTCAGGGACTAATTAGCCTAGATTAACTTTTAGTTAGTACTAATTAACCCTGGTAGCTGACTGAGCCACTGACGTGTGGACCCCACACGTCAGGTTTGACCTGGAATAGCCCCGTTGACCTGCTGACGTAGTGCTGACGTCATGATGACGCAGTAAATCCTTTACTGGCTTTATTTTAATTCAGGAAATTCCAGAAAATGATTTAAACTTCAAAAATTCATAGAAATTCAACAGTAGCTCCAAATCAAACAAATTATATATGAAAAATGATCAGAAAAATCCAATCTTTCTATCTGTACTAGTTTCATGCATGTCAGAACACTTTAATCTTGCTGTTTATGAGAAACAAGCTAATGCACCTATATCACTTATTATTTTGGGTGATCATTTGAATCCTTGGTTCAAATGGACTCAAACCTTTATGTCCCAAGTTGCATTAGACCTATCACACGTCATATTGCCATGTCATAGCATGCATCATATTGTCGCATTGCATTGATTGTGTTTCTTCTCTGCTTTGCGGTGTTGTTCCCCCTCGATAGACGCGTTGTACCGCGTTGTGATCGTTGACACGATGAAGACTCAATGCTATCTTCTAAGTGCCGTGCAAGCAAAACCCCTTGTTCATTCCGATATAATCCCACTCTCTCGCCTCCTGCTCTCTTTTCTCGCATTAGGACAACAACGAATCATTTGTTACTTGCTGCATGTAGCTGAACCCCTTTATCCTTTGCATGACCTGTCATTCCACAAGAATAGATGAAACCCACTAGCATGAGTAGGAGTTGTTTGAGCCTTGTTGTGCCTACTCATTCATGCTTGTTTGTCATGCCTGCCATCGCTTAGAGTTGAGTCGGTCCGATTCATCGAGGATGAATCGAGGGGCGTGAACATGTCCTATTGTGAGTGAGCTAAGTGTGTGAACACGATTTGGTAAAGGTAGCGGTGAGAGGCCATGTAGGAGTACATGGTGGGTTGTCTCATTGCAGCCGCCCTTAGGAACTGAGTTCGTGTTTGTGATCCATGATTCAGCTACTACCATGCATTGGGCCTGAAATATGACCCCGCCGACTTCTTATTCACCCTTGTCCTCTGTCCGGGAGTTGCAAGTAGTTTCGTGTTTGTAGTATCTTTGGAGACCGTGCTTGTGATCTTGACCGTAGGGGTGGGCTGTGATGCGGTAGGCACGTGGCACGGTAAACCGGCGCCCGCTTGGTGTCACGGAACCCTGTTCACATCGCTTGGGGCTGTGAGCGAAACTTGCCGAACTCCTCATAGATGGAACCCAAATAGGCGATAAACCTGGACTAGAGACTTGAGTGTCTAGGTAGGTCGTGGTCTACACCCACGCCGGCTTTAAGCTGAAGTCTGCCGAGCACATGTCGTGTGCAGACGCTAAGTGGTGGAAACATGTATGAAGAAGTACACCCCTGCAGGGTTAATATGATCTATTCGAATAGCCGTGTCCGCGGTAAAGGACTTCTGGGTTGCCTATAACAGTTCATAGACAAGTGAAAGTGGATACTCTAAAATACGCAAGATAAGTGTGAGTGCTATGGATGGCGTTCTCGTAGGGAGACGGGAGCGGATCCATAGTGGTGTATTGGTATGGTGAACATGTGGACTCGTGTGCGCCACCTCAAAGAGTTGCTTGCAGTCGTAGTTTAGGATAGCCACTGAGTCAAAGCTGGCTTGCTGCTGTTAAACTCCACCATCCCCTTTATTGATAATGATGCATATGTAGTTAGTTCTGATGTAAGTCTTGCTGGGTACATTTGTACTCACGTTTGCCTATTTTATGTTTTGCAGAGAGACCTCGGTCTCGCTAGTAGTTCCGCGTGGACTTCGACGCTTAGCTTGTTACCTCAGCTACGATCTTGTGCCCTCGGCAGATCTAGATGATAGTCGCTTCTAAGCCTTTTCATTTGTAGATGTCGTACTCGGACATGTTAGCTTCCGCTTGTGCTTTGATTTGTATGCTCGGATGTTGGGTCATGAGACCCTGTTTGTAATATCTCGCTCCTCGGGCCTAATGAATAAATACTTGAGTCGAGAGTCATGTTGTGATGCCATGTTGTATTTGCACATATCGGGCATATTGTGTGTATGTTATTGAAATGCTTGGTATGTGTGGGATCCGACTATCTAGTTGTTTATCTTTAGTAGCCTCTCTTACGGAAATGTCTCCTAGTGTTTCCACCGAGCCATGGTAGCTTGCTACCGCTCCGAACACTTAGGCTGGCCGGCATGTGTCCTTCTTCCTTCTCGTGGTCTGTTCTTCGGGAAATGTCACGCGTTGAGTACCGGAGTCCTGCTAGCCAGGACACGGAGTCCTGCAGCCCGAACTTACTCACCGATGACCGACACGCTCGATGTCGGGTCATGGATGCCTCGTCCTCGTAAGTCTGTGCCACTTTGGGTTTACGACTAGCCATGTCAGCCCGGGCTCCTTTTCATATGGATGCTAGCGACACTATCATATACGCGTGCCAAAAGGCGCAAATGGTCCCGGGCTAAGGTAAGACGACACCCGTTGTGATACCGTGCGTGAGGCCGCAAAGTGATATGATGTGTTACAGGCTAGATCGATGTGACATTGAGTCGGGGTCCTGACAGCTTTGGTATCAGAGCTTGACTGCCTGTAGGATTACCAAGCCAAACTGGTCGAAGTTGTGTCTAGAAATGCTTTAGTTATATGTAGGGGAATTGATTGTGGGTTGGAACGTAAGGCTCTTTTTACTCCTTATACCTCATGGCCTTCTCGATCCGAGTCATCCTCTTCTCTTCTACGGGTTTAAGAACTAGGCCTTCTCATCTATCTATCGTGATGACGTGTTACTAACCCATGGACTTGTGAGATTGTTGGTTTCACGCCTTAGTTCAGCTTTACTACTCCGTATGTTCATAATCTGTTGGTCTCAAACCTTGATATTGTGCTTTAAGTGGCTATGCCATCATTTTTGTAGCATGTCTCCAATCTTTTTGAGCATTTACAGCCGTTATGTCGTCCGAGTCATTCTGTGTTTCTAAATAGTCGAAGCATTTGCAAAATCCTTCCTTCCGTCTCCGATGTCCCTTTGGGCCAGATTAACCACACCAAATGCTGAGTTGAGGTATTCTATTGCCTCGACATATATGTTGGAATTATTATTATGACCCTAGGTGTCTTAGGGGATCATCTAGTAGTCTAGCCATGTTTTGTGTTCCCGGTGTGATGATTCTGGCCACCATTCTTGAAAGCATCCCGTGATGCCATTTAGTAGTAGGTATTCTATTCCTGGGTTTTGAACCCAAGATTCACTCCACTTACCTCGTGTTGATAGTGTTTGCTAGTTCCTTTAGGTTATTAGTAACCTTTGCATTATTCCTCGTGGTCCGTGGTATTTCCTTCTTCCAAATACTGTGAACCATTTATGGCAGAAGTTTGTTGGATCAAAGGATCACAACGGGAGTGCTCTCGATGAGTTCTCCATGCTATATTGTGACTCTGCCAGTTCTACCCTTTCCGCATGGGTTATCCGGAAGAAACATGTTGAACTCGGTTCGACCTACTAATCTATGCATCCACAACTCAGAAAATTATATGTTCCTTTGAGTTGTCCCTCGTTAGTTGTATCCTGACCTTCGTCTATCGATTGATAGTCAAGAGTATGTGTGCATTCGTTCATCGGTGTCTATTACTCTTGTGGTCTGTCAAGCCATTCTATTCGGAATGACTTGGAGAAACAAACTCCAGTACCTCATCCATTTCCAGGATTGGGTCAAAGCAGTTGTAATTCGCAGATCAAAATGCCAATCCAGCTTCTGGTCTGTTCTACCTTGAAGTATTACCTTCCTTATGTCAGGATTGTCATGAGAATTGCACCACCTCTTAGGAATTCTTGACACAGTGATACTTCTCGCCATCATTTTTATTTCTCGGTTTCCGTGTTGTTGCAACCGGAATGCTAACAGGTGAACTATGATGTGTGAAATCAATACTCCTGGCAACTTTGTTGTTGGGTAGCTAATGGACAACAATTTCATTCTTAGCGTGTTGATTATTAAATCGTCACCCTAAGGTTGATTGTGCTACCTAGTCCCTATTTCCGGTGCACTCTCCGATCAATGAGTTAGGATCTTGTCAAATCCTCGCTCTTTTGATCATATCACCTTGCCCTGAAAAGCAAGATTGTTCTCGAGCTTAGCAACATATCGGTGGATCGTGATGTTCCGAATATCTTCTCGGAAGCATCACCAGGTTGCCGCCTGACCGCTATGTTGAGTTCGTGATCAAGTTGGTTTATTCCTGCAAACCACCCTTCCTCCAAGAATCCATGTTGGATACCCCTGAGCTAGTTGGCTAAGCTAAACAACAACTTGGAGAGTTGGAAGATAAAAGCTTGTCTGACTTGGTTCATGTTAAGGGATATCTTGTGTGTGTGTTGAAGAAAGATGATATCTTCATCAATTGATCCTCGAGGCCGCTTGTTGGAGCTATTGTCTTGCCAAAACTTTGATTTGAGTGTGGGCTATTCTCAAATCAAATCGAACTAATGATGTTCGTAATGTTGTCTTACTCGTGAATTTTCCTCGAGCATACACCATTATATCTTATGAGTCTGACCAATACTAGAACCTTGTTCACATAGTTATGAAATTCCATGTCCATGGGAATCTGGATGAATTGTTGTTGAACCCATCAACAACATCCTTGTCTTCTCCATAGTTTTGTTGAACATTAAGCTAGTGTTGGGAAGTTTTAAAAAGCATTGGTTCATGCTAGCTCATGAAGCATATGTTCGGATGTAAGAAGTGACTTCCTCTAGTTCATGTGTATTTGATGCAAGTTGCCGTCGTGGATTCGAGAAAGTCAATGTTGCTTCCTTGGAATCATCCCAAATTGTTCATGCATACGTGCGAAGTATTCTGTGGTTCGGAGACTTGCAACCTCCATTCTATATGTATCCCTAGCACACCAAGCCACTGATTGATTTGTTCGAGGAGAAGAAGTTCCTTCGTAGGCTCATGACTTATGCAAGGACTTCGATATCCTCGATGATGTTTCCCCTCCTGAACTCGGTAGTGTTTTTATTATAAGACTACTGTGTGGCCATGTTTGTCTGGGACAACGTGTTCACATGTTTGCAGCAGAACCAGCTCATGTTTTGGAGCTTGCTATCGTAGTTCATTTCCCGAGAATCACGCAACATCATCTCGTCGGTTTGTGTTGCAAACTTTCATTTTTCTTTCTAGACTCGATGAGTCTAGATTATCCTGACACCAACCAGATCTGAATCTCAGGCAGATATGATGGTTGGAACGTTTCCCAAGAACTATAATATTGGTCTCTCTATAACCCGGTAAAGTGAATGTCGTGGCCAACACACCCAACCGGAAGACCTGTTATTGTAGTATCTTGATTGAAGAAGTTGGCCACCTCCCCATAAGGACTTCGTAGGAATTACTCCCTAGTTGTCCCTTATGGACTATTGTGTTTCCGAAGTCCGACCTTTACTTGATGTTCTAGATACCAGACCATATCTATGAATGGGATAAGCTAGTACATCAAGGAGAACATTAGAAGCGGAGTGCTAAATGTCTCTCGGTCGATCATCCAGATTTTGTCCCCTTGGTCTCGCTAAGGTGAAATCTGAGAAAGTGTTATCTTCCTTTGCATCTGCATTGTCCATCGCTATTCATCATGGTAGTATGTTGTGTTGTCAGCACCCTTGACACGGATGTTGGTAGGACCTTGATGAATATGGAAATGCTCAAGTTCTTGAGAGCACGCACAAGCATTAGGTGCAATCGTAGTTACTAACCGGGATTGCTCTCAATTCCCTCGGTTATGCTATAACCATTCCAACAGTAGATTCACTCTCTACTGCTGAGCTTCTCCCTAGCTACTAAAATCATCCCTTGTGTTGTCTTCAACAAGGTAATCCACATCATCCATTCTGGCCCGAGAATGTTATTCTTTCGGATTCCTTCAAATGATCAATTGTGAATTGCCTTAGGCTGGTGTAAAGAGTTTCAATGATCTTTGAATCAAATGTAATTCTTTTTGCCACTTAAGGGGATATATCCACGAATTGCCTTCCTCTAAAATGTCTCGCTGTGGTATCATGGCAAATCAAACTCTCGCTACGTTGACAACCGTTCACCACCCTCTTAGGTGTGGAATTGTTGTCTACCTAGTGAACCCTCGTCATCTATTCCACTCCATTCCTCTAGATGTGTGCCTTGTATCTCATCTTGCGAGATGTTTTTATGACTCACTCCGTGAGCTGATCTTAAGTTGTTTGATCTTCGAGAAGATCGATCCAACTAGAGTTTTCCCTTTCTACTTGTTGCCATGTGGGATGGTGTTCTCAGAGCAAAACCTCGAGACAATGATGGTGATCGAATCAACGTTCATTTGAAGTGCAACCTGGATCGTGAAGATTATGCTAGTTTGCGTTCCCCCTTCACCTTACCCTACGCTTGAATCTCGGGACGAGATTTTTGTTTAGTGGGGGTGAGTTGTCACATCCCTGGTTCTGTTATGCACTAGGTTAGACCCTCATGTGTGCATCATGTTTTAATTCAAATGAAATTTGAATTGAGGGATTTTCAAGCCTCAGAAAACCTCTAAAAATAACCAATATTCAAATCTCATCAAATGAGTCCAAGAAAATGCTCATGTTATTCTGTAAAAATATTGGCATGAGGTAAAGTTCAAACCAATATTTTTGGAATCACAGTAACATTTATTTTGGGCCTTTGACTTAATCAATAACTATTTGCATTGGATATATTTTTATATATAATTAATATATGTCCAATAATTCGAACATTTTATGCGGTTTGGTATATTCTATTTCTAGCCACATAATTATTTTCAGGATTTTATAAAATGGTTTAGCATTTTACTAAACCAAAACAAAACAGAACAAAATAGAAAACAGAAATATAAAGCAAAGATGTGCTTACCTGTCGCCTACACCCATCTGGCGCCCACTGGCAGCCCATCTGGCGGCCCAGCCCACCGCCGCCACTCCCTGTCGCCTTCCTCCTCGCCAAGAGGCAGGAGCGTGGTCGCCCAGCCCACCTCCTCCTGCTTCCACCTCCTGCTGCCCCTCGTCCGCCTGGGCTTCTCCGCGACGCCACGCGCCCTCGACCTCTCTCACTCTCCCGTGTCTCTCCTCCGTCCCTATCCTCTCTGTTCTCTCTCCTCCCGCAACCGAACGGAGCTGCCGCCGCCGACCAGCCACATGCCCACCGCCCATCCGTGCCTCTCCGATGAGTCCAAAGGAATCGCCATCGCCTTCTCGCGTCTTCTACACCAACTCATTCGATCGCGGAGCCTCAGAAGCGCCTTCCCGGGCTCGTCCCCGACCTCCGCCGCCGGCGACTCGGGATTCGCGAGCTCCAGCCTCTCCCGAGCCCGCCGCTCGCCTCGTCGCCTCCGCAGTGAGCCCCCGCCTGTTCCCTTCTCCGCTCCCTCTCTCGGCCAGTAGCTGCTGCACTGCTCACCCGCCGCGCCGCCGCTCGACCACGTCGCCGGCGTTGCTCCGGTGACCATATGGTCCCGGGCTTGAGCCCGTTGTACTTCCCACATCGCGTAGGAGCCGTAGGTGCTAGCGCCGCCCCACCTAGGCCACCGCAGCAACGAGCCCGAGCTCGACCGAGCTTCGGCCGCCGCCGAGCTCGTCACCGGCGCCACTCCGGCCACTCCCCGGCCGCGCCACCACCATGGTTGGATGCGGACGAGCGTCCGCATCCCGTAGCTGTGCTCCGCGCGCCAAACGGCGCCCTGTGGGCGCTCAAGCCCGCCGCCGCCTCGCCCTCGCCCGGCGGTTAACGCCGGCGTCGACCACTTCGACCGGCGGGTTTGACCTGCTCGACCTGGGTTTGACCCCGTGGTCATCGACATGCGGGCCCCGCCTGTTAATTAGCTAAGTGTTAAAATTAATTTAAACTAATCCCATAGTCATCGACGTAGGGTTCGTGGACTAATTAGCCTAGATTAACTTTTAGTTAGTACTAATTAACCTCGTTAGTGATCGAGCCAGCGACGTGTGGACCCCACACGCCAGTTTGACCTCGAATAGCCCGTTGACCTGCTGACGTAGTGCTGACGTCATGATGACGATAAATCCTTTTATCGGCTTTATTTTAATTCAGGAAATTCCAGAAAATGATTTAAACTTCAAAAATTCATAGAAATTCAACCGTAGCTCCAAATCAAACAAATTATATATGAAAAATGATCAGAAAAATCCAATCTTTCCATCTGTACTAGTTTCATGCATGTCAGAACACTTTAATCTTGCTGTTTATGAGAAACAAGCTAATGCACCTATATCACTTATTATTTTGGGTGATCATTTGAATCCTTGGTTCAAATGGACTCAAACCTTTATGTCCCAAGTTGCATTAGACCTATCACACGTCATATTGCCATGTCATAGCATGCATCATATTGTCGCATTGCATTGATTGTGTTTCTTCTCTGTTTGTCGGTGTTGTTCCCCCTCGATAGACGACGTACCGACGACGTGATCGTTGACACTGATGAAGACTCAATGCTATCTTCAGAAGTGCCAGGCAAGCAAAACCCCCTTGTTCATTCCGATATAATCCCACTCTCTCGCTCCTGCTCTCTTTTACTGCATTAGGACAACAACGAATCATTTGTTACTTGCTGCGGTAGCTGAACCCCTTTATCCTTTGCATGACCTGTCATTCCACAGTAAATAGATGAAACCCACTAGCATGAGTAGGAGTTGTTTGAGCCTTGTTGTGCCTACTCATTCATGCTTGTTTGTCATGCCTGCTACTGCTTAGAGTTGAGTCAGGTCTGATTCATCGAGGATGAATCAGAGGAGCGTGAACATGTCCTACTGTGAGTGAGCTAAGTGTGTGAACACGATTTGGTAAAGGTAGCGGTGAGAGGCCATGTAGGAGTACATGGTGGGTTGTCTCATTGCAGCCGTCCTTAGGAACTGAGTTCTGTGTTTGTGATCCATGATTCAGCTACTACCATGCATTGGGCCCTGAAATATGACCCCGCTCGACTTCTTATTCACCCTTGTCCTCCGTCCGTGAGTTGCAAGTAGTTTCGTGTTTGTAGTATCTTTGGAGACCGTCTTGAAGGCTGACCGTAGGGGTGGGCTGTGATGCGGTAGGCACGTGGCACGGTAAACCGGCGCCTGCTTGGTGTCACGGAACCCTGTTCACATCGCTTGGGGCTGTGAGCGAAACTTCGCCGAACTCCTCATAGATGGAACCCAAATAGGCGATAAACCTGGACTAGAGACTTGAGTGTTCAGGTAGGTCGTGGTCTACACCCACGCCGGCTTTAAGCTGAAGTCCGCCGAGCACATGTCGTGTGCGACGCTAAGTGGTGGAAACATGTATGAAGAAGTACACCCTGCAGGTTAATATGATCTATTCAATAGCCGTGTCCGCGTAAAGGACTTCGGGTTGCCTATAACAGTTCATAGACAAGTGAAAGTGGATACTCTAAAATACGCAAGATAAGTGTGAGTGCTATGGATGGCGTTCTCGTGAGGGAGACGGAGCGGATCCATAGTGGTGTATTGGTATGGTGAACATGTGGACTCGTGTGCGCCACCTCAAAGAGTTGCTTGCAGTCGTAGTTTAGGATAGCCACTGAGTCAAAGCTGGCTTGCTGCTGTTAAACTCCACCATCCCCTTTATTGATAATGATGCATATGTAGTTAGTTCTGATGTAAGTCTTGCTGGGTACATTTGTACTCACGTTTGCCTATTTTATGTTTTGCAGAGAGACCTCGGTCTCGCTAGTAGTTCCGCGTGGACTTCGACGTTTAGCTTGTTACCTCAGCTACGATCTTGTGCCCTCGGCAGGATCTAGATGATAGTCAGGCTTCTAAGCCTTTTCATTTGTAGATGTCTGTACTCAGACATGTTAGCTTCCGCTTGTGCTTTGATTTGTATGCTCTGGATGTTGGGTCATGAGACCCCTGTTTGTAATATCTCGCTCCTCGGAGCCTAATGAATAAATACTTGAGTCGTAGAGTCATGTTGTGATGCCATGTTGTATTTGCACATATCGGGCATATTGTGTGTATGTTATTGAAATGCTTGGTATGTGTGGGATCTGACTATCTAGTTGTTTATCTTTAGTAGCCTCTCTTACGGAAATGTCTCCTAGTGTTTCCACCGAGCCATGGTAGCTTGCTACCGCTCCTAACACTTAGGCTGGCCGGCATGTGTCCTTCTTCCTTCCTTCGGGAAATGTCACTTGAGTACCGGGAAATGTCACGCGTTGAGTACACGGAGTCCTGCTAGCCAGTGCTACAGCCCGAACTTACTCACCGATGACCGACACGCTCGATGTCGGGTCATGGATGCTGTCCCTGTAAGTCTGTGCCACTTTGGGTTTACGACTAGCCATGTCAGCCCGGGCTCCTTTTCATATGGATGCTAGCGACACTATCATATACGCGTGCCAAAAGGCGCAAATGGTCCCGGGCTAAGGTAAGACGACACCCGTTGGGATACCGTGCGTGAGGTCGCAAAGTGATATGATGTGTTACAGGCTAGATCGATGTGACATTGAGTCGGGGTCCTGACATAGCATGTCCCAACCATCAAGCACTCCTCTCAAAGGACTCACTACTAAGGAGGAAAGGCGCAGATGTGCGGCAGGGCATTATTGGAGTCTCTTTTCCAAACCATGGTTTTTTAGGCCCTATGTTAGACTTTCCCTTATGTATTTTTTTTCTCTTTTTGGGGCATGTAATATGACCTTAGTATTGAACGACATTGTCTGTCATCGAAATATCAATAAAGATAAAAAGGGCACAGATGATTACCACCTTTTTGGTTGGATGTTAGTTTTTTTCCTCGTCATTTGCGCTATTCCTTATGTTTGACTGACACACATGGTTCGACACGGTCTTCATACTAGGGGATATATTTGGCCCCGCTAAATTATTAAGTCCGAACATCCATAGGGAACTCTTCGGCGTCCTAGATATTGCATTATATGCATCTGCTCCGAATCATGTCTTTGGTCTATAGTTGGGTTGCCCGGCTCCTGTGTTTTCCACCTTACGTTCCGCAAGTTCAGCTAAGGTGGTAAAGGGAGAACTACTGCAATTTTATTTCAGGTTCATCCGGTCAAGTACCTCAGTAAAGAAAGCCGAAAACTGACTGTCATGATAAGTGAGAGCGGGTCAACGATCCAGTGACTTAGTGTTATACTAAGAATCGTTCGCGATTGTCACGCCCAAGATGCGACCCTATCGTAAAGGAACTCGAAGGTCCCACCAATGATAGAAGCGCATCTTGAAGACGCTTTTGCAAGGTGGATATCATTACATCAACATTACATAATAGGTGGGGATACATACAAAAGGCACACAATGCCACACGAATACAATACCATCATACAAGAGATCAACATCTGACTACGGATGAAACATAAATGGAAACTCAAACAATATCCACCCTGCTAGCCCAGGCTGCCGACCTGGAACCTATCCCCTGATCGAAGAAGCAGAAGAAGAAACTCCAAACAAGCAACATCGCTCTCGCGTCATGATCATCGCATAACCTGTACACAGAATCGTTGTTGTAGTAATCAGTGAAACCACGAGGACTCAGCAATCCCATTACCATGGGTATCAAGACTAGCAAAGCTTAATGGGAAAGGAAGGGGTAAGCGGTGAGGTTGCAGCAGCGACTAAGCATATATGGTGGCTAACATACGCAAATGAGGCGAGAAGAGAACAAGCGGAGCGGTCGTGGAGCTAGCAATGATCAAGAGGTGATCACGAACACCTACTTCGTCAAACATAACCCGAAACCGTGTTCACTTCCGGTCTCCGCCGAGAAGAGACCATCACGGCTACACACGCCGTTGATGCGTTTAATTCGGATCGGTGTCAAGTTATCTACAACCGGACATTAACAAATTCCCATCTACCACATAACCGCGGCACGGCTCTCGAAAGTTTATACCCTGCAGGGGTGTCCCAACTTAGCCCATGACAAGCTTTCGCGATCAACGAAGGAATAGACCTTCTCCCAGGAAGACCTGATCAGACTTGAAATCCCGGTTTACAAGACATTTCGACAATGGTAAAACAAGACCAGCAAAGCCGCACGGATGTGCCGACAAATCCTGATAGGAGCTGCACATATCTCGTTCTCAGGGCACACCGGATTGTCCAAACTTCCGGTAGGCGAGCCCAGAGTTGCCCCTGGTGGCCACCGGCGGCTGACGGTTTGGACCAACACTCACAACGAGCACTGGCCGGGGGGGGTAAATAAAGATGACCCTCGGGCTCCGGAAACCCAAGGGAAAAAGGGCTAGGTGAGGCAAATGGTAAAACCAAGGTTGGGCCTTACTGGACAAGTTTTATTCAAAGCGAACTGTCGGGGTCCCATAAATCACCCGATCGCGTAAGGAACGCAAAATCCGGGAACATAACACCGTATGACGGAAACTAGGCGGCAAGAGTGGAACAAAACACCGGGCATAAGGCCGAGCCTTCCACCCTTTACCAAGTATATAGATGCATTAATAATATAAGAGATATTGTGATATCCCAACAAAATCCTGTCCACCATGGAGAAATCTTCAACTTCACCGCAACTAGCAACGCTATAAGAGGGCTGAGCAAAAGCGGTAACATAGCCATACAACAGTTTGCATGGGAAAGGTGTCAAAGGTTAGAGGTTCATGGCAATATGGGATGGCTTGATAAGCGGGTAATAGGCAGCCCAAAGATAGCGATAGAACGAAGCAACTAGCATAGCAATAATAGTAGTGAGATCCGGGTAGCGGTCATCTTGCACGAATCCCGCAAGGAAGAAGAACGAGTCCATGAAGAAGGCGAGCGGATGAAGCCGAACCAACCGTAGAGCGAACGAATCCTCACGATCGCAAGCGAAGCAGGAACTAACAAGAAGCACACAACATAGGTAAACACACCACACATGAACAAGGCATGATGCACAACAAGCATGATGCATGACCAAGCTACATGAAGCTACTCATGGCAAGAGATGATGCAAACAAGAACAACACATCAAGGCAAGTTTAAATGAGGCCGGAAACAACATATAACAATTCCGGTAAGTCCTCATATGCAAATTTCGAAATTGGTCCAGATCTGAATAAACATTATGTTCAAGTTGTTAAACAGCAAGTTAAGATGCACCAAGATGATCTACACAAAATTCTAGTCAAGTTACATATAAAGTTCATTAGATTCGGAGCTACGGCCTAGAAGATATGAGCAAAACAAGTTAAGCATGGCATTGATGCAAAATGCATACAAACATCAAGCAAACACCTCAAAACAAGGATGCAACAAGGTAATATGAAACTACATGCAAAACCAAGCAAGTTTCATATAGAGCACACTCAAAACGGAGCAACGGTGCAACACATACACCCTATACAAGTCATAGCAACAATCTGTCCAAAACAGCAACTAGGCATCTTGCAAGCATCAAAACAATAAGCTACAGCACCCCAACATAATAACAAAAGGCATGGGCATGAAGTACTGGTAAAGCTTAACAAAACATGAACACTGAGCTATATCCAGAAATCACTAGAACATGCTCCAAAACACATGGTAAGATTGCAAATAATAACAGTTTCAGACTTATCAGGAAATAACATCAGGTTGCAATGTGTAGAGCAAGCAAACAACATGCTACAGGACCTTATCATGGCAAACAAAGGCATGGCATGAATCTACTAATTGCATAGATCAAAAGTCCCTTACTGACCATGATCCAAAAAGGCACAGAAAATATGATGGAACCCATGTAAACATGGCAAGTTATATTACAGATTCATACATGGCAGGAACAATAATAAGTAGGCATGTTCGTGAGCTTGAACCACTCACCACAGAGCAATACATGGCATGGCATGGCAACCAACAGTAAGAAGACATGTTTATGAAGCTAAGCATGGCAAGAGCAAGGTCATAGGGTTCATGGATCACTAGGAAAACACATGGAAACAACTGAACTTAATGTTAACATGCTGATAGCAACATTATCAAGCAACTTTGCAGCAAGATATGAACAATCTAAAGCAAGCTATAAATGCAACCAAGGTCATGAATGGATAGAGCATGACATGTAGATCAAAACATGTTTATAGAACATCTCCAGATTATGCATAGAATGATTAGTAGCAACATGTTAACATAGCAACAAAATATGATAGAATCTGTGTAGCAAAAAGCAACAGCAAGTACTCTCCTTAACAAGCTCGATTCACTCACCACAAGTCATTGCATGACAAGATAAGCATAGCATCATCAATAAGACATGTTTTTGAAACAAACCAAGTCAAGAACAAGTCCATAGCATGCAAGGATCAACTACATCAACCTTAGCTAAATTGAATAACAAGTTAACAATATGCCAGGAAACATTTTGAAGCAAAAGTAGAGAACCAAAATGACATGCTAGACTACTCCATAATTGCAAACAAGGGCATGAATGGATAGACAATAACCATATGTTCAAAACACTCTTACTGAAGTATCTCAAAATATGCATGGATCTCTCTGTAGCATCAAGTTTACATGGCATCAAAATAACAGCAGAACAGGGACCAAAATCAGCAATATCACGAAGCCTAGTTTGCATGCTTGTGCTAGTCACCACATTGATCACAAAAAATACATGGCATACACCCCTGGAAAGATGGCATGGCATAGATCAAAACACATGTAGAGCTCAACCTCATAGGATGCACACATCAATCATGGACAAAATGATAAATGAGCAAGTTATAACAGTTTCAGCAGGTTAACATCAACATGCACTCTTCCAACAGCATTTCGGGCATCAATATGAGCTCAAATGAAAATGATGAAATGGAATGAAATGAAGTACTCGTTGAGACGAACAATTTGACATTTTACACGCACGAAACGGACCTACGGATGCAGAGATACAGCATGATGAACATGGCATGATAATGTCAAAATTACAGGACTTGGGCGTTTTCCGGAAAAAAAACAGGTGAGCGCAATAAAGCTAAAAGTCGCACGGGCGGGGTATAGCGGGGCTGCTCACCATGGGCCAATCCCAGTATAGGAGGAGGCGAACTGGGCCGGGGAAGGTGGACTGGGCCGGACGGAGCTGGGCCGCGGGGCCCACGCGAGAGGAGCTCCTCCTCCTCCCGTGCTCCTCACGGGAAGGAGGCCATGGCAGCGGCGCCGCTGGAAGAGGAGGCCGGCGAAGGCCGAGGCGAGGCGGGAAGGGCCCAGCCGGATCCGGGCGGATCCGGCCCTGGGGACCCCATTCCCGGCGGCGGCGGGGTCTGCAGTGAACGGCGGCGCGGGATCCGGCAGCGAGCACCAAGGCGGCCCTGCGGGGAGAAGAGAGAGAACGAGGTGAGAGAGAGAGGGAGGGAGCGCAGGGAAGAAGAGGGAGCACGGGACGGCGAGGCCTGGCCTGGGGAGGTCGCCGACGGCACGAGGTGTGGTGGCGCACTCCGGCGAGGGGGGCGGTAGGAGGTGGGGCGGCGGGAGCTCGGCTCTGGATCGGGCTCCTCCTGATCTGGAGCTTGCGCGAGGCGCAGGGGCGGCGCGGGCAGCGGGCCCGATTAGGCCCGGTGGCGGGCCGCGGATGGGCTCTGACGGGCCCTACTCGATGGGAGGCGCGGGAAGACATGGAGACGCCAAGTGGCGCCCGGTGGTTGGTGGAGGCGGCGGCTGGCGGCGGCGCAACGAACGGGGCGGTGACACTTGGCGGCGGCGGAGTGCACCGGCGCTGAAAACAAGAAGGGAGCGGCGGCTAGCTGCGAAAATTGAGGAGGGGGGTTGGTAGGAGGCCAAAAATGGCAAGGGAGGCGTCTATATATAGAAAAGGAGGCTAGGGTTAGGGGTTCTGCTCCGTTTTCGGACCCTCCGATTGTAATCCGACGGATCTGATCACGAGGGGGGGGGGGGTTGGCAGGCCTAGGTGGGCTGTGATGAGAGGTTGGGCTGAGTGGAGAGAAGAGAGAGATAGGCCCGGCGGCAGTTTTCAGAGACCGAAAACGTCCGACGAATATACCGACTATATCGCGGTTATAAATATAACGGCTGGGCAGTCAAACGAACTCCGAATACAACGAAATTTGGCAGGAGGCCTGTCTACACTATAATAAGACCGCACGCCAAGTTGCAACCCATTCCGAGAACATTTTTATGCCACTTATAAAATAATATTTCGGAGGTGCCGCGAGCGCGTGCGAGTGTGAAAGGGCTCAGAACGGACAACGGAGAGAAGCGACGGAACCCAAACGGATGCAAGTTTTGAAAAACATGCAGATGAAATGCAGATGATGAAATGGCAAAATGCAACACGCAAGCAAATGACATGGCAACGACGCCGAATAACTGGCAGACACCTGGCGCATCGAATCCGGGGCGTTACAGCGATTTATGCCGTGTTATACGAGGGGCTGGTTTTTTGATCAGCCGCATTGCAGAGGCGCCGCACTCCGAATTGCCGATCATGCAACGAGGGGCTAGTACTTAGCGCCACCAATGGACTCTTATGGTTGAAGTGAAAGTACTAAAACCACATAGTTTGATTGCATGGTTCACTTCGCAAGACGCCTCCTACGTCGGACCAAGACGTTGGATAAAGTGCGGTCATGCGATCCCGAACACCCCTGTAGTCTACGTGGGGGCTGAAGCCGACGACTGGTAAACTTTCAGACATATAAACAGCAAAATAGGAGGATAAACTGATAATAAAACATAAACATAACTATCATACACTACGGGTTCATTACACAACTCTTACAACCGGACACAACTACTCAAATATTATGTCCTTGGAGCACTGGCCTTCTACAATACGGGCTCCCTCGAGGACCTCGTCGAAGTACCTTTCCGGACGCTGTTGCTCCTTGCCCTCGGGTGGCCTTGCGGTGGCAATCTCGGTGGCTTTCATCTTCGCCCACTGAACCTTCACACGGGCAAAGGCCATCCGAGCACCCTCAATACAAGATGACTGCTTAACGACATCAATCCAAGGGAGCGCCTCCACCAGCCTCTTCATGAGCCTGAAGTGGCTGCTGGGTATGGCTCCGGACGGCCATAGACGGACTATTACGTCCTTCATGGCCAGGCCAGCCACCCTATGCATCTCGGAAAACTGCTTCATCTGGTCACTCAGGGGCACTTGAAGCTCCGGCGCAAGATACTGCGACTAGAACAGCTTCTCCGTTGAGATCCCCTCTTCGGCTTGGAAGAATGCGGCGGTGTCCGCAATACTCCTTGGCAAGTCGGTGAAGGCGCCTAGAGAACTCCAAACTCGGGTTAGTAAAATATATCTTCTACTAGCATACCTACTCTGCATAATAAAGGCCTTACCAGCCGCAATCCGCCTCACCTCTTGGATCTCCTGGCGAGCGTCCTGGGCATCAGCCCGGGCTTCTTTCAGGCTCTCACGGGCTTTGATGAGCTCGGAGGCCTATTCCGAACTCGTCTTCTCCAAGGACTCGCATCTGGCAATGGCGTCCTTGAGCTCTTTTTCAACCTCACCCACCCACACCTCATGTTGTTGGTGGGGGTTTGCGCCTCTTCCAAGCTTTTGGCCGCCTTGTCTGCGGCCGCCTTGCTCACCTCTGCCTCCTTCTTGGCTTCAGCAAGGGCGCTCTTGAGGGACTCAATCTCATCGGTGCCAACTGCGGGCATAGTTAAAACATTTTTAGTCTATTTCAAATGGCTAACACATATATAACTAGAGATATATACTCAATGCACGCGTACCTTGCGTCTCCTCAAGCCGCTTATTAATGCAGACAACCTCTTCATCAGCCAGCCGCAGCTTCCGAGTAAGTTCGAAGACTTCGAAGGATTGGGCTCTCGCCGCCAGTAGGTAAGCATGTTGTACAATAGAGTGTCACCTTTTCCGAACACTATGTGATCCTCTGTCCGGCTTCATCAAAGTCAGACAAAGTCTCAGGGGCTACTATCTATACACAGGCATACTCCTTTATTCAAATTGGTTAGAAAATTACATCGCATACCTCAAAGCCTGCTAATAGGTTGGTAAAGGCTTCATTCAGCCCGCGTTTGGCAGACTGAATCTTCTCAACCGCAATACCAATCAGGGTACAGTGCTCCTCCACGATGGAAGCACGACGAAGCGCTTCCGCCAAAGTATCCGGCACCTTCGGATTGATGGAGGCCGCCGGTGGAGTCGACGCTCCCCCCCCCCCTCCTTCAAAGGGGGTCGCTGGCCCGATTCAGGAGCCGTATGGGTCTCCGGAATGGTGCTCGGCTGGGGGCCGAATTGGTCATGGCCCCTGTCGTCGGTCTCCATGGGGGTAGGTCCCCCCATATCTTCGGCGGCTGAGGTGTTACCCTCTGGCGCCGTCTTCATGGCCTCCCGCCTCTCTCCATGGCCTAGAGAGGCTCTTCGGGACAAAACCTCGGTTTCGTCCGCGGCGGTTGGCGGGGAGGCCCGTGGAGGCGTTTCGCTCTCCACCATCCCCGGCTCCAGCGAATTCCCTGGAGATGAGGATAGTTGGGGGAGGTCACGCGCTGGACTGAAACACACAATATGGTATGTTGAAAACTAAAATTATAAAAGCCGGTATATGTAAGGCATCCTAGGATACTTACGAGTCAGGCAGGGGCTTTGACCTGAGGCGCCACTCGGGGATGGCTTCGACATCCGAATCCGAGTCGTCAGAGAGGGATATCTTCCCCCTTTTGGACGCCTCCGCCTCTTGGTCTTCGGAGGCTGCTCTTTTCTTCCTCCTCCCCCTAGGGGAAGAGTCGCTCTCTTCTTCCTCCTCCTTTTCATCTTCATCTCTCTCACGGGAGGAAAAGGCTTCGGAATCCCCAGACATAGCGTCCGGTGGACCATTACGGCGGGAGCCGTTTTTGGCCTCCTTGCCCTTCTTCTTGCTTTTCTTCTCCGGCGCCTGGTACGGTGCCGGAACTAGCATCCTTGTTAGCAGAGGATCAGCTGGGTTTTTGGGCAGCGGTGTCAGACACTTGATCCGCCCCGCCTTCTTCGTCCAGCCCTAGTTAAAGTATGAGAATCTCAATACACCCCTGTGGTTTCCGGACTAAGTTATGTTCGGAAACTAAAAAACTTATCAGAGTGGCTGGGTGAGCACAATCGAGGCCTATGTTATCGGTCATCTTGGGGCCACAACTTCAGCTTCTGGGCCTTGAAAAGCAGCCTCCAGATATCTTCATGCGTAGTGCCGAAGAATTGCTGTAGGGTCCGTGGCCCTTCCGGATTGAACTCCCACATGTGGAGAGGCCGGTGCTGGCAAGTAAGGGTCTGGCGGAATAGCATCACCTGAACCACGTCGGTGAGATCGGTGTTCCTTTCTATGATGTTTTTGATGCGCTTTTGCAGCAACAACACCTCGTCAGCTGACCCCCAGTCCAAACCCTTGTTGATCCATGACGCCAGCCGCATTGGGGGTCCGGATCTAAACTCAGGAGTGGCTGTCCAGTTGGCGCCGCGAGGTTTGGTGATGTAGAACCACTCCTGCTGCCATATCTTCACTGGTTCCACAAAAGCCCCTTTGGGCCAGGTGACGTTGGGAAGTTTGCTCACCATCGCGCCTCCACGGTCTGCGTGCTCCCCGTCCACCACCTTTGGCTTCACGTTGAATACTTTGAGCCAGAAGCCGAAGTGGGGGGAATGCAGAGGAGCGGCTCGCACACGATGATAAATGCCGAAATGTGGAGGAAGGAATTTGGGGCTAGATCATGGAAATCTAGCCCGTAATAGAACATGAGGCCGTAGACGAAAGGGTGCAGTGGAAACCCTAATCCGCGAAGGAAGTGAGGGATAAAAACCACTCTTTCTCCTGGCTCTGGAGTGGGGATGACCTTCTTCTTAGCAGGGATCCTGCACGCGATGTCCGCACTCAGGTACCCCGCCTCCCGGAGCTCCTTGATGTCCTTCTCCCTCACGGAGGAGGCCACCCACTTGCCCTAAAAGCCGGACCCAGAGATAGCAGGAGAGGTTGATGGCAGTGGGGAGGATTGAAGCTTGGGCGCTAGAGCTCGAAGATAGAAAGGCTGAGGGAGGAAGAAGGCGTGGGGTAGGAAAGGTGGGTCTTTACCCGCTTATATATGCCGTGAATGCCGAACGCCCACTCCCCTAGCCTTAAAACCTCACCTATTCCCAATGTGGGTATGCACCGCAGTCGGTTGGATTACCCAAATATCATTGATATGCAATCCCGTATTAAGTGGGCACGATCTCTGTTTTGACAGGATGTGTGTCGTGGGAAACGAACACCTATGGGGCAGGGCCCCTTTCGGTCCGGCAAGGGAGCGGAGGGCGCACGAAGAGCAGATCGAGGCGAAGCACGCGAGGATTTTACCCAGCCGGAGCTCTCCCAGAGATAAAACTCCTCTTGCTGCTTTGTGTTTATATTCTGTTCTTGCTCGAGAGCGTGGGTGTGTTGTAGTTTCAAATGAGTCGAACCCCTTCTACGTGCGCATGGGCCTCCTTTTTATAGGCTAAAGGGGTCACCGACAGGTGGCAACGCAGAGAGAGGGGTAAAAAAGTAAAAAGAGGGGTTGGTACAACCGCCATCTACAGTCCCCCCTACCTAACTCTGACGGCAGTGGACAAGGGCATTTAATGCCCGTCCGGTCACCCAAACAGTGCAAGAAATGACCGTTAGGGGCGTTACCGATCGCCACGATGGCCTTCTCGTCATCTCCACTTGCCACCTCGCACCGCTTGGCTGCACAGCTACTCGCCACGTGCACCAGGAACGATCCTGTGGCGACACGTCGGCAGACGCGCTGGAGCATGGGCGCAGAGTGGTGGCCTCGCCGCGGCAAGCGCCTTGCCGCGGTCGCTGTCTTGTCGCACCCGCAAGCTTGCTGCTCGCCGGGTCTTGCCGGGACGCGCGGTGCGTCGCGGCAAGTCTCTTGAAATGCCTTGGTTGGCCTTCTCGGCAAGCTCCTCTTGCCGGGGTCTTGTCCTTCCCGGCAAGCTCCTCTTGCCGGGGCTCTATCTTCTCAGTTAAACACTTTGTTCTTGAATGGCAGTAATAGCAACAGCGAAGGATCTTGGCGGACGCCTGGCAAGCCTTGCCGCGGGACGCTGCGACTGCCCGTGCACAAGTTCGGGATACTAAGGTACCCCTACTTTAGTACACCGACAGGAGCCCCCAGGCCTGGGCCATACACGGTGCCGAGCGCTGTTGGGCGGTGCCCAAAACAGGCACGGCACGCGCGCGGCCTGGGTCCATACCAAATCTAACTCCGTATCCGCCGCGCCCTCCCGTAACGGCACGCGTCAAACACGGCGTCGTGGGAGAGATCATGGGCAATTCTTTAATCAGGAAAAGCATAATGTTCGCCTCTCCCCTTTATAAGCAGAGGAAACAGGGACCGTTCCCCCACCTTCGCCACTTGCGGTTTCTTCCTCAGAAAGCTCCGCCGCTCCCCTCCGCTTCCCAAGCCGGAAGAGAGCATCGCTCCGCCGCCCGTTGCCGCCGTCGCCACCAACCTTCTCCACCGCTTTCGCCATGGCTCCGAAGACCGGGAAGAGCGCGAAGTCGGCCGAGGCGCTGCGGCTTGAGGCGCTGCGCAAGGAACGAGCGCTTTTCCTCGAGCTCACCCAAGGCGCCACGGAGGAGTTCTATCTCTTCAGTCGACGGAGACGCGATGCATCCGCGCACGCAGGTACTCTCCGCCGAAGCTTCTACTTCGAAAAAGTGTCCCAGAGGATACTATTTCTTCCCTCTGTTCTTCTATTGCGGGCTTTGCCCACCCTTTTCCAATTTCTTCTACGATATCATAAACACATACGGGCTCCACCTCCTTGACTTCACCCCCAACGCCGTTCTGACAATGGCGGTTTTCGCGCATCTTTGCGAGAACTTCGTCGGAATCCATCCCAACATTGCTCTTTTTCGCCACTATTTCATTCCCCGGGTCGAGAAAGGAGAACCCTTGTCTGGCGGGGTCTCCTGGATCTCAAGGGTCGGCAAGAAGGAGGTGTATCTGGAGGGGGAGCTCCGCAGCAAATGGGACGAGTGGAGGGCGGAGTGGTGCTGGATTGTTGACGCCAATCCGCAGCCATTCACCAACTTGCGCCAGACCCGGGTAGTGCGCGGCGGCGACTGGAGCGCTCTGTCGCCGGACGATGCCAAGCTGAAGATCGCCACCACCCGAATCCTGCGGCTCAGGCTTGCCGGGCTCACAGTAGGGGCCGTTGGCGCGGATTTCCTTCGCCGTCGCATCGCCCCTCTGCAGGAGAGGAGGAGGCCCGCCTGGCTGTTTGGCGGCCCGGCGGATATCATGAGGCTGCGTCCAGGCCTCAACTTCAACTTCACAGTTCTGGAGCTTGACGGGATGCTCAAGGAGCTATTCAAGCACGACGCCAACCATCCGGAGTGGTTCAGGCTGCCGCAGGGCGTCATCCCACTGTGCAACAACTCCCAGCGTGATCGCATCCGTGAAATGATGCCGGAGTGCGACTCGCGTGGAATTATCCCAACTTGGATAGAGCCCGCCGACGATGTTGTGCGGCAATTCTTTGATGGCTTGGCGGAGGTAGCGGTCCGCGCCGACGAGCAGAGGCTCCTCACCCACGACACCACCGACGACGAAATGTTGTACATCGCCACCAGGGCCGAAGAGGCGGCGGCAGCCGCCGCCACGGGCGAGTTTGGCTTCACGTTGGAGGAGGCAGAGGCGGCCGAGGTGGCAAGCCTTGCCGACCGAGAGGACCTTGGCGGGGAGGTCGCTGACGAGGAGGAGCCCGAAGCCGAGGCAAGCGAGCCTGCCGGGGGCGCAAGTGGCCAACCATCTTCAAGCAGCTTGCCGCAGACGGAGCCCTCAGCGCAGCCCCCAGCTCAGCCGAGGAGGCGCCTCCGCAAGACTGGAGACACAGCAGGGCGGCGGGCAGGCCAACAGGCGCACCGCCGCGGGACACGCTCTACCGCGACAAGCATCATTGCCGCGGGAGCGTCTCATGCCGCGCCAGCAACTGGAGCGGGATCTTCTCGAGCCGCTACTCCTGATCCTGCTGCAGCTCCCACCAAGCGTCCAAGGGAGCCTACTCCTCCGCCTCGTCGCGCTGAGAGGGTGCCGGATTTCGACCTCTCCGCGCTGAGCTCCGATGAGGAGGAAGAAGAAGAGGACGAGTAAGACTTTCTTTTTGTTGCACTTATGTTTCTTCGACTTTTGTTGTTTCTTATCTTGCATCTGATCTGCTTCCCTCTGAACCTCGTTCCATTTCAGGACTCTGGCCGAGAGAGCAGTGAAGAGGGCTAAGGTCCCCGTGGTCGTCATCGAGGATGATCCTGCTACGATGGCAGAGGACACGTCCGAGACTACCTTGACGGACCCGATACCATCTCCTCGAAGCAGCCCCCAGCACAGCCCCCAGCGTAAGTGTTTGTTCATTTCTTGTTGTGGGGCGCGCATGGATGCTCTTTTCTTTGCTGATATCTTGGTTGTTGACTTGCTTCTGTAGGGGCAGAGCAGGCCCACCAGGAGCAACCAGAAGCCGCTCCAGAGGTGCTGTCTGCTTCAACTACGCCGCCAAGGGGCGATTCTCCGACAAGGGAGCGCTCTCCGGCAAGGGAGCGGTCCCGGCAAGGCGATTCCGGCGAGGGCGGGACCAGCGATCCTCCGGTGGTGGAGCCCATGGTCACGGAGCCCAGCACAGGTAACCCTCCTTGTCAGAAATTTTCCCTTGGGTTTTTCTTCTTCTGATCTTCTTTTTTGGATATTTGCTTGACTTTTCTTTCCTTCCTCTTCCTGTCTTCAGATCCCCCTCTCCCAGACCCGATGGAGACTGAGGCCACCGGCGAGGAAGACGCACGCGGCAACACTGAAGACGCTGCCGCTGACAAGGAAGAGGCCGGTGCTGACGATCCTGCCAGCGAACAGGCCGCCAAGGCTGCTGGTGCAGGAGCTGGCGAGGGGCCCGGCGATCGTACTGACGACCCGGAGGGCGCAGGAGCGCAAGGTGCTACACCGACCGCCGACCCCTCTGCCACTGACGCAGCACCGGGCTCCGAGGAGCCCCAGCCCGGCGCCTACTTGAAGGCCGGCGAGGGTGTTTTCATCCATCTTCCTTGGGCGTCGAGCTCCAGGGCGCCGATCGAGGGAGAGTCCTTTGACGGAGAGGTGCTTGCCTCCGCCGGGCTGTCAGTGGTTGACGCACCAAGCAGCAGTAGCAGCGAGTCCGAGGAGGAGCAACTGCTCTGGAAGCTGGTGTCACTCTACCGCGCCCGGCAAGCGAAGTTGGAGTCCCGGGAAGCGCTTGTTGCTTGCAGCGGAATTGACATAGAAAGCATGCAGAGGAGCTCGAATCCGAACCAGAGGCCCTCCGGTCCATTCTTGAGGAGAGGGCGAGCTTCGTCGGCGAAGAAGGCGTTCATCCTCGAGAAGGCTGAAGCCGAAGAGCAGCAGAGGCTCGCCGCCGAGGAGATGCCCAGGCGGGAAGGTGAGCTGACGCAGAAAAAGGTTAACTTGGACAGCCACGAGGAGGATCTCGCTGCCCGGGAACAATCACTTGGCGGGGCGCTCAAGGAAGCGAAGGATGCTGCCGCAGCTGCCGAGGCTGCCAAGAGGGAATTGGAGGCGAAGGTGACGCAGCTGGAGGCTGACATGAAAGGGAAGAATGAGGAGCTTGCCGCACTTCAGCGCGAACGTGAGAAGGATGCCCTGGCCCATGGCGATCTGCAAGTTAACTTGCCGACAAGATCAAGGAATTGAACGCCGCCAAGGACTCAAGCGCTGATCTGGAGCTGAAGCTGGCCACACTGACAGAGACGCTGGATGGCGCCAAGAAGCGCGAGGATGACTTGAAGAAAGAGATCAAGGGCAACGAGGAGCTGCTGACGAGGGCCGCCGAGACTTAGAACACCTTCAAGGCTATGGTGGAGCTCTGGACGGAGGGCCTCGTCAACATCGCTGCAACCATCGACGAGGAGCTGGCGGAACTAGACTTGGCGGGCTTTGGGTACTCCACCGACGAGAACCTCCAGCCCAGCGCCAAGCTTACTCTTTTCTTCAAGGGCGTGGTGACGGCCCTCCAGCAACTCCGGGAAAAGATCCCAAAGAAGCTGGCGGACAAGTCGCGCGCAATCTGCGCCAAGGTTTTGGAGAAGGTGTTGGTGAAGATACTCTTCCGCAATCCGGGCCTCGACCTCACCCGCGTACTCAAGAAGCTGCCGGCGGGCGCTGATCTCGAAGAGCTGAAAGCCATTGTCGCACCCATGGTGGACAAGGTGAACGAAGTCAGGAGGATCGATGGCGAGCGCGTGGATTAGGCCACCCTTCTTCTCCCTTCCTTGTCGCTGTTATTTAAGTTATGAGAACAATTTAGTCAGTGCTGCAACAAGTTGCTTTTGTAATATAACTTTATTCTGGGCAATGCTTGCTATGCTATCTCCTTTACTTGATCCCTTTCTTTGTATGTTTTTACCCTACGCTTTTAGGGAACTTGCCGGTGCGGGCACACTTGCCGCAGGTGCTGAGTGCGGAACATCAGCAGGCCGCTGGCGGAGCCGGCTCCGGCAAGAAACCTTGCCGCAACTAGTTGCAGCACACTTAAGTTGTTGAGCGGACTCGAAACAAGGTAAGGGCGCAACTAGCTACGAGGAGGTTCCTCCGCGCACAGGTTTTCCATACAAAACACGGTCGTTCAAGGAAGATAACTTAAAATTTTAAAAACTGGTCATGCTCATACTTTGGCAACTTAGCTTTTCTGTCGTCTATGTCCGGCAAGGCTATACTTCTTTGAACGACGCCTGGTCCACACCTTTATCCTCTCCTCCCCCCCCCCCCTGTGAACTGGTGGGCGAAGGAGCCTTCTTTTTGAGAGAAAAAGGAAGAGGAGAAAATAATGATATGGAGCCTTAAGGCTCGTTACTGCTTACCGGGGGCAAGTGCTGCACAAAGTGTCAGACAATACATGCAAAAAAAGAAAAAGGCATGAAATTTTGACAACATGTGCTGAGCATATGAACTTTATTTATGCACAGGATCTGTGCCCGGCTTTGTACAAAGGGTTACATGCAACAGCGGCAAGGCTTGTACAAAAGGTGGTTGCCGGAACGGGTTCCGCAACAGCATATAGGGTAAAACCACGAAGATGCTCTATGTTCCAGGAGTTGCTCACCGGAAAGCCATCTTCGGTCTCAAGGCGGACAGCGCCAGGCCTAGTGACTCGTTTCACCCGATAAGGGCCGTCCCACTTTGGCATCAACTTGTTGGAATTCTGGCGGATTGAACGCGCCGAAGAACAAGGTCGCCTTCCTCGAAGCTTCTGGCATTAACTTTGCGGCTATGGTAGCGATGCGAAGCTTGCTGGTAGCGAGTAGCTCGTACAGCAGCCTGAAGACGATCTTCCTCGAGGAACAGCGCGTCATCTTGCCGCAGCTGCTCTTGCTCAAGCTCATCATAAGCGAGCACTCGAGGCGATCCGTATACGAGTTTCATGGGGAGAACTGCTTCTGCTCCATAGACTAGAGCAAAAGGTGTCTGGCCAGTGGCTCGATTTGGCGTCGTCCTGATCGACCAAAGAACCACCGGCAGCTCCTCGATCCAATTTCTTCCGCACTTGCACAGCCTGTCGAAAGTTCTGGTCTTGAGCCCGCGCAGCACTTCAACATTTGCCCTCTCCGCTTGACCGTTGCTTCTCGGGTGAGCAACAGAAGCGAAGCAGATCTTGGCGCCAAGATCTTGGACATACCGCATGAAGGTGCGGCTCGTGAATTGTGTGCCATTGTCGGTGATGATCCTATTAGGGACTCCGAAACGGCAAACAATTGACCTGAAGAACTTGATCACGATCTTGCTGTCACCTTCCTCACTTGCTTCCACTTCAGCCACTTTGTGAACTTGTCGATTACAACGTATAAGTACTCAAAGCCCCGACAGCTTCGGGGAAAGGGGCGAGGATGTCGAGCCCCAGGACCTAAAATGGCGAGGATAAAGGGATTGTTTGGAGAGCTTGAGCTGGTTGATGTATTTGCTTGGAGTGGAACTGGCACGCTTCACACTTGGTTACTTGTGCAGTTGCATCTTGGAGGGCTGGCGGCCAGAAGAAACCTTGCCGGAAGGCTTTGCCGTCAAGTGCTCTTGCGCCAATGTGGTGACCACATATGCCTCCATGTATCTCCGCCAACAGCTTCTGTCCATCTTCCCGGGAAATGCACTTCAATTTCACTCCGTTGAATCTTCTTCTGTACAGTATGTCATCGACAAACTGGTACATACTTGATTGCCGGGCTACTCTCTCCGCTTCTTCTTGCTCTTCGGGAAGTTCTCCTATTTGAAGGAAATGGACGATCTGTTGTGCCCAT
This sequence comes from Aegilops speltoides, assembly GCA_021437245.1. NCBI lineage: Eukaryota > Viridiplantae > Streptophyta > Magnoliopsida > Poales > Poaceae > Aegilops > Aegilops speltoides. Next base: position 108,888,353 of record CM038146.1, read on the forward strand.
GCCGGAGCTTGTGGCTCGACGACAAGGACTAAAGGCGCAAATGCTGCTGCGGGAACACCTGCTCCCACCGCAAGAATCTGTGATTCAGCCGGAGCGTGATGCTCCCCGGCAAGCGTGTCGGGACACAGCTTGTCGGGAGCGTCTACTTCAACGAAACAAACCCTGGGGCTTGTCGGAGCAGACTGCTCCTCAGCACCCTTCGTGTTGGTCTTGGGGACCTTCTTGACGGCGGCTTCGGGGAGCTCTGCCGGAAAGTAGTCGCCAGTAACCAACTTCCTCTTCTTGCTCTATCCAGTTGATGGTGTTACAGATGGTTGAGTCAGCTTGAGCACAAAAATTCCTGGTTCCACAGGTAACTTGAGTGCGGCGCATTTTGACAGGCCGTCTGCAATGTCGTTCTGAGCTCTTGGAACGTGTTCCATCTGCAGGCCATCAAAATGTTCTTCTAGCTTCCTCACTTCATCAATGTAGGCTTCCATCAACGGACTCTGATAATCTTTGTTTACTTGACGGACGACAAGCTGCGAGTCACCCCTGACAATAAGCTTCTTGATCCCAAGGTCGGCGGCGATTCTGAGTCCGGCAAGCAAGCCTTCATACTCTGCAGTATTGTTTGTTGCTTGCTCCTTGGGAAAGTGCATCTGGATCACGTACTTGAGGTGCTCTCCGGTGGGTGCGACAAGTAGTACGCGCAAGACGGCGCCTTGCAGCGAGAAGGCACCATCAAAGTACATGATCCATTCTTTGCTTGCTTCCTTGACGGGGATGCTCGTCTCCGGAGTTTCTTCATCAGGTGTTGGCATCCATTCTGCTATGAATTCTGCCAATGCTCGGCTCTGGATAGTTGAGGTACTCTCAAACTTGAGGCCAAAGCTTGACAATTCCAGTGCCCACTCGACAATCCTGCCTGTTGCTTCCGGATTTTGCAGTATCCTCTTCAACGGAAAGCGAGTGACAACTGTGATCTCATGTGCTTGAAAGTAATGGTGCAGCTTCCTTGAGGCCATGAGAAGGCCAAAAAGCAACTTCTGCACTCCAGAGTACCTTGACCTAGCCCCCTGTAGAAGGGAACTGACAAAGTAAACTGGACGCTACACCATCTTCTTTTGTTTCTCTTCCTGCGGCTGCACAGATTCATCCTTGTCGGGACCAGAGCTTGCCGGAGAAGCCCCCTGCTTGTCGCTGGATTCGCTTGCCGCGGCCGCTGGCTCATCATCCGCCTCCCTCTCCGCTACTAACGCAGCACTAACCACTTGATTGGTTGCCGCCAGATATAGCAGCAACTTCTCTTGTGGCCTAGGTGCGACAAGTATTGGAGTGGAGGACAGGTATCTCTTCAAGTCCTGCAGCGCAGCCTCCGCTTCCGGAGTCCATTTCATTGGACCTGCCTTTTTCAAAATTTTGAAAATGGCAGGCGCTCAAACAGACTTAGAGATGAACCTCTCGAGAGCAGCAACGCAGCCGGCAAGCCTTCGCACATCCTTGACGCGCTTCGGTGCTTCGATCTGCTCAATGGCCTTGATCTTGTCGGGATTGGCTTCAATCCCCCTCTGGGACACAAAGAACCCGAGAAGTTTGCCGGAAGGAACTCCAAACACGCACTTCTCGGGGTTCAACTTGAGATTGATCTTGCGCAGATTTGTGAAGGTTTCGTCCAAATCTTGGATCAATGTTTCTCTGTCCTTGCTCTTGACCACAATGTCATCCATGTAAGCTTCTACGCTCGTGTGCAATTGTGGCTCAAAAGCATGACTGACTACTCTTGCAAATGTTGAACCAGCATTCTTTAGTCCGAAAGGCATCCGTACAAAGCAGTACGTGCCACATGGAGTAATGAATGCGGTTTTCTCTTCATCCTCTTCTGCCATGAAGATCTGATGATATCCTGAATATGCATCAAGGAATGAAAGCAGATCACATCCTGCCGTGGAGTCGACAATCTGGTTAATGCGTGGCAAGGGAAATGGGTCCTTGGGACAAGCTTTATTAACATCAGTGAAGTCAATACAAAGCCTCCACTTCTCGCTCAACTGGCGCACGACTCTGGATTGGCTAACCACGTTGGATGGAGTACTCCTCGGACCAGGCCTGCTGCTTCCAATTTCTTGATCTCTTCTGCTATGAACTCTTGACGTTCCACCGCTTGCTTCCTGACTCTCTGCTTGACGGGCTGCGCGTGAGGGCAGACGGCAAGGTGGTGCTCAATTACTTTCCTGGGAACACCGGGGATGTCTGATGGTTGCCATGCAAACACATCGACATTCTCCCGCAGGAAAGCAACGAGTGCGCTTTCCTATTTAGGGTCAAGCGTGGCACTGATGGTGAAAGTACCACCAGTGTCGTCCTCCTTGGCGGCCACTTTCTTGGTCTCTGGTGAAGCTGTCTTTGCCTTCTTGCACTTGCCGGTGGAGCTCGATGGTGCGTCCTCGACGGTAGCGCAGCACTCCGAAGAGGTGCACTTGCCGGAGTGAGCATCAGAGCTACTCTTGCCGGACTTGGTCTTCTTCTTCCCCCTGGGAGCTTCAACGGCAAGTGGTTTGCGTTCTGCTGCGGCTGCTGCTTCCCGGTAGATCTTGTCGGTACAGATAAGGGCATCTTTCTTGTTGCCATGGACAGAAATGACACTTATCGGACCGGGCATCTTGAGCACGTTGTAAGCGTAATGAGAGGCTGCCATGAACTTGGCGAGCGCTGGACGGCCAAGTATCCCATTGTAGGGCAATGGGAAATCAGCAACGTCAAATGTGACTCTCTACGTCACGAAGTTCAGCTCATCGCCAAACGTTCTTGGCGGTGTAATCTTCCCTTCGCTTGCTCCTTCCCGGTTGATTCCTTGAAAAGTGCGGTCTCTTCGAGCTTCTTTGTCGGGGATCCGGAGCTTCTTGAGTACGGCGAGGAGATCAGATTCAGGCGGCTCCGCCGTCAACCAAATCTTTGTGACCTTGAGGTTGCGGATAGTTGGTGAAACCAACATCGGCAAGCACCCGACCGCAGTTATGCGATCAGGGTGATCCTCGACATCAAAGATGATGGGCGTGCTGGACCATTTCAGGGGCTTGCGCGACTCAACGGACGGTTCTGCTGCATTTACTTCCCGCACCCACTGTTTGAGTTGGCGGTGCGAGGTATGCAGAGAAGCACCACCGTCGACGCACAAAACCTCCGTCGCCTTCTGAAACTCCTGCTCGTCGGCGTCATCCTCATCCATCTCTTCATCTTCGTCCTCGTCTTCGTCCTTGTCGCGGCCGCGGGGAGGCCTGTCTCCTTGCCGCTGCTTGGCCTTGCCGCGGCGTCCTCCCCGGCCGGGACGCTTCTTGCCGGATCCTCCGCCACCTTCCTGGGCCTTCTCCTTGTCGCGGCGGCTCGTATTCAGCTTTCTGTAGCTCAACAAGCTGCTCAACCTTCTTGCAGGCCTGGAGGTCATGGCCCTTGGTGCGGTGGATCTTGCAAGATCGCTGCGGAGCCGTCCTGCTTGTCGGCAGCCACCACAGCCTCGCCGGAGTCACCAGCTTTGGCCTTCTCGGCGCCACCTCCGTTGTCGGACTGCTCGACAACTAGCACATCCTTGGCTTTCCTCTTTCTGTTATTCCGCCTCTGGTTCTTCTTTGCCGGGGCGGCATCCTCACTGTCAGACCCTTCTGCTCCTGCGTTCTCTCCTGGGAGTTTCCTCCCCTCCTCAGCATGTGCACACTTGTCGGCCAGAGCATATAGCTCGCTGACATCTCTGATTTTGCACATCTCCATCTCCTCCCTCATCCGGCGGTTACGTACGTTCTGATGGAACACGCTGATAACCGCGGCAGGGTGGACGTCGGGAATGTTGCGCTGCACCTGGCTGAATCTCTGTATGTACTTGCGCAGGGGTTCTCCTTCCTTCTGGGCGAGCAGATGAAGATTGCTCTCCTGGCCATGGGGTTTGTGGCCGCCTGTGAAGGCGCCGACAAACTGATGACACAGGTCCGCCCACGAAGAGATGGAGTTGTCCGGCAAGTGCATGAGCCAAGATCTGACGTTGGGCTTGAGCACCAGCGGGAAGTAGTTGGCGAGGATCTTCTCGTCGCGCCCCCCGGCAGCCTGCACCGCGATGGTGTAGACGCTGAGGAACTCCGACGGATGTATCCTGCCATCGCATTTCGGTACATCCAAGTTCTTGGTATGGCCACCGGACTGCGGCAGCTCACGAGTGAGCAGCGGGGCAACCTACACGCCTGACGGCAAGTCGCTGGTTCCCTCGGCGCATGCATATCAACAATGGGCCAGCGGCTGGTCCGACCGATGATCGCGCTTCTTCGACGCTTCGCAGTACGAAGCGTCTTCTTGTCGTCGTTCTTGGAGAACTTGGCGCTGATCGCGACGAGCTCGCGGGTCCGACGATGCGGTGGAATCGGTGTCGAGGTTAGCCCGGCGAGTCGGCGATCTTGGCCTTCGGGGCGGGGAGTGCACGGTGGTGGCACCCCCAGCGGTCTTGTCGGCGTCGGCTTGCGCCTGGGCGTCTTGCCGGGGCTTCGATGTGCTTTCGGTTGCGGGGCTTATCGCCGTTAAGCGGCCGATGAGGCTCGAATGGTGGCCCTCCGATCGTCGATCTTTTCTCGGTGCCGAGGGTAGTCTAAAGCAGCCGGGCTCGGGCGGCGCTTCCTCTGGAGTCTTGGGTGGCGGTGGCGAACGACGCGAGGAGCGGGATATGCTCAAACTTCTAACAGTGTTAGAAGGAGCAACATCTCGTCCAGGCGACCGTACTGTGCTCGTGCCAGCGTGTTGACGCCATGTTGGCCTTGGCGTCCGCGACCCACCAGCAGCCTTGTTCCATCGAGTACGGTGCTAGGAGCACCATGGCATTGTCGATCTTGCACCCCACAGGAGAAGTGCGGTGTATGTCTGACGCCAAGCTTGCGGGGCCTTGTCCTTGACCTCGTGACGACGTGAGTCCCCGTCTGCGCCCGCTCCTCCGCGGCGTCCACCCCACCGCCTGCTTGCTCCGGTGGCGGTAGGATCGGCGTGGGCCGGAGCAGCCACCTCAAGCCTTCTTCTTCGGTGGCATGTGATGTAACGCGCCGAACGCGGATCAGTTCGCACAACCTCGACGCTCCCTACCGGCGCGCCAAAGATGTCGTGGAAGCGAACACCTATGGGGCAGGGCCCTTTCGGTCCGCAAGGAGCGGAGGGCGACTGAAGAGCAGATCGAGGAAGCATGCGAGGATTTTACCCAGCCGAGCTCTCCGGAGAGATAAAACTCCTCCGCTGCTTTGTGTTTATATTCTGTTCTTGCTCGAGAGCGTGGGTGTGTTGTAGTTTGAATGAGTCGAACCCTTCTACGTCGCATGGGCCTCCTTTTATAGGCTAAAGGGTCACCGACAGTGTAGCAACGCAGAAAGAGGGGTAAAAAAGTAAAAAGAGGGGTTGGTACAACCGCCATCTACAGTCCCCCCTACGTAACTCTGACGGCAGGGGACAAGGGCATTTAATGCCCGTCCGGTCGCCCAAACAGTGCAAGAAACGACCGTTAGGGGCGTCATCGATCGCCACGATGGCCTTCTCGTCATCTCCACTTGCCACCTCGCACCGCTTGGCTGCATAGCTACTCGCCACGTGCACCAGGAACGATCCTGTGGCGACACGTCGGCGGACGCGCTGGAGCATGGGCGCAGAGTGGTGGCCTCGCCCGCAAGCAAGCGCCTTTGCCGCGATCGCCGTCTTGTCGCACCCGCAAGCTTGCCGCTCGCCGGGTCTTGCCGGGACGCGCGGTGCGTCGCGGGAAGTCTCTTGAAATGCCTTGGTTGGCCTTCCCGGCAAGCTCCTCTTGCCAGGGTCTTGTCCTTCTCGGCAAGCTCCTCTTGCCGGGGCTCTATCTTCTCAGTTAAACACTTTGTTCTTGAATGGCAGTAATAGCAACAGCGAAGTATCTTAGCGGACGCCTGGCAAGCCTTGCCATGGGACGCTGCGACTGCCCGTGCACAAGTTCGGGATACTAAGGTACCCCTACTTTAGTACACGGATAACATGGCAATGAGGTGTGGCCTCGAAACACGAAACGCGGGATGTCAAAACGGTTCGAAATGACGAAAGGTCAAGTCTGACGCTTTGTCAAAAAAGTTGTCAGTAAAAGACATTATTCTCATTATATATATATATATATATATATATATATATCCTAGCTATTCTGCAACCCATTCCAGAATAAGCTATTCAGGAACCATTCCTAATCAAGACGAGAATGTACTGACTAGCAATGCGGACTATACTAGTTAACTGCGGGCGGACTTTTTCTGGCATCATTTTTCGCACTGTTTTTGGGTCGTAATTATTTAACCGCTAATCGGATTGATGCAACTGATATACCTTTGGATAGCTATTGAGAAGGAGCAAAAAAATCATTGGTCATTTTCCCAAAATCGACCCTCTTTTTAAACAAAATTCAAGAAACTGAAAATCCATCAAACGAGTTTTCAATGTTTTTGTGAAAGGAATTTTCAAAGCTTTTGTCGGAATGATGTGTACGATATACTATTAGAAATGTACCGATTAGCCCGAACTTTGGCATATATAACATGTTTTCGGGTTTGCTACGGTTTAAGAGCAGTTTTCAAAAACCAACAACATTTTCAACATTTTTTGCCCGAACTGCTATAGTACACGCTAACTGCTCGCGGGGAATAGCTAACTGACATATGTTGACAAGCTAACTGCTGAGACTGAAGAAAATTGTTTTTTTCTTCTATACTTTTATCGTCAGGTCAAGTTAACTTCCGGGAGTGAAATAGCTAATTGCCAGAAATCGCAACAGTTAGCACCAAGTTAACTGCGGGATTGAAAATGTTTTCTTTTCTTTTTTTTGATTGGGTCACACTAACTGCGGGTATGAAATACCTAACTGCATGCGATGAGCAAGCTAACTGCAATGGCTGATAATACTTTTTTTGCTTCTTTTGTTTTTAATTAGTTTTTTCTATTTTCCATGGTCATGTTAACCGTCGGGACTAGAATAGCTAACTGTCGAGACTGCGATAGTTAACTGTCAGGATTGAAAATACTTTTTTGTTTTTTTTTGACCGGTTCAAGCTAACGGCCGGGAGTAAAATAGCTAATTGCGAGGGATTGTGGCAGTTAACACCGAGTTAACTGCCGGGATTCAAAATATATTTTGTACCTCACGCAAGCAGGGCTTGGCAAACAAAATGAACCCTCTCATTAGATTGCCATTTTTTGTACCTCACGCAAGCAGGGGCTTGGCAAAATCATAGTTGTGTACATCACTTAATTTTTTTGGACACAAGATAACTGCAGCCGGTCCTTGAAACTAACTGCTCCATGAAACTAAGCATTGGCAAACTGCGCACCATGGATCACGCCGCTGGCAGCATGGGGGCAAGAGCTAATTGAGCAGTGATCTCTGTTTATTTTTTACATAACTATCAGTAAAGCAAACTGCTCCTTGAAACTAAGCCAACAGCCAGGAATCGCGACAGTTAGCACCAAGTTAACTGTCGGGACTGAAAATGTTTTTCTTTTCTTTTTTGATTGGGTCACACTAACTGCGGTATCAAATACCTAACTGCCCGGCGATGAGCAAGCTAACTCAAAGGGCTGATAATACTTCTTTTGCTTCTTTTGTTTTTTGTTCTTTTTACCTATTTTTTACCTGGTCAAGTTAACCGCTGGGATTAAAATAGCTATCTGTCGGGGTTGTGACAGTTAACACCAAGTTAACTGCGAGAATTAAAAATATATTTTTTTCATTGTATTTTGCCCAGTTAAAGTTAACCGCTGGGAGTTAAATAGTTAACTGTCGAGAATCACGACAGTTAGCTCCAAGTTAACTGTCGGGTTTAAAGATGCTATTTTCTTTCTTTTCCATTCTTCCTGGGTCACGCTAACTATTGGACTGATAGTGCTAACTGACGGGACTATGGCAGTTAACACCAAGTTAACTACCGGGACTGAAGGTACCAATTTTTTTTCTTTTATTCTTTTTTGCCTGGGTCACGCTGACTGCTGGGACTAAAATGGGTAACTACCCAAGACTGATATAGTTAACACCGAGTTAACTGCATGGACCAAAGCTACTAAATTTTTTGGCAAACTTTTTGTTTGCTTTTTTTTACCTAAATAGTTGCGACCATCACGGCTAACTGCTAGGGTAGCCGTATTTAACTGCCACAATCGGGATGTCGAAATTTTGTTTTTCTTTCATCTTTCATATGATGAACATTTTTTCCATTCGATCCATAGATTGGATCGGGTTCCACTATCATTCAGATAACGGAACACCAACAAAGAAAGCGCCCAGGCTCAAAAAGCAGTAAAAGATCCCTCCCTAAATGTTTTGCCTTACTAATTTATCATTTCTGTTATATTTTTTATGAGCGAATCGACCATGGCTTCTCCTGAGTAAACTATTATAATAAGTAAAGTTAACTGCTACATCACGACAAGTTAACTCCTGGTGGATCCATACACAATGTATACTTCTTGGACTAAAGCTCCACGCAAATTCCTCACATGCATGCACACACAGCTTGTATAAAAAATTCGCTGATGTTTTACTAAAATTAGAAGAAAGACATGAACGCATACAAGCATTCAAAGCAAGAAGGTAAGTGAAACCAGGGAAGTTAATTACTCTCTTTTTCCAGCTAATAATATCCATGAAAAGTTAGCTTTTTGCGACCTCCAGGAAGTTAACTACATCTCCTCGAAGAGGAGCGTGCATGACCTTCCCATAGGAGACAACCTCCTCTACTGTGTGTCACTCCACAACTGCTGAAAATAGGAAGCTAACTGAGCAGCGAACTGAATATAATAGGCCAAAATCATGGGGGCGCAGGGGTGCACGATGTCAGTGACGAGCGCTAGAGTTGGCCGGAGGTGTGGTCCTCACGTGGTAGCAAGGTTGGATCTGAAGGACAATCTATACTACAAGGGTGAGCACCACCACACGCACTCCCGTGTCGCGCTCGAGCCGAGTCTTCAATCCCTGTCCTCCTCCTTCCATCACACTACCATCTGACCGCAATAGACAGATACACACACATAGCTGCCGCAAAGTTGTAAGAGAGAAACCATCGCCTACTGCACTAAATCAAAAATCAAGCATCAGTTAACTTTGAAAAATAAGCAGTTAACAACAAAATTGTGCTAACTGCAGCGGTGGCGCTTGGTTGGGTATGCCTTCCCTCAGTTAACTGCAGCAGGAATATGAAGATGAGGGTGTTCGACGGCGGATGACGTCAGGGGCCGTGGTTTGTTGAAGAAGTAGGACAGGAAGGGGGCTAACCGCCTGAGCGTTGGTGGCTAACTGCCAAGCACCTGAGGTGGATCCGTCACTGATGGGGAAGCGGGGACGTCGATGGTTAACTGCTGAGTGTTGGGAGGCTAACCTCCGAGCACCTGGGGTGAATCCATTGACAATCAGGCCCTTGTGGTCCTCCTCCTCGATGGGAAGCAGGATGACGGTGGTGAGGCGTCGATGGGGTAGCCCATGGGCTAGATCTGTTCATTATGGAGCATATAGGAGGTGAGCTCCTGGCAGCAGCCACCGCCATCGATCCAGAGTGCCCCCTTCCTCCAAATTTGTGCTTCTCGAGGAGCTTGCACTGGAGCACACGGCTAGCATGCAGCGATGACCTGCTACAGGCGATAGCGTGTGGGGATTCCTGGCGGCGGTGGTGGGAGCCCAAGAAGCGCATGGCGGATGGAGGCAGATGCTCGAGAGGATTGGGGTAGGGACACCGAGGTGGATGGGCGACGCGGCGGCGGGGCCCCAAGTGGTGCGTGACGCGCGGCCGGAGGTACATGGTCAGGAGGATTGGGGAAGGAGGCCGAGGTGGAGGGGCGGCGCGACGGCGGGAGCCCAAGCGGCGCACGTCGGCCAGAGGTAGAAGGTTGGACAGGATAGGGGAAGGGACGCTAGGGTGGATGGACGGCACGGTTGTGATCCGGACCGGCGCGCGGCGGCCGGAGGTAGATGGCTGGGAGGGAGCGGGGAGGAGGTTGCAACATAAGGTATTTAGGAACTCTAGAGGGGGGTTTCAGAATAATCCCACCCTATATATATATATATATATATATATATATATATATATATATATATATATATATATATATCCCGCCTTGGCTAAGGGTTGTGTTTATTGCAAAAAGCCGGATACAATTCTTTTACAGAGGAAAGCCAATGTGTATTCTTTAAAGAACCCGCCTTGCAATGTCGAAGACAATCTGAGCGCAGAATATATCATCATTGAAGACTGGTTCAGGGGCTACTGTGGGAGTACTGGACTAGGGGGTCCTCGGGCGTCCGGCCTATTGGTTTGGGTCGGACTGATGGGTCGTCAAGCTACAAGATAGAAGGTTATCTCTCGTGTCCAGAGGGGACTCTCACATGCGTAGATGGCAAGTATAGGTGTCCAGATATATTGTTCTTTCTGTAAAACCGACTTTGTACAACCCTACGCCCCTCCAGTGTCTATATAAATCGGAGGGTTAGATCGGAGGCAGGATCATAACATTGCTAGGTTAGCTTTCTAGGGTTAGCCGAATCGATCTCGGGGTAGATCAACTCTTGTAACCCCTACACCCTCAAATATAATCAAGCAGGAGTAGGGTTTTACCTCCATTAAGAGGGCCCGAACCTGGGTAAATACAGTGTCCCTTCTCCATTGTTACTATTGATCCTCAGATGCACAGCTTGCCCCCCCTACCCGGGATCTACCGGTTTTGACACCGACATCTTGCTTGATGATAATGTACCACTAGGTGAATTTCTTGATGAACAAATTGCTACAACTAATGATATTGAGAAAGCTGAAACTGATGAAGTCCTTGAAACTGAGAATTATGAAACACCTATTAGACCTAGCTCTCCTAGAGTTGAATTGCCTAAGATACCTGAAGGTTATGTTATGGAGGATCAGATAACTAGAGACTTTCTTGCTTGCAATGATGGAGATGATCTTAAGAAATTACTATGCAAACTGAAAGAAAAAACTTTGAATGCTAGAATGAAATGTGATCCTAAGTTTGATACTTCACCTATCTTTGTCACCGATAAGGATTATGAATTCTCTGTCGACCGAGGGTTAATTACTTTGGTTGAATCTGATCCTTTTCATGGCTATGAAACTGAAACTATAGTGGCACATCTTACTAAATTAAATGATATAGACACCCTATTTGCTCATGATGAGAAAAAATTCTCTATTACTATATCCTCAAATTATTTCCGTTCTCATTAAAGGGTGATGCTAAGATATTGTACAATACTCTTGCTCCTGGTTGTGTGCGTAGTCCGCAGGATATGATTTACTACTTCTCTGAAAAATATTTTCCTGCTCATAAGAAATAAGCGGCCTTACAGGATATATTTAACTTTGTGCAAATTGAAGAAGAGAGTCTCCCACAAGCTTGGGGGAGGATTCTCCAATTGCTTAATGCTTTTCCCAATCATTCTCTTAAGAAAAATGAAATACTTGATATCTTCTATAATGGACTAGCTGATGCTTCTAGGGACTTCCTAGATAGCTGTGCTGGTTGTGTTTTCAGGGAACGTACTATTGAACAAGCCGAGGAATTATTGAACAACATATTGAAAAATTATGATGATTGGACTCTTCCCAAACCACCGCCTAAACCCACTCCGAAAAAGAGGGGTGTCTTATCTCTCAGTCCTGAGGATATGCAAGAAGCAAAGAAATGTATGAAGAAAAAAGGTATTAAAGCTGAAGATGTTAAGAATTTACCACCTATTGAAGAAATATATGGACTTGACACACCACCACCATCAGGTGGTAGAGGTAAATTATTTTATAAAGTTTGATGAAAGTGACATCCCTTACAATACACATCCTAGTCAATGCCTATATGAATTTGATTGGTACATCAGCAAACAAGATCACTTCAATGCAAATGTTATGAAACAATTGAAATATAATTCCGATATGATTGCTCGCTTGACTTACTTGTTATTTAGAATTACTAATGATGTAAGAGGTGTAGGAAAACATGCTTCCATGGTTCAAACTCAGTTAGAACAAGTTGCTAAATCTCAAAGAGATTTGCTTAATCAAATGAATAATAATTTGAATGATTTTGCTATTAGAGTAGCAACTACAAGAGGTAAAGTGACTCAGGAACCACTTTATCCTGAGGGACACCCCAAAAGAATTAAACAAGACTCTCAAAGAATTAATGTTGATGCACCTAGTACTTCTAAAAAGAAAAAGAAAAATGATAGGACTTTGCACACCTCTAGTGAACCTGAAATAGAAAAACCTCCTGATGATAATAATGATGTCTCTATCTCAGATGTTGAAACTCAATCTGGTAATGAACATTCATCTAGTGATTATGAAAAATATAATGATGATGTTCATGAAGATACTCAACCAAACAATGATAAACAACCATATAATGATGTTGATATAGAACTTGCTGTTGATCTTGATAACCCACAACCTAAAAATAAAAGCTATGATAAAAGAGGCTTTGTTGCTAGAAAACATGGTAAAGAAAGAGAACCATGGGTTCAGAAACCCATGCCCTTTCCGCCTAAACCAACTAAGAAAAAGGATGATGAAGAATTTGAACGCTTTGCTAAAATGCTTAGGCCAGTCTTTTTGCATACCCGCTTGACTGATATTTTAAAAGATGGCCCCTTATGCAAAATACATGAAAGACATCATCACTAATAAAAGAAAGATACCTGAAGTTGAAATCTCCACCATGCTTGCTAATTACGCTTTTAAGGATGGAGTACCTAAAAATCTTGGAGATTCGGGAATACCAACTATACCTTGCTCCATCAAAAGAAATTATGTCAAAACTGCTTTGTGTGATCTAGGAGCTGGTGTTAGTGTTATGCCTTTCTCTTTATATAAAAGACTTGATTTGAATAAACTCACACCTACTGAAATATCTTTGCAAATGACTGATAAATCAACTGCCATACCTATCGGTATTTGTGAGGATGTGCTCGTTGTTGTTGCAAATGTTACTATCTTAACAGACTTTGTTATACTTGAGATGCCTGAGGACGACAACATTTCGATTATCCTTGGTAGACCCTTTTTGAATACTGCACGGACTGTTATTGATTGCAATAAAAGCAAGGTCAATTTTCATATCAATGGTAATGAGCATACGGTGCACTTTCCTAAGAAACAATTCCAAGTGAATGGTACTAATGTTATTGAAAAATCTCCGACACTCACTATTGGAAGTTTTCAACTACCTCTACCTACTGCCAGAAAGAAATATGACGTACTTATTGGTGGGGATATGCATATCCTCGTTGAGTTAACTTAATGTTTTACGAAAGTTCTTCGGTTTCATGCTAATCGAAAGTGGTTGTTAATAAGACTTGATCAACCTTGTTAATGAATCATTTTTGAGAGGTATGAGGTTGATGAATTTAGTGAGCACAACCTTCTGCTTCCCCCTTTTGTTTTCTGTTTTTCTTAGTTAAATAAAATAAAATGCCATGTTTAGTCAGTTTTCTGAATTTTCCGTGCAATAAAAAAGTGGTCAAAAATAAAATTGCTCAGAATGCCCTGAAAATTTAATACGATTTTTTATGAATATTTCTGAATTTCTTGTACAAATAACATCAGAGGAGGGTGCTCGTGGTGACCACAAGACACCAGGGCGCGCCAGAAACCCCGGGCGTGCCCTGGTGGGTTGTGGTCTCCACGTGGATCCCCTCACTTATCCCTTTAGCCCATGTCATTTCCTACCTCCAGAAAAAAATCACCATAGCTCTCTCTCTCTCTCTCTCTCTCGTGTTCTTGCTCTCAAACCTGCGGATTTCGATCTCTTTGCTCAAAGCTCCATTTTCGAAACTGTTTTGGGGAATAGCTACTTGGTATGTGACTCCTCCATTGCTCCAGTTAGTTTTTACTTTAGTGGTTTATATTTTGAATAGTTAGCTACTCTTGGTGCTGTTGTAGATGTGCTTGCATGTTGAATTCTTAGAGTTCAAAGTAGTTTGAATGCTTGTTATGCCCTTTAGGCATCCATATGAGTAGTTGCTATCAATCTTGTGAAGTTTTGTTGACAAAATATTTGTGGACTAAAATTTTCAGAATTTTATTTACAGGAATACGTTGAGTTTCTTTAGGAAGTTCTCTTCCAAGAAGAATGCTAAGGCAGTCATTGGAAAATCATCAGACAATGACCACAACACTCTGAGAACGACGGAGGTGCAACCATGTGAATGGCCGCATAATGCCTTCATGGAGGAGGCCAGATTCCATCAAGAGTTCGCCCAATTCATTGCAAATGCCGGGCTGACTGACTTCCTCGCAACTGAGTGTGACCAACACCGCCTCCTTAAAAATTCATTTGTGCAAAATTTTCATTTTCTGAGTAGGAACAATCCCTTCTGATGGGGAATTAAGGGAGCCTAGACCGACAGAGTTTGAGGACTTTCACTGCACTTTGACAGTGAGGGATGAGAGGGGCGTGTCGGGCGCCACCGCCACTAGTTTGCAGTTTCCTCTTGTACATTGCTTTGCTTTGTTCATCATGAAGTGCCTAACTGCTAGGGAGAAGGTCGGTGCACTCAGTGCCCCCGACCTCGCTATTTTACGCCGTGCACTACACAATGATCACACCTTTAGCCTAGGGGGCATTATTGCACGTCGTCTGCACCTTAACAGAACCAAGGGCAAAATTCATGGTGGTATTTATGCCACTCACTTAGCGAGTCATTTTAACGTTCAGATATGCCAACATGATTATCCTTTGCCCCGAGTTTATCTAGATCACCAGGCGATGGTAGCTCACCAGTTTACTGATGATGCTAACTCTCTTCATAATATTCGTTACAACCTGGTTTTCAGTGTGGATTCCTGCGATGTTATTCCGTTGCCTGCACCTGCTTTGTTTGATTCTATTGCTAGGGGCGGATACAAGGTCATGCCAGAGGACATTATTGCCTACCAGAATGACTAGGCAGCGGTAGAGGAGGAGCCCCAGGAGTAGGGCACTCAGGTGCCGCCGCCACAACACTTCTACATTGGACCAGAAGACTACTATGGATGGTGATTACCAAGCTAGGCCAAAAGCCTAAGCTTGGGGGATTACGTATTTCCACCGACATTACATTCATGTTCACACATTTCATTCTAGTTGTCTGTGTCCACACTTGTATTATTCATGCTATATTTATTTTCTCGCTTTCTTCTTGTGTGTTTGAAAAACTTCGAGAAAACCCAAAAATATTTCTCGCTTCTTTTCGGTTTTTCTTTGTACCTTAAATTAGTTGTAGTGTTAATAGAAAACCCAAAAATATTTCTATATTCTTCTTTTGCATGTTGGGAGCTTTCCCGTGTAAGTAGTTTTTCTCGTTTTTGTTTTCCCTTCTTTAATTTTGCTTTCTTCAAGAAAAACTAAAAACTCCAAAAATATTTCAGTTTGTTTCTCTAAAATTCTTTCCTTTTTATTGAGTCATACCAAGGAGAAGACCACGATGAAAATGTTGAGTGGATCTCATATGTATTATTGTTGATCTAACAAAGAGCCCAAATTACCTTGTCTTCTCCTTTTGAATAAAATATTTGTAGATTCCAGCTTAGTCCACGGCACTCTTGCACTATTATTATTTCCATATCATTCGGTCATGCAAGTGAAAGGCAATAATGATGATATTTGATCAATTGACTGTGGTAGAGAGAAACAGGTATGAACTCAACTTGTTTTGTTTTTGTAAATATGTTTAACCTAGTATCCATGATTCAACATATTATGATCAAACATGTTTGCAATGACAATTAGAGATTAAAGTTTCACATGCCATGCTTAAGTATCTAGGAGTTGATAATGTTTTATCTTAGGTGTCAACATGCATTAAAATGATTGTGATGTAGTATGATGATATGGTATTCTCCTCTAAATGTTTCAAGTGGCTTGACATGGCACATGTTCATGCATGTAGTTGAATAAAAACCAACATAGCCTGTATGATATTTATGTTCATGGTGTTCATATCCTACTCCTGCTAGCATTCAATGTTGATTATGAATAATGCATGTTCATGACCGTTTTCGCTCTCTAGCTACCCGCTTCTCAACCTATTTCCTAGCCTACTTAGGCCAAAAGCCTAAGCTTGGGGGTACATATTTCTCACCGATATTACATTCATGCATCAAACATTCATTCCAATTGTCGGTGTTCATCCTTTTTCATTGTATAATCCATGTTAGTTTATTTTTTCTTGCTTTCTTCTTGTGTATTTGAAAAACTTTAATAAATCCAAAATTATTTCTTGCTTCTTTTCAATTTTTCTATCTAGTTTAATTACTTGTATATTAAAAGAAAACCCAAAAAGATTTCTCATTCTTCTTTTGCTTGCTGGGAGATTTCCCGTGTAAATAGTTTTTCTCGTTTTCGTTCTTCCTTTCTTAATTTACTTTCTTTAGAGAAAAACAAAAACTAAAAAAATCAGTATGTTTCTTTGAAATTCTTTTCTTTCCTTTGGGTCGTAAGGAGAAGACCACGATGAAAATGTCGAGTGGCTCTCATATGCATTATTATTGATCTAATAAAGAGCCCAAATTACCTTGTATTCTCCTTTGAATAAAGTCTGCAGATTCCAGCTTAGTCCACGGCACAAGCACTCTTATTATTATTCACATCATTCTGTCATGCAAGTGAAAGGCAATAATGATGAAATTTGATGAAATGATTGAGACGAAGAAAAGCTGGTATGAACTCGACCTATTTTGTTTTTTTGTAAATATGATTAGCTCATTGTTCTTGATTCGGCCTATTATGAATGGAATGTGTTTGCAATGACAATTAGAGATTATAGTTACTCATGCCATACTTAATTAGCTAGGAGTGGATAATGGTTTACCTTGTGTGCCAACATGCACTTAAAATGGTTATTATGTAGTATGATAGGATGGTATCCTCCTCTGAATGATCCAAGTGGCTTGACTTGGCACATGTTCACGCATGTAGTTGAATCAAAACCAACATAGCCTCCACGATATCTATGTTCATAGTTATTTATATCCTACTCATGCTTGCATTCAATGTTGGTTAATCCCAATGCATGTTTATGACCATTGTTGCTCTCTAGTTGGTCGCTCCTCAATCTTTTTGCTAACCTTCACTTGTACTAAGCGGGAATATTGCTTGTGCATCCACTTCCTTAAACCCAAAGTTGTTCCATATGAGTCCACCGTATCTACCTATATGCGGTATTTTTACCTGTCGTTCTGAGTATATTTGCATGTGCCAAACTCTAAACCTTTAAATAACTATTTGTTTTGTATGCCCGAATCGCTCATGTAGCACAAGGGGTTGTCAGTATCTTCTATGCTAGGTGGGTTATTCTCACAATGAGTGTTTATTCGCTTATCATTCACAAGAAAGTGGCTAGTAATCGGGATGCCCAGTCCTAAGATCAAAATCAAAATATAATAATGAAACAAAACTCCCCCGGATTGTTGTTGGTATGGAGGGTACCCAAGGATTCGGGCCATGGCTTGTGTTTGTTGGTGGAGGGGGGTAAAAAATTACCATTCTGTTAACCACTTATAATGTGTCTAGCATGGAAGATAGTGAGATCTCTCGGTTGTTATGTTGGTAATGAAAGCATACCTCTCAAAATTATATTCATCTCCGTTTTAAAAGCTTTGAGCTCTGGCACCTCTGCAAATCCATGCTTCTCTCTGCAAAGGGCCTATCTATTTACTTTTATTGCTGAGTCATCATTTTCTTATTAAAGCACCACCTAGAGAGCACTATTGTCATTTGTATGCTTTGTTTTTAATTGATGTTGAGTATGAGTGTGAGTGGATCTTTTGGCATGAATTATAATGTCTAGTCAGTGCTTGAACTTCAGGGGTGCTTTGCATTTACGTTTTGCGGTCTCAGACAGGGCTAGCGAGATAACATTATATCATATTATATCATGATCTTTTGAAAAAGTGTTGTCATCCGAGATATCTTATTATTACTCACTAGTTTGTTATGCCATTGATATGAGTAAATGTGAGACCTAACTATTATGGCAAATCTGGTTAGTTCATAATATTTGCTGAAAACCTGAACGTTGGCTAGACATATTTGCAACGACAAGATCAAACAGAGTTTGTAAAAGGTTTTATTTGTCACTTTTAGTTTGTCAACTGAATTGCTTGAGGACAAGCAATGGGTTAAGCTTGGGGGAGTTGATATGCCTCCATCGTATCTACTTTTCCAAACTCTTTTTCCCTTGTTTTGGACTCTAATTTGCATGATTTGAATGGAACTAACCCAGACTGACACTGTTTTCAGCAGAATTGTCATGGTGTTATTTTTGTGCAAAAATCAAAGTTCTCAGATTGACCTAAAAATTTACGGAGAATATTTTAGGAATAAATAAAAAATACTAGCGAAAAAGATACCGGAGGGGGCCACCCAGGAGCCACAAGCTCAAGGGGTGCACCCACCCCCAGGGCGCGCTTACCAGGCTTGTGGGCCCCCTGGAGCTTCGGCAACCCTAACTCCAACTCTATATATACCTATTCACAGAGAAAAAAATCAAAGAGAAGGATTCATCATGTTTTATGATATGGAGCTGCCGCCACCTCCTGTTCTTCATTGGGAGGGCTGATCTTGAGTCTGTTCAGGGCTCCGGAGGGTGGAATTCGTCGCCATCGTCATCATCCTTCCTCCATCACCAATTTCATGATGCTCACCGCCGCGAGTGAGTAATTCCTCGTAGGCTTGCTGGACGGTGATGGGTTGGATGAGATTTATCATGTAATCGAGTTAGTGTTGTTAGGGTTTGATCCCTAGTGTCCACTATGTTCTGAGATTGATGTTGCTATGACTTTGCTATGCTTGATGCTTGTCACAAGGGCCCGAGTGCCATGATTTCAGATCTGGACCTATTATGTTTTAGGGATTTGTATTTTTGTGACCTTGGTTCCTTAGCTCTACTCATTCATCCCCACTCTATTAACTTTTGCTCACTTTTCCCCACTCCCTTGCCTGAAACCCTCAGAATAGGTTATAACAAACGTTGCCGTCGGGTCAATGCCTTTGACCGTTAGCTGATGAGTGGGGCCGCGTATATGTGGGCGCATGCGAGACCGCGATCGTGGGGTAGCACATGTCCATGGACATGCCCGAAATGTCCCATCATATAAAGAGGACAACCACCTCCATCGCCCCTGCCATTTTCCCCCAAATCCCCTCCCTGCCGCATCGTCTTCCTCTCCCCCACAGGCGTCATCTCGCTCTCCTCCACTGCCTCCACCGCATCGTATCGCTCTCCCCCACCACATCCTCTTCCTCACCTTCATCGCCTCCATCTGTAAGATGGCCGACCTCGTGGTGACGCCGGCACAGCGGCCGGAGATGTGGTCGAGCTGCAGGGTCCAGGCGCGGTGACCGCGGATGTCGGCGGCGTCCACGGCGGTGCGGGGAAACTCGCAACGGCTGCGGATGTGGCGGGCTCTGCCTCATCGCTGCAGAAGGTGAAGGCGTCGGGCGGCACAGTCAATCCAGATGCCCCCCTTGCACCATCTGCCGTGGAGGAGCAGGTATTTGCACTTGCTTAGCTTGTAGAGTTAATTGCTCCCTAGTTTCATTGGTTAGATTGTGATTCATACGGTAGTTCAGATGGTTAGAGTAGTTGGTTTGACGGATGGGACGGGGTTTTCTGTAGGGTATGGGTTGGGAGACGGGGGTTTTTGTACTAGGGTTTGTTGGATAAATTCGTTGCAAAAATGCTATGTTGTGAACTATGATTTTAGGTGCTGCAATGATTGGGGTTTTTAGATTTGTTTTTAGATTTGGATAAATTCATTGCAAAAATGCTAGATGTTGTGAACAGATTGGGGGTCTTAATGCTATGATGCTTATTAGATTTGTTTTTAGTGCTCACAAATTGGGGTTTTAATGCTACTTAGATTTGATTCAATGTGTGTAAATTTGTCATATTGGGGTTTTTGATTCATTAGTATATAAATTTGATTCATTAGTATATAAATTTGTCCACAATATGTAGTTATATTAGCTCTGTTCTTCAATGTGTGTGCATGACGAATGATCAATGTGTTATTTGAATGTCATATTGGGGTTTTTGATCAATGTGTGTACAAATCTAATACATTGATATACTAGTGATGGATGTGGTTTTTGAATGCATAGAGCTAAGGGGCACAGAAATAAAAAAACACTTCTAAAACATTTCTGATATTGGGAGTATATTAGCCCTATGATCAATGTGTCATGTGTGCATATCTAAATTTTCAACTGGCTACTAGTGATGGATGTAATTGTATATTCAGGAGGATAATGGTTGGGGGGAGAAAGAGGAAGCTGGCCGACTACGACCCGTACAAGGGGGCGTTTAGTGACGATTCTGAATATGAGGTAAGCCTATCCCTTCTTCATTTAGCTCCTTTGACATGGTGTATATGAATCTATAATGTATTAATGCAATTCATTCATGTGTGTGCAGTATGATTCTAGAGATCAAGGCCACGATCTACAATCGTGTCCTTCACAGCCAAGGAGGTGCAGAAGATCAAGGCCAAGGGAGTTGCTTCCTTCTACAATCGCAAGTTCAAGAAGTGGCACTGCCCCTACTGCACCACCAAGCCAAAGCCCAAGGATGGCCGCTTCGATCACCTTCTGTCTCATGTAGAGGATGTAGCGATCCGCGGGGAGGACTACAAGATCAGGGGGCAGCATGTTGCGCGAGCGAAGGCCCTGAATCCGGCGTGAAGTGATGTGATGATGTTGTGATGGCGTGATGATGTGAACTGAATCTTAATCTTTTGGGTACTTAGGGTCCGGTTACTTATGGTAAACTTAATGTGACAGTTTATGGTGTGAACTTAATCTATGGTGATGCTAGTAACGTATTATTCTATCTATATTTGTCTATCCTTATATTTGCCTGCGGTGTATGGTTAGTTCTGTTTGGATGTTGTGAACTAGAGTTTAGGTGCTGCAATGATCAAACATGTTGTTTCGGTGTTGCTTCACTGATCAGACATGTTGTTTCAGTGTTGCTTCACTGATCACACATGTTGTTTCAGTGTTGCTTCACTGATCACACATGTTATTGGTCTCATGTTTATTAATCAAATCAAATACATGCTTTTTCCCACCAGCAAATTATCTATGTATGTTTGTGTAAATTCAAGAAAATGCAAAAAAAAAACCTTGGCAAACTATCTATGTTTGTATAGGAGATCATGTGTGCAAAATTTGAGGTGATTTAGAGGAGGTCAATCTTGTAGGTGATAGCTCATATGTGTGAAGGTTTTCTCATGAAAATGACCATAGACCAAGTTTATGATTTTTAGTTGGCAACATGTCACATAAGACAACATTGTGCGCAGGTTTCATATTTTTTTGATTTTTTTAAATTAATGGTGCTCATTTGACCTCGATCGTGCCAGCTAGGGTTTTTTCATGAAAATGACCATAGACCAAGTTTAGTATTTTTCCTCATTAGTGTGTCTTATAAAACAACGAACGGCGAAGGTTTCATATTTTTTCGATTTTTTTTAAATTAGTTATGCTCAGTCAAAGCTTTCGTAACCCCGTTGACCAGCTCAAAACCCCTCTAAACCCCGCGGGGTTTCGCCTAACCCTAGCTCCCAACGTCAGCCGTCCGATCATACCCTGGTGCCAAGCGACAACCCTCGAATTTGGTCTTCTAGAAGGAATTCGGTGGGCAAGCTGCGTGCAGACTCTGGGCCATTGGATCACAAGGACGGCTCCGCATCGTTGGATCGTGGAGCAATCCGCGAGAGGCGATCCTGTTGGTTGTGCTCGGCTGCTCTCCCACCACTGACTCCGCGAAAAAAAACGGTGGTGTTGGGCCCAAAAGGAAAGCAAGCTCTAGTTGGGCCGTCGAATCGCTCTGTTTTTTTTGTGAACGTGTTGGCTCTGTTTTTTTTTTTTGCATCATTTGAAATTACACAAAAATTGACATTGCATAGAAAATTTAGTTCTTTTTGTTCTATACAAATGTAAAATGACCAAATTTATAAGGGCTAAATTTATTTTTATCATGCAAAATGGCCACAAACTATTAAAAAATGGGTCATTTTGCATTTGTATAATGGCCACAAGCCCTCTATCTCTTTTTATCATGCAAAATGACCAAATTTTTATGTGCCAAATTTATTTTTATCATGCAAAATGGCCACAAGCTCTTCAAAAATTGTCTTTTTCATATAATATAGTGTTTGACCACGGATTCCCACGCGTGCAATTAGCTTCTTTTTCTTCTTCTTTTCAAACCACCGTTTCCCACGCGTGTGCACTCCCGATGCTGTGGTGGGTTTGAAAACGGGCTACTAACTTCACATTTGACCCTGTTATTGCCACGGCCAAATAACACGTAGCACTACGGCTATTTAAGCCACCCTCTGCATCTGCCATTCCTCA
This sequence comes from Aegilops speltoides, assembly GCA_021437245.1. Taxonomy (NCBI): domain Eukaryota; kingdom Viridiplantae; phylum Streptophyta; class Magnoliopsida; order Poales; family Poaceae; genus Aegilops; species Aegilops speltoides. The sequence goes on from CM038146.1 coordinate 108,910,751, forward strand.
TCCATTTGCCCTTCTTGCTCTTCGACCCCTTCTCCGTCTTCAGCACATCCCTCAGCCATGCAGTACACCGGACCAACCTACCACTTCCCACCCACCGTGCCGGAGAGGCTCTACCCTACCGGCATGAACGTTGATCGCACACTACGTGTGTGGGCGATATCAAGGCTGAGGACCACAAGGAACTTCACTGAGTTCTTCCTCACGTCCGGCTACCACCACCTCCCGAGGGGATCTCCAACGATGTTCCGCGTCGAGGAGGTCATCCAAAACCGTGTGGTGGTTGCTCTCCTTGCCCACTTCACCAACACATTCGACGCCTTCTACCTCCTCGGTCGGGTGTTTTGGTGTGGCTCTGAATTCATCGCTTTCACCACCCACAACAGGTTCATGGAGTACAACAACATCTTCCCCATGACGCACATGCACACTCTTACGTACCCCATCAACAACGCCCCGGAGGAGCAGTGAAAAGGGCGCCCGGAGGAGGAGCGAGGTGGAGAAGGCGGCGGCTAGGGTTCTAAGCCCTCTATCTTTTTTTAGTCTATGTTATGTTAAGTTGTAATTGAACTATGTTGGAGTTGCTATGGGCTTGTTGGCCCTTTTCTTAAATTCTATTATTAAGTTTTCTATCTATTCTATTATTAAGTTCTTCCTAGTTTGAGCTATGTGATCATGATATGGGCTTGTTGGCCCTATCTACATATTGGGACTACATATTTGTTGATTATTTTCTTAGAGAGCTCGGCTTGTTAGTATGGTTTCCTTGTTAGTAACCACCTAGTGCACGCAAGCAAGCTTTGTTAGTAGGGATGAATGAGTACAGCTAAGCAAGGGAGTGGCTCTTCTTTTACACAAGCCACAAATATGTAGCCACCTAGCTAGAAGAGAGGAACCAGCGGCAGTGACCGCCGCTGCATCCGTGGCGGCTGGCGTGCAAGAAAGCTGCTCGGTCAGTGCATCATGGCGGACGCATCGGCGCATGCAGGCTCGATCGGCGCATGCAGGGTAGGTCGATGCATCGTGGGATCGTGGCATCGGCGCATGCAGGCTCGATCGACGCATGCAGGCAGGGTTTGTTGGGTGTATGCATAGCAGGCTTCTGTTCTGGCGGCGCGCACAGACGTTTAATGCAAGGGACGGCCCAACGAAACCATGGCCCAACGGTCGAACACCGACACCCCCAATGTGGCCCCACTTGTCAGGTCGAACGGACGACACAGTCCAGCGAGGCCCCACTAGTCAGAGTTAATGGTCAAGCCTTTGACCCGATGACAACATCCGTTGTGCCCAGTTATGAGGGTTTCAGGCAAGAGAGTGGGGAAAATTGAGCAAAAGTTAAGAGCGCGGGGATAAATGAGTAGAGCTAAGGAACCAAGGGCACATAAATAAAAATCCCTATGTTTTAATGAATATATTTGTTTTCTTGATCCTATCTTGCAAGTTGTAGACACCTATTACGAGTTATGATCCGCATATCCCAAGGTGACAATAATTGGGATCCTTTCCGGTGATTACCGTAGTCTGAGGAGTTCATGTATTACCGAAGAAGGCTTTCGCCCCGATTTACATATAAAGCACCGTTTGAGGAGTTCATGTATTCACTAAGTGCTAACGCTTTGTTTCGGTTCTCTATTAAAAGGAGGCCTTAATATCCCTTAGTTTCCTTATGGACCCCGCTGCCACGGGAGGGTAGGACAAAAGATGGCATGCAAGTTCTTTTCCATAAGCACATATGACTATATACGGGATACATGCCTACATTATACTTGATGAACTGGAGCTAGTTTTATGTCGCCCTAGGTTATGACTACTACATGATGAACATTATCCAGCACAATTATCATTACCGATCCAATGCCTACGAGCTTTTCACATATTGATCTTTGCTAAGTTACTTTCGTGCTGCTATAGTTATAATCACTACAAAATTGCTAGTGTTCCTGTTGCCACTGTTACCGTTACTATCATATTACTTTGCTACTAAATACTTTGCTGCAGACATTAAGTCTTTCAAGTGTGGTTGAATTGACAACTCAACTGCTAATACTTGCGAATATTCTTTGGCTCCACTTGTGTCGAATCATAAATTTGGGTTGAATACTCTACCCTCGAAAACTGTTGCGATCCCCTATACTTGTGGGGTATCAGCGTGCGCCTGCGCTACTGATGGAGGAGGCGCATGCACCTACGCCACCAATGGAGAAGGAGCATTTGCCCGCGTCGTCGATGGAGAAGGAGAATTCTGCCTCGTCATTGATGGAGGAGCTGCCAATATCGGGGTTCATTAAGCTTCAAGCAAAGCGGCACTACAGCTGGGTGTTGGTGGAGGTGCATGAGAAAGAGCCGGCTTTGCACCGACTAAGGAGCCTCCAGTGTCCACGTTCAGGCAACTACTGGCGCAGCACTACAACCTCCAACTCCTGGAGGAGAGCTGTCAAGTGGAGGACCAACTGCAAGCAAAGCGTGTGTCCCGGTTACCATCGCAAAAATGATGGAGACAGACCTAGCGATCGTAGATGACAATGTATTGCCAAGGGTTTGCGTGTCGGTTTTGATAGTGTGTTGCCTATTCCAAGTTGGAGTTGCACCGGTATTGGCCACTTTGGTAAGTTTATAATCTTGTTTTGTTTTCCCTCACTTGATCTTGTTAATGTTGTTCTTGCTTTTACCCTAAACTTGGCCTAGCAAACATGTAAATTAATAAAATAAAAATTATAGGATTAAAACTAAAGTCTGTGAAAAAACACGGCATGGTAAGGGGCGCGTCCGCTTCTGGTCTCAAATGTAGGCAGTGGAGGATCTACCACCGGGGCAAGGCTGGGCGATCACCCCAGGTCAGTGGTGGAGGAGCGACGACCTTCCCCTACCTATCCTTCCTCCGGCCATGTCTAGTCCTCTCGGTTTTTCTCCGATGGTGAGCGGCAGCGCTGCTGTTGTTTGCATGCTTTTATGTTATTAGTAGCATTTCATGAGTTTTGCTTGAATGGACCTACATCTGTGGCTACAAAATTTAGACCTTATAGGCCCCGGCTAAGTTCTATTCCTGAATCGCGCGACTGACTATCGGCAAGCAACATACACCACTACCGGGGAGTGGTGTGGAGGTGAAGTTCCCTGCGAGCCTCTTGGCTCGATTGGCAAGAACATGTCAAAAGATCTCTCTGATTCAAAGGTTTCATAAGAACTAGGTGTATGGTCATATACTCCTCAAGTACGAGCTATTGGCACCTTATGTTGGCATGTGCGTGTGGGTGTTATTTATGATCTCTTCAAAAAAAGTGAGAAAGAAATATGAGTTTTATTCCTTCAAAATAGTTACGATTGGCTCCTGTGAGCCTAGAAGTACAGTATGGGGGTTGGGGAAACCAACAAACGGTACGACCCTCTATTATACCAAGCTTTGCCCAGCAGTCGATGACCCAATCTCCTCAGGGTCGGTTTTCTAACAGATGAACTCTCGGTATTCAAGAAGTTTATTGTTATCTAGGATTACACGACAATATGCAGAGCCTCCCAAGGATGATCCTAAAATGGCATTAAGAACATTTGCACAATCGGGTTGGATAACGAGAGGTTCAGAGGATCATTCCAACACGAAGGCGATTAGTGCCATCATGGGGTGCCCAAAGCAAAAAAAACTTCACAATGGGATTATGTATAAACAGTTGGGAAACATAGTAGAAAACAAAAAAGTCCTACTATCAAACCGGGAACACCATGAAGATGCATTAACGGTTTAGCTTGGAACGTTACCAACTCCTAGTTGCAGCGGAAGAAGAGTCGATGTAGATCATACTCGAAGTCACTCGAACGGAAGACCGAAAACATGGCCTCTCCATAGTTTGCAAGCGTACGGTCTTCACGGTCTGACGGTGCTTCGCCGTCCAGAGCTAATCGTCACTGGAGAAATAGAGGAAGAAAATTAGAACCACTCTGGGCTTCTAATTACGAGGACTGAAGAGGATTAGATCTAGCTCTAACTGGATCAACTAGAACTAGAACTAGAGAACTAGAGTAGGCTCCAAAACTTGTGTATAGTGTCCAAAACCTCTAGTATATATAGGTTGGAGGAGAGGGGAGGGGGTGCCACAAGGGGGGAAGGTTTCCCTCCCCCAATTTTGAGAATCCCCCCAAATCGGTTTTTTAGTATTTTTCTTGGACCATTGTTATTTAATTAACTATAAAGCCTCATAATCATTATTAGAGCCTTTTATTACTAATTTAACACCTTCGGAAACATTTTCCACCTATATATTAATTACCAGTATTACCCGATAAACCCCGACACCCTTTCGGTAACCCCGAAACGCTTTTGAATATTAATGAAACTATTTCATGAATATTTTCTCATAATTCTTGCTCATTAACACTCAGCGGATCACGATTACCTTAAGCTTGTGACCATGTAGGTTCGGTAAGACATAGACATGAACAAAACCCCTTCCGTTCAATGACCAATAGAGAAAGCGTGGACATGCATATCAATCCCTATGAGTACATAAATGACATTCGAATGAACCTTTGGTTATCATGTGTTGTTCCCTTTGCTTCGTGATACTTTACAAAAACACAAGGTGAGATATATCAGTATCCTCTTGAGTCATTCTCATGCTCACTATACCGGTCTCCTCGTTACTGATTTTTCTTCTTTCTTGTTGACATGTTCGGGCATCCGTATGACCTAGTCACCTGTGTCTAGCCAGACGATGATGGATGCCATCACACCGAGAGAGCCCTAAGAATATCTCTACATCGTCGGAGGAGCAAATCCCACTCTTGAGTTATCCAACCCCTTGTCAAACTTTCCGATGAACCTGTAAGTTGTCGTTATGATCACCATGTTACAGATGATGTCTAAGCAACCCCAAAGTCAATCATATGGTAAGAAGGGACAGTGATACTCTCATTGTCTAAGGAAGTAAAGCATATGTTAACACTTCGTGTTATAACTATTGACTTGTGACGATTGTATCTCAAAGTATAACAAACAAGTTTGGGCCGATTCAATATGATCATTCTTCCAATGTCATATTCTCAAAATTGTTTTAGGACCATCATTACACTTAACGATACCCTAAGACCCGGAAAACATGATCACTAACAACACTTGAGCTACTCTTAGAGGCGAGACTAGGAATCTGGTTTTACTGTCTATCATCCCATACATGCATATGAGTTTTCCACTGAATCGCACATTCCAGGATCATAGCAGTTATAGCATAGAATATAAACTCTTATTTATAAAAATGGAAATATAAGAATACAATATTATTGCCGCTAGAGAATATTTCCAACATAAACGGGAGGTAGGGCACGAGATGAATAGTAGTTCTCCCGTAAATTCTCCATACAAAAAGGTAATTTGCACCTAAAATGAGTTTAATAATTTTGACAATATACCTAGAGTGAGGAAAGCACCGATCACGGCAAACGCAAACTACAGAAACGACATTATCCTTATGTGGGTTGAGGCAATCTGTTTGTTTTATTTATCTTGTGAATTTTGAGTACACAAATTCACATAGGAGGGCCAGCGAACATGGCCAAGGGCCAGTTATTTTCGGTGGCCTAAAAAATAAATTGCCTCTTCCTAGCTTAAAAAATAAGCCTCCCCTTAAATTTGTCGAGGCTTCTAAATTAGTTGTCCCATAATTAGTTTACAAGCCCTGGTGAATGAGAGAGGTGGCTTATGGAATGAGTCGCCTTATTTTTTAAGCTGCCAAAAAACTGGCCTTAGGTGTTTCCTTGAGGAATTATGCACTTTTCTAGTGTCATGTATTCTCATGTGGATGCCTTAAGCTCCTAGTTTTGGTACACATAACTTGGACAGTTAACGGTTCTCAAGACGTGCATTTGTCAGAGGCTCAGAGCATCGACCTTGGTAAGAACATGTAGGAAAAGAAGAATACTAGCTTGGACATTGTATACAGAGCATCTCCTCAATGTGTTGGATTCCTAACCGAGCTTCTATCCCAGGTGTGTTGTAAGGGCACACTTGGATGTAGAGGTTCCTAGTGCATCTAGACGATAATAGCGGAGGTCTCTGCTGAGCGCACCTTCATGAAGATGTCCTTCCTAATGCCATAAATCCTACCATCCTAGTTCCCTTAGTGTGAATATGGATTTCAATATTTTTTGGAGAGAAAAAAGATGGTCTTGGATAATCACAAAATGATGTCGGTCAAAATAGTTATGAGTCCTCTCACATAGTAGGCACAACACGGTCAATGCTTTTTGGCTAGCTTATATCTACTACTCTTTGTGAGGGCGATTTGTGATACTTTAATGTTTTATCTACCTTTTGATTTGCAGCATTTGTTATCGTACAACATACAACTTTAATTGTTGCAATAATTTAGATTTTTACCGACTCATACAAAGTTCAGTACTTGTTGATGGACCATGTCGTTACTTGCCTTAGGTAAGTCGGTGCAAGTTCCTTCTTATTTACATTTATAGCTTGGATTGTTAAGGAATCTCAAGACTTGTACTCATTAGAGCATCAACTTAGGCGTGCTCCACAAAGGATGCAGGCAATGACGGGTATAAAAGGTTATAATGTATGCCCTCCCAAAAAAACCAGGCCCAAGGCTGGGGCGCCCCCCCCCCCCCCACACACACACACACACACACAGAGCACGCTATTTTCATGTCCTCGAGCATGATATTATTGTGAGATGCTCTTCTTGTACCAATAATTTTGATGAGACACGCAAAATAGGTACAGACGAACATGTAACTACGTATCAAACCAGCAAGTGCTTGCTATGAAGAAGTCAAATATTATTGCACGAAATGAGATTTATAGTTTCATAGATGAGGTAGCCATCCTCTATGCAATAAAAACCATCATAATATTATCATATTATTGGAATGCTGCCTCGAGGCAGGAGAGTCCCTCTCTTGGTCTTTTAATTCATTTGTGCACCATCTCCATGTTGAGGGTCTTTGTTGAGCTGCAATGATTGTTAAAAGTTATTTTTTACAACAGTAGGTCTATTTGCATTCCTCCGCATCAACCACGATGGTCCACATAAACGTAAGATAGAGAAGGTATTGCTCCACCACCACCAAACACCATAAATACAAGGTTTTGGAGCTTCCCCTGGGATACCAGTTGACAAGACTATAGAATTAAAACACGTGTTTACAACATGATTGGGTACATGGACCATGAGTACTATTGTACAAGTCGGTTAACTAGAAATTCTGATATGTATATCTTCAGACGTTGCGTACGTATAAGAAAGAAGTCACTCATAGGATTATGGTTGCCCTAGTTGATGATGGTGTCATGTGGTTTATTTGAATAACAGAAATTAGTTGTTGGAGCGCGGGGAACAAAGGGGGTGGGCTGTGAGGGGGTAGTGCAAGGCCCCAGGTGAGATGGATATAGTCCTATGGTTCATAGAATAGTAATATTATAGAAATATAAAAAAGCCTTAAAAATGAGATGACATATATCCCAAATCATGTAGAGAAATATGTTATCTGGTTCATAGGATATGATTATTTTTTTCATTGCATCTAGGCTAATATGTTTTTTTCTTTGAAATACAAAGGGTTGGTTCCTATCATGTATAGGAACAAGAATCTATTTTTATTAAAAAGAAGGATAGGATTATATTTCTACAAATCAAAAGGCTCCAAAGAAAAAAATTCTACAAAATTCCAATCGTTTAGAATTCCTGCAAACCAAAAGAGGCCTAAAGAAAAAAGGGAACCACTGGACTAGCGATTCCTAGCATCCGTCGGATTTGTCCATAGGGCGTGAGTCGTCCATTTGGTAGTTTCTGTGTACGTATAATTTGCTTCCCACAATTACACAAGAGCTAGGATCAGGTTACAGTTTCAAGTTATTTCCCACTCTCTTTTATGTATGATGTTGTTTCGTGATAGAAAGCACGCTATTCAAAATATTGGAACTTATGGTTGTTTAATTATGAACCTAGTGCTGGAATTTTGTCCATTTTGGGCCTAGCCCAGTAGCAGTTTCAGAAATTTCTAATAAATCCTAGAGGCCCACGCAGCCCATTTGTGCAAGGCAAGAGGTGGAACTAAAGTTTAGTCCCACATTGCTAGTTTAGAGGGAGTTGGACCTCTTTATAAGGGAGGCTCCTTCCCCACTTGTATGAGCATGAGAACAAGAGGGACTTCCACGTGCGCTCCTCCTCCGCCGCCCGCCTCGCCCCGTCCCGACGCGGGTTGCGGGAATGAGCCGAGCCGATGTCTAATATGTTCGCTTCATCTCCCTCGGTCCCTTCAGCTCCCGGCGCTGCCCTCTCGCCTCCTTCTCTTGCGCCTATAAAAGGGAGCAGCACTGCGCTGCTGCTACGATCTTCTCCATCCCGGCTTGCGGCGTGCACCGCAGGTCGGGACAGTAGGCCTCCAAAACCGCACTCTTTGAGTCCTGTATGGGAGAAGGGTGATAAGGTTTTTGGGGAGCGCTCTGCGCGACTACTGGCTGCTTCATCACGGATGACTTGGTCGCCGACGACTTCTTCCTCGACGACATGGCAGGCGAGGACATCGACCCCAAGTCCAGCGCTTCTGTTGCTGCTGTGCCGTACGTGTTCTTCTCCTTTCTGTTAGAAGTCCTGCTACAGTTCTTGGCTCTAGTTTTTGTCCTACATATGTTAGGTTCTATGTCGTATAAGCAACTTCATCTAGTGACTGTTCTAGATGTGTTTACCTTCTCTTTGTCAGATTGCATGACTTGCTTTATATTAGCTATTTTAGTCATGCTTTATCTAGTATTTCTTTTAATAAAATCATTCGATAAAATGCTCATATTTCCAACAATCCAAAAACCTTATTATAGGCAATTTACCTCGAATGGTTTTGCTGCTTCCATGAGACCTCCTATGTTTGAGGGTATCCACTATAAGAGGTGGCGCGTGAGAGCAGTCTTATGGTTTCAAACCATGAGTTGCTATGACGCCACTCTTGGCAAACCTGAAGGAGAGCAAGATGCCCAATAGGCACAAGCTTTTCAGAAAATGGATACCTTGTTTAAGGCTGCTCTCTTGAGTGTTCTTGGTGAGAACATAGTTGATGCTTATCGTCAATTGACAATGGAAAAGATATGTGGGGCCTTTCGAGGCCAAGTTTGGGGTCTCGGATGCGCACCGAGCTGTACATCATGGAGCAATTCTATGATTACAGGATGACCAAGAGCGCTCCGTGGTTGAGCAGGCTCATGAGATACTGATCATTTGCTAGAGAACTTGAGCACTTCAATTGTATCCTACCGGACAAGTTTGTTGCCGGGGGTATCATCACTAAGCTTCTTCCTTCGTGGAGGAACTTCGCTACTCTTCAAGCATAGGAGACAGGAGTTTTCCGTTCCGGATCTCATTGGCACCCTTGATGTGGAAGAAAAGGCGAGAGCAAAGGACACACGTGCTCGAGGTATTGAGGAGGATCTAGTGCCAATTTGGTATGTAAGAAAAACTTCCATCCCACAAGTTCAAGAACAAGGGCAAGTTTGATGGTAAAGGAAAGTTTGATGGGAAGAACAAGGTCATGCAGACACGAACTTCAAGAAGAAGAATGACAAGAAGAAAGGTGCTTGTCATGTGTGTGGAGATCCCGATCATTGGGCTCCTAGTTGCCCCAATCGCTATGACAAGCGTCATCTCGAAAGGCGGCAAGACCGCTAATGTTGTCATCGGAGACATTGACATGAAGGATGCTGGGTATGGTATATTTCCCACTATTCTTTCAAGATGTCATTCTCCGATTGGTTGATTGACACAAAAGCTAATGTGCATGTATGCGGTGATATTTCCATGTTTTCGTCTTATCGGATCACAGGACTTCAACCGTGATGATGGGCAACGGTTCAAGTGCTTTTGTTCATGGTGTTGGCACGGTCGATCTGAAGTTTACTTGGGGAAGATCGTCTTGGTCAAGAACGTGCATTATGTCCCCTCCGTCAATAAAAATCTTGTTAGCGGATCTCTTCTGTGTAGATATGGCTATAGGCTTGTCTTTGAGTCGAATAAATTTGTAATATCCAAGTATGGAACCTTTGTTGGTAAAGGCTATGAGTCGAGAGCCTGTTTCGTTTATCCTTATCGACGCTTGCAATAAAGTTGTTAATCATATTTGCAACAATAGTGAATCAAATGTGTGGCATTCACGACTTTGTCATGTTAACTTTGGTTGCATGTCGCGACTAGCGAAGTTGAACTTAATCCCTAGTTTCACCACCGTTAAGGGATCTAAGTGTCAAGTGTATGTGCAAGCTAAGCAACCTCGTAAATCTCACGTGATCATGGAGACGAGAAATCTTGCACCACTAGAACTTATACATTCAGATCTATGTGAAATGAATGGTGTTTTGACAAAAGGTGGAAAGAAATATTTCATGACGTTAATTGACGACTCCACTAGATACCGATGTGTGTATCTTCCGAAATCTAAGGATGAGGCTTTGAACTTTTCAAGATCTATAAAGCTGAAGTGGAAAACCAACTTGATCGGAAAATCAAGAGGCTTAGATCCGACCGTGGTGGAGAGTATTTTTCCAATGAATTTGATGCTTTTTATGCGGAACATGGTATAATCCATGAGAGGACGCCTCCTACTCACCTCACCAAATGGGGTGGCGAAAGAAAGAACCGTACTCTAACTGATTTGGTTAACACCATGTTAGACACATCGGGTCTCTCCAAGGCATGGTGGGGGGAGGCGATATTGACAGCATGTCATGTCCTAAATCGAGTTCCCACAAAGAACAAAGAGATAACTCCATTTGAGGAATGGGAGAATAAAAGGTTAAAACTCTCTTATCTGCGAACATGGGGTTGTTTGGCGAAAGTCAATGTTCCAATTCCAAAGAAGCGGAAACTTGGACCAAAGACTGTGGATTTTGCTTTCTTGGGATATGCTTTTCATAGCATTGGCTATAGATTCTTGGTTGTAAAATCTGGGGTACCTGACATGCATGTCGGTACGATCATGGAGTCGAATGATGTGACTTTCTTTGAAGATATCTTTCCCATGAAGGATATGGCTACCTCATCTAATCCGGAGATGCCTAGTTCATCGAATCAGGAACCAGTTACAATTACCGAACCTGCCATTTCGATGGAACACTTTGAAAGTCCTGTGGAGGAGAACAATGAAGTTCCTATTAGGAGCAAGAGACAGAGGATTGCAAAGTCTTTTGGTGATGATTTTCTTGTGTATCTCATAGATGACACTCCCAGTTCTATTTCAGAGGCCTATGCATCTGAAGATGCTGACTATTGGAAGGAAGCAGTTCATAGCGAGATGGATTCCATCTTGGCGAATGAAACTTGGGAGATAACTGATTGTCCTTATGGGTGCAAACCTATAGGATGCAAATGGGTATTCAAGAAGAAGCTTAGGCCTGATGGTACTATTGAAAAGTACAAGGCTCGGCTCGTGGCTAAGGGTTATACCCAAAAGGAAGGTGAAGACTTCTTTGATACTTACTCACCTGTGGCTCGACTGACCACTATTCGAGTTCTACTTTCGCTAGCTGCCTCACATGGTCTTCTCGTTCATCAAATGGATGTTAAGATTGCTTTCCTAAATGGAGAGTTGGATGAGGAAATTTATATGGAACAACCAGATGGGTTTGTTATAGATGGTCAGGAAGGGAAAGTGTGCAAGTTCAAGTCTTTGTATGGACTCAAGCAAGCACCAAACAATGGCATGAGAAGTTCGAAGAACTTTAACAGCTGCAGCTTTGTTGTGAACGGTTGACAAATGTGTGTACTATCGCCATGGTGGGGGCGAGGGAGTTATGCTTTGCTTGTATGTTGATGACATGCTGATTTTCAGAACAAATCTGAATGTTATTAAGGAGGTCAAGGATTTCCTATCTCGCTGTTTTGAGATGAAAGATTTAGGAGTGGCTGATGTCATTCTGAACATCAAGTTGTTGAGAGATGATGATGGTGGGATTACTTTGCTTCAATCTCACTATGTGGAAAAGATCTTGAGTCGCTTTGGCTATAGTGGCTGCAAGCCCTCTCCAACACCATATGATGCTAGCGTGCTGCTTCGAAAGAGTCGAAGAATCGCTAGAGATCAACTGAAGTATTCTTAGATTATTGGCTCGCTTATGTACTTAGCCAGTGCTACAAGACCTGACATCTCTTTTGCTGTTAGCAAGCTGAGCCGGTTTGTCTCAAAACCGGGAGATGTGCATTGGAAAGCTCTAGAGAGAGTTTTGCGTTATTTGAAAGGCACTTTAAATTGTGGAATTCACTACACTGGGCACCCAAAGGTGCTTGAAGGGTATAGTGACTCAAACTGGATCTCAGATGCTGATGAGATAAAGGCCACGAGCGGATATGTGTTCACTCATGGAGGTGGCGCTGTTTCTTGGAAGTCTTGCAAGGCAGACCATCTTAACGAGGTCAACTATGGAAGCAGAACTCACAGCACTAGATACAGCTACGGTCGAAGCAGATTGGCTTCGCCGGCTCTTGAATGACATGTCGGTAGTTGAGAAACCTGTACTGGGTATCCTTATGAACTGTGATAATCAAACTGTAATCACTAAAGTGAGCAGCTCAAAGGATAACATGAAGTCATCAAGACACGTTCAGAGAAGGTTAAAATCTGTCAGAAAAATGAAAAACTCCGGAGTTATTGCATTGGATTATATCCAAACGTCTAAAAATCTGGCAGATCCTTTCACTAAGGGTCTATCACGTAATGTGATAGATAATGCATCGAGGGAGATGGGTATGAGACCCACAATATGAGTTGTTCACAGTGGTAACCTATTCTTTGTGATCGGAGATCCCGTGAATTAGATGTGGAAGACAAGCTGTTGGTCAACTGGGAGGAGAGTATCCTTATTATTAAAAATACCACTCCATGAAGATGCAATACTCTCCTAATCTGCATGGCAGGTTGGTGTATATCTTAATGTGTTCTAAGTGGCTCTTTGAAGCAGAGATGTTGTCCTGCAGAACATCTTTTGAAGAACACACCTATATGAGTCTGATTGTCGAACGTTGCAATCTATGAGAGTAGGGTTCTCTCTAGTAAACTCATGAAAGGTCACGGAGTATGACGCATAAGCTCCACCCGCGGGGAAGACCCACGGTAGCCACGTATCGGTCAAGGCTTTATGTGAAGCTAGATTCACGTAAAACTTGCGCTTCAAGGCCCATCCACTGCTCAAGTTGCGTACTAGTGTAGCATAGAGTTCTAGGTGGAAGTTCAACTTAACAGTCTCCACTGCAGATCGGTATATAAAAGCAGTGTTTTGGAACCAAAGGCAAATTTTGTGTGCCTCGATCTGGTGGGGATTGCTGGAATTTTGTCCATTTTGGGCCTAGCCCATGAGCGATTCGAAATTCCTAATAAATCCTAGAGGCCCACGCAGCCCATTTGTGCAAGGCAAGAGGTGGAACTAAAGTTTAGTCCCACATTGCTAGTTTAGAGGGAGTTGGACCTCTTTATAAGGGAGGCTCCTTCCCCACTTGTATGAGCATGAGAACAAGAGGGACTTCCACGCGCGCTCCTCCTCCGCCGCCTGCCTCGCCACGCCACGCCTCGCCTCGCCTCGTCACGACGCGACGCGGGTTGCGGTAATGAGCCGAGCCAATGTCTAAATTTTTGCCACGCACTACGGGTATACGAAAGGTCACTCGGGAGATGGAAAGTTTTTGTTGTAGTCGAGATTAAATGCGAACGCTGCACCCTTCGGCTGCTGGATGTTCGTTTCATCTCCCTCGGTCCCTTCAGCTCCCGGCGCTGCCCTCTTGCCTCCTTCTCTTGCGCCTATAAAAGGGAGGTCGCTCCTCTCAGCAAGACACACGAACTACTTCTTCCTCTCGCCACGGTTCTCGAGCACTGCGTTGTTGCTATTTATCTTCTCCATCCCGGCTTGCGGCGTGCACCGCAGGTCGGGACAGTAGGCATCCGAAACCGCACTCTTTGAGTCCTATACGGGAGAAGGGTGATAAGGTTTTTGGGGAGCGCTCTGCGCGACTACTGGCTGCTTCATCATGGACGATCCGGTCGCCGACGACTACTTCCCCGACGACGACTTCTTCCCCGATGTCCACGACCTCCTCGGCGACATGGCGGCGAGGACATCGACCCCAAGTCCAAAGCTTCTATTGCTTTCTGTGTGCGTCGTGTCCTTCTCCTTTCATTAGAAGTCCCGCTACAGTTCTTGGCTCTAGTTTCATCCTACATATGTTAGGTTCTATGTCGTATAAGCAACTTCATCTAGTGATTGTTCTAGATCGTTTACCTCAAGTTCATATATCGCATTTATGTTTACCTTCTCTCTGTCAGATTGCATTACTTGCTTTATATTAGCTATTTTAGTCATGCTTTATCTAGTATTTCTGTTAATAAAATCATTCAATAAATTGCTCATATTTCCAACAATCCAAAAACCTTATTATAGGCAATTTACCTCGAATGGTTTTGCTGCTTCCATGAGACCTCCTATGTTTGAGGGTATCCACTATAAGAGGTGGCGCGTGAGAGCAGTCTTATGGTTTCAATGTTGGGGAACGTAGTAATTTCAAAAAATTTCCTACGCACACGCAAGATCATGGTGATGAATAGCAACGAGAGGGGAGAGTGCTGTCTACGTACCCTCGTAGACCGAAACGGAAGCGATCACAACGTAGAGGAAGTAGTCGTACGTTCTCCTCGCGATCCGACCGATCCCGGCGCCGTTACTCCGGCGCCCCCAAGTTCTTGACACACGTACAGCTCGAGGACGTCCCTCGAACTCCGATCCGGCCGAGTGTCGAGGGAGAGTTCCGTCAGCACGACGGCGTGGTGACGATCTTGATGTTCTATCGGCAGAAGCCGCCTAAGCTTCACGATATGACCGAGGTGGAATATGGTGGAAGGGGCACCGCACGGCTAAGGAACGATCCGTAGATCAAACTTGTGTGTTCTAGGGTGCCCCCTGCCCCAGATATAAAGGAGCAAGGGGGTGCGGCCGGCCTAGAGGAGGCGCTGCCGAGGAGTCCTACTCCCACCGGAGTAGGACTCCCCCTTCCTAGTTGGAGTAGGATTGGGGAGGGAAGAGGGAAGGGGCGCCCCTCTCCTTGTCCTATTCGGACTACGGGAGGGGCGCGCCTGCCTGCCCCGGCCGCCCTTCCTCTTCTCCCTCGTGGCCCACTAGGGCCCAATAGCCCCGGAGGTTCCGTAACCCGGTGTTCCTAAAATCGATTTCACCCGAACCATTTCAACTCCAAATATAGGTTTCCAATATATCAATCTTTATGTCTCGACCATTTCGAGACTCCTCGTCATGTCCGTGATCACATCCGGACTCGAACTCCTTGGTACATCAAAATACATAAACTCATAATATAACCGCCATCGAAACCTTAAGCGTGCGGACCCTACGGTTCGAGAACAATGTAGACATGACCGAGACACGTCTCCGGTCAATAACCAATAGCGGACCTGGATGCCCATATTGGTTCCTACATATTCTACGAAGATCTTTATCGGTCGACCGCATAACAACATACGTTGTTCCCTTTGTCATCGGTATGTTACTTGCCCGAGATTCGATCGTCGGTATCCAATACCTAGTTCAATCTCGTTACGCAAGTCTCTTTACTCGCTCGTAATACATCATCTCACAGCTAACTCATTAGTTGTAATGCTTGCAAGGCTTAAGTGATGTGTATTACCGAGAGGGCCCAGAGATACCTCTCCGACAATCGGAGTGACAAAACCTAATCTCAAATACGCCAACCCAACATCGCCTTTGGAGACACCTGTAGTACTCCTTTATAATCACCCGATTCGTTGTGACGTTTGGTAGTACCCAAAGTGTTCCTCCGTAAACGGAGTTGCATAATCTCATAGTTACAGAACATGTATAAGTCATGGATAAAAGCAGTAGCAACATACTAAACGATCGTGTGCTAAGCTAATGGAATGGGTCATGTCAATCGATCATTCTACTAATGATGTGACCTTGTTAATCGAATAACAACTCTTTGTTCATGGTTAGGAAACATAACCATCTTTGATTAACAAGCTAGTCTAGTAGAGGCACACTAGTGACATATTGTTTTGTCTATGCATTCACACATGTATCATGTTTCCGGTTAATACAATTCTAGCATGAATGATAAACATTTATCATGAAATAAGGAAATAAATAATAACTTTATTATTGCCTCTAGGGCATATTTCCTTGATCTCCCACTTGCACTAGAGTCAATAATCTAGATTACATAGTAATGATTCTAACACCCATGGAGTCTTGGTGTTGATCATGTTTTGCTTGTGGAAGAGGCTTAGTCAACGGTCTGCTACATTCAGATCCGTGTGTATCTTGCAAATCTCTATGTCTCCCACCGACTAAATCCGGATGGAATTGAAGCGTCTCTTGATGTGCTTGGTCCTCTTGTGAAATCTGGATTCCTTTGCCAAGGCAATTGCTCGATATTGTCACGAAGATTTTCATTGGACCCGATGCACTAGGTATGACACCTAGATCGGATATGAACTCCTTCATCCGACTCCCTCATTAGCTGCTTCCGAAGCTGCTATGTACTCCGCTTCACATGTAGATCCTGCTTTCGACGCTTTGTTTAGAACTGCACCAACCGACAGCTCCTCCGCTTAGTGTAAATACGATCCGGTTTGCGATTTAGAATCGTCCGGATCGGTGTCAAAGCTTGCATCAACGTAACCATTTACGATGAGCTCTTTGTCACCTCCATATACGAGAAACATATCCTTAGTCCTTTTCGGTATTTCAGATGTTCTTGACCGCTGTCCATGATCCACTCTGGAGTACTTTGGTACCTCCTGCTAAGCTTATAGCAAGGCACACATCAGTCAGTGCACAAGATTGCATACATGATAGAGCCTATGGTGAAGCATAGGAACATCTTTCATTTTCTCTCTATCTTCTGCAGTGGTCGGGCATTGAGTCTTACTCAACTTTACACCTTGTAACACGTGCAAGAACCCTTTCTTTGCTTGATCCATTTTGAACTTCTTCAAAATTTTGTCAAGGTATGTGCTTTGTGAAAGTCCAATTAAGCGCCTAGATCTATCTCTATAGATTTTGATGCCCAATATGTAAGCAGCTTCACCGAGGTCTTTCATTGAAAAACTCTTATTCAAGTATCCCTTTATGCTATCCAGAATTCTATATCATTTCCGATCAGCAATATGTCATCTACATATAATATCGAAAATGCTATAGAGCTCCCACTCACTTTCTTGTAAATACAAGGCTTCTCCAAAAGTCTCAGATGAACCCAAATGCTTTGATCACACTATCAAAGCGCTTATTCCAACTCCGAGATGCTTGCACCAGTCCATAAATGGATCGCTGGAGCTTGCACACTTTGTTAGCTCCTTTGGATCGATAAAACCTTCGGTTGCATCATATACAACTCTTCTTCCGTAAATCCATTCAGAATGCGTCTTTACATCCATTTGCCAAATTTCATAATCATAAAATGCGCAATCGCTAACATGATTCGGACAGACTTAAGCATCGCTTCGGGTGAGAAGGTCTCATCGTAGTCAACCCCTTGAACTTGTCGAAAACCCTTTGCGACAAGTCGAGCTTTGTAGACAATAACATTACCGTCGTCGGTCTTCTTCTTGAAGATCCACTTGTTTTCTATTGCTTGCCTACCCTCGGGCAAGTCAACCAAAGTCCATACTTTGTTTTCATACATGGATCCCATCTCGATTTCATGGCCTCAAGCCATTTTTCGAATCTGGGCTCACCATCGCTTCTTCATAGTTCGTAGGTTCATCATGATCTAGTAGCATGATTTCCGAACAGGATTACCGTACCACTCAGTGCGGATCTTACTATGGTTGATCTACGAGGTTCTCGTAGTAACTTGATCTCAAGTTTCATGATCAACATCATCAACTTCCTCACTACTTGGTGTAGATGTCTCAGAAACCGGTTTCTGCGACAAACTACTTTCAAGTAAGGGAGAAGGTACAATTACCTCATCAAGTTCTACTTTCCTCCCACTCACTTCTTTCGAGAGAAACTCCTTCTCTAGAAAGGATCCATTCTTAGCAACAAATGTCTTGCCTTCGGATCTGTGATAGAAGGTGTACCCAACTGTCTCCTTTGGGTATCCTATGAAGACACATTTCTCCGATTTGGGTTCGAGCTTATCGTTGAAGCTTTTTCACATAAGCATCGCATCCCCAAACTTTAAGAAACGACAACTTTGGTTTCTTGCTAAACCATAGTTCATAAGGTGTCGTCTCAACGGATTTTGACGGTGTTCTATTCAGGTGAATGCGGCCGTCTCTAGAGCATAACCCCAAAACGATAGCGGTAAATCTGTAAGAGACATCATAGATCGCACCATATCTAGTAAAGTACGATTCGACGTTCGGACACACCATTACGCTGTGGTGTTCCGGTGGCGTGAGTTGCTAAACTATTCGCATTGTTTCAAATGTAAACCAAACTCAGAACTCAAATATTCACCTCCACGATCAGATCGTAGAAATTTAATTTTCTTATTACGATGATTTTCAACTTCACTCAAATTCTTTGAACTTTTCAAATGTTTCAGACTTATGTTTCATTAAGTAGATATACCCATATCTGCTTAAATCATCTGTGAAGGTGAGAAAATAACGATATCCGCCACGAGCCTCAACATTCATCGGACCACATACATCTCATATGTATGATTTCCAACAAATCTGTTGCTCTCTCCATAGTACCGAGAACGGGTTCTAGTCATCTTGCCCATGAGGCACGGTTACTTAAGTGCCAAGTGATTCATAATCAAGTGACTCCAAAAGTCCATCAAGATGGAGTTTCTTCATGCGCTTTACAATCGATATGACCTAAACGGCAAGTACCACAAATAAGTTGCACTATCATTATCAACTCTGCATCTTTTGGTTTCAACATTATGAATATGTGTATCACTACTATCGAGATTCATCAAAATAGACCACTCTTCAAGGGTGCATGACCATAAAAGATATTACTCATATAAATAGAACAACCATTATTCTCTCGATTTAAATGAATAACCGTCTCGCATCAAACAAGATCCAGATATAATGTTCATGCTCAACGCAGCACCAAATAACAATTATTTAGGTCTAAAACTAATCCCAAGGTAGATGTAGAGGTAGCGTGCCGATCGCGATCACATCGACTTTGGAACCATTTCCCACGCCAAGATCGCCACCTCGCCCTTTGCGGTGTTAAGCAATCCGTAGTCCTGTTTGAGTTGCAAATATTAGCAATGTAACCAAGATCAAATACCAGTGCTATGCGAGCTCTAGTAAGGTACACATCAATAACATGTATATCACATATACCTTTGTTCACCTTGCCATCCTTCTTATCCGCCAAATACTTGGGGCAGTTCCGCTTCCAAAGGACTACCGCTTGCGGTAGAAGCACTCGGCCAGGTTTAGGGCCGACTTGGGTTTCTTCTCTGAGCAAAGAACTTGCTTGCTGTTCTTTTGAAGTTCCTTCTTCTTCCCTTTGCCTTTCTTCTTGAAACTAGTGGTCTTATTGACCATCAACACTTGATGCTCCTTCTGATTTCTACCTCCGCAGCCTTTAGCATTGCGAAGAGCTCGGTATAGTCTTTACTAACCCTTGCATATTATAGTTCATCACAAAGCCTTTGTAGCTTGGTGGCGTGATTGAAGAATTACATCAATGACACAATCATCCGGAAGATTAACTCCCGTTGAGTCAAGTGATTGTAATACCTGACATTTTGAGTATGTGCTCACCGACGTAACTATTCTCCTCCATCTTGCAGCTATAGAACTTATTGGAGACTTCATATCTCTCAATCCGGGCATTTTGTTGAATATCAACTTCAACTCCCGAACATCTCATATGCTCCATGACGCTCAAAACGCCGCTCAAGTCCCGGTTCTAAGCCGTAAAGCATGGCACACTTGAACTATAGAGTAGTCATCGCTTTTGCTCGCCAGACGCTCATAACATCCGGTGTTGCTCTGCGGAAGAGGCTCGGCACCTAGCGGTGCATCCAGACGTAACTCTTACAGGCAGCAATGAGGATAATCCTCGAGTACGGACCCGATCCGTAGTTGCTACCATCGTCTTTCAACTTTGCTTTCTCAAGGAACGCATTAAAATTCAACGGAACAACAAAGACGAGTCATCTATCTACAATCAAACATAAACAAGCAAGATACTATCAGTACTAAGTTCATGATAAATTTAAGTTCAATTAATCATATTACTTAAGAACTCCCACTTAGACGGACATCCTCTAGTCATCTAAGTGATCACGTGATCCAAATCAACTAAACCATAACCGATCATCACGTGAAATGGAGTAGTTTTCAATGGTGAACATCTTATGTTGATCATATCTACTATATGATTCACGCCGACCTTTCGGTCTCCGTGTTCCGAGGCCATATCTGCATATGCTAGGCTCGTCAAGTATAACTCGAGTATTCTGCGTGTGCAAAACTGGCTTGCACCCGTTGTAGATGGACGAGAGCTTATCACACCCGATCATCACGTGGTGTCCGGGCACGACGAACTTTGGCAACGGTGCATACTCGGGAGAACACTTCTTGATAATTTAGTGAGAGATCATCTTATAATGCTACCGTCAATCAAAGCAAGATAAGATGCATAAAGATAAACATCACATGCAAATCAATATAAGTGATATGATATGGTCATCATCGTCTTGTGCTTCGTGATCTCCATCTCCGCAGCACCATCACCATCGCCACCGCGCGACACCTTGATCTCCATCGTAGCATCGTTGTCGCCACGCCACCTATTGCTTCTACGACTATCGCTACCGCTTAGTGATAAAGTAAAGCAATTACAGTATGCGTTGCATTTCATACAATAAAGCGACAACCATATGGCTCCTGCCATTGCCGATAACTTCGGTTACAAAACATGATCATCTCATACAATAAAATATAGCATCACGTCTTGACCATATCACATCACAACATGCCCTGCAAAAACAAGTTAGACGTCCTCTACTTTGTTGTTGCAAATTTTACGTGGCTGCTACGGGCTTAAGCAAGAACCAATCTCACCTCGCATCAAAACCACAACGATATTTCACAAATAGACTCCGCTTTAACCTTCTCAAGGACCGGGCGTAGCCACACTCAGTTCAACTAAAGTGAGAGAGACAGACACCCGCCAATCACCTTTAAGCAACGAGTGCTCGTGGCGGTGAAACCAGTCTCGCGTAAGCGTCTGCGCAGTAATGTCGGTCCGGCCGCTTCATCTCACAATACCGCTGAACCAAAGTATGACATGCTGGTAGGTAGTATGACTTGTATCGCCCACAACTCACTTGTGTTCTACTCGTGCAAAACATCAAACCATAAAAACCTAGGCTCGGATGCCATTGTTGGGGAACGAGTAATTTCAAAAATTTCCTACGCACACGCAAGATCATGGTGATGAATAGCAACGAGAGGGAGAGTGTTGTCTACGCACCCTCGTGAGACCGGGCGAAGCGATCACAACGTAGAGGAAGTAGTCGACGTTCTCCTCGCGATCCGACCGATCCCGCGCCGTTACTCTGGCGCCCGAGTTCTTGACACACGTACAGCTCGATGACGCCCCTCGAACTCCGATCCAGCCGAGTGTCGAGGAGAGTTCCACAAGACGACGGCGTGGTGACGATCTTGATGTTCTATCGGCAGAGAGCCGCTTAAGCTTCATGACGATATGACCGAGGTGGAATATGGTGGAAGGGGCACCGACACGGCTAAGGAACGATCCGTAGATCAAACTTGTGTGTTCTAGGGTGCCCCCTGCCCAGATATAAAGGAGCAAGGGGTGCGGCCGCCCTAGAGGCGGCGTTGGAGGAGTCCTACTCCCACCGGAGTAGGACTCCCCCTTCCTAGTTGGAGTAGGATTGGGGAGGGAAGAGGGAAGGGGCGCGCCGCCTCTCCTTGTCCTATTCAGACTAGGGGAGGGGCACGCGCCTGCCCCGGCCGGCCCTTCCTCTTCTCCCTCGTGGCCCACTAGGGCCCAATAGCCCCGGAGGGTTCCGGTAACCCCGGTTCCTAAGAAAATCCGATTTCACCCGAACCATTCCAACTCCAAATATAGGTTTCCAATATATCAATCTTTATGTCTCGACCATTTCGAGACTCCTCGTCATGTCCGTGATCAAATCCGGGACTCGAACTCCTTCGTACATCAAAATACATAAACTCATAATATAACCGTCATCGAAACCTTAAGCGTGCACGGACCCTACGGTTCGAGAACAATGTAGGCATGACCGAGACACGTCTCGGTCAATAACCAATAGCGGATCTGGATGCCCATATTGGTTCCTACATATTCTACGAAGATCTTTATCGGTCGAGACCGCATAACAACATACGTTGTTCCTTTGTCATCGGTATGTTACTTGCCCGAGATTCGATCGTCGGTATCCAATACCTAGTTCAATCTCGTTACGGCAAGTCTCTTTACTCGCTCGTAATACATCATCTCACAGCTAACTCATTAGTTGTAATGCTTGCAAGGCTTAAGTGATGTGTATTACCGAGAGGGCCCAGAGATACCTCTCCGACAATCGGAGTGACAAAACCTAATCTCGAAATACGCCAACCCAACATCTGCCTTTGGAGACACCTGTAGTACTCCTTTATAATCACCCAGTTACGTTGTGATGTTTGGTGGTACCCAAAGTGTTCCTCCGGTAAACGGGAGTTGCATAATCTCATAGTTACAGGAACATGTATAAGTCATGGATAAAAGCAGTAGCAACATACTAAACGATCGTGTGCTAAGCTAATGGAATGGGTCATGTCAATCAGATCATTCTACTAATGATGTGACCTTGTTAATCGAATAACAACTCTTTGTTCATGGTTAGGAAACATAACCATCTTTGATTAACAAGCTAGTCTAGTAGAGGCACACTAGTGACATATTGTTTTTGTCTATGCATTCACACATGTATCATGTTTCCGGTTAATACAATTCTAGCATGAATGATAAACATTTATCATGAAATAAGGAAATAAATAATAACTTTATTATTGCCTCTAGGGCATATTTCCTTCATTCAAACCATGAGTTGCTATGACGCCACTCTTGGCAAACCTGAAGGAGAGCAAGATGCCCAACAAGCACAAGCTTTTCAGAAAATGGATACCTTGTTTAAGGCTGCTCTCTTGAGTGTTCTTGGTGAGAACATAGTTGATGCTTATGCGTCAATTGACAATGGAAAAGATATGTGGGACCCACTCGAGGCCAAGTTTGGGGTCTCGGATGTCGGCACTGAGCTGTACATCATGGAGCAATTCTATGATTACAGGATGACTGAAGAGCGCTCCGTGGTTGAGCAGGCTCACGAGATACAGTCATTTGCTAGAGAACTTGAGCACTTCAATTGTATCCTACCGGACAAGTTTGTTGCCGGGGGTATCATCACTAAGCTTCCTCCTTCGTGGAGGAACTTTGCTACCTTACTGAAGCATAAGAGACAGGAGTTTTCCGTTCCGGATCTCATTGGCACTCTTGATGTGGAAGAAAAGGCGAGAGCAAAGGACACACGTGCTCGAGGTATTGAGGAGGATCTAGTGCCAATTTGGTACAGAAGAAAACTTCCATCCCACAAGTTCAAGAACAAGGGCAAGTTTGATGGTAAAGGAAAGTTTGATGGGAAGAACAAGGCAGTGCAGCACATGAACTTCAAGAAGAAGAATGACAAGAAGAAAGGTGCTTGTCATGTGTGTGGAGATCCCGATCATTGGGCTCCTAGTTGCCCCAATCGCTATGACAAGCGCCATCCCGGAAAGGTGGCAAGACCGCTAATGTTGTCATCGGAGACATTGACATGAAGGATGCTTGGGTATGGTATATTTCCCACTATTCTTTCATTATGTCATTCTCTGATTGGTTGATTGACACGGGTGCTAATGTGCATGTATGCGGTGATATTTCCATGTTTTCGTCTTATCGGATCATAGGGGACTTCAACCGTCTTGATGGGCAACGGTTCAAGTGCTTCGTTCATGGTGTTGGCACGGTCGATCTGAAGTTTACTTCGGGGAAGATCGTGCGGCTGAAGAACGTGCATTATGTCTCCTCCGTCAATAAAAATCTTGTTAGCGGATCTCTTCTATGTAGAGATGGCTATAGGCTTGTCTTTGAGTCGAATAAATTTGTAATATCCAAGTATGGAACCTTTGTTGGTAAAGGCTATGAGTCAGGAGGCCTGTTTCGTTTATCCTTATCAGACATTTGCAATAAAGTTGTTAATCATATTTGCAACAATAGTGAATCAAATGTGTGGCATTCACGACTTTGTCATGTTAACTTTGGTTGCATGTCGCGACTAGCGAAGTTGAACTTAATCCCTAGTTTCACCACCGTTAAGGGATCTAAGTGTCAAGTGTGTGTGCAAGCTAAGCAACCTCGTAAATCTGAGGCGAAAGTCAATGTTCCAATTCCAAAGAAGCGGAAACTTGGACCAAAGACTGTGGATTGTGTTTTCTTGGGATATGCTTTTCATAGCATTGGCTATAGATTCTTGGTTGTAAAATCTGAGGTACCTGACATGCATGTCGGTACGATCATGGAGTCAAATGATGCGACTTTCTTTGAAGATATCTTTCCCATGAAGGATATGGCTACCTCATCTAATCAGGAGATGCCTAGTTCATCGAATCAGAACCGATTACAATTACCGAACCTGCCATTTCGATGGAACACTTTGAAAGTCCTGTGGAGGAGAACAATGAAGTTCCTATTAGGAGCAAGAGATGAGGATTGCAAAGTCTTTTGGTGATGATTTTCTTGTGTATCTCATAGATGACACTCCCAGTTCTATTTCAGAGGCCTATGCATCGAAGATGCTTGACTATTGGAAGGAAGCAGTTAAATGGCGAGATGGATTCCATCTTGGCGAATGAAACTTGGGAGATAACTGATCGTCCTTATGGGTGCAAACCTATATGATGCAAATGGGTATTCAAGAAGAAGCTTAGGCCTGATGGTACTATTGAAAAGTACAAGGCTCGGCTCGTGGCTAAGGGTTATACCCAAAAGGAAGGTGAAGACTTCTTTGATACTTACTCACCTGTGGCTCGACTGACCACTATTCGAGTTCTACTTTCACTAGCTGCCTCACATGGTCTTCTCGTTCATCAAATGGATGTTAAGACTGCTTTCCTAAATGGAGAGTTGGATGAGGAAATTTATATGGAACAACCAGATGGGTTTGTTATAGATGGTTAGGAAGGGAAAGTGTGCAAGTTGCTAAAGTCTTTGTATGGACTCAAGCAAGCACCGAAACAGTGGCATGAGAAGTTCAAAAGAACTTTAACAGCTGCAGGCTTTGTTGTGAACGAAGCTGACAAATGTGTGTACTATCGCCATGGTGGGGGCGAGGGAGTTATGCTTTGCTTGTATGTTGATGACATACTAATTTTCGGAATAAATCTGAATGTTATTAAGGAGGTCAAGAATTTCCTATCTCGCTGTTTTGAGATGAAGGATTTAGGAGTGGCTGATGTCATTCTGAACATCAAGTTGTTGAGAGATGATGATGGTGGGATTACTTTGCTTCAATCTCACTATGTGGAAAAGATCTTGAGTCGCTTTGGCTATAGTGACTGCAAGCCCTCTCCAACACCATATGATGCTAGCATGCTGCTTCGAAAGAATCAAGAATCGCTAGAGATCAATCAAGTATTCTCGCATTATTGGCTCGCTTATGTACTTAGCCAGTGCTACAAGACCTGACATCTCTTTTGCTGTTAGCAAGCTGAGCCGGTTTGTCTCAAAACCGGAGATGTGCATTGGAAAGCTTTAGAGAGAGTTTTGCGTTATTTGAAAGGCACTTTAAATTGTGGAATTCACTACACTGGGCACCCAAAGGTGCTTGAAGGGTATAGTGACTCAAACTGGATCTCAGATGCTGATGAGATAAAGGCCACGAGCGGATATGTGTTCACTCATGGAGGTGGCGCTGTTTCTTGGAAGTCTTGCAAGCAGACCATCTTAACGAGGTCAACTATGGAAGCAGAACTCACAGCACTAGATACAGCTACGGTCGAAGCAGATTGGCTTCGCCGGCTCTTGAATGACTTGCCGGTAGTTGAGAAACCTGTACTGAGTATCTGTTGACACCAGATTTTGGCATGGTTAAGAGTCCGGGTTCGTATGCAAAAGTTAGAGGTAACACTTCGCGGGCCCTGAGTGGGAAAGAAAACCTGCCGGAGTGAACCCTTACCGGAGTGAAACCTTGCCGGAGTGAAACCCTTGCCGGAGTGAAACCTTGCCGGAGTGAAACCCTTGCCGGAGTGAACCCTTACCGGAGTGAAACATTGCCGGAATGAAACCCTTGCCGGAGTACAAACCTTGCCGGAGTGAAACCCTTGCCGGAGTACAAAGCTTGCCGGTGTGAAATCTTGCCGAGGGAAACCTTGCCGGCAGAGAAACTTGCCGGTGTGGAAGCTTCGCCATGGAAGCTTGTCGGTGTGAAATCTTGCGGGAGAAATCTTGCTAGGAGGAACCCTTGTCGGTGTAAAAACCTTGCCGGGTGAAACCTTGTCGGTGTGGAAAGCTTACCCGGTGGAAGGCCTGCCGGATGGAGATTGTGATAGTCAAGCCAACGAGAGGTTGAAGATGGGCTCAGAAGCTAATTCAAATGATCATGGATGGAGAAATGTCCTACACGGAAGTTGTGCGCCTCGTCAAACGATCGATTTTGATATAAAGATCGTCTCAATCCGAGGTCGTATGCAAAGTTAGAGCCCGCACAGCGAGACCCTCCGTAAAGCAAAATGTGACGCACGGAACCGCACACATATATGGGTGTGTCGATGAGCTGCGTGAGTAATTATCTGTTTTGCACGAGCAATTTGACCCTCGAGATGACCTCTAGTGAAAAAATGTTCAACATGAAAGATGTTCGTCTCGTCGAAACGGTCAAGATTGCTTTTGGACTCGTTTCCATCCGAGGTTGTTTGCCATTACAAAAAGGACCAGCAAGGTACAGTCAGTTTAAGCCGAACAGTTTTGGAAAGTTCGGATAAAACTAGTCCGAATTTGACTAGGGTTTTGGACGTGAATTGATGCAATTTTCTTGTAAGGAAAGCCTAGATGAGTTCTTTTCTTGTACGGGAAGTCCAGCCGCCTCTTATATATGTTGGGGGTGACGGCCGATTGAACAACACACAATCGAACAAATCAATATACTACTTTTTCCTGTCTACTTTTTATCTCTCCACCGTTTTTCTATCTCGTTCTTCGCTGTTCTTCGTGTTTGAGAGCTGCGAATCCCGAGGCTCTAGGGGCGAGCGAATCGACCTAGAGCAGCCCATAGCCGCCGCAATCCCTGACGGGGTCCCTCCCGGTCTTGCTGGGTTTCGGTCTGCAAAGCGCCACGATTGCCTTTGCGTGTCGCTACTGTCGGTCGGGTCTCCTTCGACGTGAGCTGCGGTGCATCACCCCGGCGCCGAGGGTACACGTGGCGGTTCGTGTGTCGACACACTTTTTGGCGACTACCGGGATCGAAGATCAATCATCATCATCCACCATGTCCGATCTTCCCAAGCCATCGAGGTAGACGCCGATAACATCATTAAGCCCAGTCTTGATGAGATATCGGCCGATCATCACCAAATCTATGAGGAGTACAAGAAGGCGCGCGAGGAGAAGGACTTGCAGGAGTTCCTGGCAAAGTTCAAGAAAGATCGCCAAGGCAACATCACTCCGATTGAAGAAATCAAGTTCCTCCTCTTCAAGCCGAGCGGTTAAACCCTCTGTAAGTACTGCCTTTTCTCCTGAGCAGTGGGCTGAGATTGAAAGTCGTATTGCTGATGGTAACAATCTAGTCTATCAAACTTTCATTGAAAACACTAATGCTCAGAAGAATACATCTCAATCGACTAGTGGTAATGATGGTGTAGCTGCTAGTGTGCAAAACCCTAATCTGGCTTTACCTATCTCATCGGCACCTCCCGTGCCGATGACTTATTATCCTACCCAAACAAATCAGATTGTGGCTGCACCCATTAATCCTATTATGAGCATGCCAGGTTCGGTGGTGGCCCAACCAAACCCTACCTACAGCTACAACCACTCGACCACTAGCAAATTATGGGTCGACATACCGCCACAATTCCTACCTACAGCTAGTAACCCTACTCCTCCTATGCCACTGCCACAAGCTTCATCGTCCACTATGGATGATGGTTTAGCTAATCTTAGAGAGGAGATGGCTAAGATGCTTGAGAAAATTTTGGAGTTGAGTTACCTCGAATCGGATTTACCAAAAGCCGCACTTTGAGTACTTTGATGCCATCCAAAGCCCTCCGGATATAAAATTCCAGATTTTGTTAAATTTAATGGAGAAGGCACAAAAACCACATGGGAGCATGTTAGTCAATATTTAGCACAACTGGGAGAGGCAGGATCATTGAATGAATTGAAAGTGCGTTTGTTTCCTTTATCATTAACTGGTACTGCATTTTCATGGTTTTCTTCTTTACCACACGGTTCCATTCGAGTTTGGTCGCAGCTAGAGCAGAAATTTCATGATCACTTTTATAGCGGCGACAATGAACTCAAGTTGTCACATCTAACATCGGTTAAGCAGAAGCATGATGAATCGGTCTCCGATTACGTCAAGAGATTCAGAGAAACGAAGAACCGGTGTTTTAGTTTGGTGATAACCGAGAGGACTTAGCGCACCTAGTCTTTGAGTGGTTTGAGAACTCCCATTAGAGAAAAGCTAGAAGGCTACGAGTTCCTAAATATCAACCAAGTCTTACAAAGGGCTTTGGCTCAGAAAGCGAAGCAAAGACCTCAAAGAAGTGCATAGATACAAAGCCGATCGACCAAAGATGAATATGGTGGAATATGATAGTGATCACTTTCGGACGATGAGGGTGATGTTTTTGCTATGAATTTGTTTGGCCATCTAAGGCCAAACCCTTTACTTGTAATGATCTGAAACCGATTCATAAGAATCGTGATGAAGAGATGAAGTTTACTTTTAACATTGCTAAGTGTGATAAAATATTTGATGCTTTGCTGCAGGCTAAGATTATTAGAATATCTCATACTTTACCGCCGTTTGAAGAGCTGAAGCGGCGTGCTTATTGCAAGTATCATAACTCTTTTCTCATGCTACTAATGATTGCAATGTTTTTCGACGACAGATACAATCGGCCATTAATGATGGACGATTGAACTTTCTGAGATGCAAATTGATAAACAGCCCTTTCCAATGAACACCATGGATTTAGAAGGAAGAAGTTACTCATTCGGCCGGAGGTAGCGAATCTGCTAATAAAGCTAATGTCATTGTTGGTGAGCCCAGAAAGACAAGGAGGCGACAAGGTCTTGGGGAGACATGTTGTGCTTGATAAGCAACCCGATGGCAAGGAAGTAATCAAGATCACCATCAAGAATCCTACACTCGGGGCAAACACAGTGCAGCGGGACACTCGAGTTAAATTTGTCAAGCCTAAGAGTCCGAAGTTGGCAAATGGAAGAGGAATGAAGCTAAAGTGCAACGCAGCGGATCAAGCCAACTTTTGATATGTTGCTATCCAAATATGCTAATCAATCGGCTGGTCCCAGCTCGACCGCCATCACACTTGAAGCGACCAAGGTCACCATCGGATGATATGTTTAGTCGATATGCAAAACCGAGTGGACCAAGGGCGCTATTTCCGTAAGAGCAGAGGCAATCTGTGGAATCGACTTGATTACTCATATAATGGCCGATCGAACATTGGTAACTATCGATCGGCTGGTCAACATATGCGACCGAAAGTGGAAACTATCCTAGTGTAAGAATGCACCGGTGGAAGCTATCCAAGTGAAAAATGTGGTCAAGTGGATTCCATCCGAGTGACATCCATCCGAGTGGATTCCATCCAAGTAAAAGGTGCGCCGAGTGGAAATTTCATGCATCCGGAAAGTCGAAAAGAATGGCGTGTTAAGTCACCGAATGTTGCAGCAGTTGAGTCGGGAAAAGGCAAGGAGAAAATGGATGCCGACTCACTTATCTTGGGCACGAAACATTCCCCATACAGCAGCCGATTGTGCATAACCACTCGACCGAGCCGATACTTTCTATCGCGCCAAAGCACTCGCTAATGACCATGAAGCAAGCACCAGCCGTAAAGGTGAGAGATGCTAAATACACTCGACCAAAGTGGTGTCCTCGGGGCTAACAAAGACACGAAGAGGAAACTACAGAGGTTAAGGAGTCGAGAGATGGCGGAGCAGAGGCCGAGAAGCAAAGGGATAAGTTGTTCAATGACACTCGCCCATGGTTCTAGCAAAACAAGTGTGGAGGCCAAAACAAATACAAGATACATCAGCTTCTACATCTATCACAAAAGTGCCTACACCACCCAAGGAGGACGATGTGACGGCTATTACATCGTCTGCGACACTTCTTACTTCTCCTTCACTCGACCAGATTTCGAATCGGTCGATCCACTTGAAGAAGAGACTGATATGTTGGACTATGAATCTACACGGTTCATGAAGGTATGGATATCAATATGGTGTATTACTTACCTGCTGAGTTTCGTCTGTAGATGAGGAAGGGAAGTTGCTCAGCTGGATTTTGGCCCTAAGAACGCAATATTCGAGAAGCCAAAAGAACCATAACACATTTAAAACCGTTGTATCTCGAGGTCATATCAATGGATCGCCACTTAATCGAATGCTTGTTGATGGTGGTGCTGTGGTAAATCTTATGCCCTATTCGGTCTTCAAGAAATTGGGTTTGCCCGATGAAGAATTGATCAAGACCAATATGGTGCTCAACGGGTTTGAAGGCAAAGAGAAAACTGAAGCCAAAGGTGTAATGTATGTGGAGCTTACAATGGAAGCAAAACTTTGGCTCTTGCATTCTTTGTCGCCGAGGTGCAAGGTAACTACAACGTCATACTAGGCCGTGATTGGGTTCATGCAAATCGGTCGTACCATCCACTATGCACCGTTTACGATCCAATGGGTTGATGATGAAGTGGAGGTCATTCATGCGAGATAATTCGCCTGTGTTGCTTTGGCCGATGCATCGGTGGATTGGCAACATCCCAATGCTACTTGCTTGACGGGGCGTGATTTGTCGAGTTTGATTTTCTCGGTCGACTAAGAATGGTTTTGTGCCCGTGTCTTTAAAGCCGATCAATGCAATCGGCTCCAAGGTATGATGTGTTTAAATGGATCCTAATTCGAGTGGTTACAAAAGCGTCTTGCAAAATATCGGTCCAATGAGAACGATATGTATGAGTCTATTGAGGAGTTGGATGACATGGATAAACTTGGACAAGGTTTTACATCGGCCGATCCGTTAGAAGAGGTAGATATCGGAGACGGATCAGTTAGTCGACCGACATTTATAAACAAAAATTTGAAAGCCGATTGTAAAGCTAAATTAATCGAGCTATTGAAAGAATATGTTTGTTGCTTTGCATGGGAATATCATGAGATGCCAGGGTTGAGCCGAGAGCTAGTGGAGCATCGGTTGCCTATAAAGGCCGGTTTTGGACCTTATAAAAAGTCGGCCAGAAAGTTTAATCCGAAAACATATGACCGAATCAAGGAAGAGATCGGTCGACTGCTTGAAGCTAAATTCATTCGACCTTGCAGGTATGCCGAGTGGATTTCTAACATTGTCCCAGTGGAGAAGAAGGGATCCGGCAAGTTGAGGGTGTGCATTGACTTCAGAGATGTGAATAGGGCTACACCCAAAGATGAGTATCCCATGCCAATAGCTGATATGCTTATTAATGATGCTTCTGGACATAAGGTTATTAGCTTTCTAGATGGTAATGCCGGATACAATCAAATTTTTATGGCCGAAGAGGACATATACAAAACAGCTTTCCGATGTCCTGGTTTCCTTGGTTTATTCGAATGGACGGTGATGACATTCGGATTGAAAATGTTTGGGCCACATATCAAAGGGCTATGAATTTGATTTTCATGATTTACTCGGTGTCATACTTGAAGTTTATATTGATGATATTGTTGTCAAATCGGATGCTTTTGAATCTCACTTGGCGATTTGCGTTTAGCTTTTGAAAGAATGAAAAGTATGGATGAAGATGAATCCTTTGAAGTGTGCTTTCGGCGTGTCACCGGCAAATTTTGGGCTTCATTATTCATGAAGATGGCATCAAATCGATCCCAAAAGATAGAGGCCATACAGAAAGTGGAGGCTCCAACATGCAAGAAAGATATGCAAAAGTTCCTTGGCAAGGTCAATTATTTGAGAAGGTTCATAGCTAATCTGTCGTGAAAGTTGATGCATTTACTCCTATCCTTCGTTAAAGAATGATGTTGATTTCACTTGGGGGGCAAAACAGCGAGAAGCCTTTGATATGATCAAGAATTATTTGTGCACTCCTCCGGTGATGAAAGCACCCAAGCATAGAGAGCCTTTCAAACTTTATATCGCAGCAGAGAAAGGTGTTATTGGTGCTGTTTTGACTCAAGATACCGAAGGAAAAGAGCATGCCATCACATATTTGAGCAGACGTTTATTGGACGCCGAGACAAGGTATACATTTATTGAAAAACTATGTCTATGCTTATATTACGCTTGCACAAAATTGAGACATTACCTAGTGCCGAGTGCTTGTGTGGTAGCTTGTCAAACCGATGTCATTAAGTACATGTTGCATAGGCCAATTCTTAGTGGTAGAATTGGCAAGTGGGCTTATGCTTTGATTGAGTATGATTTGGCTTATGAATCTCTAAAATCCATGAAGGGCCAAATTGTTGCTAATTTCATTGTTGAACATCGGATTAATGACAAGCATGATGTTGATATGAACCTTGTTTCATTAGTACCATGGAGATTGTACTTTGATGGTTCAGTTTGTAGCAATGGCCAAGGTGTTGGTATTGTTTATATATCTCCTCATGGTGCTGTTTTGAAGCCTCATGCCGTTTAGAATATTTTTGTACAAACAATCAAGCCGAATATGAAGCATTGTTATTCGGTCTAGAGATGTTACTTGCTATAGGTGTTACACATATTGAGGCTTACGGTGATTCGTTACTAGTGGTGCAAAGAAATATCCGAGTCTTTCGGTGTTTTGACGAATCACTTAAAGTTTATCTTGATAAATGTCTAGATATAATTTCTACTTTGGATTGTTTTAGCATTGCACATATATTTAGACATGACAACTGGAAAGCAAATGAGTTGGCACAGCAAGCATCCGGATATCATGTTGATCATGGCATGTTTCATATTTCTCAAAGACCGATGTCTTGTCTTGCCAATATGGAAGAGGCCGAACTGAACCCACCGATTCGCCATTAACAAAAGATCTAGTGCAGGTGATAATTCCATCGAGAAAGCCCATTGTTGATTACTTGTGCAATCCGAGTGAAAGGGTGGATGGGCTGTTCGGCGATGGCTTTCAAGTATACAATGAGAGATGATGGTCTTTATCGCGAGCAATCGATGATGTTCTTCTAAAATGTTTGGATGAGGACCAGCAAGAGTTGCTATGGGAGAAGTACATGAAGGTATTTGTGGCACTCACCATCGGCTCCCAAAATGAAATGGTTATTGCGACGTCTTTGGGTTTTATTGGCCGACTATGATTAATGACCGCTTGAGATATTATAAAGGGTGTGAAGCTTGTCAAAAGTTTGGTGATATTCAATTGGCTCCTGCTGCTATGTTACATCCTATTATCAAACCATGGCCTTTCGAGGTTGGGGTTTAGATTTCATTGGACAAATCCACCGCCTTCCTCAAAAGGGCATCGGTTCGTATTGGTGGCGGTGATTACTTCACTAAATGGTCTCAAGGTACCTCTCAAGAACATGACACATACGGAGGTAACTCAATTCATAACAGAGCACATTATTCATAGATTCGGTATTCCTCAAACGTTAACTACAGATCAAGGTTCATCTTTTATGTCACACCAAGTCAGAGAGTTTGCCGAATCTTATAATATAAAGTTGCTCAATTCCTCTCCATATTATGCCCAAGCTAATGGACAAGCTGAGTCTAGCAATAAAATTCTAATCAAGCTCATCAAGAAGAAGATTAAAGACAACCCGAGGAGATGGCATGAGTTATTGTCTGAAGCTTTATGGGCACATAGAATCTCAAGGCATGGTGCTACAAAGGTGACTCCATATGAGCTGGTATATGGTCAAGAGGCTGTTTTACCAAAGGAGGTGAATTTGAATGCTTTGAGAATAGCCAAGCAAAATGATTTATCGGCTGTAGACTTTTATAACTTAATGATGGATAACATTGACGAAGTTGCCGATAAACGATTGACTGCTTTGAAGGCCATAGAGAGAGACAAGTTGAGGGTGGCAAGAGCTTACAATAAGAAAGTCAAGTTGAAGAATTTTCAAGTTGGTGATCTCGTATGGAAAGTGATTCTACCGATTGGTTCAAAAGATAGAAAATTTGGGAAGTGGTCTCCAAGTTGGGAAGGTCCTTTTAGGATCGCAAGAGTAGTTCCCGGAAATTCATATTTGGTGGAATCCATACAAGGGGCGTTGCTACCTCGAGCTCTCAATGGCAAGTACTTGAAGAAATACCACCCGAGTGTGTGGCAAGAAGCCTAAATAGGCAATGGCCGATACATAGTTATCGCCCTAAGAAAAATAAATGGCCGATGGGGTGTTGACATCGCCCTTAGAACAAACACAATACAAGTTATTTTTCGGCACACAAGCTTTGCCGAAAAACAGGGGGGCATGTGTTGACACCAGATTTTGGCATGGTTAAGAGTCCGGGTTCGTATGCAAAAGTTAGAGGTAACACTTCGCGGGCCCTGAGTGGGAAAGAAAACCTGCCGGAGTGAACCCTTACCGGAGTGAAACCTTGCCGGAGTGAAACCCTTGCCGGAGTGAAACCTTGCCGGAGTGAAACCCTTGCCGGAGTGAACCCTTACCGGAGTGAAACCTTGCCGGAATGAAACCCTTGCCGGAGTACAAACCTTGCCGGAGTGAAACCCTTGCCGGAGTACAAAGCTTGCGGTGTGAAATCTTGCCGAGGAAACCTTGCCGCAGAGAAACTTGCCGTGTGGAAAGCTCGCCGCGGAAGCTTGTCGGTGTGAAATCTTGCCGGGAGAAATCTTGCTAGGGAGGAACCCTTGTCGGTGTAAAAACCTTGCCGGGTGAAACCTTGTCGGTGTGGAAAGCTTACCCGGTGGAAGGCCTGCGGGATGGAGATTGTGATAGTCAAGCCAACGAGAGGTTGAAGATGGGCTCAGAAGCTAATTCAAATGATCATGGATGGAGAAATGTCCTACACGGAAGTTGTGCGCCTCGTCAAACGATCGATTTTGATATAAAGATCGTCTCAATCCGAGGTCGTATGCAAAAGTTAGAGCTCGCACAGCGAGACCCTCCGTAAAGCAAATGTGACGCTCGGAACCGCACACATATATGGGTGTGTCGATGAGCTGCGTGAGTAATTATCTGTTTTGCACGAGCAATTTGACCTCGAGATGACCTCTAGTGAAAAAATGTTCAACATGAAAGATGTTCGTCTCGTCGAAGCGGTCAAGATTGCTTTTGGACTCGCTTCCATCCGAGGTTGTTTGCCATTACAAAAGGACCAGCAAGGTACAGTCAGTTTAAGCCGAACAGTTTTGGAAAGTTCGGATAAAACTAGTCCGAATTTGACTAGGGTTTTGGACGTGAATTGATGCAATTTTCTTGTAAGGAAAGCCTAGATGAGTTCTTTTCTTGTACGGGAAGTCCAGCCGCCTCTTATATATGTTGGGGGTGACGGCCGATTGAACAACACACAATCGAACAAATCAATATACTACTTTTTCCTGTCTACTTTTTATCTCTCCACCGTTTTTTCTATCTCGTTCTTCGCTGTTCTTCGTGTTTGAGAGCTGCGAATCTCGAGGCTCTAGGGGCGAGCGAATCGACCTAGAGCAGCCCATAGCCGCCGCAATCCCTGACGGGGTCCCTCCCGGTCTTGCTGAGGTTTCGGTTCTGCAAAAGCGCCCGATCGCCTTGCGATCGCTCGCTGTCGGTCGGGTCTCCTTCGACGTGAGCTGCGGTGCATCACCCCCGGCGTCGAGGGTACACGTGACGTGTTCGTGTGTCGACAGTATCCTTATGAACTGTGATAATCAAACTGTGATCACTAAAGTGAGCAGCTCAAAGGATAACATGAAGTCATCAAGACACGTTCAGAGAAGGTTAAAATCTATCAGAAAAATGAAAAACTCCGAAGTTATTGCATTGGATTATATCCAAACGTCTAAAAATCTGGCAGATCCTTTCACTAAGGGTCTATCACGTAATGTGATAGATAATGCATCGAGGGAGATGGGTATGAGACCCACAATATGAGTTGTTCACAGTGGTAACCTATTCTTTGTGATCGGAGATCCCGTGAATTAGATGTGGAAGACAAGCTGTTGGTCAACTGGGAGGAGAGTATCCTTATTATTAAAAATACCACTCCATGAAGATGCAATACTCTCCTAATCTGCATGGCAGGTTGGTGTATATCTTAATGTGTTCTAAGTGGCTCTTTGAAGCAGAGATGTTGTCTGCAGAACATCTTTTGAAGAACACACCTATATGAGTCGATTGTCGAACGTCGCAATCTATGAGAGTAGGGTTCTCTCTAGTAAACTCATGAAAGGTCACGGAGTATGACGATAAGCTCCACCATGGGAAGACCCACGGTAGCCACGTGTCGGTCAAGGCTTTATGTGAAGCTAGATTCGCAGAAAACTTGCGCTTCAAGGCCCATCCACTGCTCAAGTTGCGTACTAGTGTAGCATAGAGTTCTAGGTGGAAGTTCAACTTAACAGTCTCCACTGCGATCTGGTATATAAAATGTTGTTTTGGAACCAAAGGCAAATTTTGTGTGCCTCGGGATCGTGGGGATTCTGGAATTTTGTCCATTTTGGGCCTAGCCCAAGAGCGATTCGAAATTCCTAATAAATCCTAGAGGCACACGCAGCCCATTTGTGCAAGGCAAGAGGTGGAACTAAAGTTTAGTCCCACATTTCTAGTTTAGAGGGAGTTGGACCTCTTTATAAGGGAGGCTCCTTCCCCACTTGTATGAGCATGAGAACAAGAGGGACTTCCACGCGCGCTCCTCCTCCGCCGCCCGCCTCGCCACGCCACGCCACGCCTCGTCACGACGCGACGCGACGTGACGCGG
The DNA here is from genome assembly GCA_021437245.1 of Aegilops speltoides. Lineage (NCBI taxonomy): Eukaryota > Viridiplantae > Streptophyta > Magnoliopsida > Poales > Poaceae > Aegilops > Aegilops speltoides. The sequence goes on from CM038146.1 coordinate 108,947,914, forward strand.
GTTGCAGGAATGAGCCGAGCCGATGTCTAAATTTTTGCCACGCACTACGGGTATACGAAAGGTCACTTTTTGCTGTAGTGGAGATTAAATGCGAACGCTGCACCCTTCGGCTGCTGTATGTTCGTTTCATCTCCCTCGGTCCCTTCAGCTCCGGCGCCACGCCTCTCGCCTCCTTCTCTTGCGCCTATAAAAGGGAGGTCGCTCCTCTCAAAGAAGACACACCGAACTACTTCTTCCTCTCGCCACGGTTCTCGAGCATCTGCTTCATGCTACGATCTTCTCCATCCCGGCTTGCGGCGTGCACCGCAGTCGACAAGAGGAGCCTCAAACCGCACTCTTTGAGTCCCGAGGGAGAAGGGTGATAAGGTTTTGGGGAGCCTTCTAAGACTCTCGGCTCGCTTCACACGGACGATCCGATCGCGACGACTACTTCCCGACGACGACTTCTTCCCCGACGTCCACGACCTCCTCGACGACATGGCGGCGAGGACATCGACCCAAGTTCAGCGCTTCATTGTCAGCTGCTTTGTCGTCACGTGTTCTTCTCCTTTCATTAGAAGTCCCGCTACAGTTCTTGGCTCTAGTTTCTGTCCTACATATGTTAGGTTCTATGTCGTATAAGCAACTTCATCTAGTGACTGTTCTAGATGTGTTTACCTCAAGTTCATATATGCAGACGATGTTTACCTTCTCTCTGTCAGATTGCATGACTTGCTTTATATTAGCTATTTTAGTCATGCTTTATCTAGTATTTCTGTTAATAAAATCATTCGATAAATTGCTCATATTTCCAACACCTAGTTACTGGATCGAGCGGTCAGTCTCTTTTTTCAATTGACAGTAGCAATCCATTTGTTAGACGGTGCATGCCACAGGCGGGGCATCTTATCACATGTAGGCGCTCAGTCGATGAACGAATAGATTGGAAGTTTTCTTCGCATAGAAACACATGGACCACAATTTGCGACAAAGATAGCCGAAGAGCCGTCGCGCTCAACACATACCGCCGCCCCTATGCGCATGGATAGGCTTCAAGCTGCACAGCAGAGGACGGACACTGGCTGGCCTCGGCCCTATCTCGATCTACTCTAGTCCCAGCAGCTAACTGCAATCGCACTTAATCATCATATATACGAGTCCGTCTCAAGGAGTCAGTACACAGTAAATCCATGATGTATCGACGTCATTTTCGAAACTTTTTTCGTAGTTTAGTTGGCAGCCAGCCTTTCCAACAAAAAAATCCTTGTTATGACATGCAATCAATGAAAGATGTAGGAAGTACTAGAGTTGGATCAGTCAAAAGATAAGCAATAATAAGCTGGTCTTCAAAGTGGAAATCACCACAAACACATCAGCATAAAGACCAATTTCACTTCTGCTTGCTCTGCAGAGACAAGATCCTGGCAAGATTCAGATCTGACCAAAGATGGATTCAGAATTCAGATGCATGGATAGAAGAAAACAAAATTAAGAAAGGTCATGTTCACAACCTCAGTACCCAGCTGTTGATTTGAGCAGGCAAACAGACTCCTATCACCGAGAGGTGCTGAAATGGTAAAGAAACGGCAGGTGTAGAAGGTCACCACCAAACTCTATTTACACCCTGGGTACAGAGCAACGGGGGTCACCATATGGGGTTGCTACGGTTTCAGAGGTCCTCTTCGTTTCTCAGCTTTCTAAGCTAGCAGCGGATTAATGCGGGCACCGCATGATCCGCCATGCCGGTTAAATGTTCATGTCCCAAGCAAAAAAGATCCAGCCTGATCACCCTCCAGCAGTTATCATCCAGTAGAATTGTTTTACCGTACAGACATTGGTGGGCAAAGAATCCCTAGGTAGTGCGAGAAGCTGAGCTAGGCCACTCCAGATCCCTGTACTTCAGGACATCAACCTTGTCCAAGTCGTACGTCTGGCATATCCTTGAAATAGTGTCGCAATCCAGACCCTCATCCAAGCCTCTCCTCTTAAGGAACCCATCGAGCTTCTGTGATGGCTGAAAGTTCTGTTGAATGAAATAACCACAGTAAACTGAAGGTCAAAGAAATAACAGCATACACCCAAGGTCAAAGAAATCATGCCTAGTAAACTGAAGAACTCTATGCAAGTAGATAAATTGTTTTAGTTTAAATACTTCCACAAATCTCTTTTGCACAATTCCTAGGAGCATACATTTAAAAAGATAACTAAGTGGACATATTTGAGTATAACACATGTCTAAATCAATTATGTGAAATTTATTCCAGGTTCTCTTAATATGGTCGCAGTAGGTAAGTGATAAGAACCCAGTTAGCTAATAGTATGTCTTATCTGTAATGAGAAGTCCTATGTTTAATCATCAATGATGGTAATATACAAGTTACTGTTCATGACATTATTCGTTCAGAACCGACTTTAATTCAAACAACAAATAAGAGATGACCAACTGCCAGAGGCACCCCAAGGATATAAGAATCTGAAGGTTTTACTTATTTTGAAGTTACAGTCAACTTACCCAAGGAGCATACTGTGAGTCGTCATCCTTTCTTGTACTCATTCCATTTTTCTTCTCGAGAAGGGTTTTCCCTTCACCTGAGCAGTCTGAAACTAGCAAGTGGAGTCTCTCGCTTCCCTGCATCAAAATAAATGTCAAAAAAAACCTACATATTTTCATTCATGTATTGCTGACACAGATTTGCTATGTACTCCCTCCGTTCGGAATTACTTGTCTCGGAAATGGATGTATCTAGAACTAAAATACGTCTAGATACATCCATTTCTGCGACAAGTAATTCCGAACGGAGGGAGTATGTCATAGTGTAATCTCTAGCTCTCTACCAACAAAAGAAGGCATGCAATGCAGTATAGCTCCGTCCAACAGTCACCAAGTAGCAACTGTGTCATTGCCAATAACTCCCTTCCTAATTAACAAGACTTTCAATAACGTATTTGACTTACATGCCCTCTATAGTCTACATCCTCTGGAATTTTTGTGCACAAATTGTGCCCTACACACTACAGACTAGTGCTGACTTCTGAGGGAGTATATGTTCACAAGTTGAAATTCAAACAAACTGGAATATGTTTGACATGTTTTGAACCTGGAGAGCTCGCCAGTGGGAATAAGCTCGAAACAGCGTCCAAAAAAATGGTATGTTTGGCAAAGGCAGCACCTGCAGATGAATAAAGAGTGTTCTGTTATGGAAGTTATTTGTCTTACGTAATAAAATACAACAATGCATCATACAATTAGATCCTTTGATTAACCAGATGATGGTAAAACCAGTAACCAGCATAATTAAATACAATAACTACATCATAAATGATTAACTACTAAACCATTTACAGGATAGAATGAACCACACTTCCACAAAAATAATCAGCACACAATACATGCCATGACTTCATCTTTCATTAACTGAATGAACATTGTGAATGTAAATCATACTTCCACAAACCTAAATCTGGTTCTCTAATCTTAACGATACACAAAATGATCTTATTATTTTCCTTTTGTTAATTTGAAATACTAAGCCACAAAGTAGAGCGAGCACACAAGGAAGTTGCTTCAAGTAATAGACCTCAACCAACTGACATGTGCGCAACCTAGAAGGCTAGAATGAAGCAAAAACAAATATTTAAATGATGTAACCATCACAAAGAAGATCTAATGATATCTTTGATCAACTCTTAACGGCAGTAAAATCAACGACAGATATAAAATAACAATATCTTTGGAATACATTTGAATAAATCCAATATGCACACTTTCATTGATTGTAGCCAACACTTAAATTCTTACCATGAAAACGCTTGTTACTGGAAGCATGCAAATGCTGCCATACAGATATTTTTTGTGAATAGCTGCACCCCTAATACTCAAAAACCATGTAGAGACAAAGGTGTCAGGAAAGATCTAAATCGAACTAAACAATACACTTGTAAGGTCATAAAGCAATCACCTAACAGCAATGTGCCGCAGGCGTCGGCGCACGAGACGAGGATTTATACTGCAGTTACAAATTATATTTAGAATAAATACTTGGGGGGGTAAGAGAAGGCATGTGAGTTCAAAAATGCCAGGTAACTGCATGGCAGGGGAAAGACAATTTTGAAAAAATTGTTGAAGCCAGATATAGACAAAGTTCATCATACAGAACCCACCTAAATAAGTATATATACATATGTCTGTCTCCTGCTCATAGTTAACTAGTTCTATCATTGGCGGCAATGCATATTCCCTGCTAATGGGAAGAAAATTCTATGAGACCAGGTCTCATTCCCCATCACGTGAGACCCCACCCAGAAAACGACACGTGTTTGGCACCCATCTCAAAGCATCTTCTTCTCCAAGCTTTACATCTCTGCCAAATTCCCATCGGCCGGCAATGTCTATCTCGTGGCTAGCCTTCTCCTAATGACAGTTGACTACCCGTGGCTGTAACCGGCCTGCCTGCCTGACTCTCACTCTGTACGGCCATGGCCATGCCGATGGAGGCAATCTGCAGGTGCAGGGCATGTCATTTTGATCACATCTCTGCAGTATGGTGAACCGGTGATGCCGCGATGGCCTTGGAGGCCGGTAGGCTGGATGGTTTTTGTACAACGAAGATGGCTAAGGACAAAAGAACAAGCTAGTAACAAACTAGCAATACGATGCTGTAGTTTTGGAGTAGAACAGAAGTGGTTCGCCAGTAGCCATCACCAATTGAGCGATTGGTTCTGAGTCATGGCTCGCTAGCTGAAGCTGCACACTAGTTGGGATTAAGGAGATAGAAGATGCTAATAGTCTGAGCTCCACGGTTTAAACAGATTGCTCGGCTGGGGATATCTTTGGGGAAGAAGATGCTTTGAGATATGTGCTAGGCACGTGTCGTTTTCTGGGTGGGGTCTCACGTGATTGGAAAAGAGACCCGGTAATTACTTATGTACCTACAGTAATGGCATATTACTTATGTACCTACAGTAATAACAGATACTCCCTCCGATCTAAAATAAGTGTCGCAGTTTTGCACTCGGGCTAGTTCAAAACTGTGACACTTATTATGGATCAGAGGTAGTACTATTTACATTCAGAATCACAAACATCAGAAGATATGCAATACAAGATCAACTCAGTAAGCACTGGCACCTTCCAACCATTTGAACACCACAAACCCAAAGACAAAAAAATACAACCCAACTGGCAAGCATATTTTACAGCCATGAAGAAACAATAACGCAAGCTTATCACCACTTACCTTGCAGGGTGGACGATTTCAAGCATGGAGACATCCTTGGTCAGTGACTTCAACAGAGTCTCTGACGGCCGCACCCGCGAAAGCAGCTTTAACCCAAAGCTGCACCACAACAAAGCTCAGCGTCTGATCGATCTTGCCACGCCCTTCCACACAACACACGCCAAATCTTAAACGCCCGACCTGTGGATCCGCCTCTTTACTGATCCCTCCGGCGCGCTGCCGAAACCAATCCACGCCCTGTTCATCTGCACACCCGAGAAACATATGCTAGTTACTCAATCAATGGTTGGTTCTCCCTAGCGAGTAACTTTTGCTCGGTTAAACATGTTACAGTGGCACATGCTTTAGTGCAATGGATCTTACTATGGAGGAATACAAGTAGGGCGGAAACGACATGGAAACAGACAGAGCTATGTGCTGTCTATGAGGACGGCATACATGCATAAGAAAAACAGAAATTTCCACATGTAAATCCAGAAATTTCACTTCCATTTGTGTTTCAACCGGAAGTCGTCATCCCATTTATGTCTTCATAATTTTATTTTTTTGCCTCTGAAAGACTCTGTTTCTGTACCATTTTCACCCTTAGACAAAATAAACCTCATGCATAATGCATTTCCCTGCTGAAGAAAGGGCCTGTGGAGGCCCAAGTATATCACACACTTACAAGCATGAACAGACAGTAGAAAACTAGAAATTAATCTGTGGAGGATGGCATTTCTCAACAAGGTTCAGTGTTGGCAACAGATTCTGCCGTAGCAAGGAGGGAATGATTTCAACTGAAAACGTCAGTACATATCAATGCATGTGAACTAAACATTGGAAAACGAAATTCTACGAATTAAACAGAACCGTGGATCCACGGTGAGATCCAGAACGGTTTAGCATCATCGGATCAACGAAAACATCAGCTGGTTTTGCTGCGGCCACACAAAGTGGACCAAAAACATTCGACTGGAGCTGCAGAGATCATATGGTTCATTCACGCCCACCTAAGACCGCATACCGCAGGCACGGGCTAAGAGAAACGCATGGCGAAAGGATGAATGCGGCGGGCGGAGGAGGGAGCAGGGGGTGGGGGGGCATTCCGTCGAGCACCTTGTCCGCAACGAAGTCGGCCACGGCCTCGGCATTCTCGGGCGCCGTGCGGCCGCCGGCGGAGATCCCGAGCCAGAGGTCCTTGAGGGTGGGCGGCGGCGGAAGAGCGCCGTTGCCCGCGGCGGAGGCGGAGGCGGAGGTGGCGGGGAGGACGGGGCGCGGGCGGGCGAAGCACCAGGCGCGGCCCCTGATGGGGAAGACGACGACGCGGGCCTGCATGGTGGTGGCCGGGAGGCCGCCGGCGAGAGGCGAGGAGGGAGTGGCGGTTGATCGCGGCGGGGGACGCGGCGGGGCGGTGGTGGCGGCGAGGTGGTCCGGTGTGGAGCCTGTCGAGTGGGGTGTGAGGAGGCGAGACCGACTCTTTTGTCTAGGTGGCGCGGGGCCGGGCTTTCTCGGACGTCGGATCGGGATCGGAAGGCTCGACGAGATCATTACAAGTTTTTTTCTCTTTTTTCAGACATTACGAGTGTCTGCACAAAGGCTAGTTCGGTGTGGACAACACAAAACTGAATTTGAATATTTCAAAATAGTACTAACTACTCCTAGAATGTAGAAGCACACACTCACGCGGACCCACTGAAAACTTGAGATGCGGAGTTTTGGTCATAGACACCTTGTTGAGCGCCGCCTTCCTTGGAAACAAGAAAAGCCATGTAGTGACTTGCCTGACAATATCGAATAATTCTTGTTTAATTTAACATCATAAAGTGATACGTATTTACACGATGGGGCAAATACAAATAGAATGCACAAATCAAAAAGCGGACCACATTTGTTTTGCATTTCTTAGTGAAAGCGAAAACGAACATGGAAACACTGTAATGTGATCCAGGTGCCCTTGAGCATCATGTTATGCTCCTTGGCAATTTGTGCACGCGCATAACATGATTCCGAGTGTCCCTCCAAGCAGCTTTAACACCTCAAAGACATATGCCCATCATTGTCATCGGGGGTATGGCACTATGTGAAAAGATGGTACATCCACGGGAGGTTACGAAAAAAAAATTACGGGACGAGGTCGCTGGTTATGGAGAAAATCAAAGGGTGGGACCCCACAGATGAAATTCGGGTGGGGGGGTGGGGGGGTCACATGTTGATCTACATGATGGAATCCGCCTCCATTCTTTAAATGTTGTATAAACTGGGCCAAAATCAATGTTTTTTAAGTTTGACCAAGCATATATACAAAAAATATGAAGATAAACAATTCTAAATCAATATTAATATATACACTATCACATATATTTCTGTAACGTATTAATTTAATTTGCAGTTGTTGATAGTTTCTTCTATATGCATGATCAAACTTAGAAATAGTTGACTTTTTAACAGAACTATACTCTATCTATTCAGGGAAGGAGGGAGTACAAGACACACACACTGCTTAACTCATTTCCAAGAGAAAACGTTATTTGGCATGGGTTCAGGGGCAAAACGCTTCCAGGAAACGTTCCCCAGATATTACGGCCCCAAAGAAACGGAGGAAGTAAACAAACACAGCACACCAAACCAGAAACCAAGGAGATCAAACAAGGATCAAAACTAGTAGCGATTACCATAGGCAGCACACGGGGCGACCTCCCAGAATTTACAGGGTCCATCCGGAAGACGCATCGCATACGACAGGAAACGCAGCCCATCATCAGGTCTAACAACGGCTACCGCCACCACCCCTCTACATCAAGTCTGTCAGGGCAAGCAGAAAGGGTTTTCAGCGCGGGACGCTACGAGCATCTATGTACAACCAGTTCAGTTCAGTTCATTTCCACACCCTAAGCAACCACTAGACCCACTTGTCATCGGCGCCTCCCGCCCATTTGTCATCACCGGCCCCTGCCCACTTGTCCTCGCCGGCCCCTGCCTCTGGCGCTGAACCTGGCGCTCCAGCATCCTGCTGGGGCAGTGGAGGAGGAGGAGGCAGCGGCAGATCATCTTCTGGCATTCCATCCTCATGCTGGGTCAGCGGAGGGGGAGGAGGCAGAGGCAGATCATCTTCTGGAGCCGCAGCCGGAGAAGCTGGAGTCTCCTGCTGGGTGATCGCTGACAGAGGTGGAGTTCCTGGCGGCGGGCCTGGCAGAGCGGCTTCCAAGTCCTCGCCCGGAGCCGGCTGAGACGCCCCGGCTTCAGTGGCTGGCGCCGCGGCTCCGTCGACCGCTGCTGGTCGATCGCGGTTGCGCTTCTTGAAGTGCATCTCGCAGATGAGCTCGGCGTGCTCCTCGTGGTTCTTCCTCACGTAGTTGTCCATGCACTTGATGTAGGAGAAGTCTGTTTGGGTCCCATCTGACGACACCACGTAGAAGCACCGGCTGTCCTGGAAAACGTGGTGCTTGTTCACCTGCGAAATCAAACGAGGCCGTTAAGATCTTGCATGTTTTATTATGTTGCGTCAGACAATAACACATTCCATCTCAGGGTTGAGCTGCCAGAACGGGAACAGTAGCTCAGACCGCTGAAGGACAACTCTTGGCTGCTTATTGTCGAAACGAAATACGAAGGAATTGTTGATCCAACAACTGCAGAAACTCATGGCTTAATGCTAGCTATTGAGAAGGGCTATCAGCAAGTGGTTCTATAAACAGACTGTCAGGTGGTCGTTAAGTTGTGGCAAGCAGGCAAGTGGAGTCAGCAGGTGGCCAAGTTTTGAGATAGATGCAGCAGCTCATCACAACAACTCAGGGATTTATCGTCTTCAGAATAAAGCTAAAGGTGTTTTAAGTTTTAACTAAAATATACTCCCTCCGTCCGAAAATACTTGTCATCAAAATGGACAAAAAGGGATGTATCTAGAACTAAAATACATCTAAATACATCCCCTTTTATTCATTTTGATGACAAGTATTTCCGGACGGAGGGAGTATATATAAGGCAAAAGGTAGCACAAGAATCCATACCATTATATGATCAATTTCACCAGACACCTTCTTTTCCTTTTCAGGGTGGTGCTCCAGAACTTTTTCTATGATAAACTTTTCGTCCTCCAGGGGAAGCCTTATCCCATCACTGCAACATTTAAGATAATGGTAAAAACAAATATATTTAATAAGATGGTACAAACAAAATAACTGTTTGGCATACCATGAAGCACACAGAGCAAACAAGTAAACTGTGAGATCATTTACCTTGATTCACGGAAGATCTTTCTGACCATTGTTACAATGGGTTCAATTTCTTGTAGAACCTTTTTTGCCTCAGCTGGCAGTTCGTACCGTGGCCTTGGTGGCCTCTCAACAGGAGGTCTCATTGGAGGCCTGCCTGGATTGTCTCTTTGGTCCCTCCGGTTTTCTTTGGCCTCCCATCCATCTGATTTCCAGCCTTTGTTGTTGCCAGAAGCATTGGTCTTCCATTTATCAGTACTCGAGTCATCGGCTTGAGCAGAACCCCAGCCATCCCAAGAATCTGGCTGCTTTGCATCTGAATTATCTCCCTGGGAAACTGGAGCAGCAGAACCCCAGCCATCCCAAGAATCTGGCTGCTTTGCATCCGAGTTATCAGGTCCCTGGGAAACTGGAGCAGCACCCCACGCATTATCTGATGGTGAAGCAGACACATTACCCCAGGACTCCTGCTGTGCAGTAGAAGTCTGAGCCTTCGCTGCCACACTCCCCCAGGAACCATTCCCTGCGTCCATAGGCTCTGTGATAGAAGCTTTAGCTGCCACACTTCCCCAGGAATCATTCTTCGTGTCCATAGGCTCCGCAGTAGAAGTTTTAGCTGCCACACTTCCCCAGGAATCATTCTTTGCATCCATATGCTCTGCAGTAGAAGTTTGAGCTTTCGCTGCCACGCTCCCCCAGGAATCATTCTGTGCATCAATATGCTTTGCGGTAGAAGGTTGAGCCACACCTGCCGCACTCCCCCATGGATCATCCTGTGCATCAACATTCTGGGTTGGCACATGACCCCATTGGTCTTGCTGCATATTGTGATCCTTCACTTTCATTTTGTCCCAGCTAGCACCACCTCCATCAGTATCCCTTTTACCACTCTGATCGGCCCAAGTATCAACTTCAGCTGATCCTTCAGATGCAATATTTTTGTCCTTTGCGTTTCCAGTGCCCCAGCCTCCCCAACCAGAGGAATCATTCTCCACTGCTGGGGGCGCATTCCAACATGACTTGTCTTGCTCTGCTGGTTTTGCAGCTCCTGTGTCAGCAGCTGCAGCTGCATTATTCCAGCCTCCTTCTGTATCCTTTTTAGCACCCTGGTCAGCCCAAGTGTCGGGTTCAGCTGGTTCTCCGGATACAATCTCGTTGTCATTTGCAGGTCCAGTGCCCCAGCCTCCCCAATCAGTGGAATTATTCTCCACTGTTGAGCCTCCTCCCCAGTTACCAGAATCATTCCCCTCTGTTGTGCCATTTTCCCATGAGCTGCCTTTCTCAGTAGTTTCTTGTTCAGGATTATCTTCAAAAGTGGGCATACCATGGGTCCCATCCATTTCCGGTGATAAGCATAGATCGTCCATTGCATTGTCTTCAACAAGGTAATCCACATCATCCAAGAATGTGTATGCAGCCTTTTCTTGGTCGGTCCTCACCAAAGCCAGGAAATCATACAGGCCATCACCAAACTCCTTGTTGCTTTTCAGCTGCGATGGTCAAATATGTTATTTATATACTAAAAGCACAGTGTCAAAAATAGAGACATAGACTAGAAACTCAACCAAAAAAGTGAAACATCAAGCCGTTGATCTGGTGGACCATCTACTTATTAGAAAACAGAAGAATTTAATTGCTTTCAGCCTTTGCCTCATAGACGAGCACAACCCAACCATATTGAAAATAGTGTTCGTTAAACAAAGCACCTATTGACATGCATGCCACAAAAGAGAAAACAAAGCATTTGCTAGCTTATCACATGCTCCAATTATTTGCACTCTGACTTCACAGCGCCAAATGTAATGATCCAAAATTTTAAATTGCTGGCCTTCTTTTTTTTAAGTGGTCAGCTTTTGGCGTTGAATATCAGGGATGCGAAAAAGTTCTAGCACCTTTTGTAGTTTTGTTAATATACACAATAATTACATTGCTTCAGATGGAGAAACAATAAGTCAATTAATAGGAGTAAGATGCACATGCATATAAGCATATGGAGGTATGTAATTGCAGTACATAGAAAACACAAGTGCAATAGGGCAAGTGACAAATGCGCCGATCACCTCTGCACTCTGCAGTAGACTGAAATTTTAAAATATTACAATATGTAGTCAATCTAGCCGTGCAAATGCACAGGCCACTCTACTAGTTAAAATATAGAGGTGTAATTTCACATGGTTGGATCATGCAGTGGAACGGCTTTATAGCAACATTCAAATTATTATCTTTGTAGTAAGAAAGAAAATAGTTTGATTGGCCCTACCATCTGAAGACCTTTTTACCCCCGCTAAATATTGACTCAAGCTCCATTACTGATATGAATAGTAAGCTCCAGTGGGCTGAAAAACTAGCTTACCTGATTTTCGTTCCAAAGAATCTGAAAAGATGACCCAGTACCAAGTGCTGCATGCTTGCCCCACGAACAGGATGAGACCACAGAACCCAATGAATCAGAATGGCATTTCTCGGCAGCCTTCTCGAAGCATTTCATAGGGGTCTACAAAAGAAGATCAGGAAATCAGCATAGTGCATGGGGTGATAAAATAAATCAGGAAATCTCAAAATGAACTTACAAGCAAGGTGGCCTCTGTAAAAGGTACTTGAACTTTTAATGAACGAAAGGTCACCCTGTAACCACCATTGTGGAACCCATTCAAGTTCCCAGTGCATGTCATGCTGTTTGCCACAAGAACCAAATGGTCCTTCAGAATTCCTTTAGCAACCGTCTTCATGGTTTTCGAAAGGCGCTGCACAAAACATCAAGCAAGAAAAACATCTAATGAAATAGGACATAGATAAAGATAGAAGTTGACAACAGGTGCGGCACAAATCAACAACCAGAAAACAGTTGTAGCAGAATCGCTTTTCATAATAAATGTTACAACACTTGAGTCAAACAGGATGAAAGGTAAATCGCTAGAACGATAAATTTACAATGTCAGTATCGAAACTGAACCCAAAAAGCAGAACCAAACCACCCACTTAGTATGGTTTTGGTTTATGGTATGCATGAAAATCGAAAACCATATGGCCGCGGTTAGTTTGGTATAAAAATAGAAAATTCTAACCAATTGCCGAACTCCTCTCACAGCAAAATTCTCCAACAGGCAGAGCCACTCACGCCGCCTAGCCACCCACCAAAACACCACAGCGGAGCTCTCTACCTCGCCTTCAATCTCTCTCCCACTCCCCTCCCTCCCTCTCTCTCTTAAACCAGACATTACAAGTTTCCTAAAAGTATGCCTCATTTTTTAATTTACATCAACTTTGATAAGTTTGGTATTTACTATATTTACCGAAGCTTCAGTACAGTATTTACAGGAAAACCATATTTGACAAACCAAATAACTTTAGCTAGTCCCAGTGGTACAGGTAGAGTCAAACTTGTGTTAGGGGAAAAAAAGATTATTTTGCAAAGATCATCCTAAGTTAAGGAAAAAACAGGACTCGTACCAAGTATTTGAAACCTTTGTCACTTCAGCTATGTTTTTAAGGCGGTAAAGCGTCATAAGGCGGAGGAGGGCCGCTCTGACGCCTAAGCGTCAAGGCGAGGCGGTAAGGCGACGCCTTAAACATTGCAGGAAAAGAGTTATCAATAGGTCTGCACGTATTAATACTAGAAAAAGAGCAATGGCTGAGAGATGGGCCACTACTTATGCACCTCCCAGTGGCCCAAAAGCCCATCTAGTGGCCATATACACCCCCATGACCTAATTCCACTATCTCCTTCCCTTCCTTCCCAGCACAGCCGCCACGGCGCCACACCCTTCTGGTCAACGCCTCCTCTTCACGGTCCTCCCTCCTCCAGTCCCCCCTCATCTTCATGGCCCCACCCTTCTCCCTCACAACAGCAAGCCCCAGGAGCAGCCACAACTAGGGCAGCCAGGAGCCTCCAGTCCTCCCTCCTCTTCATGGTGCCGGGAGACAGCGGGGCCGTCATCTCTAAGCCCCAGGAGCAGCCACAACTAGGGCAGCCACAGCCGTACACTTCATGTCTGTCTAAGGCAGGGTAGACGCCTTGCCATCCTGGGGCGCCTCGACGCTTAGGCGATGCTTAGGCGACGCCTTAAAAACATAGCACTTCAGTTTTTACAAAAAAAAACTCTCAAGCTTTTGCAAATAAATGCAAGGCTAACCTGAACAACTTGATCAAAGGAGCATGATATGCCAAGAAGTTCTCGCACTTGCTGAATACCATAAGGTATTGACCTTTGTGTGTCAATGAGGTTCATGACTGGTATACATGCATCCATTGCAATTCTCCATGCATCACCGTTCTGCATAGCTTCCTTTTTCTCAACAATAATTTCTACTGCTGGCTCACCCTTTGATATCTTCTTTGTATGTTTAACCCAAGATGTTGCATCAGACCCAACCCACGTAATTTTAGCCTCTTGAACTCGAGGATCACCTGCAGAGCAAATGGGGAAAAAAAAACTTGAGCGGAGAATCCTTCGTACACTTACGAGAAGCTGGTAGAACACCACCTAAATTGTTAGTTATAAAATCTTTAATATCCCCTTACAGAAAAAGATAGTTGAGTATATATACATTAATTTCTTACACATAACATTGCACCAAAAAAATCAGTGGACCAGAAAATGAAATGGAACAGCAAATTGCCACATGACACATGCTATTATTCTGTAGAACCAGACAGCAATCGTCCGTTTACATGTCAACTAGTTGGCAAATCTGTTGTATTGTTGCACTGACAAATTTGCAGTTTTTTTTCAAGGAAACGATTCCTGAAAATCAGTTGTGATTGTGGATTCCTGAGAATTAGAAGCTGGTTGTTTGTTTACCCTGCTGTTGGATAGTTCTAGGAACTGCAAGGGTTGTGAAATGTCATTAATGTCCCTGAATGCTGAGCATGACGTTTATATGCTGATTCAGTGCAAATTAGCTGTTTTTCCAAGTATACTAGTTAGGTGCAAATTAACTGATCTCATATTCTTCTCACAAGATCATGCAAAGGAAAGGCACCTGTACACGTACGGCTTCAGTGAGCATTGCCACGGCCGTGCTTTCCCCACCTCGTGCTATCCCAGGTAAAAGTCCACGCAGGGAGTAGCAACGGAGATCGTGGGAGGCAGACGCACAGCAGGAGCCCATGGGCGCCACAGGAGACGATGACTGGCGAGTCCCTGTGGGAGGCCAGCGTCCATGGTGAGCAGATGCTCGGCCACCGGGGTGACATCCGGCCAGACCATCTCGGGACGGCCCCCTTGTGCTTTCAGCGGGAGGATGGAGGCGGGAGCCAGCAGCGGCGGTCCGTAGCGGGATCGGACGGAAAAGATGGGAGGAGGACGGGGCGAGCAACGACCGTGGGTGGGGTGAGAACGGCGGCGGCAGGAGAGACTAGTTGCTGGGACAGTTTGCTTGGATAAGGTTGCGGTGGCAGTTTGGTTGTAATTTGGACTGCAAATTGGGGCAACGGCTCAGGACGAATCGTTTTCTTTTGTGGGAAGCTGCAGAATCGGCAGAATCACCAAAATCGCAGCTTACGGATTCGCTCGTCCGGTAGTTCATTTTTTAGAATCGATTCTACGAAGCTCGATAGGAATCTGATGTGTTTGTTTCAGATTTTGATTCTGGAAGGCCTAGAATCTAGAATCACTAGCTGCACCCCAAACAAAGGCCACCTAAATAGGGCATGGGAGGACACCCAAAAAGAGCAGACACTTGAAAACAGAAGTCACAAATTTACTGTTTTGGTTCTTTAGTGTATTCAGAGTTCAGTACCTGACCCTAAGCATCTTAAACACAGGAACTCAGAATGCCCTAACACCTGTCCACTGAAAACAATAGCCTCATCCAAGAACACAGTAATAGGCGACTACCGACTATACACATGAAATCCTCTAATATATACACGACAGGTGTTGACAAGTCAAAGAAGTGCGGTACATCAGATCTTTCATCCAGTAAGATAGGAGAAACCAATTTATTTTTAACAAAGACTGTAATTTAAAAATATGCAGTGGATGAAATTTCCATGGAAGCTGACTAGTTTCTGCAGCTTACAGTACCTTTTATGATTATCTCCAGAAGCACACCACAGAGAGAATCGGCCAACACATTCACTGCTTTCTCAACGGAATCAGATAACATAGGGATGTCCTCAGAAAAAGAGAACTGCAAACATGGAACCTTCCCATCACCCGGCTTCTGTGCAAATGAACAATCACTGCCAAGATTAAGGAGGAAAAAACATCCATCAGATTAACCTTAATAATATCAGCAATCACAGATTATGCATGTTAAACAGACAAAAGTGTGGCAACACTGAATAGTACATAACAAAGAGGTGGTTCCCAATTGATAATGTACTGAAACTCCTTGTGTCAAGACAAATCCCCATTATGACATTAATGGATTAAGCTCCAGTCACACGGGTGCAGGGTGCCAGTTCATTGGTATGAATAACTAAAAACAGATTTGGGCATTGACTAGGAAGCAAATAGACAATGGATATAGTGCAACACCAAGAAAATACAAAATTTCTACCATACTTAGCATGTTCTAGTATCATTGCTATAGAGCAGATAACCTCATGCTAAACTAAGAACATGCAGAAAATACAAAGTTATCCTTCTGATCACAAATAAGTCCATGCAGCCATTTAGACTTCTCCATATAAAGTTGCTCTATAACTGGCAATCATTACTCC
Organism: Aegilops speltoides; assembly: GCA_021437245.1. NCBI lineage: Eukaryota > Viridiplantae > Streptophyta > Magnoliopsida > Poales > Poaceae > Aegilops > Aegilops speltoides. The sequence continues at coordinate 108,963,993 of CM038146.1, forward strand.
TTTATTATACCCTTGGTGTCATGTTTAGGGGTTGGAATTCACATTTAAACAGCAAGAGTGAATTGATTATGTAAGAGAAAGGGCTAGCTTGTGTAGGAATCACTGAAGGGCAGTAAAGTAATTTCGTACGAATGAAAATCATTTTGTGTGTAACTTGATTCTTGTGCATACAGGCATACAGCTAAAAAGGTTTCATCATTTGCAGTTAAGAGGGAATATGAAGTATCATCATCCAGTAGGAAAATATTTTCATCCTTACAGAATCGACCTTTCCCCTTCTTTTTTGCTACAGCTATACTACTTCAATGGAGTGAAGATATTTTGGTAGCAAAGAGTGCATATGGCTACAATTGAGGTTAGCCATCTTCTCACTCGCCGCCTCAGTATTTCATTCTGAGTTGGTTATTTATCAGATAGGTCAATCTCACTAGCCCACACACAGGTGGCAATTTTAATCCTGGGATGCCGAATTGGTGGTTAGATTTTTTATTTCCCCTTTCATCCACGTAATGCCTATCCCGAAACACTTCATTTCCTAGCATAATCTTCCACATCTTGTCTTCATCTAAGGTACTCACAGCATGTGCTTACAACACAGTACACATGCATGTGAGAGAGCATGTTAAAGAATCTATGTATAAAAACATGAAGGAAACATTTACTGACAACATTAAGAATTCAGTTTCATGTTGAGATATTAGGTATTGTCCATCTTGATCAAAGACAACACAAGTATACAATACCCTGAAGCAAAATTAGCATGTCACCAGCATCCAGTAACCACTACCAGCTAAAATGAGGCCTACCTCAGTCCTGAGCAATAGCCATGGTATCTAAGATGTAACAGAAAACCCAATGCAGAGTAGAGAATAAAAAGTTTACCAAGTAGAGAAAGTAATCTTTTTAAACAGGTGACCAAGAGTTCCTTTCTTATTGGCATGTTTCCCAGAAACTTCTTGGCATTTCTGAAGAATCTCATCAGTGTTAACGTTTATCTTTTCTAAATGTGCCTGCAATAAATGCATACATATTCATATGCATCATATATACTTATAAAAACACAGCCTGTATGTGAAAAGCTAAAAAAATCACAATACCTTTTCAAGATGAATATGGCCAACAAATGCTGGCGTGGCTTCTGAAATTGCATCTAAACTAACTTGTTTCTTATACCTGAAAATGCAGATGTCATATCCGTGCTATTTGGCGCAAATGACAACAAATACTAAAAAGAATGTATAGAAGTAACTAGAATTGACGGCATGAAAATACATACTCGATGCAGATGTCAGTGGCACAATCCTCTAGCGTGACTCTCTTTAGGCAACCCTGCACTGCAATAGCAGCCTTCTCTTTGCAAAATTTCTTGGGGCAAGAGCAGTCATTCAGGAACAGGATAACTTTTCGATCCTTCGCATCATTTTTGTAGCTAACTTTTGTCTTAAGTATCTCCTGTTGGTTTAAGAACATGTTAAACATGTAGGTACAACATAGCTTGAGATACCGATGCATATAATAGTGACTACAGTAGTTTAAAACACAGTTACCTTCATCAACTCCCATGAAGTATTATTACTCTGAGAAGAATCCAACACAGCCTTATAAGCGGGGTTGGAGATAGCAGTGGCAGCTAAGACACCCACTGGTTCTCCAGGAGCTATAGCACTTGGAAAGTCTGTGTCATCTTCTTCTTTGTACTTCAGCTGCATGATTGAATTGCTGCAGATGTTTCTCACAGTTCCATCATAGCATATAACTACGTCTCGCAAGATGGCCATTAGACTCTTGAACAGAGTTCCTGGTTCTGTCAACCCTCTTGAGGAGCGGACAATAGTTTCCCTTGTACATATAGAATGTACTAGCTCCTCATAAGGATTGAGACCATGAAAATATGCACTTTGCACAAGACCATACGCCTCTGGTGGGTGTTGAACTCCATCTTCAATCGGTGGGTGTCTATTGACAAAACTTGAGAAGCAATCGTCCACCAGACGCCTTGAGTAGAACTTACCCTCGCGGTAGAGCTGCGGACCAACAAAAGCAAGCTGTTGAACAACTTTTGACACTGAAGAGTCACTCTTTGGGTCAATGAGAAGACCAAGACGAGAGGATTTCACGACAAAATCTGCAATTTGTTGTTTGACGTCCTTCAGATTGTTGTCAACTCTTGTTTCCACAGACTGGCTACTCGAGCACCTTGACTGCTCCAGTACAAGAGACTGCTTTTTAATACACTCCTGTGCTTCTTCCAACAGAGGCTTGGGTACACTAAAATCTTGCAGGCTTACACTAAAGCCATCCAGAAGCAAGAATTCCATCAGAAGGGGTTGCAGCGCATTCAAAAACTTGAGCGCATCTCCTGGTCCCTTAACAGCAAGAATGGAGGACACCAAGTCCGAAAACGAGGCCTGAACGGATTCTTTGTCAATATCCAGTTTTATGACAGTACTGTCCCTAACAAGGAATCTATCCCCTTCACAAGTCAATTCTGCTGGCAACGCACTTTGCATTATTTGTGCGATTGTCCAGCATGGCTTAGACTTGACCACAGCAGGGGGAGGAAGAGAAAGCGACAGGAGCATTGCCAGCTGGTTTGCTGATTCTTTGCTTAACATGGTTCTAGAAGACATGTGCTTCAGAGCAAGCAAGCTGTCATTCGCTAGCTGGAGATTTACTTTTCCGTTGTGCGAATTAGTCAGTTGCTTCTCCACGCTGAAAAGCTCCAATGCTTCAGCTTTAGCAGCAAGTGACTGAGGATAATAAATATGCACACAATCACCATCAAAATCTGCTGCAAGAGGAGAGCATATAAGGGGGTTGATTTTGACTGTATGATCATCGTGGATGTATACAGTAAATGCCTGGAGAGAATGCTTGTGGGTGCTGGGTGGCCTGTTGAGGAAAACAACATCACCATCAACGATTCTTCTACTGATCGTTTGACCCACTTTAAGAGTGGTATATCCTTTTGATCCTACAGTGATTGCATATGTTGTTTGACCATCTCTATAAGTCAAACACAATCCCTTGTCAACAACCTCTTGCAATCTATTTATGTTGATATCTGTGACCTGTTCTTCAAATGTAATTCTTTTTGCCACTTCAGAAGGCAGTCCAACTACATCTGCTCCAATATACGGGTCTCCAGTAAGTACACTGCGTGATGAAAATCCTGACCCTTTGCTGATGAACAGCGTTCTCATCTTTTCGAGCCATTGCTTTGTTGACAAATGAGATGAATTTGTGCTAACTGCAAATCTCTTTGCGTCTTGAGGACCCTTCAAAACAAAAAGAGTCGAGTTTCCATGTATCAAAAGAAGCACGATTAAACTAGACATAAATGAATCTGGTCAGAAAATAAATGCAAATGGCTCTGATAAACAATCACTAGGAGATGGTTCTTTCATCAGCACACCAAGAATACTGCAAAGGTGCCAGAGTTCTCTAATGCTGATGGTTAAAAAATATGTGGTCAAGTGCCCAGAAAGCTCTTCTGTATGATTCTATGGAAAGTCGAAATTTGTTAACACTCAGGAGAGGATAGACACAATCATATCGTGAAGATTCCTAACTTTTTGTCGAATACACAAAAGAATTCATGCTGTGCATACTTCATAGAACCGATTGTAATCCTGTAACTTTTAACTAGGTGATGATTTAGAAGCAAACTTGAACAGTCTGACTCAAAATTGGTTCATTTGAGCGTTTACTTGCAACTATTTTAATTCATGCATCATCTAAATATGAATAATTAGGTAATTTGCTTCAAAATCATGACACATACCTTTGTAGTTCCCCTGAGCTGTATATATTGGCCGATAGAAAGTTGCAGATCAGCTGATTCAGAATCATGTGACTCAAAGTTGGGGGAACCAGATCTTGATTTTTTTATTTGCTCTATCTTTTGAAGTATCTTTTTCAACAAAGATATAGAGATGTCCTGAAACAAAAAGCAAAATAATATGGGATATTGTAGGTATAAACCAGTCAGTAAATTACAAAGATCCAGGAAATGCACAGAAGAAAACTCACATAGGACATGATGCTCTGCCCATCTGTGAATTCTGGAATATAGAGGCAGTTAGGTGGTACTGGAAGATATTTCATCACATATCCAGGCTGAGCGATGTATCCCCGTGCAGCTAGCTTTTTTTTCGTGTCATCCGGAATCTTCTTTAATATATTAAAAGCCTGGCAAATAATACAGGAATGAGATAGTAGGTTGCTGGATACGAAAAAATTGGTGACTCAGTAAGAAATAATCAAGGGGCAAGTAACTGTTAGCCCTTGGGCCTCAGGTACTGTGATCCTTACTTTAGGCATTACCATGTTTTGGGGGGTAAAGAATGGATGTCACTCATGAGATTAACATTCCAGGATATACCACCCTACAGATTGTAATTGTATAGAAATGCATTCCGTAATATACCACCCTATGTATCATTCAAAGGTAATTGACCTTATCAAGGGATGAAAGCTCCTCACACGTGGAAAGACAGGGAGAAAATGTAGTTCATCTGGTAAACATGTAAACAGAAAAACAGAACATCTATCTGGGCATGTGCACCAGCTAGTCTTATCCAGCGACACTTCTCAGACGTCCGATCTAGTACAATCTGCGGCCGCCATCAGCGATTTGTGTTCTTGCGTCAAAAGGTACTGGGAAATTCCTGCGGGTTGTACTACTTGAGATAAGGGTACAAGATACCCTCAAAATGCAACGGTCATATCTCCAAACGCCTTGGCCATATAGGGTACTCCTCCAGAAAAAAAAAAGGTACTCCCTCCGTCTAGGTGTGTAAGTCACCTTACAAAAAACAAATAATCCCAAAACACTTAGGCACGGTACATTAACTCTCTCCTCGTTTCTTGTTTTGTGACATATCAACCAATAAGAGATATGCTTTCAATGACTTGAGACTACCAAACATGACATGCAGTGGTTAGTTCATTGCATGCAATGCTATTAATTAGCAAAAAGACATTAAGTTTTCTCGTTTTCCTCTCCACCTTGGTTGCGGTGCACAACGTAAGATGACTTACACACCTAGACGGAGGGAGTACCAGCAAATATATATTTCACATGTCGGTACACCTTGTGCACACATCACCTATTCATGTGTGCCAGGATATACTGCATCATAATTTTCTTGAGATTTTTCGGAACGTTTCAAACAGCATAGTTCTTCCCAAACTTAAAGGGTGTATCTGGATCTTTACTGTCCAAAGAAGCTACAATAACATCTTGAAAACAGAACAAGGTGAAATTATTACCTCTACTGGAAGCAATGTCCTACAGTGAGAGGCTCCACCATGGTGAAAATCCCCATATTTGTCAAGGAAGTCCCAAGAGCGTTCTGTCATGTGTTTCTTTGGGGGTGCTCTCAACTCTAAACGAAATGCACCATCTTCTGTCTTGACTTCCTTCAAATATAGTGCAGGGAGACCCTAAAAGAAATAAAGATGAGAAAAATCAGTTGACACTCATCCAGATCGCACTTGTCGTAGTGACATGCTGTAAAGTAGAAAGCCATTCACTGATTTAAATAAAAATAATGGCACTGGTGATAGTCTCTGATGCCATGGTTGTTGGTTATATCTTCCAAGTTTCAGTAGTATTCTGAATAGGTAGCATTAGAAAAAATTATGAGTACAGTAAATTCTGGTGACAATACATCACATAACAAAATAAAACTGAATCAAGTACACTATCATGGCATTCCATTTCTCTAAAGAAAAGAACTTCCCAATCAATTAGCAGCTATGTGCGTAACTTCGATCAAAAGGAAAAAAAGAACAAGAAGAACCTGCAATCATACTCAAGGTTACCAAACCAACACTATAAAACAAGAGGTGTGGGATATGCTCTCTCCTACCGGACTTTTGGTTAAGTTAAAGACCAGCTACCTATATAACTTGGACTAAATACGAGTGAGGTCAAATTCAAAACACTGACATAAATGGCTACTGCTTGAGTATATATATATTCCTCAGTGCTACAGTCCAACAGTGAAGTATGACATCTATCAAATTCAAGGCGTAAGAAGAATATATTAAGGTTGACAAGTACCCGACAGTGGTGACATGCCGTTACCGACACATTTTCCTTTCCATTCTTTTGTTTAACCTGAGACATGAAATGTCAAGATTTAGATCGAAACAGGGAAATCGGTATAGAAGAATAACATGGTAAGATTAAGCTGTTTTGACCAATACATACCTTTCCTTTCTTGATACGAAGGCACTTCAGACATACCATGCTCAGTAGTTGCCTAAGCTCACTGACATGACACGGGTGATATACAGGTACAGGCAGCTCGATGAACCCGAAATGCCCTGGAAGGTCATATTGATTTTATTAGTAACAAGAGAAAAGGGATCCTGGACTGCTAAAGGGCAATGTTTGGGCATGAAGAAAAACTAATGAGAAGTAGTTTTAGAACCTTCGCATTTGCCGTTTTCCGTGGCACCACATGACTCGCATTTGCCTGTTTCCAGTGGTAAGCCAAGGAAAGGATTCCCAAGCTGACTAGGATGAGTAACAGGACAGTCATTTATAGAGTAGGTACACTGCAGAACACAAAATTTTGCACATTAGTAATGTCCAAAAAAACAAATACTCCTCACCATAATATAACAAAAACGGTGATGAAAAATAAAAAAGCTGTGCCATTAAATGATTACATAAAAAATCAAACATTTGATAGACATGGATGGAGTGGCATGTAACAGTAGGTAATCCAGTTCATGAATGGACATTTATATATAGCTTAGCTAATGGAACAACAATGTCCCTGTATCATTCATCCCCCAAAAGGAAAAGGAAAATGTCAGAACTTAATATTATCTATAACATATAGCCCGCAGGGTGTTCTCATGGCATTTATCCTGCAAATTCAAAGAACTTTTTGCAACTGTCCAAAGTAACCTCGCAGACCGATCAAAATTACTGATTTCAATCAAATATTAATGAAACAGAGGCAGCTCTCTCTAACTTGAGAGATCACATTGACAGTCTTTTGAGTCCAGCATGCACCTCTGCAAAACCGAGAGTGAAATCATCAAGAAGAAGAACTTACGATCTCCTCCGAGGTGGATAGGGTGATCTTGATGCTCTTGATGGCACCTTCGGCGACCAGCACTGCCGATTGGTCCTCCTCCTCCATCGCTCTGCAACCGAACGGACAAACCAGTCACATAATATACAGTTAAAAGAATAAATCAATAAATAAACAGATGAGCGATAAGCAACAACCCCAGACAGGCGCAGGCCCAGAGACGCCCCCAAGAAAAAAGAACCCAAAGAAAAACAGAAACCAAAGCCCCCCAGAAGATCCAAAACCGATGAATCCAAGACTAATTTCGTCAGAGATGAAACCCACAGCACCCAAAACGAACTGACTGATCGATCCTCCCGGGAACATCCGTAGGTCCTGGTGCCCTACATTGACCGCGAAAAGAAAAGGGGATTTTTTTTCTCCCTGCCAAGAAAGCAAGAACCATCAAAACTCACAGGAACGACGCGAAAAGACCCGACTTTTTCCCTGCCGAAAACAATACAAAACTCGCGGCAAAAACCACAACTTCATACAGACGCAGAGACGCGAACCACATGAACAGACCAAAACCCGCCTCCCCAAAGCCAGAACCCCCGTTCCGGGGGACCCACTGGCCCGTCCCTCGATCGCCGGAATCCGCCCCGCATTGCTGCGACGGGGCGGGATCGAAGCCCCGGTCCAAGATTAATAATAAAACGCCAAGTGCTTACCAGAGGCTCCACCTCGCCGGCGCCGCCCCCCGTCGTCGTCGCCGCCGGGGCGCCCGCCTTCCCCGAACCAGCCCTAAAACCCTAGAGCGGTGGAGCGGCCGGAGAGAGGGGAATGGGAGGAGTTAGCAGCGGCGGAGCGGCCGGAGGAGGGACCGAGGACGCGCTTTTACTGTGGGAGGGGGTGCGGGGGGGAGTGGTAGTGGAGGTGGAGGTGTGCCGTTCCTCGTGTCTTGTGGGGACTGAGCAGTCGCCCCTCCGGCAGGCACAGAGAGAGATGGGGGAGAGAAGAGGAGAGCAGGTGGCAGGTGAGGTTACCGCCCGCGCCCGCGCCCGTGCCTGCGCGGCGGCTCCGTTGCCCGCCCACGACCTGACCCTCCTCGCTGGGCGGTGGGGCAGGGGAGAAGGAGTTCCACCTGTCGGTGGGGCGGAGGGTAGGCTCGTCGGTGCGGATCGGCTCGGTCGTGCCGTTGGGGGGCGGGCTGGCTTGACCGGTGGCAGTGATTAAGTTCTAGCGATAGCGAAAGACATTTACACACCCCCAACCCCCAAACATTGGCAAATATTCATGGCAATTATGGAGTAGCATATATTACCATCAAGCGTTTCGAAATTGCTAAATCATGGAGCTCGTTGCTCTGCAATGGAGGAATTTTACTACTCCTACTTGTTTCAACCAAGGAAATAAAAAACATTGATCGGTCTTCGCGTAATTCTACGGAAAAAAAAACACTGAGATGCGTCGACGAATCACCGGGAATGGCGTCGAAGGCTCGTCTTTCTCGGCACATCGTTGTTGGTCGCGGACGGGTGCGCCCTCAAGAAGAAGCCGCCGCAACCGGAAGGGTCGCGGATCTAGGTGTTAGATCTAGATTATTCTTTGCACGTCTCGCGACGGCGAGGGAGGACATACCAAGGACCAAACTACAGAGGGAAGTCGTCGCCGACGCGCCGGGCGGTATGGATCTAAGCCCAGGAGCAATCAAGGGCGCCGTAAACGACACCATCAAGATAGGAAAGGTCGAGGAAACTTACTCATTGGGTCTGGGCGCCGCCACGAAACCCTAGCCCTAACCTATTGACGGGCCAGCGTCGAGGCATCGAGGTTCCACCCCTCACACCACCGGATAGGCATGCGAAGGAGGAGGACCGACAGCCTCAACGCCAACGATGGTGGTTGGTGAGGTTGGAGACTGGCCCTAATCACCCCTCGAGCGGAGGGGAAAGGGGGTGATAGTGATTCGCCTTTTCTACACGCCAAAATGATGCATAAATAAATGATATCGTGTGTGCCCCACGACCGGTCCCCCGCGTGATAGCCTCTTCTGTCTAATTCGGGAAATGGTAGCCGTCCGATCAAACCTTGATTCCTCCTGCGGCTACGAGAGTCTTGCCACAGAGGTATTGACCAACTCGTGGCGTTGACTTGGGCATGAAATGGTACGAAATTTAATAAAAATAGGTCAAAAGGTACTCGCAATTAGATTTGTAGGTGCCAAAGAAAAAGTTGAGTTTGACCCCAAAAAAGAGAAGCAATTGTAGCGAAAGCATACCAGCGAAGGTGGGAGGGAATATTGCAGCCCTGGAGGAAGAGGGAAACGGAATCGAACAAAGCTCCTCTGAGGTTTTATGCGCTGACTTCAAAACTAGGAGGCTTTCTTTGTTGGGAACTGCAAATGAGCTTGTTATATATGGAGGGTCACCGACGGGAGGTCCTCGTGGTGCCTCATCGCCGACCACGTCAATTTTCTTTACTCAATGATGTTTTACTTACCCTCGATCGTTGTCAACCTCACTCCAAAAAGCATGTACCAGCACAACTTTTGTTGGATGCCAGAGGAGACGTATGGAACATAGGTGGTTGGCATGGAAGGAATGAAACACAGTGATAAGAATATGACGGGGGTTGATTCGATGATTGTATATTGCTTTATGCTAGATTGTGTGTATAAGCATTTGTTGTGTTCTTAAACTGGCAAACGGAACCCAGCCAATGATTCTCTTGCATACGTGGTAGCCATTGATTACTTGTCATATTGGTTCTGCCTTACAGATGTATGACTGGAACCACCTGTCTCGACACAAGAATGGTAAGTTTTTTTGGGTACATTTTTGTAATATTCCAAATGATGGTCTGAGTAGCTAAGTAGTCTCTGTTTACCTTGGCTATAGCTAGGGTTAAATATATATGTCTAGCTAGTGGTGGTGAGGTAATGGCGCCATAGGGAGTGGGGAATAAGACCTAGTTGTCATGTCCTTGTTCTGTCAATGTTGTTTGGCACTCGCAGAGGTGTAAGAGCATATCCATTGTACCATAGTCATTTTGATGGTTAATGACAAAAGCATATGAGAGGACTAATGATTTCAATAAGTCTATTTCAGGACTTTGGACTAATTTTCATATTCAGGTCCATGGCTTTTATGTGGGAGATGAATGGTGACCCATGCCAACGATTTTTCTAGTTGTTGTCCTCCTCGAGATTCTAGTTTGTAATTTATAGGTATTTTAGTTGATACAAGATCGTATAGGTCAACAATACTATGAAGATGGGCACAAGAAAAGACTTTGGTTTGAATTCAAGAACAAATCATAAGACAAAGCCATCTAAAAATCCACTCCCTGGTCATCTTTGTATTAGTTTCACAAACATGGTACTTCCTGGGATTTTCTTCTAATAGTATTGATGGGGAACGAAGCATGAAAATCAAAAAAATTCATACGACACCCAAGATCAATCTAGGAGATGCATAGCTATGAGAGGGGAGTGAGTCAAAAATACCCTTGTAAACCGAAAGCGTTAAGGATCTAGAGATCGTGGTTGGCGTAGTCGTACTCGCTCGCGATCCAATCCGATCCAAGCACCGCACATGCGACACCTCCGAGTTTAGCACACGTACGGCTCGGTGACGTCTCCTCCTCCTTGATCCAGCAAGAGAGGGAGAAGAGGTGGGTGAGTTTTGATCCAACACGACGGTGTGGTGGTGGTGGTGGTGGCAGTGGAACTCTTGCAGGGGTTCGCCAAGCGCTACACGGACGAGAAGTGGAGGAAGAGGGGGAGGGCAGCCGTCGTGGTCAAGGGATGGGCTCCCCTTGTGCCTCCTCTCTATTTATATAGACGGAGGGACGTGGCCAACCCTTGCCCCTCCTCCAAGGGAGGGGGTGGCGGCCTATGATGAGAGGAGGGCCCTCCCCTTTAGGGTTTTCCACCCCTGGGCTCATGGGCCTTGTAGGGGCCGCTGCCCCTGGCCCATTAAGGCCAGGGCGCCCCCTACAGCCCATGCTATTGTATGGGACGTGGTGGAACTCTTGGTGGACTTCCGGACCCCTCTGGAACCTTCTGGAAACTTCGCGGTACAATACCGAAAAATCTGAACTTTTTCCGGAACCCCGATAACAACTTCCATATATAAATCTTTACGCTTGGGCCATTCCAGAACTCCTCATGATGTCCGGGATCTCATTCGAGACTCCGAACAACCTTCAATCACCAACGTTAATAACTCGTTACTACACTGGTTCTACAAAACGTTAAGCATGCGACCCTATGGGTTCGAGAATCATGTAGACATGACCGAGACACCTCTCCGGTCAATAACCAATAGCGGGGCCCGGATGCCCATATTGGTTCCTACATATTCCACGAAGATCTTTATTGGTTGAACCCCGATGTTGAGGATCCAGTTACTCCCGTATGCAATTCCCTTTTTGTCCGGCGATATGTTGCTCGCCCGAGATTTGATCGTCGGTATCTCCATACTATTGACACCAGATTTTGGCATGGTGCAAGATGCAATTAAGATGGCCTCAAATGAAAAGGGTTTCAACATGAAAAACTTTTGTATCATGAAATTGAGCAACTTTGTTGTTTGACTCATCACCATACGGCCTCATTTGAGGAGCCGAAACTGTGTTCAGAGTTCTAAAATTTTATGTTCAAATCACTGTTTGGCTGATTACACCACCAAGAAGGCTTCATTTGAAAAAATGATCTGCATGAATTGTCTTCGTCTCGTCAAAATGGTCGATTTTGATAGAAAAATCGTCCCGATACGAGTTCGTATGCAAAAGTTAGAGGCAACACTCTGTGGACCGGCCATGATGAAAAAGTGGCGCGAGGTACGAGACACCCACCTAGGTGATGTCTGATGGGTCACGCGAGCTATTTGGCCTTTGTTTGTTATGGACGCTTGCTGGTTTTGAATGCTTGCCGGTTTTGAATGCTTGCCAGTTTCGAGTGCTTGCCGGTTTTGAATGCTTGCCGGTTTTGAATGCTTGCTGATTTTTGAATGCTTGCCGGTTTTGAGTGAAGGGCTTACCGACGTGAAAAATTTACCGACGTGGAAAGCTTGCCGGCGTGAAAATCTTGCTGGCAGTATGAAAAGCTTGCCGGCATGGAAAGCTTGCCGGCATGAAAAGCTTGCCAGAAACTGTTAGGACAAATCCGACCAGAAGCTGAAGATGGGCCGAAAAGATTATCTAGATGGCCTCGCGTGAAAAAGTGCTCTACACAGAAGTTGCAACATTGAAATGGTCAACTTTGCTTTTGGAGTCATCATCATCTGAGATAGTATACGGCCTGCAAGGTTGCTACAAAACTCGTACAGACAGGAAATTGCATGATCAAGTCCGATAAGAAGTAAAAGATGGCCCCGTGGGGTATTTAGCATGGCCTCGAATCAAAAAACGTTTAACATGAAAGTTGTTCATCTCATCGAAACGGTCAAATTTGCTTATGGTATAACCTTCATCCGAGGTCATTTGTGGCCTGTGAGAGTCAAAAACCAAACTATTGTCTCAGACTTACCTAAATCTGAGTTCGGGTAATTTTAGAAAGATTTGGACAGGGATTTGAGTCATTTTCTTGTACGGGGAGTCCAGCCGCCTCATAGATAGATGGGAGGCGACGACCAATTGAACAACACACAATTGAACAAATTAATATATTGATTTTTCATCTATGTTTTATCTCTTCACCGCTTTTTCTCTCTCATTCTTCGTTGTTCTTTGTGTTTGAGAGCTGCGAATCCCGAGGCTCTAGGGGTGAGAGAATCGACCTAGGTCAGCCCATAGACGCCACACTCCCTAACAGGGTCCCTCTCGGGCGTGCGGGGTATCGGTTTGCAAAAGCACCCGCCGATTGTCTTGCTTATCGCGCTGTCGGTCGAGTCTCCTTCAACGTGAGGTGCGGTGCATCACCCCCATCGTCGAGGGTACACGTGATGTGTTTGTGTCTCAACACACTTTTTAGCGACTCCGCTGGGTACTGAACGTCAATCATCATCATCATCATCCACCATGTCTGATCTTCCCAAGCCATCTGAAGTAGACGTTGATAACATCATTAAGCCCAGTCTTGATGAACTATCGGCCGATCATCGCCAAATCTATGAGGAGTACAAGAAGGCGCACGATGAGAAGGATTTACAGGAGTTCCTTGGGAACTTTAAGAAGGATTGCCAAGGCAATATATCACTCTGATTGGAGAAATCAAGTTCCTCCTTTTCAAGCCGAGTAGGTTAAATCCTCTGTGTGCACTACATTTTCTCCTGGACAACGGGTTGAGATTGAGATTTGTATTGCTAATGGTAATAATCTGGTTTATCAAACTTTCATAGAAGATAGCAACGCTCATAAATACATGCATCAATCATCTAGTGGTAATGTTGGCGTGCCTGCTAGCGTGTAAAACCCTAATCTGGCTTTACCTCTTTCATCGGCACTCTAGTATCGATGACCTATTTTCCTACACATACAAATCAAATTATGGCTGCACCCATTAATCCTGTCATGAATATGCCAAATTCGGTGGAAACACCGGACCACACCCTACCTATAGGTGCAAACGTTGCTAGGCCACAACCGAACTATGGTTCGGTGTACATGCCACAGATCCTACCTACAGCTAGAATTCCTACTCCACTTATGCCGCTGCAGCAAGCTTCATCGTCTACTACGGGCGATGCTCTAGTTAATTTTAGAGAAGAGAGGTCTATGATGCTTCGGGAAAATTTTGGTGTTGAATTACCTAGGAATCAGATTTACCAAAAACCGTATCCCCGAGTACTTTGATGCAATCCAGTGCCCTCCGGGATATAAAATTCCAGACTTTGTTAAGTTCAATGGAGAGGGCACAAAAACCACATGTGAGCATGTTAGTCAATACTTGGCACAATTAGGTGAAGCAAGCTCACTAAATGAATTGAAAGTGTGTTTATTTCCTTTATCATTGACTGGCACCGCATTTTCATGGTTTTCTTCTTTGCCACATGGTTCTATTCGTGTATGGTCTAGCTAGAACAGAAATTTCATGGTCGTTTTTATGGCGGCGATAATGAACTTAAGTTGTCACATCTTACATCAGTTAAGCAAAAGCATGATGAATCAGTCCCCGATTACGTCAAGAGATTTAGATATGCAAAAAAAGGTGCTATAGTGGTGATAACCAAGAGAGATTTGGTTCATCTTGTGCTTAGTGGTTTGAGAATTCACATTAGAGAAAATCTAGAAGGTTATGAGTTTTTAAATATCAACCAAGTCTTAAAAAGTGCTTTGGCTCAGAAAAGCCGAAGCAAAGATCTAAAAGAAGTGCATAGATATAAAGCTGATCATCCTAAGATGAATATGGTTGAATATGATAGTGATCACTCGGACAATGATGGTGATTGAGGGAGTCATGGACTAAGGGGTCCTCGGGGCATCAATCCCTCACGTATGGGCCGGACTAGTGGGTCGTAGCGAGGCTTTAGCCGAAGATCTTTGAGGCCATGGCGTGCCCTCCAAGTCGAGGCCTACGTGATCTTTCTTTCATTGTAAACCGACTTCATGTAACCCTAACCCTATCGGTGTCTATATAAACCGAGGGTTTTAGTCATTAGGGCTAGAGCTACATTCATCACCTCATACCTTAGGGTTTAGCTCGCCTGATCTCGAGGTAGATATACTCTGTAACCTTACCATACATCAAATACAATCAAGCAGGACATAGGGTTTTAGCTCTTCGAGAGGGCCCAAACCTGGGTAAATACCGTGTTCATCGTCCCTTGTTCCCTATCGATCCTAGATCCACAGCTCGGGACCCCCTACCTGAGATCCGACGATTTTGACACCGACATTAGTGCTATCATTGAGAGTTCCGTTGTTGGGTCATCGAGAGGGTCGATAGCTCAACTGGTCATTGGAGACCCCACCCACGTCGAGGGCATCTTCGCCCCCGGCCAACTCTTCATAGTCGGCAACATATTATTGTGCACCGGTCCTACTGGTCATATGGACCAGATCGAAGACCTCGCCCCTATGAGGGGACTCGCTGACCCAGAGGCGTTGACCCCAGGGCCAGCAAACCCAAAGGAATTAAGTGCTACCCAGAGCTCGGCCTCAAAGCTAACCGCCCGCGAGGTCTCCGACTGAACGCCTGGAGGATTCATTTCCACGTGTGCCTATTCGGTGGACCGCTTGGCAAGTCAATTCCGCGCCATGGGAATACCCATTAGCAAGCCGACGACTTATGATCGGATCGGGCTTAAACCCAACAGTCGAGAATCAATACCCCCTCCCTGGTCACACACCTCGTCGCCACCGTCGAAGAGGCCGTGGAAGGGGCGCAAACCCCTAGGCTGAAAACGGTGTACACCCAGATCCCCAGCTCGGAGTCCTATACCAGCCTGGAAGGAAGCCCGAATCCAAGCCGTAGAACAAGATCCAGTCTCGAGCCGACCCAGTCGCACATCGGTCCAGGTCCGAATCTCGCGCGACTAGAGTTGGACACAAATTAGCCTCTCATGGAGAGTAATCCAGATCCGCAGTAGATGGGAATCTCTAAATTTTCCCACCCGCCCTCCGCACAAAGTACTCCCCGGATGGAGTAAATCCGGACGCATGGGATCTCATGTACGTCAAACAGCAACCAACGAAACAGTGCATCATTACTGGGCTAGATTTCTCTTGGTAAAAACAAAGTGGTGGCTTGCCACGACAAGCAGGTAATCAAAGCTTTCCGATTCACCTGCAAACTACGTTGCACGGATACTTGGATACGTATCGGATACGGGATACGGGGATACGCCCAATATGTCAATTTTCTAAAAACATGGATACGGGGATACGTTTATGTATAGATGTTACATATATTAATTATTACAAATATGAAGAAAAAAAATTAAGGAGCTTCTAGATCAAAGCATGCCTCAATACGATTACCCCTTTCTTTTCTTGCACTTAGTCCACTTCCATTAACTCGCAGTGAGATTTGACTAGGTTTGCTGTTTTAATCAATGCATAGACTCTCTCTTGCTCACCCTTCAATTGAATAAAAAACATTGACATACATGTTTTCACATGAGCTCACGCCCATGTTGGAAATCTTCAAAGGTGTGCCTTTATTATTGAGGGGATTTCACGTCGAACGAGGGGTTTCAGGTATCCGAATCGTATCGCAGAAGTATCCTAGGAGTATCAAACATTATTTTCTTTTTTTTAAATCAAAATATCAAGGGATACTTACGGGATACGTATCGGGAAGTATCGGGGCAGTATCCGAGTATCGGGGCAGTATCCGGCTGGATACGTGCAATTTCTGAAGTATCCGCGCAACATAGCCTGCAAAGACGAGGGCCTCCTGAATGCCCTTGCCCGTCACCGAGTACAAAGCTTCACTGAACTATCAGACATGGTGCGCAAATACTGCGCCATGGAAAATGCATGGATGATACAACAGATGGGCACATAGCCACCGCCCGCCACACAGCACAAACAGACTCACATCAAACGAGCATACACGCGGTGGTCGCCCGAACATGAGCCCATGGAAAAGAAGACCAGACCTTGATCGGTCTTGGACGAGTTGCTGGATAAGCCATGCCCGATACACTCGTCCCTACTAGATACAAACCCAACCCACAGACTTCGAGCCTGTTCAGTGGTAATGCAAGTGGCCAAACACGGGGAATCAATCTTGGGCCTCACACCCTTAGACAGGCGGCCCGCGATGCCACCGCAGGACCACAACATCCTGACTGTCTACGAGACATTCTCCTCAAAAAGTAAAAGGAAAAAAGCCCTTCGAGAGCTCGGCCAGATCTATCGAGTGACGGCCACACAGTCATGGGCTGCCACGCATGTCACCTTCGACGAGAAGGACGAACTAAGACCTCGAACCAATCACGCACCCGCCGCACTAGTCCTCGACCCCGTCGTCGACGGCTTCAGGCTAACTAAAGTGTTGATGGACGGAGGCAGCGGCCTCAACCTCATCTATGAGGATACTCTCGACAAAATGCATTTTGACAAGTCTCGCATCGAACGCAGTCATACCACATTTCGAGGAATAATCCCTGGCAGGAAAGCACATTGTTCGAGACACATAACCTTGGATGTTGTATTCGGCACACCCGACAACCGCAGATCCAAACCCCTGCTATTCCACATCATGCCCTTCCGTAGTGGATACCACCACTTGTTAGGACGTGAGGCATTCTCGAGATTTCAGGCTATACCACATTACGGGTATATGAAACTCAAAATGCCAGGGCCCAACAGGGTGATTTCACTCGAAAGCGACCCGAGCAAAGCCGTGTGAGCCAAAAACAAGATGGCATCCCTTGCCCTCGAGGCACTATCCGAGACCCTCGCGACCGAAGAGTTGACAACACTCCACACTACAGTTAACAGGGATGATGTGGTCCTCAGTAAAAGCCCAAAATCCACGTCATTCAAGCCAATAGATGAAATAGTTAAATTTCAAGTGCACTCGATGGATCCCAACAAAACGGCGTCCATAGGAGCACAGCTGGACCCCACAGTTGACGAGGCACTAAGAGCATTCTTACGTGAGAACTTGGAGATCTTTGCCTGACACCCTTCAGATATGCCAGGAATCCCACGCAGGCTCGCAGAGCATAGCCTAAACATCATGAAAGGCTTTAAGGCGGTGAAACAGGCTCTACGCTGGTTTTCCGAACCCAAGCGACCGCGAGATTAAAATCCCGAGTGGTTAGCAAATCTGGTCATGGTGCTTAAGAAGGACAAGTCCTGGCGATTATGTGTCGATTTCAAAGACCTCAATAAGGCCTGCCCCAAGGATCCCTTCCCCCTGGTAAGAATAGACCAGATCATCGACGTTACCGCCGGACACGACTCGTTATGCTTCCTTGATGCATACTCCGGCTATCATCAGATTAAAATGAAGGAATCCGACCAAGCGGCAACCGCATTTATCACTCCGTACGGGCCCTTCTATTTTAATACAATGCCTTTCGGGCTAAAGAATGCAGGAGCCACATATCAGTGCATGATTCAAACATGCCTTGAATAGAAAATCGGCAAAATGGCCGAGGCCTACATGGACGATGTGGTCATTAAAACCAAAAACATCAACCAACTTGTAGATGACCTTCATCAAACCTTCGACAACTTACAAGCTTATGATATACGGCTCAACCCGAACAAATGTGTCTTTGGGGTCCCTGCCAGAAAACTACTCGGATTTATCGTCTCCCATATAGGAATCGAGGCTAATCCGGCCAAAATCAGAGCTTTGTCCCAGCTTGCAATACCAACAGAGCTCAAACACGTCCAAACACTTGCAGGCTGTGTAGCAGCTTTGAGCCGCTTCATATCCCGTCTAGGAGAAAAGGCACTGCCGATCTACAAACTGCTCAAAAAGACCAAGAACTTCAAGTGGACAGACGAAGCAACCACGACAATGGAAGAAATTAAAATGCTTATGGCCGGCAATCCCATCTTGACCGCGCCAGGCATCGGCGAGCCCATGCTGCTATATATGTCAGCCATGAACCAAGTGGTCAGTGCAGTGCTCATCATGGAGCGGGAATCTGAAGGCCGCAAATTCCAAGTCCAGAAGCTGGTCTATTATGTTTCCGAAGTACTCACGCCGTGCAAATCTCGATACCCACACTATCAAAAGATAGCCTACACGGTCTTCATGGCGTCCAGAAAGCTACAACACTACTTTTAGGTATGCTCGATCACCATGGCATCGCAGGTCCCCTTGAATGACATGATCAATAACAGGGACGCCACGGGCCGCATCACCAAATGGGCCATCGAGCTCCTTCCTTTCGAAATGACATACAAACCACGCCAAGTTGTAAAATCTCAGGTGCTGGCTGATTTCATAGCCGAATGGACCAAGGCCGAACTGCCCCAGGAATACAGTACATATTCACATTGGACTATGTACTTCGACGACTCAAAAATGTTAGCCGGACTGGGGGCTGGGGTAATTCTCATCTCCCCCACATGTGACACTGTTCGGTACGTTATGCAAATCATGTACATGGACTCCAATAACGCAGCCAAATACGAAAAACAATTGCATGGTCTTCGGATGGCCACGTCAATGGGGGTACGACGCCTCGAAGTAAGGGGAGATTCAAATTTAGCGATCTCCCATGTCAACAACAAATTCGACGCCAAGGACCCCAAGATGGCAGCATATAGGAATGCCATCCTCTGGATATCGGCCCGTTTCGAGGGCCTAGAATTCCACCATGTCTCTAGAGACAGCAACCAAGCCGCGGACATCCTCGCTCGTATGGGCGCGAAGTTGGATCCAATTCCCAAAAACAAATTCCTTGAGCGAATCTTTAAGCCCTCCGTTGTATGGCAAGATAAGGACAATGGCGCACCAGCCAACGAGCCGGCCCAAACTGTCACCTCGGAAGGCGAACCCGACGATCACATTGTCGATAGTTCTGCACTCGAGGAAACACCAATCGCTCCTTGGACCGAACCCCTGCTTGCCTACCTCCTACACAAGAGCTACCTAGTGATCAGACAGAAGCACGACGTATAGTCCGGCGCTCCAAAGCATACAAGGTTCACGAAGGCAGGCTCTATAAAGGAGCACCACGGGGGTCTTGCAAAGATGTATCTCCGAAGAAGAAGGGTAACAACTCCTAGCAGAAATACACGCTGGCATGGGTGGCCACCACGCGGCAGCTCAGGCCCTAATTAGCAAGGCTTTCCAATCAGGGTTCTTCTGGCCACACCCCGTGAAGATGCCCGTACACTAATCCAGCACTGCATCGGATGCTAATTGTTTGCAAATCAAAGCCATATGCCCCCACAACTCTTCAGACGATACCGACAACGTGGCCATTTGCGGTCTGTGGGCTCAATATGGTTGGGCCACTCAAAGGGGGAACAAAGAAAAAGAAGTACTTACTGTTCATGGTTGACAAATTAACCAAGTGGATCGAGGCCAGGCCAGTCACTTCGGCGGAAGCCGGACCGGTTGTCGACTTCTTATCTATGTCGTACACCATTATGGTGTCCCCCATAGCATAATTACCAGTAATGGTACCAACTTCACTGCCCCAGGAGGTCAAAAACGGGTGCGGCGAAATGTGCATCAAGCTCAACTACACTTCCGTGTACCACCCACAAACCAACGGACAAGTCGAACTGGACAACGGGCTAATTATGAGCGGCATCAAGCCTCGCCTGGTCCTATCACTAAAGCAATCGGATTTCCATTGGGTTGAGGACTAGACTCCGTACTATGGGGGTTGCGCACTACTCCTAACCGATCAGATACACCATTATTTATGGTATACGGTGCGGAAGCAGTCCTCCCATGCGACCTCATCCATGACGCACCTAGAGTGCGCATGTACGAAGAAAGGGAAGCCAAGTTGGATTGGCAAGATGATCTGGACGCTCTCAAAGAAGAGCGGGACATAGCCTGAGCTCGATCTGCATTCTACCAGCAGCAAGCACGGCACTATCAAAACCGTGAAGTCCGGGCGAAGACATACAACATGGGCGACCTTGTCCTCCGACTCCCTAAGAAGCAGAAGCATAAGCTTTCGCCCCAATGGGAGGGCTCGTTCATCGTCGACGAAGTACTAATAGGAGGAGTGTATCGCCTTCGCCACCCTTCGACGACTTCCTCGAACCGAACCCATGGAACGCAGCTCGACTGCGGTGCTTTTATGCTTAGGTCCGGTATCTCCATTGGCATCCCCTCCTCCTTCGATTACTTTCCCTTTGATTGTGCGACATCGCGGGTGTTCGGATAAACCGAACCACACTAATATCAAATGTAATACCCAGCTTCATGCGGGGGCTTCTTTTAGCGGAGCCGAACAACACAATTAACATGAATTGCATTTCAATTTGCAACCTTATGATACATGTCAAGCCATTATATGCACTTATTTGTCTTCAGATCTTTGCCATGCTGGGTTGCTTGGCTCCTATGTTTACCCCTATGTTCCCGACTGTTCGGCTAGGGAGTAAAGGGAGCACCTCTGTGATTGTTACGACCGGGTCATCCGGGACCGTACCTCAGACGGGTGAAGCCAAAAGCTAGCGGTCTTAGAGGACATACTAACTCGGCCTCAAGAGAAGTGGGTATAGCCTTGAGCTCACCACCACGTTTCTTTGAAACCATTAGTTTCCCTTGATTATGTATATCCGGACTATGAATTTTTATACCTGAAGAAAGGAACCCTTGGAGGAACTATTTTCATCGGAAGATATTTCTTACGTCAAAAAGTAATATAACATAACTCTTCGCATAAGCTTTTTCTGTTCGCACCAGATGGCCGAATTGCCTGGTTACCCAAATTGTCGCCTTGTTTCCAACGACACATAGTACAGAACACTTCTCGATCACTGGTCGGGGAGGTTGAAGCCGATGGTCGGTTAAGACAAAATTCTTTAAAAAACCCGCGGATTGAGGTGGACCAATGTAAAGTACATAGATACATAGAATTGGCAAAGCTACTCTTGATCGACATTGTCTATTGAAAGTGCGTTATATCGACTAGAGGGGGGGTGAATAGGCGATTTTTATGAAATTCTTCACTGAGGAATTTGCCGGTGAGGAAATTCCTTAGCGAAGAACTATTTGCAATGAATAAGTACTCAGAGGTAAACATAACAGATTACACACATAGTCGGCATGATGAAATGAAGACTAGAGCAGAGTACGAGAAGCGTAAACACGGGATAACAAGATGAAGACAAAGCAGTGAAGAAATTGAACGAGGAATTTGTGAAAGTCTTGATCAAAGTCTTGAAACACGATATGAACAACGAGCAACACGAAATGAGGAATGAATGAGTTGAGGAAATAGAACCGGTCGGTTGGTGAAGACAATGATTTGGTAGACCAGTTCAAGCTATTTGTCTCGGTTATGCGTCTGGTTGGAGCGGTGAGTATTTAAACTCGAGGACACAGATCCGGACACCCGATCTCGAGCCGCAACTCAGGACACCCGATCCTCACCGTATTCTCCTTGAACTAAGACCACGCAGGCCTCGTCCAATCACTCGTGGTAAGTCTTGGTGACTTCCAAACCTTCACAGACTTGGTCACTCGGCGATCCACAATTCCTCTTGGATGCTCTAGACCTTGGCGCCTAACCGTGCGGAAGAAGCACATCTTCAAAGGTAACAAGCGTCGGATCCACGCAGGATCAATTTCTTCAGTGATGCTCAATCACTCGGGGTTTTTGTGGGGGTTTGGTTTTGGATTTTCCTCACTTGATGATTTTCGCTCAAAGTCCTCGGAGGATGGGTTGCTCTCAAATGACAAGTGTCAAGTTCTCTCGGAGCAGCCAACCAGCTAGTGGTTGTAGGGGGCTGTAGGAACGAAAGTATGTCTAGAGGGGGGGTGATTAGACTACTTGACAATATAAAAATTAAGCCTTTTGATAAAGACAAGTTTTTGGCAGATTCACAATGATGATCAAGTCAAGTATCACCCTACACATGCAATTCTAGAGTATAGGCAGCGGAAAGTAAATTGCACATGTAGTAAAGAGGGGTGGAGAAGAGCAAACGCAATTTGGAGACACGGAGATTTTTCTCGTGGTTCCGATAGGTGGTGCTATCGTCAATCCACGTTGATGGAGACTTCAACCCACGGAGGGTAGCAGGCTGCGAGAGTCCACGGAGGGCTCCACCCACGAAGGGTCCACGAAGAAGCAACCTTGTCTATGCCATCATGGCCTATGCCCATGGAGGGCTAGCCTTACTCGGGTAGATCTTCACGAAGTAGGCGATCTCCTTGCCCTTACAAACTTCTTGGTTCAACTCCACATCTTGTGGAGGCTCCCAAGCGACACCTAACCAATCTAGGAGGCACCACACTCCAAAAGGTAATAGATGGTGTTGGTGATGATGAACTCCTTGCTCTTGTGCTTCAAATGATAATCTCCCCAACACTCAACTCTCCTCACCGATTTGGCTGTGGTGGAAGAAAGGATTGAGTGGAAAGCAACTTGGGAAGGCTAGAGATCAAGCTTCATATGGTGGGAGTGGAGCAACTTGATCTCAACACAAGGGTAGGTAGTTTTCTTCTCGAAATGTAAGGTAGGAGTGGTAGTTCTTTCGATGGCTCTCTCCACGAATGAAGAGGGGTGGAGGGTATTTATAGCCTCCACACAAAATCCAACCGTTACACACATTTGACCAATCTCGGTCAGACCGAAGTTGACAACTCGGTGAGACCGAAAGTTCAAAACATGTGAACGTTGGGATTTTCGGTGGGACCGAAAATACAATCTCGGTGAGTCCGATTCGTCCAAAGACATGAGCTTGCCAATCTCGGTGGGACCGACTTCATCATCTCGGTGACACCGATTTGATGACAGAAGGTTACAGAAGCTTGGCAACTCAAGTTTCGGTGAGACCGAGTTCGAAATCGGAAAATCCGAGATTTCTAGGGTTTGGCTATATGGTGAGGTGGTTCATCTCGGTGTGGTGAGTTTAGGAAATCGGTGGGACCGAGATTACTTATGAGTGTATAATGGAAGTGAGAGTTGCGATAGTTTAGGAGATGTATCACTAAGCACTTTGAGCAACGGATCATTATCATAACCTCATCCCTTTTAATAGTATTGGCTTTCCTATGGACTCAATGTGATCTTGGATCACTAAACCAAAAATGGAGTCTTGAGCTTTTGCCAATGCTTGCCTTAGCATTTTGGGGGTCCACTTCTTGAGTCCTTGCCATTCCCATATCAACGAACTTTCTGAAATGATTCTCAAGTAACTATTAGTTCAATGATATATATGTTGTTATTAATTACCAAAACCACCCGGGATTAGTTGCACTTTCAATCTCCCCTTTTGGTAATTGATGACAACATATAGATCAAAGCTTCGACATAGGATATAATCAATGAATAATATAAATCGCTTTGAGAAGTATGTGATAAGCAAGAGCTCCCCTAAATTTGTGCATTATTTAAGATTTGCGTTTGAATGCAAATGCACAATCGATTAGGATCATGGGTCACTCTTCCATGTCACATACATCTTGGTGGAGCGCACAAAATGATAAGAATGAATAGCATGCACCCAATCACCAAGACATGAGTAAATGGTCATACAAGATATGAATAGCATATGATAAGCATTAAGCACACATTAAAGCATAATGCGACCAAGCACTCATTAAGGTAGAATGAAACGTAGTATCAAACACACGTAATGTCGGAAAATCAAAAGTATCTCAAAGAAACCGCAAATGAGCGAAAGAGCAAAAGCGCAAAGACAAAGGCACTTTCTCTCTCGAAGTCCTATGATCTATACAATTTCTCCCCTTTGGCAACAAGTTACCAAAAGTTCGAAAAGGCATAGAGCTAAGCGTCACTTTGGGGACTCTGCTGGCGGCTCTCTGCAGGTTGATGTTGGAGTTGAGATGGCAGCATCTGCGAAGACTTCTGCTGATGTCTGTGGAGCTGGAGGAGTAGTCCTTTGGAGCTGGAGCTGGAGCAACCGATGGAGCTGTGGGAGGTCTTGAGGCTGTAGTCCCGTGTGCATCCTTTGGAATAGCGGTGATCGGGTCTGTGGGAACCGGAGCGATCTGTTCATAAGCATCTGGACTAGGTCATCCTGCATCTCACGCATGAGCTCTTCCTTCTCCCTCTTCACTTCCTCAATATTTGCCTCAAGCTTGTTGACAATTACTTGCACTTCAGTCAGCTTCACATCCAGAGCATGGATCTTATCTTCAACAATCCTCTCAAGGCTCTCCGAGGCTGTACAATCTTGGCAGGCGTTGCTCAATCCTTTGGGTAGCTTCAAGTAGCTGCTCTCCAACACTCTTGGGTTTAGCTGCTGCTGCTGCTTTCCTTCTCGCTTTGGCTTTCTTGGCAGCCTCAATCTTTGCTTGACCTTCAACCGACGTTGGATCCTCCTCATCCATCACAACAACATTGTCCTCATGCTCAGCTGCGGTGGCAAGTGTGGTCTATCCAACAAGTATGTGCCCGTGCCAAACTTGGCATTGATAAGCATCTGAATATGCGGGAAATCCACATGACCTCTTACGTCACCGCAGTCCTCTTGATGGTCTCAACTATTAAGTCCATCACCTTGAAAGGTGCCTTCTCATCAAGTATATGCAGCATGTTGATAGAGTATCCTCGATCATGCGATGATCTCGGACTTGGGCATCAAGGTATGCCACGAGAATAGTGTTTGTGGTAGGTAGACCTGCTGGAGATAATACATCGAGCCGAGCTTCGATTCCTACATCTTTTCTTGGAACCTCTTTGTACATATTCTTCATAGATTCATGGTTCTTCTTGGGAATACCATACACATCAACATCATCCTCTCTTGCACCGGAGCATTCGAAGTTCTGCCCATTCTGCAGCAGTTGAAGAGAATCTTTGGCCTTCAGTCATCCATGTGATCTTTCCATCCGATAGAAATGAGTCAGTGGCATAGAATTGCATGATCATTTCATCATTCCAACTGGTCAACTTCGACCTACAAAGTCTGCAACACCACATGCGGTGAAGCTCTCATGCACATGTGGAAAGAAGTCTCTGTGCTCTTCATTTGTCAATGTATGCCCGATCAACGTGTCGAGTGTATGCAACTATGGGCTTCTTGTCCATCGGCCTGAGTCTCATAGAAGTCCTGCTTTGCTCTCGGTGTGGAATCTTGGATCAACAGCAGTTCTTCTCCTCACAACATATGGATCAGCTTGTCTCCATAGCACAGAGACCTCTATGCTTCCTTTCCTTCATGTTCTCGGCTTGAGGATGAGCATCATTGTGAAGTGGCGTTTACGCCGAAGTTTCAAAGAAACTGGTGCCTCATCATCGACACACACGGTGGCACATCATCTTTCTTCTTCTCTGGTGGAATGTTCTGACTGTTTTTCTTGGGCTTGGCAGCAGGCTTTGCTGGAGCTGCCTTGACTGGAGCAGATTGCTTGGGCTTAGAAGTGGCTCCTGCCCTGATGGCATCACCCATGAGCTTAGGCTTCTGAGGAGGAGGCTGGGGTGCTTTCTCATCCTCATCTTCCTCTGCTGCATCATCATGCACAATCCTCTTCCTCTTGGAAGTTTTCTTCACCTTGCTTGTAGTTTCCTCTTCCAAACTCAGCTTCTTAGCAATAGTGGATTCCTTCACTTTCCTGGTGCCTTTCTTGGTTTGCTGCCCTTGAGGTTCTTTGGCAACAACTTTTCTCTTTGGCTTGGAGGAGACCTCTTCCTCAACAATGAAATCAGAATCCTCTTCATCAGAGTTCCTCTTCTTTACGCCCTGTGGCTGCAGGAGGCAAACCACTTGGTGTACTCCTCTCACCATCATCGATGAGCTTTGGACTCGGGACTAGTGCACGCCTCGGAATATCTTCAATAGGTGACTCGACTGTTACGGCTGTCATCGCATCCGACATGGTGACAACTTTGTGAATAGATAAGGTGTAGGCGAGTAGAAGAGTTATCACAAACTGCGAAGTTTTTGCAAACAAAATGAGTTCAAATTTCAGTTTTAGGTTTTCACGAAGACATTTGGTCGGACCGAGTTTAAAATTCGTGAATCCGAAGTGTTCAAACAGAAGCATTCACACCACTTTCGGTTGGACGAAGTGGGTTTCGATCTGCCGAAAACACTAGGGTTTCACTAAATCCTCATTTCGGTCACACCGATTTGCACAACTTCAGTTGAACCGAAAAGTGCCTTTACAATGGCGAGAGGCCAAATCGGTCATACCGAGAATGTAAAATCGGTCTCACCGAGATGTGTTCGCGGAAACCTAACCTAAAACTTTTACTCGAATCTAGTCCAAAAGACTAATCTGGTGTTAGGAAGATTTCAAGCGTGGCAAGAAACTAGGCAAACCAAGCGTGCATTGAATCGGAGATGGGAGCACGAGTGGGATCGAAACTCACCCTAACTTGGTGGAGTTTCTCTCTGGCGCAACGGCGCGGAGAAGATGTCCGTTGACGGCGACGGAGACTGCGGCGGGCGCCTGAGCGGCAACGGAGGCGATCCGGAGACCACGGCGGCGGCAAGAAGGGGTGTGGGGCGAGGCGTTTTGAAGTAGAAATCAGCGCGCCCCTCGGAGTTTATATACCCTTTGTCGGTGGGACCGAGTTGTAAAACTTCGGTGGCACCGAGATGGATAACTGCAGGCGATTACACACTTCGATCACGCCGAAATTCACAACTTCGGTTTCACCGAGGTGAAAACCTAGATCAATCCAAATGCTTTCGGTTTGACCGAGTTTGAGTGGGTTGGTCGACCAAAATCACTTAGAAGGTTTTGGAAGTTTAGCCTTTGACGGATCGGTGGCTCCGAGTGCTCCTCACTCGGAGGGTCCGAAAATGACTTGTTCAAAGTTTGTGATGTAAGCATGAATAGAATTTGAGACAAGACAGCATAGATAGCTAGGGGAGGTACTTAGGCATTCTTGTCCATCCATTTGGTCAGAAAAAACAAAACGACCAAAGCAACAAATGGATGTCCTTGAATGGATAAAATCATGCATCCAACATGCTCACACAATAAGATAGCAAATGAAATATGTGTCAAACATGCACCAACAAAAACTCTAGCTACTATCACACAATTTGTCGATGACTAGGTCATCTATATATGAGTATATTGACTTAGGAGTCAAATGAGAACATTTGATCATAGGTCATACTCATCGTTTAAGCACAAGTGGGGTTACCACTTTTACATAAAGCATTGATGTGTTCACATCATTTGAAGATGCTTTAGCTCAATTCTTTAGAGCAAAGCTCCCCCTAGATGTGAGAACCCCTTTTAAAGGGTCAAACTAACCTTGGGTTGTCGTAGAAGACTTCATGTAGATGTTGAAGATGTGGATGCTCAATATTGATGAAGATCATCAAGAGTTGGGAGCAATCCTTTGGATTCGGGCACTTTCAATACCTACATGGGTTAGTCCCACAAGGAACAAACAAGGATATCCATGGACATAGATTGATGTACACAATAGATGATGTCCATGAAAGCAATGATTACCTTGTCCCTTGACTTACCAACAAGAGGGTTTGTGACTCCATGAACTAGTGCAAGATGTGGAAGTTGATTGCACAAGTTCTTGCCAAAAGAATGTGAGTGAAGTATGTTGGCGGAGTCACCCTCAAGAACTCTCTAGTTCTTCTTCTTCGGGATCCACATCATCTTGATGGGAATCCTTGGGGTTGTAGTTGAGCTTGACGAAGTAGAACTTGATGTTTCCTTGGGAACCCACTTGACCATGGCTTTAGGTGCTTCAATAAATGCATCAATCTCCTCTTGAAGCTTGTCCTTGCCTTTTAGCTTGTGGTCTTGTGGTGGAAGGTCATCTTGAGCTTGTTCCACATTGGAAGAAGTAGGATTATACTTCTCCTTTTGAGAAACAAACTTTGGAGTGGGATATTGACCTTCTTCCCATTCAACACCTTCGCGTTGAACTTTCGCTCAAAACCAATTCCTTGATTCTTCGGTGCCTTCCTTGCTTGCGAACAATTTCCTCAAAGTTCTTGCTTCCGGCAAGGCTCTTGTAGACACCTTTCTCTATAATCCCTTTCAATAAACTATTTTCTTGCTCAAGTGTAACTTGGCTTGAAACATTGTTAGTGGAATCAAGAGAACTACTAGAAGCAACAATATTGGATTTAGCATGGTTATTGTTACTACTAGATGAAGAATTTTTCTTATGCTTGTCATGCTTAGTTTTAATAGGTGGCAAGAAATTAGACAAGAGAAGTCGTTTGGCAAGATATGAAGAACTCTTCTTTGAAGATCGTCATTGATTGCTTTTAGGAACTCATGTTCTTGCTCTAGATTGAGCTTCTCGGCGTAGCTTCTCATGAGATCTTAGGAGCTCTCTATGATCTTCTTGAGTTGTTTCATGAGCTAACTTAAGAGTGTTTAGTTCTTTAGTTAGGCGCTCAATCTCCTTCATAGCATTGTCATTCGACTCTTCTCGACTATAAAGACTACTAGCATGTTCATCATTACTAGGCTCACTAGATTTGTCATGTAAAAGCTCATCTTCACCAAGCAAGTCATCCTCATCACTATCAAAGTCAATGAATTCAGGATGTGATACCTTGGGGCCTTTAGCCATGAAGCATCTTCCAATTCCCTCATTTGGTGAATCAAATAAGTCATAGGAGTTGGAGTTGGAGGACACGAGAGCAAGACCGCAACACCTTCATCTTTCTTTGTAGTCGGAGTTGGAGTGATAGCTTCTTTCGGATTGATTGTCGGAGTCGGGCCGAGACCCATTCACCTACATGAGCTTGATGTTTTCTTCTTGTGTAGCTCCTTGATGACTTGTCTTTCCTCTCCGAATCCTTGCTTCTCCGAGAGGTCTTCGTTCATAATGATCATCTCTACTCCTTCTCTCTTTCCGAGGTGACTCTTCTCTTGAGCTTCTTCTTCTTGAAGATTCTTCTTTTCTCTTGTGGGGCCGAACACTCATTTGAGTAATGTCCGGTCTTCCACAATTGTAGCATTCGATCACGACTAGAAGATCTCTTTTCATCATATGATCTAGACTTTGAGCTTCTCTCTTTGCTTCTACTCTTGTAGAATTTGTTGAAGTTCTTCACCATTAGGCTTATCTCTTCATTGGAAACTAGCTTGTCACTTGAGGTTGTGGGAGCATCAATTGTAGCTTTGTAAGCACCACTTGACTTGTTGTGAAGCTCTTCCTTATCTTTAAGTGTCATCTCATGAGCAACAATTCTTCCAATGACTTCGGTTGGCTTGAGGTTCTTGTAGTTTGGCATCATTTGGATCAAAGTGCACACGGTGTCATACTTTCCATCCAAAGCTCTGAGAATCTTCTTGATGATGAATCGGTCGGTCATTTCTTCGCTTCCTAAGCCGGCAATCTCATTTGTGATGAGAGCAAGCCTAGAGTACATTTCAGCGACTCCTTCACCTTCCTTCATCTTGAACTTGTCAAGTTGACCTTGAAGAACATCTAGCTTTGATTCATTCACGGACTCGGTACCTTCGTGCATTTCGACCAAAGTATCCCAAATCTCTTTTGCATTCTCAAGACGGCTGATTTTGTTGAAATCCTCGGGACACAAAGCATTGAAGAGAATGTCACAAGCTTGAGCATTGTTTTGCAACATCCGCAATTCATCCGTTGTAGCTTCACGATCCGGAACTTTTCCTTCCTCGAAGAATTCACCTTGCATACCAACACAAATAATGCCCCATGCGGCTGGGTTATGGCCAAGAATATGCATTTTCATTTTATGCTTCCAACTAGCAAAGTTTGTACCATCAAAGTAAGGACCTCTCTGAAAATTACCCTCACTAGACCATACTCTCCTAGGTTGTGAAACCAAGCTTATGGAGTCAATGCAATGAAACCAATACAATGGAGACCAAAGCTCGATACCACTTGTAGGATCGAAAGTATGTCTAGAGGGGGTGATTAGACTACTTGACAATATAAAAATTCAGCCTTTTGATAAAGACAAGTTTTTGGTAGATTCACAATGATGATCAAGTCAAGTATCACCCTACACATGCAATTCTAGAGTATAGGCAGCGGAAAGTAAATTGCACATGTAGTAAAGAGGGGTGGAGAAGAGCAAACGCAATTTGGAGACACGGAGATTTTTCTCGTGGTTCCGATAGGTGGTGCTATCGTCAATCCACGTTGATGGAGACTTCAACCCACGGAGGGTAACGGCTGCGAGAGTCCACGGAGGGCTCCACCCACGAAGGGTCCACGAAGAAGCAACCTTGTCTATGCCATCATGGCCTATGCCCACGGAGGGCTAGCCTTACTCGGGGTAGATCTTCACGAAGTAGGCGATCTCCTTGCCCTTACAAACTTCTTGGTTCAACTCCACATCTTGTGGAGGCTCCCAGCGACACCTAACCAATCTAGGAGGCACCACACTCCAAAAGGTAATAGATGGTGTTGGTGATGATGAACTCCTTGCTCTTGTGCTTCAAATGATAATCTCCTCAACACTCAACTCTCCTCACCGATTTGGCTGTGGTGGAAGAAAGGATTGAGTGGAAAGCAACTTGGGAAGGCTAGAGATCAAGCTTCATATGGTGGGAGTGGAGCAACTTGATCTCAACACAAGGGTAGGTAGTTTTCTTCTCGTAAATGCAAGGTAGGAGTGGTAGTTCTTTCGATGGCTCTCTCCACGAATGAAGAGGGGTGGAGGGTATTTATAGCCTCCACACAAAATCCAACCGTTACACACATTTGACCAATCTCGGTCGGACCGAAGTTGACAACTCGGTGAGACCGAAAGTTCAAAACATGTGAGCGTTGGGATTTTCGTGGGACCGAAAATACAATCTCGGTGAGTCCGATTCGTCCAAAGACATGAGCTTGCCAATCTCGGTGGGACCGACTTCATCATCTCGGTGACACCGATTTGATGACGAAGGTTCTGAAGCTTGGCAACTCAAGTTTGGTGAGACCGAGTTGAATCGGAAAATCCGAGATTTCTAGGGTTTGGCTATATGGTGAGGTGGTTCATCTCGGTGTGGTGAGTTTAGGAAATCGGTGGGACCGAGATTACTTATGAGTGTATAATGGAAGTGAGAGTTCTTGATAGTTTAGGAGATGTATCACTAAGCACTTTGAGCAACCAGATCATTATGATAACCTCATCCCTTTAATAGTATTGGCTTTCCTATGGACTCAATGTGATCTTGGATCACTAAACCAAAAATGGAGTCTTGAGCTTTTGCCAATGCTTGCCTTAGCATTTTGGGGGTCCACTTCTTGAGTCCTTGCCATTCCCATATCACTAAACTTTCTCAAATGATTCTCAAGTAACTATTAGTTCAATGATATATATGTTGTTATTAATTACCAAAACCACCCGGGATTAGTTGCACTTCGGTGGCTATTTATAGCCTAGGGAGCAGCCCGACATGATAAGACATAAATGCCCTTCAATGATATGACCGTTAGGTGGATAAGATATTTTGGTCCGCGCAAGACGCAAAGACAAAGAACGGTCGGAAATTTGACTTTCAAAGTCCTCGGGGCTATCATGTTCCTCATCAGTGTAGGCAATTCAGACATGGCGAATTCCTAACTCCTCGATCGAAAGAAGTCATCGGTGACCGGAAGAACTGCGTCTCACATCCTTTGAAGAATTTGACTGAACTATATGAGATTTCAATGGCTTCACTCGAAGGGATTGGTAGGTGTAGGATTTTGAGTTGAGCATCACATGGAAATTTTTCCTTAGTATTTCCTCAACCCCTTTAACAATCACGGTGTTTCCTATGACTCAAGAAAGAGAAAATGAAACTACGAAAACAAAAGTCTTCACGCTTCATATTCCTCGAATGAATATCAAGTCTTCATGGTCACACCAATTTCTTCACTTTCAAAGTCTTCAGAAAGTCTTCAGAATATCAAAGTCTTGATCGAAGAACTTCATTTTTAGGGTCGACTTTCTCTGTAAATATCAAACTCCTCATAGACATATAGACCTGTGTACACTCACAAACGCATCAGTTACTTAACCTATAAGTCTTCAATACACCAAAATCACTAAGGGGCACTAGATGCACTTACAACCTCCCCCTTTTTGGTGATTGATGACAACATAGGTTAAGTTTTCAACGGGGATAAACATATGAAGTGTAAATACTGATATTGAGGAATTTGATTGCAAGATATAGAAGAACTCCCCCTGAATATGTGCATAGTGAGGAATTTTCTTTTGAGACAATGCACATTTGAAGATTTGAATCATGGAGATCTCCCCCTATATCTTGTAATTCATACACGCATTTGATAAATATACTATGAAGAATTTGAAATGCATGATGAAATATGGTGCCTGATGAGATTCAGCATGCATGCAATAGTATTAACTAGGAATGAGCATGCGGAATATCACACCAAAGGTTTTAGAGCTCAAATATCACATTGAGCTTAGTGCTTCAAAAGCATCGAGCATAACACGATCAAAATCGAGCATCGAAGCACGATCAAAAGTATTAGAGCACGGTGCAA
The DNA here is from genome assembly GCA_021437245.1 of Aegilops speltoides. NCBI lineage: Eukaryota > Viridiplantae > Streptophyta > Magnoliopsida > Poales > Poaceae > Aegilops > Aegilops speltoides. The sequence goes on from CM038146.1 coordinate 108,997,021, forward strand.
AGTCGGCACAATGCACGATCAAAAGTATCGAGCACCATCGGTTTAAGATTACAACTCGATCCAATAAAAGTTTGGAAGAACGAGAGTTGTAACTTAATAAAACGCCCATAGTATAAACCGGCTTGAAGACTAACTCAGATTTCTCCCCTTTTTCATCAAATGACCAAAAGGATCGAAACCGAGGACTAACGCTCAAGATATTCAAGTCGATGGAGGCGCCCGGATTATCGGGGTTGGTTGTTGAAGTAGGGCTGCCGCGATGTCGTCCAAATCTTCAAATTCATCGGTTTAGCGATGAAGAATAAGAGCCGCCACCAAATCTGGAACTTTGACTCTCTTGAATTTCTTGAAGGTGGTGCGGACCGGTCATAAGCTTCACGAAGACCCATAGTCTTCAATTCTTCCGCGAGTAGTCATGATTGAGAACAGCCCAGTGCGGTTGAGGGTTTCATGAAGGTAATCTTGGTTTTCTTCACAAAGATTATGCGTTGAGGTCATATTATGAAGAATTGCAACAAATTGGCGCTTGACCCATTTCGATTGCGATCAACCTTCGATGAAAACGAGGAGTAACTCACGATCGGTCATCACCACAGGTCTTTGTGGCTTGAGGCTGTTTCTTGGTTGAGGTATTTGCGGCGGTATCATGTGTAGCGAGTCGCCATTGGTGGAATAAGATGCAGCTTTGCTGGCCCGACCATCAATGGACGAGTGCCTTCATCAATTACAATTTCTGCCTTGCCCTTGTCATCGATGATGAAATTGGTCGCTGAGGACTTCAATGGGCGGCGAGAAGCTGCCATGATTGAGTGTCGACCTTGTAGTTGGTGAAGATCTTGCCCTTATGAATCTCATGATCCAAAGCGCATATGGCTTCAACTCAAAAGGTGACATTGCAATATTGGCGAGTCCTCATGAAGAAATCATGGAAGTTGATTTGGAACGCCATGAATGATATTGTAAAGCATGTTCTTCATGATGCCAACGACATCTTCATCCTTTGAGTCGTGGCCTTTGATTGGACTCATAGTCTTCGTCAAGATTACGTACATAGTCCGAGGCACATATAGCAAATCCTTGACGAGGAATTTGGTTCGAGGGCTTGGCACGGCTTCGATGGCTTCATCGAGACTTGCATGAAGTGATCGAGACGATTCACGTTCATTGTAGAGGCAACGAGCGATTCATGGGGAGGATCAAGAGGAAGGACACGAAGCAATTCATTCTTTGGTGCCTTGTAGTGAGTATTTTCGGTCATCAATCCGAACCCATGAGTTGATGTCTTGACATCTCCGTGATGTGCGGTGGCATAGAACGAAGAATGAGTTCTTCATTCGGTCACATATATCGGTGCGAAATTCAGCAGCCCGCATCGTGAAGAACACGAATCTTGGCTCGAAGCACGGCGGTGATTCCATATCCACATGAGGAATATGCTCATGGTCGAAGATCTTGTCCTTGTCGAATAGCACCGAGGAATAGAAGTTTGCTTGTGTTGGAGTCGAAACGTCTTTTCCTCATTCGAGCAGAGTCGTCGGATTGTAGGCGATGAAGAACACATGCTCGAAAAGAAATCTTCAGCCTTGAACTTTTGCTTGCTCAGCGGATTCTTTGGCTTGGGCAGAGGAATATTTGTTATTTGAAGCACAACCTCGGGAATCGCGATTTCGAGTTCTTGGTGAGAATTTCTGTTCCTCTCTTTGTGCGGTTTGAGGATCGGCATTGGTTCTTGGCGCTAGTGGCTGGAATCTCTTCGTTGACGAGATGATGTGGGATGAGTTTCTTGAGCCCATTTGAGCAGTAGTAGTCGGTGGTGAGGAACTTGATGAAGCGGAGTGAAGAGGGAGTATTAGGGTCTTGACTTTCCCAAAGTCATCGTTCATTCTGGTGTAGTGCACCCAATATCCACATCTTCATCTTCTTTTCAATTTCCTCGGCACCTCTTCGGTATGGTGAGGCATGGGTGAGGAAGCAGCAGGAGTTGAAGGGAAAGCTTCCACTTCAATTTCTTCATCAAGCTGTTCTGAAGTAGCAACAGATTGATTTTCTTCATCTGATCCGCTTGGGATCGTGTATTCTTCTCCAAAAGGAACAATTTCCTTAGATGACATGGAGGAAATGGGAATGACATCAATAGGATTTTCAATAGAGCTGGTCATTGGCTTCAATTTCTTGTGACGAAGAATTTGGCCAATTGATGCCTTCCTTTTCTTCACTGCAGCTCGCTCTGCAGCCTTTGTCTTCTTCACTTCATAGGCAGAAGGAAGAATTGGAGTTGGTGTTGGTGCATGAGGAGCTGAGGATTGTTGTACAGTTTCTTGAGCTGGCTAGTGCAGATGCCTGTTTCCTTGATTCTTGAGCGCACCACTAGTGGATGCCACAGGAATTTCTTGAAATGGAATGGAGTCATCACCACGAAACTTGTGTTCTCATCGGCCGCTGAAAGTCATCGGCGATCTTGGCATGTTCTTCAACAGTGAGCAGATTCTTGACTGAGGATTTTCTTGTTGCGACAAGCTGCAGCAGTTGACATTCTATTCGTCGAGTGGCGAATCTCACCTTGGCTCCTTGCCAACGGCATTATAAGCATCAAAATCCTTCTTGAGTGCTTGGATTTGATTGAGCTTTAAGAAGTTCTGCGGAGACAAGTTGATGATGTTTTTCTTGAAGCTTCTCTTTTCTTGCTTTTGCTCTCTTCAATTCACGTGCCTTTTCAAATTTCCATTTTCTTGAGAGATGAAATGGTTCAAGATGTGACTTTGACCAGGGTCGATGGCAAATCGAAAGAGGAGTGTGTGGATCTGATGCCACAGTCAATGAAGTCTAGGATCTTCTTCGGATCCAAAAGCGAGTACACTTGTTCTTTTGGCTCTAGCGGCCTTGGTCGATCTGTCTCGATGATTTCTTCAAGTTCTTCATCACGAGGCTTCATCAACAGAGGAGCGTTGAATGCAACTTTGTTTCTTCTTCGGACTTGGCGAGGACCGCGTCAGCGCTTGCTTTTGTCTTCAGCAGTGGGACTGTTGAGGACATTGGTGCAATGAGAACTTGTTTGAAACACCGAAGCAATAGAGAACCCTTGAGTCCTTTGACAAGTGGCAAGATGCACAGTGTTGAGGACTTGGAGGAGCTGCCGAGGATTTTGAATGAGCAGCAACAACTGAGGAATTTGCCGTGAGGGCGCGGGCCGAGAGAACTGGGCCGTGAGGGCGCCGACGTGAAGCACTTGGCTTGCGTGCGAGCTTCTTTGGCATTGATTTCCTCGGTTTGACCGAGGGCTCAAGACAGCAGCGATAGTATCCTCATTGAATTTCCTCACCGCCTCCTTGGCTGTCTTGCCAATTTGGCTTGGCGCTGGACCATTCTTGGAAAGTCTTCACCACGTTTGACGCTGGTGGGATCGACAACTTGGCGGTGCGGAGGAGCTCTTGGGCATGGAGGATTGAGAGCGAATTTCCTCATGTACTTAGGAGTGACATAGCGGTATTCTCGCCATTCTTGTGCCCATCTCCTTTCTATTCTCTATATCGCACTTTCTTGCTGGTTCTTAGTCTCCTTGCCAAATTTGGATTCATCGGTGTGCGATAGTCTTTGTATATTTCCTCGGGAATTTCAAAAGCGATCATGACTTCGGTTTCTTTCCTCCCTTCTGCGGTCTCTTGCCTTACGCCATTTTCTTGGTGAGGAATTTGAACAATAGAGCACTCAAGAAGTATGCAGTTTTTCTTCGAGGAATCTGCAAATGAGTTAAGTTGATGAGAACCTAGTGATTCAAAGAATGGACATGAGTACTGTGAGCAGAGTGTAGGTGCAAGGAATTTGGAGAGGTCATATCGTTCTCAGAAGATTTTTCAAAAGAAGCAAGTTTTGAGGAATTTGACCAGTTTGAGCCTTGAGGAATTTCATTAAGCGTTTCGTCTTAGGTTCCAGAGTTGTACAGATTGAAAATCCGCACAATTTAGGAATCTTGAAGAAATGAATGCTTAGGGAGATAAATCAAGAACATATAGTGTGTGAGGTGTTCATATGTGAAGATTTTGAAGAGTAAAAACACCTTTGAAGATTTTCAAAAAGATTTGAGAATCAACGCGAGTAATAAAGGTGACTTTTAATTACGGAATCAAGAACACGACGAACAGAGATGAATCTGTAGAAGTTAGCGACGTTAGATCTTCCACGCCCTAACTTGGCGGAGGAAGACGACTACTGATGGCGGCGGAGTGAAGATTTCATGACCGGCCGCGAGTATGACGGCGATGAGGTCAAGGTAGTGAAGCTTTTCCTCACCGGCGGCGATGGAGTAGCGGCGGCGCTAGGGTTTGAGGAGAGCTCGAGCGAGAGACAGCGATCGAGCGGAGTAAATGAAGTGAGGAGGGTAAAGGGGGTATTTATAGCCATGGTGAAAAACTATTCGCCCGAAGATTTTGGACGAACATGCCCCTGCCCTTTCTCCTTCACGCGACGTGTGTCACCCACGTACTGTGCAGATAAGATCGTATAAGATCGTGGGTGATTAAACTAATACATCGTGGGATGCGGAGCGGTTTGAGCGGTAAAACCGAAAATTTTGGATAGGATTTGTTTAAAAGTGTAGTTTCGCAATTTCTTCACTGTCAAGGACCAATGAAGACTTTGAGCAGTTTCAATCGAAACACACATGAAGAATTTGTGAATAGATTGGATTGAGTATAGCATAGAGGGGAAGGGTCCGATCACATTCACTTAGCAGAAATCGCAACTTGAAGAATTAGCAATAAGTGAATGCTGTAGAGGACATAAACTTATATATATATATATATATATATATATATATATATAGCCAATGAAGAGAGACGAAGGAAATGCTGAAGATTTTGCAAAGTTGAAGAATTTGAAAAACTGAGGAATTTTCAAAATGAGGAAAAACTCAGATTGAAGATTTTCCACTTTTGTGGTAGCCCACCGTATAAGAATGATGATTTCAGACACCGCGTACAATTGTCGTAGGGTTCTGAGAATCGAATTCTTCATTGATTTCTTCACACTTAGAGTGTTATTCTTCATTGATTGAGGAACAACGTTTCTTCATGTGTTGCACATCTAAGTCATCAATTATGCATAAGGGTTAGGATGTGTGTCCTTTTCAAAGAATATTCGAAGATTCTAAGATATTTAGCTCACACCGCAACTTGCTAAATCTCTTCTCATCCAAGGGCTTGGTGAAGATATCAGCCACTGTTCTTGATCTTCACATGCTCGATGGAGATATCGCCCTTCAACACATGATCACGAAGAAAATGATGACGAATCTGGATGTGCTTAGTCTTTGAGTCTTTGAACTGGGTTGTGTGCAATCTTGATGGCACTCTCGTTCTCGCAGAGGAGAGGCACATTCTTCATGTTGACGCCATAGTCCTTGAGGTTTGCTTCATCCAAAGCAGTTGAGCACAAGATGACCCAGCAGCAATATATTCAACTTCATAGTAGACAGCGATACGCCTACATTTCTTCGAGGACCAACGGACCAAAGATCGTCAGGAAATGACAAGTGCGGATGTTGACTTGCGGTCCACACGATCACCAAAGATAGTCGAGTCGAATATCCAATGAGATCAAAAGCGAGCCCTTGGGGTACCATAATCCTAGTGTTGGTGTGTGTGCTAGATATCGAAGAATATGCTTCACATGACCTTATGGTGTGATTCCTTGGTGCAGCTTGAAACCGGGCACACATGCAAACACTAAGCATTATATCCGGCCTAGATGCACATAGGTACAATAAAGAACCAATCATGGGCGGTATACCTTGTGATCAAGTCGATACCATTTTCATCGATTGCATAGATGACCATTTGTGGGCATAGGAATTTTGACGCCTTTGCAATCTTGCATGCGAATTTCCTCGAGACATCTTTGAGGTATTTCTCTGAGATATGAATATGCCATTCTTGCTGATTTAATTTGAAGACCTAAGAAGAATTTCAACTCTCCCATCATAGACATTTGATATTCTTCACTCATCATATAGGAAAATTCATCACTATATCGTTGGTTAGTACAACCAAAGATAATATCATCAACATATATTTGGCACACAAACAGTTCACCATCATATGATTTAGTAAATAGAGTAGGATCGAGTGAACCGGGTGTGAAGCCATTCTTCACGAAGAATTCCTTTAGTGTATCATACCACACCCGAGGAGCTTGCTTGAGGCCATAGAGAGCCTTATTTAGTCTGAAGACTTTGTCAAGATTCTTGGGATCTTCAAAACCTGGGGGTTGAGCAACATATACTTCTTCCTCAAGCTTACCATTGAGGAATGCACTTTTCACATCCATTTGATATAAGATGATATCATGATGGTTAGCATAGGCAAGTAAAATGCGAATAGCTTCAAGTCTAGCAACAGGTGCAAAAGTTTCATCGAAATCAATTCCTTCAACCTGTGTGTAGCCTTGAGCTACTAGTCATGCCTTATTCCTCACAACAAGGCCATTTTCATCTTGCTTGTTGCGGTAGATCCACTTTGTGCCGATGATATTATGCTTGCGAGGATCAGGCGATTGACCAATTCCTGACATTGTTCAGCTCGAATGATGTAATTCTTCTTGCATAGCCTGAATCCACTCCGGCTCCAGAAATGCTTCATCTACCTTAGTGGGCTCTGAGATAGAGACAAAAGCATAGTGCCCACAAAAGTTAGATAAGTGTGAGGCTTTTGAGCGGGTGAGAGGACTGGTGCGCCGATGTCATCGATGATCTTCTCCACTTGCACTTCTTTTGCAACGCGGATAAGTTGGTTGTCGCCGAGGATTTTGATCAAGATTTTCTTGACACCAATTTCCTCATCATGTTCTTGAGTGCATCACCGGCGTTCTTCATGATCGGGAATGAATTCTTCACCAGATTCTTGATGAGGAATGACATCCTCGGTTGCCTTGTGCTTGATAGCATCCTCGGTGCGGTTCATCTAGCATGAAGGTAGGTGCTCTCTTTGCGAGCCATTAGTTTCATCGAACCGCACATCTACAATGTCGACAATCTTGTGAAGAACAATGTTGAAGACTCTGTAGGTGTGCGAGTCCTTTCCAGAACCAAGCATAAAACCTTCATGTGCTTCGGTGCAAATTTAGAGTTGTGGTGAGGATCTCTAATCCAACATTTAGCAATCAAGACTTTGAAATAACTCACATTGGGTTTCTTGTCGGTGAGAAGTTCATATGCGCCTTTCTTGAAGAATTTGTGAAGATATACTCTGTTGATGATGTGGCGGCGGTATCAATTATGTCGATCCAAAAACGCCGAGGCGTTTTGTACTCATCAAGCATAGTGCGAGCCATCTCAACAAGAGTTCATTCTTGTGCTCCACGACGCCATTTTGCCGAGGAGTATAAGGAGCAGATAATTCATGAGTAATACCAAGTTCATCAAGATAGGCATCAAGACCGAATTCTTGAACTCGGTTCCATTGTCACTTCGATATGCTTGATCTTCACACCAAAGTTGGTTGAAGCCCTCGAGGAAAATCATTTGAAGACTTCCGCACTTCATGTTTGTAAGTAACAATGTGTACCCATGTATATCGAGAATAATCATCAACAATGACAAAACCATATAGAGATGCATCATTAGTGATTTCTTGAATAATGATTAGGTTGAAGAGGTCCATGTGAAGCAATTGAATGGACGAGTAGTGGTCACGATAGTCTTATTTGGATGCTTGGCCTTGGTCATTTTTCGGCTTCACATGCTCGCATAAGTGATCCTTGAGGAATTTTACATTCTCAATGCCAATGACATGCTTCTTCTTCGCAAGCGTGTTCAAATTCCTCATGCCTGCATGACCAAGTCGTCGATGCCATAGCCAGCCTTCTGAGGCTTTTGCAAGTAGACACTGTTGGGGAACGTAGTAATTTCAAAAAATTTCCTACGCACACGCAAGATCATGGTGATGTATAGCAACGAGAGGGGAGAGTGTTGTCTACGTACCCTCGTAGACCCGAAGCGGAAGCGATCACAACGTAGAGGAAGTAGTCGTACGTTCTCCTCGCGATCCGACCGATCCCGGCGCCGTTACTCCGACGCCCCCGAGTTCTTGACACACGTACAGCTCGATGACGTCCCTCGTACTCGATCCAGCCGAGTGTCGAGGAGAGTTTCGTCGACCAACGTGGTGGCGATCTTGATGTTTCACGGGCGCAGGGCTTCGCCTAAGCTTGCGACGGTATGACCGAGGTGGAATATGGTGGAGGGGCACCGCACACGGCTAAGGAACGATCCGTAGATCAAACTTGTGTGTCCTAGGGTGCCCCCTGCCCCGTATATAAAGGAGGGAGGGAGGGGGGGCCGGCCCTAGAGGAGGCGCGCCGGAGGAGTCCTACTCCCACCGGAGTAGGACTCCCCCTTCCTAGTTGGAATAGGATTGGGGGAGGGGAAGAGGAAAGGCGCCGCCTCCTTGTCCTATTCGGACTGGGGGGAGAGAGGCGCGCCCACCTGGCCGGCCCTCCTCTTCTCCCTCGAGGCCCACCGAGGCCCATTTACCCCGGGGGTTCCGTAACCTCCGGTACTCAGAAATTCTGTTTTACCGGAACCATTCGAACTCCAAACATAGGCTTCCAATATATCAATCTTTATGTCTCGACCATTTCGAGACTCCTCGTCATGTCCGTGATCACATCCGGGACTCGAACTTCTTGGTACATCAAAATACATAAACTCATAATAACCGCCATCGAAACCTTAAGCGTGCGGACCCTACGGTTCGAGAACAATGTAGACATGACCGAGACACGTCTTTGGTCAATAACCAACAGCGGGACCTGGATGCCCATATTGGCTCCTACATATTCTCGAAGATCTTTATCGGTCGGACCGCATAACAACATCGTTGTTCCCTTTGTCATCGGTATGTTACTTGCCCGAGATTCGATCGTCGGTATCAATACCTAGTTCAATCTCGTTACGCAAGTCTCTTTACTCGTTCCGTAATACATCATCTCACAACTAACTCATTAGTTGTAGTGCTTGCAAGGCTTGATGATGTGCATTACCGAGAGGGCCCAGAGATACCTCTCCGACGATCGGAGTGACAAAACCTAATCTCAAATCGCCAACCCAACATCTCGCCTTTGGAGACACTGTAGTACTCCTTTATAATCACCCGATTCGTTGTGACGTTTGGTAGCACCAAAGTGTTCCTCCGGTAAATGGGAGTTGCATAATCTCATAGTTACGGGAACATGTATAAGTCATGGATAAAAGCAAGTAGCAACATACTAAGCGATCGTGTGCTAAGCTAACGGAATGGGTCATGTCAATCGATCATTCAACTAATGATGTGACCTTGTTAATCAAATAACAACTCCTTGTTCATGGTTAGGAAACATAACCATCTTTGATTAACAAGCTAGTCAAGTAGAGGCATACTAGTGACACTGTTTGTCTATATATTCACACATGTATTATGTTTCCGGTTAATACAATTCTAGCATGAATAATAAACATTTATCATGATATGAGGAAATATATAATAACTTTATTATTGCCTCTAGGGCATATTTCCTTGATCTCCCACTTGCACTAGAGTCAATAATCTAGATCACATCACCATGTGATTAACATCGATAGTTCACATCATCATGTGATTAACACCCATAGTTCACATCGCCATGTGACCAACACCCAAAGGGTTTACTAGATTCAGAATCTAGTTCACATCGCTATGTGATTAACACCCAAAGAGTACTAAGGTGTGATCATGTTTTGCTTGTGAGAGAGTCTTAGTCAGCGGGTCTTTCACATTCAGATCCGTTATGTATTTTGCAATTTTTCTATGTCTACAATGCTCGCACGAAGCTACTCTAGCTAATTGCTCCCTCTTTCAATATGTATCTAGATCGAGACTTAGAGTCATCGAGATCAGTGTCAAAACTTACATCGACGTAACCCTTTACGATGAACCTTTTGTCACTTCCATAATCGAGAAACATATCCTTATTCCACTAAGGATAATTTTGACCGCTGTCGATGATCTACTCCTAGATCACTATTGTACTCCTTGCCAAAATCAAAGGTGGGGTATACAATAGATCTGTACACAACATGGCATACTTTATAGAACCTATGGCCAAGGCATAGGGAATGACTTTCATTCTCTTTCTATCTTCTGCCGTGGTCGGGTTTTGAGTCTTACTCAATTTCACACCTTGTAACACATGCAAGAACTCTTTCTTTGATATTCCATTTTGAATTACTTCAAAATCTTGTCAAGGTATGTACTCATTGAAAAACTTATCAAGCATCTTGATCTATCTCTATAGATCTTGATGCTCAATATATAAGCAGCTTCACCGAGGTCTTTCTTTGAAAAACTTCTTTCAAACACTCCTTTATGCTTTGCGAATAAGTCTACATTATTTCCGATCTACAATATGTCATTCACATATACTTATCGAAATCTTTGTAGTGCTCCCACTCACTTTCTAGTAAATATAGGCTTCACCATAAGTCTCAGATAAAACTATATGCTTTGATCAACTCATCAAAGCGTATATTCCAACTCGAGATGCTTGCACCAGTCCATAGATGGATCATTGGAGCTTGCACACTTTGTTAGCTCCTTTGGATCGAAAAAACCTTCTGTTGCATCATATACAACTCTTCCTCCAAAAACCATTCAGAATGCAGTTTTACATCCATTTGCCAAATTTCATAAATTGTGGCAATTGCTAACATGATTCGACAGACTTAAGCATCGCTACAGCTTGAGAAAATCTCATTGTAGTCAACATCTTGAACTTTGTTGAAAACCTTTTGCAACAAGTCGAGCTTTGTAGATAGTAACACTACTATCAACGTCCGTCTTCCTCTTGAGGATCCACTTGTTTTCTATTGCTTGCCGACCTTGAACAAGTCAACCAAAGTCCATACTTTGTTTTCATACATGGATCCCATCTCAGATTTCATGGCCTCAAGCCATTTTGCGAATCTGGGCTCACCATCGCTTCTTCATAGTTCGTAGGTTCATCATGATCTAGTAGCATGACTTCCAGAACAGGATTACCGTACCACTCTGGTGCGGATCTTACTCTGGTTGATCTACGAGGTTCTGTAGTGACTTGATCTGAAGTTTCATGATCAATATCATCAACTTCCTCACTATTTGGTGTAGATGTCTTAGAAACCGGTTTCTGCGACAAACTACTTTCAAATAAGGGAGAAGGTACAATTACCTCATCAAGTTCTACTTTCCTCCCACTCACTTCTTTCGAGAGAAACTCCTTCTCTAGAAAGGATCCATTTTTAGCAACGAATATCTTGCCTTCGGATCTGTGATAGAAGGTGTACCCAACAATTTCCTTTGGGTAACTATGAAGACGCACTTCTCCGATTTGGGTTCGAGCTTATCAGGATGAAACTTTTTCACATAAGCATCGCAACTCCAAACTTTAAGAAACGACAACTTGGGTTTCTTGCTAAACCACAGTTCATATAGTGTCGTCTCAACGGATTTAGATGGTGCCCTATTTAACGTGAATGCAGCTGTCTCTAATGCATGATCCCAAAATGATATTGGTAAATCGGTAAGAGACATCATAGATCGCACCATATCTAGTAAAGTACGATTACGACGTTCGGACACACCATTACGCTGTGGTGTTCCAGGTGGCGTGAGTTGCGAAACTATTCCGCATTGTTTCATATGTAGACCAAACTCGTAACTCAAATATTCACCTCCACGATCAGATCGCAGAAACTTAATTTTCTTGTTACGATGATTTTCAACTTCACTCTGAAATTCTTTGAACTTTTCAAATGTTTCAGACTTATGTTTCATTAAGTAGATATACCCATATCTGCTCAAATCATCTGTGAAGATCAGAAAATAACGATACCCGCCGCGAGCTTTAACACTCATTGGATCGCATACATCGGTATGTATTATTTCCAATAAGTCGGTTGCTCGCTCCTTTATTCCGGAGAACGGAGTCTTAGTCATCTTGCCCATGAGGCATGGTTACGCAAGCATCAAGTGATTCATAATCAAGTGATTCCAAAATCCCATCGGTATGGAGTTTCTTCATGCGCTTTACACCAATATGACCTAAGCGGCGATTGCCACAAATAAGTTGCACTATCATTATTAACTTTGCATCTTTTGGTTTCAATATTATGAATATGTGTATCACTACGATCGAGATCCAATGAACCATTTTCATTGGGTGTGTAACCATATAAGGTTTTATTCATGTAAACAGAACAACAGTTTATTCTCTTACTTAAATGAATAACCGTATTGCAATAAACACGATCAAATCATATTCATGCTCAACGTAAACACCAAATAACATTTATTTAGTTTCAACACTAATCCCGAAAGTATAGGGAGTGTGCGATGATGATCATATCAATCTTGAAACTACTTTCAACACACATCGTCATTTCACCCTTAACTAGTTTCTGTTTATTCTGCAACTCCCGTTTCGAGTTACTACTCTTAGCAACTGACCAGTACCAAATACCGAGGAGTTGCTATAAACACTAGTAAAGTACACATCAATAACATGTATATCAAATATACTTTTGTTTACTTTGCCATCCTTCTTATCCGCCAAATACTTGGGGTAGTTCTGCTTCCAATAACCAGTCCCTTTGCGGTAGAAGCACTTAGTCTCAGGCTTAGGTCCAGACTTGGGCTTCTTCACTTGAGCAGCAACTTGCTTGCCGTTCTTCTTGAAGTTCCCTTCTATCCCTTTGCCCTTTTTCTTGAAACTAGTAGTCTTGTTAAACCATCAACACTTGATGTTCTTTCTTGATTTCTACCTTCATCGATTTCACCATCATGAAAAAACTCGGGAATCATTTTCATCATCCCTTGCATACTATAGTTCATCACGAAGTTCTACTAACTTGGTGATGGTGACTAGAAAATTCATCAATCACTATCTTATCTGGAAGATTAACTCCCACTTGATTCAAGCGATTGTAGTACCCGGACAATCGAGCACATGCTCACTAGTTGAGCGATTCTCCTCCATCTTTTAGCTATAGAACTTGTTGGAGACTTCATATCTCTCAACTCGGGTATTTGCTTGAAATATTAACTTCAATTCTGGAACATCTCATATGGTCCATGATGTTCAAAACATCTTTGAAGTCCCGATTCTAAGCCATAAAGCATGGTGCACAAAACTATCAAGTAGTCATCATATTGAGCTAGCCAAACGTTCATAACGCCCGCATACTGCTCCTGCAATAGGTTTGTCACCTAGCGGTGCATCAAGGACATAATTCTTCTGCAGCGATGAATGAGGATAAACCTCGGATCACGGATCCTATCCGCATCATTGCTACTAACATTTTTCAACACAATTTTCTCTAGGAACATATCAAAAACAAACATATGAAAGCAACAACGCGAGCTATTGATCTACAACATAATTTGCAAAATACTACGGGACTAAGTTCATGATAAATTTAAGTTCAATTAATCATATTACTTAAGAACTCCCACTTAGATAGACATCCTCTAGTCATCTAAGTGATCACGTGATCAAATCAACTAAACCATAACCGATCATCACGTGAAATGGAGTAGTTTTCAATGGTGAACATCTTATGTTGATCATATCTACTATATGATTCACGCTCGACCTTTCGGTCTCCGTGTTCCGAGGCCATATCTGCATGTGCTAGGCTCGTCAAGTATAACCCGAGTATTCTGCGTGTGCAAAACTGGCTTGCACCCGTTGTAGATGGACGTAGAGCTTATCACACCCGATCATCACGTGGTGTCTGGGCATGACGAACTTTGGCAATGGTGCATACTCGGGGAGAACACTACTTGATAATTTAGTGAGAGATCATCTTATAATGCTACCGTCAATCAAAGCAAGATAAGATGCATAAAGGATAAACATCACATGCAAATCAATATAAGTGATATGATATGGTCATCATCATCTTGTGCTTCATGATCTCCATCTTGCAAAGACACCACCATGATCACCATCGTCACCGGCGCGACACCTTGATCTCCATCGTAGCATCGTTGTCGTCTCGCCAATCTTATGCTTCTCGACTATCTCTACCGCTTAGTGATAAAGTAAAGCATTACGAAGCGATTGCATTGCATACAATAAGCGACAACCATATGGCTCCAGCCGATTGCCGATAACCGGTTACAAAACATGATCATCTCATACAATAAAATATAGCATCACGTCTTGACCATATCACATCACAACATGCCCCGCAAAAACAAGTTAGGCGTCCTCTACTTTGTTGTTGCAAATTTTACGTGGCTGCTACGGGCTTAAGCAAGAACCAGTCTCACCTCGCATTAAAACCACAGCGATACTTCGTCAAATAGACTCCGTTTAACCTTCTCAAGGACCGGGCGTAGCCTTTTCAGTTCAACTAAAGTGAGAGAGCAGACACCCACCATCACCTTTAAGCAACGAGTGCTCGCAGCGGTGAAACCAGTCTCGCGTAAGCGTCTGCGTAATGTCGGTCCGGGGCGCTTCATCTCACAATACCGCTGAACCAAAGTATGACATCTTTGGTAGGTAGTATGACTTGTATCGCCCACAACTCACTTGTGTTCTACTCGTGCAAAACATCAAACCATAAAAACCTAGGCTCGGATGCCATTTGTTGGGGAGCGTAGTAATTTCAAAAATTTCCTACGCACACGCAAGATCATGGTGATGTATAGCAACGAGAGGGAGAGTGTTGTCTCGTACCCTCGTGAGACCCGGCGGAAGCGATCACAACGTAGAGGAAGTAGTCGACGTTCTCCTCGCGATCCGACCGATCCGCGCCATTACTCCGGCGCCCCGAGTTCTTGACACACGTACAGCTCGATGGCGTCCCTCGTACTCGATCCAGCCGAGTGTCGAGGGAGAGTTTGGTCGACCTGACGGCGTGGTGGCGATCTTGATGTTTCACCGCGCAGGGCTTCGCCTAAGCTTCGCACGGTATGACCGAGGTGGAATATGGTGGAGGGGGCACCGCACGGCTAAGGAACGATCCGTAGATCAAACTTGTGTGTCCTAGGGTGCCCCCCTGCCCCGTATATAAAGGAGGGAGGGGGGCCGCCGGCCTAGAGGAGGCGCGGGAGGAGTCCTACTCCCAGGGAGTAGGACTCCCCCTTCCTAGTTGGAATAGGATTGGGGGAGGGGAAGAGGAAGAGGCGCCGCCCCCTTGTCCTATTCGGACTGGGGGAGGGCGCCACCACCTGGCCGGCCCTCCTCTTCTCCCTCGAGGCCCACCGAGGCCCATTTACCCCGGGGTTCCGTAACCTCCGGTACTCCGTAAATTCTGTTTTGCCGAACCATTCCAACTCCAAACATAGGCTTCCAATATATCAATCTTTATGTCTCGACCATTTGAGACTCCTCGTCATGTCCGTGATCACATCCGGGACTCGAACTTCTTGGTACATCAAAATACATAAACTCATAATAAGCATCATCGAAACCTTAAGCGTGCGGACCCTACGGTTCGAGAACAATGTAGACATGACCGAGACCGTCTCGGTCAATAACCAACAGCGGGACCTGGATGCCCATATTGGCTCCTACATATTCTCTGAAGATCTTTATCGGTCGGACCGCATAACAACATCGTTGTTCCCTTTGTCATCGGTATGTTACTTGCGAGATTCGATCGTCGGTATCCAATACCTAGTTCAATCTCGTTACGGCAAGTCTCTTTACTCTTTCCGTAATACATCATCTCACAACTAACTCATTAGTTGTAGTGCTTGCAAGGCTTGATGATGTGCATTACCGAGAGGGCCCAGAGATACCTCTCCGACGATCGGAGTGACAAAACCTAATCTCAAAATCGCCAACCCAACATCGCCTTTGGAGACACCTGTAGTACTCCTTTATAATCACCCGATTCGTTGTGACGTTTGGTAGCACCAAAGTGTTCCTCCGTAAGCAGGAGTTGCATAATCTCATAGTTACAGGAACATGTATAAGTCATGGATAAAAGCAGTAGCAACATACTAAGCGATCATGTGCTAAGCTAACGGAATGGGTCATGTCAATCAGATCATTCAACTAATGATGTGACCTTGTTAATCAAATAACAACTCCTTGTTCATGGTTAGGAAACATAACCATCTTTGATTAACAAGCTAGTCAAGTAGAGGCATACTAGTGACACTCTGTTTGTCTATATATTCACACATGTATTATGTTTCCGGTTAATACAATTCTAGCATGAATAATAAACATTTATCATGATATGAGGAAATATATAATAACTTTATTATTGCCTCTAGGGCATATTTCCTTCAGACACATGGCTGGTTGTGGTCCTGTAGAGAAATCAACAATATACAGATCTCCTCTCCTAAAGCCTTCGAAGACTTTGGAATTGTCAGCTTCCATAATCACAACACAGCGATATTTGCCAAAGACAACAACCATATCAAGATCACACAGCATTGAGATTGACATGAGATTGTATCCTAAGGATTCAACAAGCATGACTTTGTCCATGTGCTTATCCTTAGAGATAGCAACCTTACCAAGACCCAATACGACTTTTGCCTTTGTCAAGAAATATGATATGCTTGAGGTGACGGTGATAAAGGAGCATCCATCAATAGATTCTTGTCACCAAATATGTGATTTGTACATCCACTATCGAGGACCAATTCAGTGGTTTTGGGTTGATCATCCTGCAGATGAATTAGTGTAACTTACAATCTCATATGCTTCATCGATGAAGAATATGATATCAAGTTCATCGATGAATTTCATCAAGCGATAAATGATATAGCGATATGAGGGCGTGTGAAATGAAAGTTCATTTCATCATGATTCGCCTGCGTCCTTTCGAGCATTTTGTCGGGTCCCAAAGAAATCTTGAGACGTTCGAGCACGTGCGGAGACTGACCTCTGCAGAAGAGATTAGTTCTTTTTTCACCACCCACATCCGGAGGGTGGCAAAGAGTTCATCATCCTGCGAGCACCATGTGAGAAAGGTGGCAAAGATGCCAAACCATTTAAACTTAGCATTGGGCGGGTTAGGGTAAGCATATGAATAAGCGAGTAATTCTTGAGGACTTATGAACATAATGGTTTGAAGAATAATGCACATATTCATAGCCCTTAGCTTTACCTGCGAGATGATTTGTTAGCATGATAATACTCATATGAGGTTTTTGATCTAGTTGAGGAATTTGATCCTCGTGAAGAATTTGGTCCGTATGAGGATTTGGATCCATATGAAGAGTTAGGTCCATATGAAGAATTTGATCTGGGGTTCCTGTTCTTCACAGGTGGTGTCATGAGGACATTCACCTGAAGACTTTCAACACAGCTTTTGGGAACCCAGATTTTCTTCATAGGGGAACCGTTCCTGATTAGTGCCAACATATCTAGCAAATACTTCACCATTACGATTTTTGAACAGTTTATAGTTAGAGTCAAATGACTCATCGGAAGAATGAGGGGATTCACATGTAAAGCCGGATAAGTTAGAGGGATCAATGGAGGTCCCTTTGCAAAGAACCCATGAGGTTTTGGGATCTTTTCGGGTTTCCAATATGTTCCATCGGCATTCAGTTTCCTCTCAAAGGCAATACCATCTTTCCTAGGGTTTCATTGAGGATCGCCTTTTGAGCACATCACAAAGTGTCGATGCCCTTTGAGGCTTTTGTACATGCCTGTGATGTACAATTCCTTCACCTGCATTGTCGATGATACTAGCAAAGTCCTCGGATGAGGAATTAGTGATAGCGAGAGGCGATGAAGAATTTGTAACATTTGAAGCATTTGAACATTCGGTGAAGAATTAGCGATTCACGTTCAATGCACTTTAAGCAAGGAGGAACAAATTCTTCACGAGAAGTGCTGATTTGTTGAGCTAGTAATGAATCGCGCTCCTTCGAAGATCTTCATAACATACTCTTAGCTTTTCAAGATCGCCTTTCTTTGAATAGCTTCAAGAAAAGCTTCTCATGATCGATCAAGAGGGTGTTATGCTGATCTTGAAGGACGTCAAACTTGGAGTGAATTCTCTGAAGACATTCACCCAATGCTTTTGACTGATCCATTTCTTTGCGCAACATATTATCAATTCTTTCTAACATATCTTGTGTTTGTTCTAAAACCGTTTGTTGTTTAGTGGCAACGCAAATGAGTTTAGTATAGCATGATTCAATGTCATCATCAGATTCATCATTGTCAAATTCATCATTATCAGATTCATCACAAGACTCGGATGAGGAGCATTCGGTTACCTCAGCACCATTTGCCATAAGACAAGATGCAGACGATGATGATTTTGGCTCGAAAGTCATCGTTTTGAGAGATTCCTTGAAGTCCTCGAACCAGGGATCATGACAAGTTCGATGACCTTCATAGACATCAGAGATTCGGTCCCAGATGAGCTTTGAATTTCCCAGATGCATAATTAGCCCGAATTGGTCTCTGGATAGGCGAGGCGATGATATCCTTCGCTATGAGATCAAGTCGAGTGTACTTGCGAATATCATCGGCATTCGCCATCTTGCATAGATCGATAAGACCAATCTCGGTGACGGTCCACACTCGCTGTTCTTTGCCATGAGGCGCTTCTTCATCATGGCCTTCCACTTGGGATAATCATGACCGTCAAAGATAGGGCATGTCACTTTCTTCATACTGCGGTCGACATAACTAGAACTCCGTGGTTAAACCAAATCACACGTAACAAGGGAGTACCTTGCTCGATACCAATTGAAAGTCGTTATATCGACTAGAGGGGGTGAATAGGCGATTTTATGAAATTCTTCACCGAGGAATTTGCGGTGAGAAATTCCTTAGCGAAGAACTATTTGCTGCGGAATAAGTACTCGAGAGGTAAACATAACAGATTACACACATAGTCGGCATGATGAAATGAAGACTAGAGCAGAGTACGAGAAGCGTAAACACGGGATAACAAGATGAAGACAAACAGAGTGAAGAAATTGAACGAGGAATTTGTGAAAGTCTTGATCAAAGTCTTCGAAACACAGATATGAACAACATGCAACATGTAATGAGAAATGAATGAGTTGAGGAAATAGAACCGGTCGGTTGGTGAAGACAATGATTTGGTAGACCAGTTCAAACTGCTGTCTCGGTTATGCGTCTGGTTGGAGCGGTGAGTATTTAAACTCGAGGACACACGATCCGGACACCCGATCTCGAGCCGCAACTCAGGACACCCATCCTCACCATATTCTCCTTGAACTAAGACCACGCAGGCCTCGTCCAATCACTCGTGGTAAGTCTTGGTGACTTCCAAACCTTCACAGACTTGGTCACTCGGCGATCCACAATTCCTCTTGGATGCTCTAGACCTTGGCGCCTAACCGTCTGAAGAAGCACAGTCTTCAAAGGTAACAAGCGTCGGATCCACGCAGATCAATTTCTTCAGTGATGCTCAATCACTTGGGGTTTTTGTGGGGGTTTGGTTTTGGATTTTCCTCACTTGATGATTTTCGCTCAAAGTCCTCGGAGGATGGGTTGCTCTCAAATGACAAGTGTCAAGTTCTCTCGGAGCAGCCAACCAGCTAGTGGTTGTAGGGGCGGCTATTTATAGCCTAGGGAGCAGCCCGACATGATAAGACATAAATGCCCTTCAATGATATGACCGTTAGGTGGATAAGATATTTTGGTCCGCCGGCGCACAGCACAGCAACGGTCGGAAATTTGACTTTCAAAGTCCTCAGGGCTATCATGTTCCTCCTTTGTGTAGGCAATTCGACCGGCGAATTCCTAACTCCTCGATCGAAACAAAGTCATCGATGACGGAAGAACTGCGTCTTTGTCCTTTGAAGAATTTGACTGAATCAGTATGAGATTTCAATGGCTTCACTCGAAGGGATTGGTAGGTGTAGGATTTTGAGTTGAGCATCACATGGAAATTTTTCCTTAGTATTTCCTCGACCCCCTTTAACAGTACGGTGTTTCCTATGACTCAAGAAAGATAAAATGAAACTACGAAAACAAAAGTCTTCACGCTTCATATTCCTCGAATGAATATCAAGTCTTCATGGTCACACCAATTTCTTCATTTTCAAAGTCTTCAGAAAGTCTTCAGAATATCAAAGTCTTCAATCGAAGAACTTCATTTTTAGGGGTCGACTTTCTCTGTAAATATCAAACTCCTCATAGACATATAGACCTGTGTACACTCACAAATGCATCAGTTACTTAACCTATAAGTCTTCAATACACCAAAATCACTAAGGGGCACGAGATGCACTTACATCTATCAAACATTCTGAAGCACAATCCTTCTGGGAGTAGCGAGCGGCGGGCATCACATCATCATACACCAAGCTAGATAAGAGGTATCTCTTGGCCGTTAGGGCCCACTGGCCCAACTCGAGCCATATGCTCCGGCTCTAGCTTGGTGAAACGGGTCTTTACCATCGCCCATGCCTCGCGTGCTCCTTCCCGGCAGGCTGAGATCTTCCATAATTCAAACCATCGCTGAGCTCCTTTAAAGCGACCAACTAGTTTGGCCATACTCTCCAGCGGCACATCTGACGGCCATAACACCTTAACCATGGTCTTCATGGCCTTCCGGGCCCTCTCGTGAGTCTTCGTCAGTTCCTTTAAAAGGTTCCCGCCATAGGAACTGACCTCTTCCTCGGGCCGCCCAGTTAGGAGACCTAAAAAGCAGGTGGTGCATATCAATTATTACCACAACGATGCTACATTCTAACGGTACGACAAGTTTAGCACTTACCGAATATGCCACCTTCTAGTTTCTAGTTTTCCTCCAAGGCTTGTGCAGGCTGAGATTTTAAACTCTCGATTTCCTCGGTTTTTCGCTGATTTTCCGCCTTGAGCTCATTCTTCTCCTCATGACTTCGTGTCAGCACTCGTTTGCCAGCCTCCAATTCCTTCTGCAATTAATTTACGAACTCTGCGACTGTGGGGAGAACACGGTCTAAATACACAGAATACACCGCATACCTCTCTAAGCATTGTAAACAACCTTTCTACTTACCAGAAAGTTTGCTGGTAGCTTTCTTGGCTGTGTCCAATTCGGCTTTCGTACTGGTCAACTATGTCCAGCTTAGCTCGAGGTCTTTGGACAACTTGTTGTTCTACTCTCTCACAGCCTATTCAAATCAGAATAGGTTTTATCCTTAACTCGGTCATCCCGTCCAAATTAAGGCTCGGGGGCTACTGGGCTAGAGATTACGATCTGGTTTTAAGCTGATTATATCTTATACCTGCACTTTAGTGGCAAAAAGGCTTGCAATCCCTTCGAGACTTGTGCGGGCTGCTCAAAGGTACGCGTCCACCGAATTAAAAGCATTGAATTCCTGGTTTGTAAAGGCGGTATGGCATAAAGTTTCCCTCCGGCGGCGGTGATTCATCACGCTTTCAAATTCGGAGTTGCTGACCGAAATATCTTTGGAATCCTCTGGAGGAGTGCAAGTGGCCGCGTGTACAACGGAGGCTCCGGCTTGTGCCGAAGATCCAGGATCGGAACCACGCCCGGGGAGTCTTCGGACTGATGCAGTGGTACTGATAACCCACAAGTATAGTGGATCAATTGTAGCCTCTTTCGATAAGCAAGAGTGTCAAACCCAACGAGGAGCTAAAGGTAGAACAAATATTCCCTCAAGTTCTATCGACCACCGATACAAGTCTACGCACGCTTGACGTTCGCTTTACCTAGAACAAGTATGAAACTAGAATTACTTTGTAGGTGTTGTTGGATAGGTTTGCAAGATAATAAAGAGCACGTAAATAAAAAATATGGGCTGTTTAGAAAAAGAAGCAATAAAATAAATATAGCGACTGTGGAAAAGTGGTGGTAGGAGTTGTGAAATTGTTCCTAAGCAATTGACTACTTTACTAGACCGATAGAAAGTTTATGTGGGAGAGGCATAAGCTAACATACTTTCTCTTCTTGGATCATATGCACTTATGATTGGAACTCTAGCAAGCATCCGCAACTACTAAAGATCATTAAGGTAAAACCCAACTGAGGGAGTCCTGGACCAGGGGGTGTCCGGATAGACGGACTATCATCGTCGGCCGGACTCCAAGACTATGAAGATACAAGATTGAAGACTTCGTCCCGTGTCCGGATGGGACTTTCCTTGGCGTGGAAGGCAAGCTTGGCGATACGGATATGTAGATCTCCTACCATTGTAACCGACTCTGTGTAACCCTAGCCCTCTCTGGTGTCTATATAAACCGGAGGGTTTTAGTCCGTAGGACGAACAACCATTACAACAATCATACCATAGGCTAGCTTCTAGGGTTTAGCCTCCTTGATCTCGTGGTAGATCCACTCTTGTACTACCCATATCATCAATATCAATCAAGCGGGAGTAGGGTTTTACCTCCATCGAGAGGTCGAACTCAGGTAAAAACATCGTGTCCCTTGTCTCCTGTTACCATCCGCCTAGACGCACAGTTCGGGACCCCCTACCCGAGATCTGCCGGTTTTGACACCGACATTGGTGCTTTCATTGAGAGTTCCTCGTCACCGATAGGCTTGATGGCTTATTCAATCGACAACAACGCCGTCCAGGGTGAGACTTTTCTCCCCGGACAGATCTTCGTATTCGGCGGCTTTGCACTATGGGCCAATTCATTGGCCATCTGGAGCAGATCGAAAGCTACACCCCTGGCCATCAGGTCAGATTTGGAAGCCTAAACTTCACGGCGGATATCCGCGGAGACTTGATCTTCGATGGATCCGAGCGCACCGGCGTGCCGCCTTGTCACGATGGGCATGATCTAACTCTGCCGCGGACAAGATACCTTGGAGGCGCTCACGAATCCGCTCCGACCCACGGTCCGGGCGAATCGCGCAGTCGAGGGCGGGTGGTGGACACCGCCTCGGCATGCAACTTCCACGGCGATGGGGCCGAACACTGACCTCGTCCCTTACAAAGCTCGTGACTTCGAGGTGCCGGACTCCCTGCCGGACTCCGAACCTCCTGCGCCCATGCCAATCGAATCTGATTGGGCGCCGATCATGGAGTTCACCGCAGCGGACATATTTCAGCACTCACCCTTTGGCGACATCCTAAATTCGCTAAAGCATCTCTCGCTATCCAGAGAGCCCCGGCCGGACTACGGCCAGGATGGTTGGGATGCGGTCGACGAAGAAATTCAAAGCCCACCCACCACCCACTTTGTAGCCACTGTCGACGATCTAACCGACATGCTAGACTACGACTCCGAAAACATTGACGGTATGGACGACGATGCCGGAGACGATCAAGAACCAGCGCTCACTAAGTACTGGAAGGCCACCTCAACACATGACGTATATATGGTGGACACCCCAAAAGGAAGCAATGACGAGGAACAACGGGGCGCGGCAAAAGATAATCCCGCCGACAAACAACCAAAACGGCGACGGAGACGCCGCCCTAAGTCCTGCCTCGACAAAAACAGCATTCCTAATCACCCAGCAATAGAGCAGGGCAAACCAGTGGACGACGAACATGCAACCAAGCAACCGTACGAATAAGACGAATCGGATAATCAATCCATGCCTGGCGAAACCAACAGCCCAGACGACCTCACGCTGAAAGCACATTTGCTCCCTGGGTGGTTTTGGTAATTAATGACAACATACTTTGTGGTTGGACTAATACTTTTATCAAGTATGTTTCAGGAAGGTCAATCACATTGGCATGGCAAAAGGACTGAAGAGGTGGACCCCTCAAAATGCTAAGGCAAGCATTGGCAAAAGCTCAAGACTCCATTTTTGGTTTAGTGATCCAAGATCACATTGAGTCCATAGGAAAGCCAATACTATTAAAGGGATGAGGTTATGATAATGATCTGGTTGCTCAAAGTGCTTAGTGATACATCTCCTAAACTATCGGCAACTCTCACTTCCATAATACACTCATAAGTAATCTCGGTCCCACCGATTTCCTAAACTTCAGTCCACACCGAGATGAACCACCTCACCATATAGCCAAACCCTAGAAATTTCGGATTTTCCGATTCGAACTCGGTCTCACGAAACTTGAGTTGCCAAGCTTCTGTAACCTTCTGTCATCAAATCGGTGTCACCGAGATGATGAAGTCGGTCCCACCGAGATTGGCAAGCTCTAGTCTTTGGACGAATCGGACTAACCGAGATTGTATTTTCGGTCCCACCGAAAATCCCAACGTTCACATGATTTGAACTTTCGGTCTCACCGAGTTGTCAACTTCGGTCTGACCGAGATTGGTCAAATGTGTGTAGCAGTTGGATTTTGTGTGGAGGCTATAAATGCCCTCCACCCCTCTTCACTCGTGGAGAGAGCCATCAGAAAGAACTACCACTCCTACCTTACATTTCTGAGAAGAAAACTACCTACCCTTGTGTTGAGATCAAGTTGCTCCACTCCCACCATATGAAGCTTGATCTCTAGCCTTCCCAAGTTGCTTTCCACTCAATCCTTTCTTCCACCACAACCAAATCAGTGAGGAGAGTTGAGTGTTGGGGAGATTATCATTTGAAGCACAAGAGCAAGGAGTTCATCATCATCAACACCATCTATTACCTTTTGGAGGTGGTGCCTCCTAGATTGGTTAGGTGTCGCTTGGGAGCCTCCGTCGAGATGTGGAGTTGAACCAAGAAGTTTGTAAGGGCAAGGAGATCGCCTACTTCGTGAAGATCTACCCCGAGTAAGGCTAGCCCTCCGTGGGCGTATGCCATGATGGCATAGACAAGGTTGCTTCTTCGTGGACCCTTCGTGGGTGGAGCCCTTCGTGGACTCTCGCAGCCGTTACCCTCCGTGGGTTGAAATCTCCATCAACGTGGAATGACGATAGCACCACCTATCGGAACCACGAGAAAAATCTCCGTGTCACCAAATTGCGTTTGATCTCCTCCACTTCTCTTTACTACTTGTGCAATTTACTTTCCGCTGCCCATACTCTAGAATTGCATGTGTAGTATGCTACTTGACTTGTGTGATATGCAAAATCTGCCAAAAACTTGTCTTTGTCAAAAGGCATAATTTTTATCTTGTCGAGTAGTCTAATCACCCCTCTAGACACTCTCACCTTCTTGATCCTACAATTGGTATCGAGCATTGGTCTCCATTGCTTTGGTTTACACACCATTGGAGGAAGATGGACGTGTCTACGTTTGGGAGTGTTAGTCATAGAGTGCCTATTCTTGATGGAGTGTCCTATAACTCGTGGAGGATTGAAATGCTTATTATCTTTAAGATGTATAACTTGCATAAATATGTTGAAACCCCATATGTGCCTCCATTTGACCCTTGCACCCTACCATGCATGAAGAGCTTGATTTGCTTCGTAATCTTAGAACTGTAAATCTTATCATTAGAGGTTTGCCCGATAACTTGCTTAAGCTTGTCACAAACTTTGAGTGCGCCTATGCCATGTGGAAGTTCTTGGAAGAACTTTATTCGGACTACTCTTTGAGAGGTCTTGATGAAATTCTATACAAGACTATTGAATTTGATATGATGCTTCAATGATCCCAACTTTGATAAATGCTTCTTTGAGCTTCGTGATCTTATGAAAAGAAGGGTGATCCTTGTCTTATCAATGATCTAATTAGAAATGCTCTTGTATTGCATTCCGATGATTATTGTCACATTGACAAAACTAATGCAAGTCATTGTCAAATTGACCTAGGTGTTGATGATGAACAATCTATGGGTCAATATGATGATGAGCATGAGCATGATGATGATTACTCCGATTAGGACACCGAGCTAGACAAGATCATGAAGGGTCTCAATCTTATGGCGAATCGAGAGACTACATATCCGGTGGAAAAGAGTGGATTCTTGATAGTGGATGCACCGATCACATGACGGAGACAAAGACATGTTTCGAGAGCTTACAAAGAATGATGGTCCACGCAAGTATGTGACTTTTGGAGACAACTCAAGGGTAAGGTACTTGGCCTTGGTAAGGTGGCCATATCCATGATAGCTCTATTCAAAATGTCATGCTTGTTGAATCACTTGGATACAATTTACTTTCCGTGTCTAGATTAGCTGACTTTGGATTCAATGTGCTATTCACGAAGTAGATTGCCAAGTCTTTCGTCGTGACAATCATAACATGGTTTTTACGGTATCCGTAGAGGTGATCTATATATTGTTGATTTCACTAAGAAAGCCCAACCTAGAACTTGCTTCATTGCTAAATCCGCTAAAGGTTGGTTATGGCATAGAAGGCTTGGACATGTTGGTATCGTAATCTAGACAAGCTAATCAAAGGTGATCATATTCTTGGCGTTAAAGATGTTCTCTTTGACAAAGATAGACTTTGTAGTGCTTGTCGGGCAGGAAAACTAGTAGGTGGAAGTCATCCGTGAAGAACATCATGACCACAAGGAGACCGCTTGAGCTTCTTCATATGGATCTCTTGGTCCCAATGCTTACAAAAGCCTTGGTGGTAACTCCTTTGGTCTAGTTATAGTTGATGATTATTCCAGATTTACGTGGGTATTTTTCCTTGATGACAAATCACAGGTTGAGAGAATCTTTAAAACCTTTGCGGAAAGGCCCAAAATCAATTTGAGGTGAAGATCAAGAAAGTTCGGAGTGACAATGGAGCGGAGTTCAAGAACTCCATGTGGACTCTTTTCTTGATGAGGAAGGATTCTACATGAGTTCTCGACCACATACACCCTCAACAAAATGGAGTTGTTGAGAGGAAGAACCGAATGCTCATAGAGATGGCGAGAACGATGCTTGATGAATACAAGACACCGAAGCACTTTTGGGGAGAAGCCGTCGAGACAGCTTGTAATGCAATCAACAGGCTTTATCTTCATAAGCTCCTCGGCAAGACATCATCTGAGCTCCTCACGGTAACAAACCCCAAGTGGGATACTTTCGTGTCTTTGGTTCAAAATGCTATATCCTTGATAAGCATCGTCGGTCTAAATTTGCTCCTAAAACTCATGAAGGCTTTTTCTCGGTTATGGATCAAACTCCCACACCTACCGTGTCTACAATAATTTCACCCGAAAGGTTGAAGAGGCGGTGAGCGTGAAGTTGATGAATCTAATAGCTCATAAGTAGAGCAAATGCCTATTGATGTAGGAGACAAGGACCCATCGGAAGCCATTCAAGATTTATCTATTGGAAAGATCCGTCCCATGGAAGTGAAGGAGAGTACCTCATCTACATATGTGGAGCCCCTACCTCACGGCAAGATGAACCTCAAGGCAACATGGAGGCTTCCACAAGTGGAACTCACTAAGATGAGGAAGTGCAACAAGAAGATCCACCACAACCTCCTTCTCCACCGCCTCAAGACAACACCAACAACAATGAAGAAGAAGAAGAGGAAGATGAGGATGATGAGGAAGCTCAGCCACAACCACAACAAAAGCTATCCCGAGTCCGAGCAAGAGTCAAGAAGAATCATCCCGTGGAACAAATGATGAATGACATCGACTCCGGGAGAATTACTCGCTCTAAAACTCGCTTAGCTAACTTTTGTGAGCATTACTCATTTATCTCTAGTCTTGAACCTATGAAGGTAGAAGAAGCACTTGAAGACCGGATTGGGTGAGCGCTATGCACGAAGAGCTACACAACCGAGAGGAACAATGTATGGACTTTGGTAGAAAGCCCAAGGATGATCAAAACGTCATTGGAACCAAATGGGTGTTTGAACAAGCAAGATGAAGATGGACAAGTCATCCGCAACAAGGCTCGTCTCGTAGCTCAAGGTTACACACAAGTCGAAGGTATGGACTATGGTGAGACCTATGCCCCGTTGCTAGACTTGAGTCTATTAGCATTCTTCTTGCTTATGCCAATCACCATGATATTACTCTCTATCAAATGGATATCAAAAGTGCTTTCCTAAATGGTGAAATTGAGGAGGAAGTATTTGTGAAACAACCTCCGGTTGTGAATCCTAAAAAGCCTAATCATGTTTACAAGTTGCACAAAGCTCTTTATGGTCTTAAACAAGCTCCTAGAGCTTGGTACAAATCTTGACTAGCTTTCTTCTTGAAAAAGGATTTGAGATTGGAAAAATAGACTCAACGCTATTCACGAAAAGGGTTGATGGTGAACTATTTGTGTGCCAAATATATGTTGATGATATTATCTTTGGTTCAACTAACCCTCATTTTAGCGAGAAGTTTGGAAAGCTCATGTCGGAGAAGTATGAGATGTCCATGATGAGTGAACTCAAATTCTTCCTTGGGTTGCAAATCAAGCAATCTAAGGAGGGTACCTTTGTCTCACAAACAAAGTACACCAAGGATCTCTTCAAGAAGTTCAACATGCAAGAAAGCAAAGGTATGAGAACCCCATGCCTACTAGTGGACATAATGACTTGACAAAAGATGGAGAACCCGTTGATCAAAAGGTTTACCGATCTATGATTGGTTCTCTACTATATCTCTGTGCTTCTCGTCGACATAATGTTGAGTGTATGCATGTGTGCTCGATATCAAGCAGCCCTAAAGAATGTCATCTTAAAGCTGTTAAAAGAATTGTGAGATATTTGATACACACACCTAACTTTGGCATTTGGTATCCTAAGAGGGCCTCTTCGATCTTGTTGGCTATTCCGACTCGGACTATGCGGAGACAGGGGTTGATAGAAAGTCAACTTGGTGCGTGTCAATTCCTTGGTCGATCCCTTGTATCTTGGTCCTCCAAGAAACAAAATTGATATCTTTATCCACTTGAAGCAGAATATATTGCTGCTTTGGATCATGTTGTGCTCGGTTGCTATGGATGACACAAGCGCTTAAGGATTATGGGATACATGTGAGACATGTTCCTTGCTTTGTGACAATGAGAGTGCCATTAAGATTGGACACAATCCCGTACAACACTCTCGAATGAAACATATTGAAGTTCGTCACCATTTTATTCGTGATCACATTGCCAAGGGTGACATCAATCTTAAGTATGTTCGAACTGACAAACAACTTGCGATATCTTTACAAAACCACTTGATGAGAAAGTGTTTTGTAAGCAAGGAGTGAGTTGAACATCATTGATGCTTCAAACTTGGAGTGAAAACTCCATTGATGCATGCAAGGCATGAGCCTACTTGACTAATCCTTGATATTTCTCTTATGATGATGATCATATGTCTTGGACACATTTGCCTCCTTGTATTGCATCTAACTCCTTGCGGTACTTGGATGATCTACATTCCACAAGATTACCACACACAAAATCTTGAGTAATCTTGTCATTGACCAAGTATCTAGCCCTTTGGGATGTTGAGTTCAAGGAACAAAATTCCACATATCCTTTTTGACACCTTATACATCTAGTATTTCACTCTTGTCATCTTGGATATTCTTGAGTATTTCCTTGCTTGCCTAACCCATGTAGGAAGATGAACTGCACAAGTGGAAATGGCGCTCTAATTTCACATTCAATGAGCACCTACATCAAGTTCACCTACATGAGCAAAGCAACAACAAGCCCAAGGTATGTTCTTCACATCTTTAAGGAGCTATGCTCAAAGACATGAGTACAAGAAGCCTCATAAGATGTGATCACATCAAATGCTTAATCGAAAAATGGCAACCCCATTTTGAGCTTAAACGATGAGTATGACCTATGATCAAGTGTTCTCATTTGACTCCTAAGTCAATATACTCAAACATAGGTGACTTTGTCGCCGACCCTTATCTAGATGAAGTACATATGTTTTGGAATCTTTCTATTTTCTCTTATAAAAAAAAACTTCATCTAGCAATCTTTTTCATTTCTATTCTTCTGTCTTTGTGAATATCCTTTTTGCTCTGATCAATTCCTTGAAAATCCTTTACAAATTCATTGCAAATCCTTTGAAACATTCCTTGCAAAGTGAGCTGAATTATTTCGTATTTCCTTGGAATTAAACTCGGCGTCACCGACTTAAAAATTTGATCGACCGAAAAGGATCTGCCCTAAGTCCACGACTTTCGGACCCACCGATCCATCTAATTCGGTGTCACCGATTTTCTTTCAGGATATCATCGTCTGCAGCTCCACTCAATGATTTTCTTTGCATATTGCTTATTGCCCAGTTGTGGTTCTTAAGGATCCCACTTCTTTCCTTCCATCTTCCCTGACCCTCCTAGTCTGCTGTCCTTTTCGGCACTTGATGTCAAAGGGGGAGAAGATTTAGGGGGAGATAAGGGGAGAGGAGAAGATTTAGGGGGAGATAAGGGGAGAAGAGAAGATTTAGGGGGAGAAGAAGAGCAATCTTATCTCAAGGGGGAGAGAATCACATCAAAGCTTTGCCGTGTTCCACATTGGATATTACTTTTGGCATCATTCTTTTGATTTTGCTCTTTCCATCAAACCCCTTGATCAAAGGGAGAGGAACCCTTACAATTGATATCTTATGGAAAGCAAAATCTCTCAGAGTTCATTGAAAATCTTTTTAGTTTTCGGAGACATGTTTGCTGATTCAAGCTTGTGCTCAATATGAGACACTCTTTATACATGTCATCCCTGGCTTGGTACTCTTGATGTTCTTGCTGTTGGATGAAGAAATACTCTTGTGTTATCTAACCTTGTTTTCCCAAGCTTATTTCTTCAGGTACAATGCCAAGGAACCTCAAGGTAAGTATATGCACCTTGCAGAATGTGCATGATGGTGACTTGCTTGTGAATACTTGTTTGCAAGAAATCACTATGCACATATGTATTATCACTCACTTCTTTTCATCTGCTCTGATGCATATAGCCAAGTTGCATGTAGCACATCTTGCCTTTCTCTCTTGTGTGCTTGTGGTAGTCCAAAACCATAATCTATGAAAATCTTGCACACTTGTAGGGGGAGCCTGTGTACTACATGTTTGTCAAAGCTTTAGTGATAATTCTGTCTTTCTTTCAAGATAGCTTTGATGTCTTGTTTTGTGTGTTGCCATCAATTACCAAAAGGGGAGATTGAAAGCACATTTGCTCCTTGGGTGGTTTTGGTAATTAATGACAACATACTTTGTGGTTGGACTAATACTTTTATCAAGTATGTTTCAGGAAGGTCAATCACATTGGCATGGCAAAAGGACTGAAGAGGTGGACCCTCAAAATGCTAAGGCAAGCATTGGCAAAAGCTCAAGACTCCATTTTGGTTTAGTGATCCAAGATCACATTGAGTCCATAGGAAAGCCAATACTATTAAAGGGGATGAGGTTATGATAATGATCTGGTTGCTCAAAGTGCTTAGTGATACATCTCCTAAACTATCAAGAACTCTCACTTCCATAATACACTCATAAGTAATCTCGGTCCCACCGATTTCCTAAACTCAGTCACCGAGATGAACCACCTCGACCATATAGCCAAACCCTAGAAATTTCGGATTTTCCGATTACGAACTCGGTCTCACGAAACTTGAGTTGCCAAGCTTCAGAACCTTCATCATCAAATCGGTGTCACCAAGATGATGAAGTCGGTCCCACCGAGATTGGCAAGCTCTAGTCTTTGGACGAATCGGACTAACAAGAGATTGTATTTTCGGTCCCACGAAAATCCCAACGTTCACATGATTTGAACTTTCGGTCTCACCGAGTTGTCAACTTCGGTCCGACCGAGATTGGTCAAATGTGTGTAACGTTGGATTTTGTGTGGAGGCTATAAATACCCTCCACCCCTCTTCACTTCGTGGAGAGAGCCATCAAAAGAACTACCACTCCTACCTTACATTTACGAGAAGAAAACTACCTACCCTTGTGTTGAGATCAAGTTGCTCCACTCCCACCATATGAAGCTTGATCTCTAGCCTTCCCAAGTTGCTTTCCACTCAATCCTTTCTTCCACCACAGCCAAATCGGTGAGGAGAGTTGAGTGTTGGGGAGATTATCATTTGAAGCACAAGAGCAAGGAGTTCATCATCATCAACACCATCTATTACCTTTTGGAGGGTGGTGCCTCCTAGATTGGTTAGGTGTCGCTTGGGAGCCTCCGTCGAGATGTGGAGTTGAACCAAGAAGTTTGTAAGGGCAAGGAGATCGCCTACTTCGTGAAGATCTACCCCGAGTAAGGCTAGCCCTCCGTGGGCGTATGCCATGATGGCATAGACAAGGTTGCTTCTTCGTGGACCCTTCGTGGGTGGAGCCCTCCGTGGAATCTCGCAGCAGTTACCCTCCGTGGGTTGAAGTCTCCATCAACGTGGAATGACGATAGCACCACCTATCGGAACCACGAGAAAAATCTCCGTGTCACCAAATTGCGTTTGATCTCCTCCACTTCTCTTTACAACTTGTGCAATTTACTTTCCGCTGCCCATACTCTAGAATTGCATGTGTAGTATGCTACTTGACTTGTGTGATATGCAAAATCTGCCAAAAACTTGTCTTTGTCAAAAGGCATAATTTTTATCTTGTCGAGTAGTCTAATCACCCCCCCTCTAGACACTCTCACCTTCTTCGATCCTACACACGCCGGACACACCGCCGAAGCATAAGAACCTTCACAAAAGACTCGTCGCCACTGCAAGAAGTCTGAAGAAGGAAAAACGGCAGCTCAAAACAGTGAAAGACATACTCAGAATGAGGTGGAGCAAAGTACTCAAGACCCTGAGACAAATATGGCAATGGCCACCAAACAAGAAACTACCCGCGCATAAGCTGCTGCCAGAATTTGACGAGGAATCCATAGAGCCCCACGGTCAAAAAACAAAGAGGCCGCTTTGGCGGATAGGCGGCGATGGTAGCCAAAGCGATAAGCGGCACCGCACACAAGCCGACTCATGATCACAGGAAAACAGATGGCCCAGCCAAGTCCATTTATGGGCCAAAAAGAGGGCCCCTGGAAGCAACACAACACGCCAAGTGTTGAAGACAGCACACACACCCAAATCTGAGGCGCCGCACACCCACAATGTTTCACCGATGAGGTGTTGGATCATGAATTTCCAGCGGGTTCAAACCCATAAACATAGAGGCATCTGACGGAACAACAGACCACAGATGCGGATGAGGATTACATACTACACACACACATGGCTAGAGGAGATGATCTCACGCCATAAAATATCTACCCCTCGAGCTCAAAGGGCCAGCTCGGCATTAGCTCAAAAGCCTCCCAGAAAACACACTTGTTGGAAGTTGGGAAGAGCTTGAGGGCGCGTTTAGAGCAAATTTTCAAGGGACTTATGTCCGCCCTCCGGATCTGAGCGATCTAAGTCATATAACTCAACAGCCGGAGAGTCGGTAGCAAAATTCTGGAACATGTTCCTTACAAAAAAGAACCAAATAGTCGACTGTCCGGACGCTGAAGCCTTAGCAGCTTTTAAACACAACGTCCGAGATGAATGGCTCGCCAGACACCTCGGCCAAGAGAAGCCGAGGATAATGGCTGCGCTAACAAGCCTTATGACCCGCTTTTGCGCAGGGGAAGATAGCTGGCTAGCAAGATGCAGCACCAGCGACCCGAGTACATCCGAGATCAGAGATGGAAACGGAAAATCACGGCGCAGAAAGGATCAGCGCCGGAATAAAGAAAAAAGCCCAAAGAACACGACGGTCAACCCCGGATTCAAAAGCTCGCGGCCAAACAATAAAACACTGCCTCTTAAGGACAACAGTGATGAGCTATCCAACTTAAACAAAATTTTGGATCGGATATGTCAAATCCACGATTACCTCCGGAAGGCACGCAAACCACACCCACCGAGATTGTTGGGTTTTAAACAGTCCGGAAGACTCAACACCGAACACAGGGGGCTCGGCGCATGGCGAGGGCGATGTGAACCCCACCGGTGAGCACGGAAAACAAAAGACTTTCCCACAAGAAGTCAAAGCAGTAACCTCACTTCATGTGATAGTACGGAAAAACAATGCGGCACCCGCTAAGATAGGCGACGCACGGTCCACCCCAGCGGAACCTCGAGATTGGATGTCAAAACCAATCACTTTTGACCACCTGGATTATTCCAGGAGTATTCAAAACGCAGGATGGACTGCTGTGATATTGGATCCTATAATCGACGGACTACGATTTACACAAGTCCTGATGGACGGTGGCAGCGATTTAAACCTGCTATATCCGAACACAATCCGCAAGTTGGGGATAGACCTTACTAAAATTCGACATAGCCGCACTTCCTTTAAAGGAGTGGCGCTTGAGCCCTTCGCCATGTGCACAGGCTCCTTATTACTAGAAGTTGTGTTGGTCACGGACAACTTCCGGCAACTAATCTTTCATGTCGCCCCATTTAAAAGTAGCTATCAAGCACTATTGGGACGTGAAGCTTTTGCCCGCTTTAACGCAATACCACATTACGCGTCCCTTACACTTAAAATGCCCGGTCCATGTGGCATCATTTCATTAAAAGGGTCATTCAAAGACCCCGGACACGGCCGGACTAGTCCGGAATAAATAAGCTAGGGGCTCCCTAGCCGCACACCCCTTCACAAGGGGTTGTGCATATAAGCAATAATGAGCTAATATAGGCTCAGCTTTATCAATTTATTAATATTTCAAATTTTTATTCACTTTTCGCACGATTTCTTTTCAAACTAAGTTCCTCTCTTTTTACAGATGAACAACATGCACACCCGTCCAGGATACGGCTGCGGAACCTGGTAGCGAGCGTGCGATGAGGGACCCGTTGCAAGATTCTTTTGATTAAGACCTGCGTAAACCTTTTTCTTGTCTCTTGTTGCTATAATCCCTGGTTTCTCATGATAACGGAGAGAGCGGTAGACGTTTTGGCATCGGCGCGTCGAAGACTTCGCCGTGCACGGACACTAGGGGCTTAGGGCATTCTTCGCCGTTATTATAAAGACCGAACACCTTAGGGAGTGTTCGGCGTCTCGAGATTAGGCCTTATATGCATCAGCTCTGAATCATGTCTTTGGTCAAATGTTGGGTTTGCACGGCTCCTGTGTTTTGCTGCCTTCGTTCCGTATCATCGGCTAACGCGGCACCGGAGAACTCTGCGATTGTGCCCCGATTCGGTGGCGAGCACCTCGATGAAAGCCGGCTGATGTCATGATCTGACGAGAGACTGATCGACCACTCGACCGACCAGCGGAATGTTTAGAATTCCTCGCTTTGTGAAGGACCGTTTCGGTCGAGCACATCTGCGCCCGAATTCGGAGGCGCGGTGCCCCGAGGGCTATATTGTAGCCCCACCCTCGAACTCCATGGCTAAGTGAAAGTGATAAAACATTATAGTCCGGTTGCCTCGTTTGCTATGCTACCACCTCCTTCACAGGACCGAGACGTCGGATTACGTGTAAAAATGCGCTATTTTTGCGAACACCCCCGCACCTTGTGCGTGGGGGCTGAAGCCGACGACTGCAATCTTTCAGGTTATACACACGTATACATAAACGGCCGCATAGGAGATATTTCAATAATTGAATGCACAAGTTTAAAAAAACGCCTACATCATAAACATTTTTTTACAAAATAAAACGTTTCATTTGAATGTGACATTTTTTGAGCACTGCGACTCTATTACACGAGCACCACGCAGAACTTCCCCAAAATAGTGCTCGGCGGGTAATCGGCTCTCGTCCGAACCCTGGGTCGCAACAGCGGTGGCATCCATCTCTGTCCAATGTGTCTTCACACGGGCGAGTGCCATCCGTGCACCCTCTATGCAGGCCGACCGCTTCATCGCCTTGATATGCGGCACCACCCCAAGAAATTGCTGCAATAAGTCAAAATAGCTCTTCGGCTTGGGCCTATCCGGCCAGACATGAGTCATGATATCCGTCATGGCAAGCCCGGACAACCTATTCAGCTCAGCCCACTCGGCCAACCGGTCGGTCAGCGGAAGTGAACGCTCCGGACTATGGAATTGAGACCAAAACAACTCTTATGTCTTGTGATCCTACGGCTCGGAAGTGCTGGCGGCATCCGCTGCACTGCCGCTAAGTCCATATAAGGATCCTCCGGACCCCTGGCCCGCCAAGTTGAGCATACTTTGGATCCGTAAACCTTGGCGCAGCAAAAAGGGCTTACCACCACAATGTCTCGGCTTGGCGCAGCTCCTCCTTTATAGCCCGCATTGCGAGCAGGCGTCCTTGGCTGGCGGTGGCCTTCCCAGGTCTTCTCGCTCGCTAAGCGCTCCTTTTAGAAACCTCACTGCGGTCGGTAGCATCTTTTAACTTCACGGCCATTTCGGCCATCTCTTCCTAACCGGCGGTCGCGACTCTTCGGCTTCTAACTCCTCGGCGCCCTCGAGGCCGCCGCATTCTCCTACGGCTTGCTCCTTGGCTTGAGCAAGTTCGGCCGAAAAGCTCTCCATAGCAGCACACCATCTGCGTCAAGCACAAATATTATAAGAGGTGGGCTTGGCTCCTTACTAGGTATTGCGGAAAAAAAACTTACCTTGCGATTCGTCAAGTCGCTTTGTTGACTAGCGCGATGTCGCATCCATAGCGTCGAGTTGCCGCTTTAGTTCAGCAACTCCATCGGTCCGGTGGCACCGGATGATCCGACACCGCATAGGGCAGCGAAAATTGAAACCTGCGATTTTGATCCTCGACGCGTTGTCGCTTTCGACAACCTACCGAGTCTTAGGGGCTACTATCTATCTGAGGCGCACTTTATGTGTAAAAGCTGTCAAAAGGTGTGTCATTTTCGTACCTCAAACCCGCTTGACAAACTCCGGCGACATTATGCAATCCGCTTTGGCGGACGAAATCCTTCAATCACCATACTCATCAATGCATGGTGATCTTACGAGATGGGCGCCCTCTCAAGTAGATCCTTGACTCACCGGCGAACTCTAGTCGGCGCCCGAACTCTTCGGCTCTGCGGGCTCGGGGATACCCTCCGTGATGACACTTGAGGCTCGTCCGCCCTATCCGGCAACACAGCGAGGGGAGGCGTCTCGCTCTCCACCATCTGCGGGCGAAGGTCCCCGAAGCGAGCTCATCGAGAAGGTCGGAGATCCGAACTACAAGATAAAAACTTGGTTATCCTCGGAAGCACAAATAGGGATGTCTCTTATCACGAACTCCCTTCTTTCTACTCACGGCTCATTGGAGGCTGATTCTTTAGGGGAGGCTGTGCGGCGGGACCTCCCGGACCTTGAGGACCCTCTGGTGAATTTCTTCCCTGCTTAGGGGCTTTGGCCTCCGGATCTTGGGCGGTCCTCTTCTCCCCAGGGAGGAGGATTCTCGATCCCCTTCTTCAAGAGCCTCCTTGGGCGGCGGTAGCTCCCTGTTTTCCCCTTAGCCTTCTTACAAGGCACAACCTCAACACCACGACCAAAGACAGGATCCGGCCGCGGTCTCTGGGAGGGCGGACACCGTATCAGCTTTGCTTGCGCTATCCACTCTGTTAAAGGGTAGCAGGTTAAAAGGCGAATCATAGAAAGGCAAACAAACGGTATGTCCGGACTCGGAGCTACTTACTTGTGTATCCGGGCGATTGCAGCTTAGGTCGGCATCCTCGGTCAATTCCGGACACGCCTCTCGTGATCCGAAGAATAATTTGGACATCTCCACGGGTGTCATACCCATGAAGTGTTGAAGAATCTGTGGTCCCTCCGGATTAAACTCCCACAGCCAGAGAGGGCAGCGTTTGCAGGGCAGGAGACGCCTAATCAGCATGACCTCCATTACGACGACCAGATCGATCTCCCTCGCTTGGAGGTCTCGAATCCGGCCCTGCATTAGGGGCACGTCCTTTGGCGGCCCCCAGTTGAGCCCTTGGTTGACCCACGACATCAACCGTCATGGAGGTCCCGAGCGGAATAAGGGTGGCGGCTTCTGCCTGTTGCCCTTCGGAGCGGTGATATAGAACCACTTCCGCAGCCACAAGCCGAGCTCCTCTTGGAAGGAGCCCTTGGGCCACGGGGTATCGGCCCTCCTGCTTACAGCCGCCCCGCCGCACTCTACTTGATACCCCTTGATCATCTTCGGCTCCACATTGAAGGTCTTGACCCACGGGCGAAGTGGGGGTGTGCGGAGGAAGGCTTGCAGATGACAATAAATCTTGGAAATATGGAGGATGGACTCGGGCCAAGTCGTGGAATTCCAACCCATAGTAGAACATGAGCCCTCTCACAAAAGGATCCATCGGAAGCCTAAACCCCGCGGAGGTGGGATACAAAGGCAGCGTACTCGCCGGGCTCGGGGTGGGGATGGCCTGCCCTTGCGGGGCAACTTGTCGAAATCTCGTAAGGCAGTGCTTGGCCTCTCGCAGCTTTAGCACGTCCTCCTCCGTGATGGAGGAGGGCATCCACCGACCACGAAGGTCGGGCGGACATTGTTGAAGGTCGGCGCTCGAATCTGGGGCTCGGGTGTTGGAACTTGGAGCAAGGAGAAGATTCGATGGAGGATTGAAGAAAAGCGAGCCTTGGTCCTATTATAAAGAGGAGAATACCAAGAGCCGTCTTCGTGACCGTTAGGGACTACGCCGATAGAGGCGTGGCGAGAAGCGGTTGGGTTACCGCCCGTATTGATGAGAATCCGGAATAAGGGAAGGCGATCTCTGCTTGACAAGGCGTGCCAAGAAACCGCTTAGCTAAGCGCTGAGGTGGTATAATAAAAAGCGATTCAAGTAAAGGCTTGGTAGTGGTGTGGCGTCATGCCACAAAATCGTCGTGATTGAACTTGTGTATATATTATTCTCTCTACGGTGGAATGTGGAATTTATTTTGCGAGCGGACACTATCTGGTGTTCACAATCTTCTATGAATTATTGGAGGAGGAACCCGCCTTGCAATGCCGAACAATATCGCGCGGGACTCATCGTCATTGAAGCTGGTTGAGGGCTACTAAGGAGTCTGGACTAGGGGTGTCGGATAGCGGACTATCATCGTTGGCGGACTCCAAGACTATGAAGATACAAGATTGAAGACTTCATCCCGTGTCGGATGGGACTTTCCTTAGTGTGGAAGGCAAGCTTGGCGATATGGATATGTAGATCTCCTACCATTGTAACCGACTCTGTGTAACCCTAGCCCTCTCTGGTGTCTATATAAGCAGAGGGTTTTAGTCCGTGGAGACGAACAACCATTACAACAATCATACCATAGGCTAGCTTCTAGGGTTTAGCTTCCTTCATCTCGTGGTAGATCCACTCTTGTACTACCCATATCATCAATATCAATCAAGCGGGAGTAGGGTTTTACCTCCATCGAGAGGGCCCGAACACAGGTAAAAACATCGTGTCCCTTGTCTCCTGTTACCATCCGCCTAGGCGCACGATTCGGGACCCCCTACGAGATCCGCGGTTTGACACCGACATTGGTACTTTCATTGAGAGTTCCTCTGTGTCATCACCGATAAGCGATAAGCTTATTCAATCAACAACAACGCCGTCGGGTGAGACTTTTCTCCGGCAGATCTTCATATTTGGCAGACCGCTGCTGCGGGCAATTCACTTGGCCATCTGGAGCGAATCGAAGCTTCGCCCAGCCATCGAGTCGATTTGGAAGCCTAAACTTCACGGCGGATATCGCGGAGACTTGATCTTCGATGGATCCGAGCCACAGCCGAGCATCTTTGCCTTTATCACGATGGGCATGATCTAACTCTGCCGCGGACGAGTACCTTGGAGGCCGCACATGAATCCGCTCCGACCCATAGTCCGGGCGAATCGCAGATCGAGGACGGGTGGCTGGACACCGCCTCGGCAGCTGCAACTTCCACGGTGATGGAGCCGAACACTGACCTCGTCCCTTACAAAGCTCGTGACTTCGAGGTGCCGGACTCCCTGCCGGAGTCCGAACCTCCTGCGCCCCTGCCAATCGAATCTGACTGGGCGCCGATCATGGAGTTCACCGCAGCGGACATCTTCCCAAATCTCACAAATATTCCAAAAATATTCTCCGTCCGTTTTTTCCCGTTTGGACTCCGTTTGATATGGGGTTTCCGCGAAACATAAAACATGCAACAAACAGGAACTGACACTAGGCACTGGATCAAAATGTTAGTCGCAAAAATAGTATAAAAAGTTGCCAAAAGTATATGAAAGTTGTAGAATATTGGCATGGAACAATAAAAAATTATAGATACGACGGAGACGTATTAGCATCCCCAAGCTTAATTCCTGCTCGTCCTTGAGTAGGTAAAAGATAAAAAAGATAATTTGTGATGTGGAATGCTATCTAGCATAACCTTGATCATGTAATCTAATCATGGCATGAATATTAAGACACGAGTGATTCAAAGCAATAGTCTATCATTTGACCTAAAAACAGTAATACTTTGAGCGTACTAATAAAGCAATCATGTCTTTTCAAAACAACATGGCCAAAGAAAGTTATCCCTACAAAATCATATAGTCTGGCTATGCTCCATCTTCACCACACAAAATATTCAAATTATGCACAACACCGATGACAAGCCAAGCAATTGTTTCATACTTTTGATGCTCGCAAACCTTTTCAACTTTCACGCAATACAT
This sequence comes from Aegilops speltoides, assembly GCA_021437245.1. Classification (NCBI taxonomy): domain Eukaryota; kingdom Viridiplantae; phylum Streptophyta; class Magnoliopsida; order Poales; family Poaceae; genus Aegilops; species Aegilops speltoides. Next base: position 109,037,325 of record CM038146.1, read on the forward strand.
GAGCGTGAGCCATGGATATAGCACTATGGGTGGAATAGAATATGATGGTGGAGGTTATGTGGAGAAGACAAAAAGGAGAAAGTCTCACATTGACGGGGCTAATCAACGGGCTATGGAGATGCCCATAAATTGATGTCAATGTGAGGAGTAGGGATTGCCATGCAACGGATGCACTAAGAGCTATAAGTGTATGAAAGCTCAAACTGAAAACTAAGTGGGTGTGCATCCAACTTGCTTGCTCATGAAGACCTCGGGCATTTGAGGAAGCCCAACATCGGAATATACAAGCCAAGTTCTATAATGAAAATTCCCACTAGTATAAGAAAGTGAAAGCATAGGAGACTCTCTCTATGAAGAACATGGTGCTACTTTGAAGCACAAGTGTGGTAAAAGGATAGTAAGATTGCCCCTTCTGAAAGTGCGTTATATCGACTAGAGGGGGGGTGAATAGGCGATTTTTATGAATTCTTCAGCGAGAATTTGCGGTGAGAAATTCATTAGCGAAGAACTACTTACAATGGAATAAGTACTCGAAGTAAGCATAAGAGAATACAAGCATGGTCATCATGATGAAATGAAGACAAGCCTTGAGTCTGAAAAAGCGTAATCACGGGATAACACAAGGTGAAGACAAGCGGTGAAGAAATTGGCGAGGAAATTGAAAGTCTTCATCAAAGTCTTCAAACACAGATATGAACAAACACTCAACACGATAATGAGGAAATGAAAGGGTTGAGGAAATAGAACCAGATTAGGTTGGTGAAGACAATGATTTGGTAGACCAGTTCAAGCTGCTGTCTCGGTTATGCGTCTGGTTGGAGCGGATGAGTATTTAAACTCGAGGACACACAGTCCCGGACACCCAGTCGCTGAGCACGCAGCTCAGGACACCCAGTCCTCACCGTATTCTCCCCTGTTCAAGAATTCATCCGATTAACGAGTTAACTTGCCGATTCATCCCTACTCGTAGGGTCACCGAGTAGCCTATAAACCGATAAATCGTCCGATTAATTGATTAAATGGCTGATTAACTTGCCGATTAGCCGATTAATCCCCTACTCACCAGCCAACCGAGCAACTACCAGTTAACGATTTCCTCAACAATGGTATTCTCCTTGAACTAAGGTCACACAGACCTCGTCCAATCACTTGTGGTAAGTCTTCAGGCGACTTCCAAACCTTCACAGACTTGGTCACTCGGCGATCCATAATTCCTCTTGGATGCTCTAGACCATGCGAAACAGAGTTGTTAGCACGATGATAATCATGTGAGGACTTTGATCCTTTTGAGGAATCTGATCCACGTGAGGAATTTGGTCCGTATGAGGACTTGGATCCATATGAAGAATTTGGTCCATATGAATAATTTGATTTGGGGTTCCTGTTCTTCACAGGTGGTGTCATGAGGACATTCACCTGAAGACTTTTGAGGCACTTCTTGGGAACCCAGATTTTCTTCATAGGAGAACCATTCCTGCGATTAGTGCCAACATATCTAGCAAATACTTGACATTCGATTTTTGAACAGTTTGTAGTTGGAGTCAAATGACTCATCGGAAGAATGAGGAGATTCACATGTAAAGCCGGATAAGTTAGATGGATCAACTGGAGGTCCCTTTGCACAACCCATGAGGTTTTGGGTCTGCTTTCGGGCTTCAATATGTTCCATCGGCATTAAGTTTCCTTTCAAAGCGATACCCTCTTTCCTAGGGTTTTGTTGAGGATCTGCTTTTAAGCACATCACAAAGAGTCGATGCCCTTTGAGGCTTTTGCACATGCTCATCATATACAATTCCTTCACCCTGCATTGTCGATGATACTAGCAATGTCCTCGGATGAGGAATTAGTGATAGCGAGGCGGTGAAGAATTAAATAACAGTTGAAGCATTTGAACATTAAGGTGAAGAATTAGCAGATTCACGTTCAATGCACTTTAAGCATGGAGGATCAAATTGTTCCTGAGTGGCGCTGATTTGTTGAGCAAGTAATGAATCGCGCTCCTTCTGAAGATCTTCATAACTCACTCTTAGCTTCTCAAGATCTTGCTTTCTTTGAAGAAATTCATAAGAAAGTTTCTCATGATCAGATAAGAGAGTGTTATGATGACTTTGAAGGTTATCAAACCTAGACTGAAGTCTCTGAAGATTTTCAGTCAGGGCTTTAGTGCCATCCATTTCTTCACCCAACATATCATCACTTTTGTCTAGCATGTTTTGAACCTTTTCCAAAGCCGTTTGTTGTTTAGTGGCAATGTAAACAAGTTTGGTATAACTAGGTTCAATGTCATCATCAGATTTATCATCATCAGATCAGAGTCACAGAACTCGGATGAGGAACATTCGGTTGCCTTGTCACCCTTTGCCATGAGACATGATGCAGAAGATGATGATTCTGGTTCGAAAGTCATCGTTTTGAGAGATTCCTTGAAGTCCTCAAACCAGGGATCATGACGGGTTCGATGACCTTCATAGACATCAGAGATTCGGTCCCAGATGAGCTTTGCATTGCAAAGATGCATAATCTTTGAATTCATCTCGGATGGCGAGGAGCAGATGATATCCTTCGCCAAGATGTCAAGTCGAGTGTACTTGCGAATATCATCGGCGTCGCCATCTTGCATAGATCGATAACACCAATCTCGGTGACGGTCCACAGCTCGCTGTTCATTGCCATGATCGCTTCCTCATCATGGCCTTCCACTAGGGATAATCATGACCGTCAAAGATAGGGCATGTCACTTTCTTCATACTGCGGTCGACATAACTAAAACTCCGGTGGTTAAACCAAAACCACACGAACAAGGAGTACCTTGCTCGATACCAATTGAAAGTCGTTATATCGACTAGAGGGGGTGAATAGGTGATTTTATGAATTCTTCATCGAGGAATTTGCGGTGAGAAATTCCTTAGCGAAGAACTACTTGCAGCGGAATAAGTACTCGAGTAAACATAACGAGAATACAAGCATGGTCATCATGATGAAATGAAGACAAGCACCGAGTACGAAAGCGTAATCCGCAGGATAACACAAGGTGAAGACAAAGCGGTGAAGAAATTGAGCTGGGAAATTGAGAAAGTCTTGATCAAAGTCTTCAAACACAGATATGAACAAACACTCAACACGATGTGAGGAAATGAAAGGGTTGAGGAAATAGAACCGATTAGGTTGGTGAAGACAATGATTTGGTAGACCAGTTCAAGCTGCTGTCTCGGTTATGCGTCACGGTTGGAGCGGTGAGTATTTAAACTCGAGGACACACAGTCCCGGACACCCAGTCGCTGAGCACGCAGCTCAGGACACCCAGTCCTCACCGTATTCTCCTTGAACTAAGGTCACACAGACCTCGTCCAATCACTCATGGTAAGTCTTCAGGCGACTTCCAAACCTTCACAGACTTGGTCACTCGGTGATCCACAATTCCTCTTGGATGCTCTAGACCATGACGCCTAACCGTTTGGAAGAAGAACAATCTTCAAAGGTAACAAGCATCAGATCCACGCAGGATCAATTTCTTCAGTGATGCTCAATCACTTTGGGTTTGTAGGGGTTTGGTTTTGGGTTTTCCTCACTTGATGATTTTCGCTCAAAGTCCTCGGAGGATGGGTTGCTCTCAAATGACAAGTGTCAAGTTCTCTCGGAGTAGCCAACTAGCTAGTGGTTGTAGGGGGCAGCTATTTATAGCCTAGGGAGCAGCCCGACATGATAGGACATAAATGCCCTTCAATGATATGACCGTTAGGTGGATAAGATATTTTGGGACAGGTGGCGCTTGACAAAGAACAACCGTCGGAAATTGACTCTCAAATTCCTCGGGGCTATCATGTTCCTCCTTTGTGTAGGCAATTCGCCTTTGGCGAATTCCTAACTCCTCGGTCGAACAAATTCATCGGCGACCGGAGAACTTTGTCTCTGTCGGTGAAGAAAGTGGTGAATCGTATATGAGATTTCCAAAGGCTTCACTCGAAGGGATTGGTAGGTGTAGGATTTTGAGTTGAGCATCACATGGAAAATTTTCCTTAGTATTTCCTCGACCCCCTTTTAACAGTACGGTGTTTCCTATGACTCAAGAAAGAGAAAATGAAATTACGAAAACAAAAGTCTTCACGCTTCATGTTCCACAAATGAATACCAAGTCTTCAAGGTCACACCAATTTCTTCACTTTCAAAGTCTTGAAAAGTCTTGAGAATATCAAAGTCTTGATCGAAGAACTTCATTTTAGGAATTCGACTTTCTCTGTAAATATCAAACTCCTCATAGACTTATAGACATGTGTACACTCACAAACGCATTAGTCCCTTAACCTATAAGTCTTCAATACACCAAAATCACTAAGGGGCACTAGATGCACTTACACCTTCTCTCTTTTTCTCTCATTTTTTATTTTCTCTTTTTTTGTTGGGCTTCTTTGCCCCCTTTTTTTAATTTAGGCTTCTTTGGCCTCTCTCTATTTTTTTATTAAGTCCGGAGTCTCATCCCGACTTGTGGGGGAATCATAGTCTCCATCATGCTTTCCTCACTGGGGCAATGCTCTAATAATGATTATCATCACACTTTTATTTACTTACAACTCAATATTACAACTCGATACTAGAACAAAGATATGACTCTATATGAATGCCTCCGGCGGTGTAGCGGGATGTGCAATGAGATCTAGCATAGCAAAGATATAAAAAAACGGACAGGCCACGAAAACATCATGCTAGCTGTCTTACGATCATGCAACGCAATATGACAATGAATGCTCAAGTCATGTATATGATGATGATGGAAGTTGCATGGCAATATATCTCGGAATGGCTATGGAAATGCCATAATAGGTAGGTATGGTGGTTGTTTTGAGGAAGATATAAGGAGGCTTATGTGTGATAGAGCGAATCGTATCACGGGGTTTGGATGCACCGGCAAAGTTTGCACCAACTCTCGAGGTGAGAAAGGGCAATGCACGGTACCGAAGAGGCTAGCAATGATGGAAGGGTGAGAGTGTGTATAATCCATGGACTCAACATTAGTCATAAAGAACTCAAATACTTATTGCAAAAATCTATTAGTCATCGAAACAAAGTACTATACGCATGCTCCTAGGGGGATAGATTGGTAGGAAAAGACCATCGCTTGTCCCCGACCGCCACTCATAAGGAAGACAATCAATAAATAAATCAGGCTCCGACTTCATCACATAACGGTTCACCATACATGCATGCTACGGGAATCACAAACCTCAACACAAGTATTTCTACTAATCCACAGTCGCCCACTAGCATGACTCTAATATCACCACCTTTATATTGCAAAACTATTGCAAGGAATCAAACATATCATATTCAGCGATCTACAAGTTTATGTAGGATTTTATGACTAACCATGTGAATGACCAATTCCTGCCATCTCTCTAAATAGATATAAGTGAAGCAAGAGAGTTTAATTCTTTCTACAAAAGATATGCCCACGCTCTAACAAATATAAGTGAAGCAAAGAGCATTCTACAAATGGCGGTTTTCTATGTGAAGAGAAACACGCAATCCAAACTTCAAATGATATAAGTGAAGCGCATGAAGCATTCTATAAAGCCATTGTCGGTGTCAAAACCGGCGGATCTCGGGTAGGGGGACCCGAACTGTGCCTCTAGGCGGATGGTAACAGGAGACAAGGGAGACGATGTTTTACCCAGGTTCGGGCCCTCTCGATGGAGGTAAAACCCTACGTCCTGCTTGATTAATATTGATGATATGGGTAGTACAAGAGTGGATCTACCACGAGATCAAGGAGGCTAAACCCTAAAGCTAGCCTATGGTATGATTGTTGTAATGTATGTTGTGTCCTATGGACTACAGCCCTCGGTTTATATAGACACGGAGGAGGCTAGGAATTACAGTCGGTTACAATGGTAGGAGATCTACATATCCGTATCGCCAAGCTTGCCTTCCACGCCAAGGAAAGTCCCATCCGGACACGGGGCGGAGTCTTCAATCTTGTATCTTCGTAGTCTTGGAGTCCGGCGGACGATGATAGTCCGCTGTCCGGACACCCCTAGTCGAGGACTCCTCGGTAGCCCTGAACCAGCTTCAATGGCGATAAGTCCGGTAGCATATAATGTTCGGCATTGCAAGGCGGGTTCCTCCCTTGAATAATCCGGAGAAGATCATGAACACGAGGATAGTGTCCGGCTCTGCAAAATAAATTCCACATTCCACCGTAGAGAGAATAAAATGCACACAAGTTTGATCTGCTGACGTATTTTGTGGCGTAATGTCACACCACTACCAAGCCTTCGATTTTTATTATACCACCTCAGCACGTTTAGCGGCGGTTTCCTTAGCATGTCTTGTCGAGCGGAGATCGTGCTCCCCTTATTCAGGATCCTCATCAATCTGGCGTGGGTAACCCAACGCGCCCGTCGCCACGCCTCTATCGAAGGTGAATCCCGAGCAGTCCGCGAGGCGACCCTTGGTATTTTTCCCTTTATAAGAGGACCAAGACTCGTTTCTTTTCTTCAATCTTCCATCGAATCTCCTCCTTGCTCCAAGTTCCAACACCCAGAGCCCCAGTTGGCGCTTGGATCTTCAATCATGTCGGCTCCGACCTCCGGGGTCGGTGGATGCCCTCCTCCGTTACGGAGGAGGGCGTGCTAAAGCTGCGTGAGGCCAAGTACATCCTCACGAGATTTCGCACAGGTTGCCCGCCCAAGGGCAGGCCGTGCCCACTCCCGAGCCCGGTGAGTACATCGTCTTTGTATCCCACCTCCGTCGGGGTTTAGGCTTCCCGACGGACCCCTTCGTGAGAGGGCTCATGTTCTACTACGGGCTGGATTTTCACGACTTGGCCCCGGAGTCCATCCTCCCTATCTCCGCATTCATTATTGTCTGCGAAGCCTTCCTCCGCGTCACCCCCACTTGGCTGTGGTGAAGACCTTCAATGTGGGCGAAGATGATCGGGGCGTCAAGCGGAGTCTTGTGGGCGACCATAAGCGAAGGGCGGCGCCCCATGGCCCAAGGGCTCCTTCAAGAGGAGCTCGGCTTGTGGCAGCAGGAGTGGTTTTATATCACCGCTCAGAAGGCGACAAGCAAAAGCCGCCACCTTCATTCCGCCTGGGACCTCCACGTCGGCCAAGTCGTGGGTCGACCAAGGGCTCAATTGGGGGCCGTCCAGAAGGCGTGCCTTCATTGCGGGGCGGTTCGAGACCTCCAGCGAGGAGATCAATCTGGTTGTGGTGATGCGAGTTATGCTAATCAGGTGTCTTCTGCCCTGCAAACGCCGTCCTCTCCGGTTATGGGAGTTCAATCTGGAGGGACCACGAATTCTCCAACACTTCATGGGTACACCACCCATGGAGATGTACAAGTTGTTCTTCGGACCGCGGGTGGCGTGTCCGGAATTGACCGAGGACGCAGGCCTAAGCTGCAATCGCCCGGATACACAGGTAAATAGCTCAGAGTCCGGACGTTCTGTTTATCTGCTTTTCTAGAGTTGATAAGGTGTCCGGCCCCCCTCCCAGAGACCGCACTGGAGCCCGTGCTGGTCAGAATGTTGGAGGTCGCGCCCGAAGAAAGGGGCGATGGGGAAAATAGAAGAGTTAATACCTCGCCCAAGGGGGCGCCTGAAGAGGGGGGGATCTAAAATCCCTCCTTCCAGGGGGAGAAGAGGACCGCCTCCGAAGACCTGGAGGCCAAAGCCCCTAAGCGGGAGAAGAGATCTCCACAGGAGGGTCCCGCGTCCCGGGAGAACCCGGACGTTCAATCGTCTCTAAAGGATCAGCCCTCCAGCGAGCCATGAGTAGGGAAGAGGGAGTTCATTAATAAGAAAATACCTCCATTCGTGCTACATGGATAACGAAGTTTTGCTTCTGATTGGTTGCGGACTTCTCGGATGAGTTCGTCTTGAGGATCTTCGTCCGGAGATGATGGAGAGCGAGATGCCTCCGTCTGCTGCGTCGCCGGACAGGGCAGACGAGCCTGAAGTATCGTCACGGAGGGTATCCCCGAGTCCGGAAAGGTCGGAGAGTTCGGCGCCCACTAGTGTCCGGCCGGGGGAGGTGAAGAATCTGCTTGAGAGGGCATCCATCTCAGAAGATCACCGTGCTTTGATGCGTATGGTGATTGGAAGGATTTCGTCCGCCGAAAGTGGATTGCATAATGCCATTAGAAGTTTACTGACGGGATTTGAGGTACGCAAGAACGACGCACCTTTTTGACAGTTTGGCACATAGAAGTGCGCCCTGTATAGATAGTAGCCCCTGAGACTCGGCAGGTTGTCGAAAGCGACAGCGTGCCGAGGATCAAAATCGCAGGTATTGAAAGTTGTCCTTCCTATGTAGGTGGCGGATAGTCCGGGGGCTAGCCGGACTAGTGGAGTTGTCGAGTTAATGCGGCAACTTGATGTGGCGGATGCGGACATCGCGCTTATCAACCGGCGACTTGACGAGTCGCAAGGTAAATGAATTCTCCATGATCTCTTATTTGGGGAGCCAAAGCCGCCTCGATAATATATATCTTTGTAATCTGAGCGGTCTTTGCTGCTGTGGAGAGCCTTGGTCGAACTTGCTCAAGCTAAGGAGCAAGCCGAAGGAGTGATCTGGCTGCCTCGGGCGGCGAGGAGTTGAAAGCGAAAAGGCTGCACACGCCTAAGCGAGGAAAAGATGGCGAATTGGCCGTGAAATTAAAAGATCTTGCCGACCGCAATGAGGCTCTTGAAAAGGCGCTTATCGGGCGGGAAAACACAGGAAGGCCACCGCCGAGTCAAGGATGCCCGCTCGCAATCGGGCTATGAAGGAGGAGCTGCACCAGGCGGGAGATATTGTGGCTGGCAAGCCGTTTCTGCTGCGTCGCCGGTTTATGGATCAAAAATATGCCCAACTTGGCCAGCTGTGGGGTCTGGAGGATCCATATATGGACTTAGCGGCAAGTGCGGCTGATGCCGTTGAGCACTTCCGGAGCCAGAAGGATCACGAGACGGAAGAGCTATTTTGGTCTCAATTCCATAGTCCGGATCGTTCACTTCCGTTGACCGATCGGTTGGCCGAATGGGCTGAGCTAAATAGATTGTCCGGACTTGCCATGACTGATATCGTGGCTCATGTCTGGCCGGAGAGGCCCAAGGCGACGAGCTATTTCGGCTTATTGCAGCAATTTCTTGGGGCGGTGCCGCATATCAAGGAGATGAAGCGGTTGGCCTACATAGAAGGCGCGCGGATGGCCCTTGCCCGCGTGAAGACACATTGGACAGAGATGGATGCCACCGCTATTGCCGCCCAGAGTTCGGACGAAAGCCGGTTACCCGCCGAGCACTATTTTGGGGAGGTTATGCTTGGCGCTCGTGTAATAGAGTCGTAGTGCTCAAAAAATGTTACGTTCAAATGAACGTTTTTATCTTGTAAGACAATGATTATAATGTAACCGCTTTTTATACTTGTGCGTCCCAAGTATTAAAATATCTCCTATCTGACCGTTTATGTATACATTAAGATAACTGAAAGATTGCGATCTTGACTTCCCCCACGCACAAGGTGCGGGGTGTTCATAAAAATAGCGCGCTTTCACACTTAATCCGGCGTCTCGGTCTGTTAAGGAGGTGGTAGCATAACAAGCGAGGCAATCCGGACTATGATGCTTTAACACTTTCACTTAGCGATGGAGTTGAGGGTGGGGCTACGATATAGCCCTTGGGGCACCGCTTCTCGAATTGGCGCGTGTGTGCTGACCGAAACAGTCCTTCGTCAAAGTGGGGAATTCTAAACATTCCGGTAGTCGATCGAGTGGTTGACCGGTCTCTCGTTGTATCATGATGATTAGTTTTCGGCTTTCTCTCTTGAGGTGCTCGCCGGCGGCTGGGGCTGTCGCAGATAGTTCTCCTGGTGCCGTTAGCCGATGATCTGAGCGTAAGGCAGCAAAACACGAGCCGGGCAAACCCAACATTTGACCAAAGACATGATTGGAGCTGATGCATATAAGGCCCTAACTTCGAGGCGCGAACACTCCGAAGGTGTTCGGTCTTTGTAATAATGGGCGGAACAATGCCTGAGCCCCTAGTGTCGAATGCGGGCATGGTCTTACGACGCGGCGATGCAAAACCTCGGCTCCACTTTGGTTATAATGAGAAACCAAGGGATTATAACAACAAAAGACAGTAAAAAAGGTTTACGCAGGTCTTAATCTGAAAAGAATCCTCGCGACGGGTCCCTCTTGCACGTCTGCGCCTGTGTCTCCGTTGTGCCGTTATCCTGGACGTGTGTGCATGTTGTTCATCTGTAAAGAGAGAACTTAGTTTAAAAGGAATTTGTGCAAAAATATGAAGGAAGAAATATAAGTAGTTAAAGCGAGTCTGTGTGAGTTATTTGTTGCTTGTGTCTTGTAGCCCTTTTGAAGGGGTGTGCGGCTAGAAACCCCTAGCTTATTTATGCCGGACTCGTCTAACCGTGTCCGGGGTCTTTAAATGACCCTCGCACTGAAATGATGCCGCGTGGACCGGGCATCTTAAGTGTAAGAGACGCATAATGTGGTATGGTGTTGAAGCGGACAAAAGCTTCTCGTCCAAAGAGTGCTTGATAGCTACATGTAAATGGGACGATATGAAAGATTAGTTTTTCGCGTCGAAAGTTGTTCGGCAATCCGAACACAACTTCTAGTAATAGGGAGCCTGTGCACTTGGCGTAAGGGCCTGGCGTCACTCCTTTAAAGGAAGTGCGGCTGTGTCGAATTTTAGTAAGGTCTATCCCCAAATTGCGGATTGTGTTTGGATACAGCAGGTTTAGGTCGCTGCCTCCGTCCATCAGGACTTGTGTAAATTGTAGTCCGTCGATTATGGGATTCAATATCGGGCAGTCCATCCTGCATGTTGAGCAACTTCGGAATAATCCGGTGGTGAAAGTGATTGGTTTTGATGTCCAATCTCTATGTTTAGCTGAATTGAACCGTGCAAGACCCATTTTGTGGGTGCCGCCTTTGTTTTTCCGTGTTATCACATGAAGTGAATTCTTGATTTGACCTCTTGTGGGAAATTCTTTTGTTTTCGGTGCTCTGCTGGTGGGGTTTGTCATCTTAAGCTTGTGCGTCGAGCCCTTGTGTTCGGCGTTTAGTCGGCCGGACTGTTTGAAAACCCAACAATCTCGATGGGTGTGGTTTGCAGGCCTTCCAGGGGTACTGTGGATTTGACATATCCGACCCAAAATCTTGTTTAAGTTGTATTGCTCATCGCTGTCATCCTTAAGAGGAGGTGTTTTGTTGTTTGGCCGCGAGCTTTTGAATCCGGCATTGACTGCCGTGCTCTTTGGGCTTTTCTCTTTATTCCGGCGCTGCTCTTTTCTGCGCCGTGATTTTCCATTTCCATCTCTGATCTCGGATGTACTTGGGTCGCTGGTGCTGCATCTTGCTAGCCAGCTATCCTCTCCCGCATAGAAGCGGGCCATGAGGCCTGTTAGCACGGACATTGTCCTCGACTTCTCTTGGCCGAGGTGTCTGGCAAGCCATTCGTCTCGGACGTTGTGTTTAAAAGCTGCTAAGGCTTCGGCGTCCGGACGATCGACTATTTGGTTCTTTTGGTGAGGAACACTGTTCCGAATTTCTTGTGACTCTCCGGGCTGTTGAGTTATATGACTTAGATCATCTCGCATCCGGAGGGCGGACACAAGTCCCTTGAAAATTTGCTCTAAACGTCCTCGAGCTCTTCCAACTTCCAGAAGTGTTTTAGGAGGCTTTTAAGCCAATGACGGGCTGTCCTTTGAGCTTGAGGGTAGGTATTTTATGGCATGGAGATCGTCTCCTCTAGCCATGTGTATGTGTAGTATATAATCTTCTATCCAGACTCGAGTGCATTGTTCCGTCGTGAAGCCTCTATATTATAGGTTTAAATCCTGCTTTGAATTCATGATCCAGCACCTCGTTAGTGAAACATAGTGGGTGTCTTGGCGCCCTGTATTTGGGTGCATCATTGTCTTGGACACTTGTCGTGTTGCATTGTTTCTGGGGCCCTCTTCTTTGGCCCGTAAATGGACTGGCTGGGCCATCTGTCTTTCGAGGTCGTTAGTCGGCTTATGTGCGGCGCCGCTTTCAGATTTTGGCCTATCATCGGCCGTCTATCCAACCAGCGGCCTCTTTGTTTTTTTTGTGGGGCTCTATGGCCTCCTCATCAAATTTTAGCGATAACTTGCGCGGGTAGCTCTTTGATTGGCGGCCATTGCCGTGTCTCTGTGATTTTGAGCACTTTGCTCCACCTCATTACGAGTGTATCTTCCTTTGTTTTGAGCTTCCGTTTTCCTTTTCAAACTTCTTGCGGTGGCGATAGAGTCTTCTCGAAGGTTTTATTATCCGGCGTATGTCCGGCGTGAGGTCGCTGGATTTGTTGTTTTCGCGGGCCTGGATTGATTATCCGACTCGTCTTGTTGGACGGTTGCTTGGCTGCGTGTTAAATCGTCCGCTGGTTTGCCCTGCTATATTCTGGGTCATTAGGAGCGCTTGTTGTTGTCGGCGGGACTTAGTGCGGCGTCTGCGTCGCCTTTTTGGTTGTTTGTCGGCGGGGTTATCTTCTGCCGCGCCCCATTGGTCCTCGTTATCGCTTCCTTTTGGGGTATCCACCATGTATACGTCGTATGACGAGGTGGTCTTCCCTCGCCTTGTAGGCGTTGTTTCCTGTTTATCTCCGGCATCGTCGTCAATACCGTCGATGTCTTCGGAGTCATAGTTTAGCATGTCGGTTGAATCATCGACAGTGGCTACAAAGTGGGTGGTGGGTGGGCTCTGAATTTCTTCATCGTCCGTATCCCACCCATCCTGGCCATAGTCCGGCCAGGACTCTCTGGATAGCGAGAGATGCCTTAGCGAATTTAGGATGTCGCCGAAGGGCGAGTGTTGGAAGATGTCCGTGGCGGTGAATTCCATAACCAGCGCCCAATCAGATTCGATTGGCAGGGGCGCGGGAGGTCTGGAGTCCGGCAAGGAGTCACGAGCTTCGCGAGGGACAAGGGTAGTGTTCGGCTCCATCGCCGTGGAAGTTGAAGTCCCCGAGGCGGTGTCCAACCACCGGTCCTCGATCTGGCGGTCGGCTCGGTCTAAGGGCGGGCGGATTCTTGTCTTGACCACCAAGGCCTTTGCTCGGTGTGAGCTAGATCATGCCCATCGTAATAAAGATGCGGCACGCTTAGGCGTGGCTCGAGCCCGTCGAAGATCAAGTCCCGCGGATGTCGGCCGTGAAGTTTAGGCTTCGAATCGACTGACGACCAGGGTGTAGCTTCGATCTGCTCCGGATGGCCATTAATTAGCCCGCAGTCTTGAAGCCGCCGAATCTGAAGATCGGTCCGGGAGAAAAGTCTCACCACAGACAGCGTTGTTGGTTGAAGATGCCATCGAGCCTATCGGTGGCGACACGAGGAACTCTCAATGAAAGCACCAATGTCGGTGTCAAAACCGGCGGATCTCGGGTAGGGGTCCCGAACTGCGTCTAGGTAGATGGTAACATGAGACAAGGGGCGCGATGTTTTACCGAGTTCGGTCCCTCTCGATGGAGGTAAAACCCTCGTCCCGCTTGATTAATATTGATGATATGGGTAGTACAAGAGTGGATCTACCACGAGATCAAGGAGGCTAAACCCTAAAGCTAGCCTATTGTATGATTGTTGTAATGTATGTTGTGTCCTACGGACTACAGCCCTCCGGTTTATATAGACACCGGAGGAGGCTAGGGTTACACAGAGTCGGTTACAATGGTAGGAGATCTACATATCCGTATCGCCAAGCTTGCCTTCCACGCCAAGGAAAGTCCCATCCGGACACGGGACGGAGTCTTCAATCCTGTATCTTCGTAGTCTTGGAGTCCGGCGGACGATGATAGTCCGGCTGTCCGGACACCCCCTAGTCCAGGACTCCCTCAGCCATACTCAAAAGATATAAGTGAAGTGCAATGAGCATTCTATAAATCAACCAAGGACTATATCATACCAGCATGGTGCAAAAAAGAAAAGTGAAAACTAAATGCAAAAGACGCTACAAGATTTGGCAAACCTCATGTCAGCCAAAACACAAAGTATTTTTCTGGCAACTGCTTCATGACAGAGTTAATATAAGAAACCTGCTTAGAAGGAAGAATTTTGTGTTGGAAGCATACAACTGTGCAGTTAGTGACTATCAACAGGAAGAAACACTTCATCATCTTTTTTGGGGATGCCCCTTTGTGCAACAATGCTGGGACTTTATTTGTCCAACAAGAACACCATACCTGTCAGTGCTGGAAGCATTCCAAGATCTAAAGGACAAACTAAATTACCCCTTTTACATGGAGATCATCATTCTTGGAGCATGGGCCATCTGGATAACCAGAAACAATAAAATTTTCGAAAGAATTGCACCATCTTTTCAAGGATGGAAGTACATTTTCCTGGAGGAGCTAAAGCTTTTAAGGTTTAGAATGAAGAAAAAGCATGAGAGACAATTCACTCTTTGGCTTGAGGCCCTGTTGTAATTTTCTTTTTTTTTTCTTAGCCTAGTTCTTTCTTTCTCTCTCTTTCTTTCTTTCTTTCTCTCCTCCCTATTCTTTCCCTTTTTAGTTTTTTAGTTTTCTTTTCTTTCCTTTCTTTTTCCTCTCTTTCTGTAGGCTTATCTGAAGCCTTTAATACTACTTGTTACTATGCTCTATAATTATAAAAATTGCAGTGGGGTTTTACCCTACTGTTTATTGTAAAAAAAACATACCGATATTTGTTGAAGAAAGAGGGGATGCCTTCTGGGGCATCCCCGAGCTTATACGCTTGAGTCTCCTTGAATATTTACTTGGGGTGCCTTGGGAATCCTCAAGCTTGAGCTCTTGCCTCTCTTCCTTTTCCTCATATCGAGACCTCCTCGATCAAACACTTCATCCACACAAAACTTCAACAGAAAACTTGGTAAGATCCGTTAGTATAATAAAGCAAATTACTACTCTAAGTACTGTTGCAAACCAATTCATATTTTGTTTTTTCATTGTGTCTACTGTAATATAACTTTTTCATGGCTTAATCCACTGATAGAAATTGATAGTTTCATCAAAACAAGTAAACTATGCATCAAAAATAGAATTTGTCAAAAACAGAACAGTCTGTAGCAATCTGAGCATTCACCATACTTATAGTACCCCAACAATTCCACCAAAATTAGGAAAAATAAAAAAATTGTACAGAAAGAAAGTGCAAAAAGAATCAGAACAATTTGACGTTCCAGTAAAAAATGTAAAATCGCGCACTACAGCCAAAGTTTCTGTCCTGCACCATACAAACCAACAAGCATTGTAAACATCCTAAAGGCAAACCTTGGGACATTATTTTTATAATACAATGTAATTGTACAAGGGGATAATTATTTTTGATGAAAAGTTTTTGTAATTAATATTCACAAAGTTTCCGTGAGCATGAACAAAGTTCAAGGAGCTCTCCCACTTCAACAATGCTTGTCTTTCTTACTTTCACTTTCCTTTTTGAAAAGTTTTGGGTTTCCCTCTTTATTTTTTTTGTTTTTAGACTATATAAAAGCACTCAACAGAAATAAATAACTCTCTAAAACTTCCGGGTTGTCTCCCTGGCAGCGCTTTCTTTAAAGCCATTAAGCTAGGCATATAGTGCTCAAGTAATGGATCCACCCGAATCCCAAGGTATATCAAAGCCAATTTTAATTAACAATGATTTGTAATTTAGTAGTGAGCACAAAGTAACATATATCATGCAACAACGAAGTCTAACTCTCTTCCTATGCATCGTCATGTCATAAAAGAACAATTCATGCACACATAGTAAAAGCCAATGCATAGTATAAGCAGTTTCTTGCAATTTTATCATATTGGAAACATAGAGAGGTGGAGATATAGTTCCTCTCTCATAATAACTGCAAGTAGGAGCAGCAAGCACATGCATATTATATCTATCAAAATTATCATGTGAAATAGTAAAACACAACCCATCAATATAATCCTTAATAAGCACAAACTTCTCCAATATAGTGTAGTTTGGAGAATTCAAAAAGATAATAGGACTATCATGCGTGGGTGCAATAGCAACAATTTCATGTTTAACATAAGGAACTATAGCAAGTTCATCTCCATAAGCATAATTCATATTGGCATCTTGGCCACAAGCATAGCAAGCATCATCAAAAAGGGATATTTCAAGAGAATCAATGGGATCATAACAATCATCATAGCAATCATCCTTCGGTAAGCATGAAGGGAAATTAAACAATGTATGAGTTGAAGAGTTGCTCTCAATAGAAGGTGGGCACGGGTAGCTAATCCGCTCTTCCTCCCTTTGTTCTTCGCTTTCCTCATCATCTTTTTCATCCAATGAGCTCACAGTTTCATCAATTCCTTCTTCCATAGACTCCTCCAAAATATTAGTCTCTTCTTGGACAGCGGAGACCTCCTCAATAAATGCATCAATATGATTCCCACCCGCTCCCGCGACTAGGGTTAGCCCCGCTCCCCCAGCCGCCGCCGCCGGCTGCCCCCTCCCGCCTCCGTCGGCCGCCGTAGTGCTCTCCCCGCCTCCCTCTCCCCCTCCCCCACGCACCTGTCCGCCCGCTCGCCCCAGGGCGCGGGCGGCCTTTCTCCTTGGCCTCCTCCCGTCCTTCTCCATCCCCGCCGCCGCCGGAGCCGCTGGCCCCCTGCCATGTGCCTGGCGGCGGCGGCCGCCCTTCCCCGCCGCTCTTGGGGCGCGGGGCCTCGATGGCGGCGGTGCTGCTCGGCCTCTGCGGTGGGGTTGGCGGCGGAGTCCGCGAGCTCCGTGGCTCTCGGTCTTGCGTGGCGGCCGCTGGCCATGGGGTGGCGTGGCGGTGTTGGTGGCCGTGGCGCCGCTGCCCTAGATCTAGGCCCTTTCGGGCCCCATCTGGGCTAGGGCGGGCCGACGACTCGGTGCGTGGCGGCGCTACTCCCTGGTTGGTGGTGAAGTGGCGGTGGTCTGCGGGTGGTGGCGGCTTCGTCGGCCGACGAGCTGCAGCGTGACGGCAGGGGCTGTCCGGACCCTGTTGGGTTCGGCCGGGCCTTGGTGCCTGGCAGGCCCCTTGTCCGCGCGTCCGGTCGGCTCCGCGGTGGCGGTGGTGGTTGTCCCCTCACGTCGGTGATGTTGCAGATGCCCCCAAGGACACTCTCCCTTCTCCCATCCTCCAGGTCTCGTGTCGGTGACCTCAGGGAGACGGCAGAGTTGATCCGGTGATCGTGGTGGCACATGTTGGTGGGCGGCGCGATGGGCGGTGCACTTTGATTCGTCTGGGGTGGTGGTGGGGTTTGGGTTGGGAGAAATCTCTGGCGGCTTGTCCGGCCCCGACACGGCGACGCCTGTGGGTGCCGTCGGACCTTCCTGAAGGGCGTCGGGTACACCCCTCCCCTCACTGCCCTCCTGCGTACCGGGGGAAACCCTAGGACTAGTTCGGGCAGCAGCGGCGTCGTCGTCGCCTCCTTCTTGAAGGTGTTGCTTGGTACGCGGCGCTTCGGGTGCTGGGAACGTGGTGGTACTTCTCCGGAGGGTGCAGCGGTCGCCAGTCATCTTCGTTTCGTCGATCTACCATTGTTGGCATTTATTTCTCTTCCTTTCTTCTTTGTTTTTCTATGGGCTTATTTGTGTTGCGGCCCCAGCACCTATCGTTGGATGTATCGGTGGTTGCTTTGTAATACAAAGCGGGGGGAAACCCTTTTTCGTCATAAATGCATCAATATCGGAATTGAATTCATAATTCTCATAGCAATATTTAAGCATAGCAAAATTTTCAGGTCCGTAAACAGCATCATGAAGATTTTTGCACGTTTTAAACAAAGATTCAATCTCATAAGCACCCATAAAAGCAACAAATTCTTCTATTTGTTACATATCATATTAATCATATATACCTTTAGCATAAGAAGCCAAGGTTTCATTATCGTTAAATTTGCACGAAAAGGAAAGGTGTGGAGCCTTCATCCTAGAGCAACAAGTATAATCATATCTCAAGCATAGTTCCCGAGCATACCAATGCAACATATGAATTTGATCCCATAATAGTTTCCCTCTTTGTGTGAAGCGATAATCCCTAAAGTATTCACGTTGATCTAACGTGTCTCCCATAACATAATTGAATGGGGTTTTCTCAGGATTATCAAAGTAGTACATAATATTTTTCACATAACTAGCATCGAGGGTTTTAGGAGGTTCCCCATCTCCATGAGCAGCAAGTACACCTAATTTGTTTGGTATTTCGTGTTCCATATCCATAACTAAAGATAGAGAACAACTTAGAACAACAAATAAAAATTACTTAGTGATAAAGCAAACAAGCACACACGAGAATATTCACCCCACGCTATGACTCCCCGGCAACGGCCCTAGAAAAAGGTCTTGATAACCCACAAGTATAGGGGACCAGTTGTAGCCACTTTCGATAAGTAAGAGTGTCGAACCCAACAAGGAGCTAAAGGTAGAACAAATATTCCCTCAAGTTCTATCGACCACCGATACAAGTCTACGCACGCTTGACAGTCGCTTTACCTAGAACAAGTATGAAACCAGAAGTACTTTGTAGGTGTTGTTGGATAGGTTTGCAAGATAATAAAGAGCACGTAACTAATAAGTAGGGGCTGTTTAGAAAAAGAAGCAATAAAGTAAAAATAGCGAGTGTGGAAAAGTGGTGGTAGGAGTTGTGAAATTGTCCCTAAGCAATTGACTACTTTACTAGACCGATAGCAAGTTTATGTGGGAGAGGCATAAGCTAACATACTTTCTCTTCTTGGATCATATGCACTTATGATTGGAACTCTAGCAAGCATCCGCAACTACTAAAGATCATTAAGGTAAAACCCAACCATAGCATTAAAGCATCAAGTCCCCTTTATCCCATACGCCACAACCCCCTTACTCGGGTTTATGCTTCTATCACTCAAGCAACCCACTATAAGCGAATCATGAACATATTGCAACACCCTACAACGGGAATCCCTCACGCTTGCGCGACATGGAGGGCACAATAGGACAGCAACATAACCACAAGCAAATTAAACCAATCATAGCAATTCATCAATCACCGGTAGGACAACGAAAATCTACTCAGACATCATAGGATGGAAACACATCATTGCATAATAATATGAAGCATAAAGCACCATGTTCAAGTAGAGGGTACAGCGGGTTGCAGGAGAGTGGACTGCTGAATATAGATGGGGGAAGGTGATGGAGATGTTGGTGAAGATGATGGAGGTGTTGGTGTAGATCGCGGTGATGATGATGGCCCCCGGCGGCGTTCCGGCGCCTCCGGAAGCAAGGGGGAGAGAGCCCCCCTTCTTCTTCTTCTTCTTCCTTGACCTCCTCCCTAGATGGGAGAAGGGTTTCCCCTCTGGTCCATGGTCTCCATGGCGTGGGAGGGGCGAGAGCCCCTCCAAGATTGGATCTGTCTCTCTGTCTCTCTCTGTTTCTGCGTTCTCAGATTCTGCCCTTTCACCGTTTCTTATATATCTGAAGATCCGTAACTCCGATTGGATTGAAACCTTCGCCCAGATTTTTCTCTGAAAATTAGCTTTCTTGGGGCAAAAGAAGAGCATCAACCGCCTTACGGGGTGCCCATGAGGGTCAAGGGCGTGCCTGCCCCCCTAGGGCGTGCCCCCTGCCTCGTGGCCCCCTCGGGCACCATCTCGCGTTGGTTTTTCTTCCCAAATCTCACAAATATTCCAAAAATATTCTCCGTCAGTTTTTATCCCGTTTGGACTCCGTTTGATATGGGGTTTCTGCGAAACATAAAACATGCAACAAACAGGAACTGGCATTGGGCACTGGATCAATATGTTAGTCCCAAAAATAGTATAAAAAGTTGCCAAAAGTATATGAAAGTTGTAGAATATTGGCATGGAACAACCAAAAATTATAGATACGACGGAGACGTATCAGGTACTTTTGTTCTGCAAAAACAAGTGAACTTCAGAGAAAGGGTATCAGGAGCGACACCTGCAATGATTCCAGACACATTACCTCTGGGCCGAGGGAGCGGCAGTTTTCGCTCCGGCGGAAGCCTTCCTCTTGGATCCCCCGTTAGGGGCCGAAGGAGGCATGGTCTATACTCCTCCTATGCTTGTTCGACGCGTAGTGCGGCGACCTGTCATGGGAAAACACGACCACCTATGAGGCCATCGGCCCTATCGGAGTAAATGACCACGGGTAGCCCTATCCGCTCCACATGACGTTTCAAGACATCGGGGCCAGCTGCGACCGTCAGGCATCAAAGACAAAGGTTCGCCTTCTTATGGCCGGCTGACCCAAGTGGCTGGCTGCAGGAAGGCAGCAAGGCCCAAAGAGCAACCCCGGCACGGGCCGACTCGTAGCAGGCAGCCACCAAAGTGGGCCGACTCCTAGCAGGCGGCCACTAGAGCGGCCAACTCCTAGCAGGCGGCCCACCCTTGCACCCTCAAAGTTTGCACCCACATACTAGCCACGAGATGGGGCGTGGCTACAGTACAGCCTGCCACCCCCGAATCCCGGGGCGGACGTGGCCATAGTGCATCATACCGGGCGGCCATCCCTAGCCCGGCGCGACACTGTTGCCACGCCGCCCATGACATCATCCATGGTAGAGGAAGCCATGCTCCCACGACGGGTTGTCGGTATGGCCCGCAGGCGGTGGGCCCTACCTGTCTATGAGATGCTCGAAGATGGCAGGCCCTGATCAGTCGGCGCGGGGGAAGGCAGAGTCCCAACAGCGGGCCCACCCCTTCCCTAGAAGTTTGTGTGCCATTAACCAGATAAGACGGGGATTGGCTATAGTGAACGCCCACCGGGCGGCGGTACTGTAGCCACGCTCTCCCCGACCAAGCCTTCGTCATCAAAGGCAGGGCTACAGTGATGAGCAGCCGATAGGACCCACAAGCGGCAGGCCCTACCTATCGACCAAGAGCCCGACAGCCGGCAGGACCCACCAGGAGGTGGGCCCCAGCAGTCGGCGGAGAAGTCGGCGACCTTAGACACTGACGGCCCGGGCCTACACCCGGCCGAATTACCATTGTACCGTTGGGGGTAGGCCTATATAAACCCCCAGGGCGCCCATGCAAAGGGTTCAGCTCTTAGAGATTACACACACATATAGAGAGAAGAGTAGAGCTAGCCTTGCCCTTCTTCCTCCTCTAGCCGAACAGCTCAAGGAGCAAGCTTGTAGCTACTTGTTGATCTAGTGATCATGCGGAGACCCCGCAGAGCAGGATTAGGGGTGTTATCTCCTAGGAGAGCCCCAAACCTGGGTAAGATGCGTCGGCGTGCATGTCTACGCCTTATCCCGTTTCCAGGCACCGGCGACGTCTTACTAGCTCCCACTACGATTAGCCATCCTTTGGCATATGTCACACCAACCACCCGACATTTGGTGCACCATCGTCTGGAGACCTGCTCTGGACGGGAACCTTGCTCCTCCCTGGCGAGTGCAGCCAGCCCGGCACGCCTGATGGCATTTGCACCGACACGCTGCATGGCGTGGAAGTCGCCTGCGCGGCAAGCTGCCTCGCTGATCTCATCGGCGAGATCTGCCTCTTCGACAAGCCCGCGCCAGGCGCGGGCGCAGCCAGCTCCGAGAGCTGGCTCATCGACCTCCTTGCCAAGCTCGACATTGCCAACGAGCCCGCCTTCGACTTAGAGTCGATCGACTCCACCGACCCGATGCTTGTCGATTCCGACACGACATACCTCGACGCCTTCCCTACAAACGTGGTGGTCATCGACGACCCACTCCCTCGTGCCGACAGCAACAGCAACACCGTCACTGAGGTGCTCGTCATCAGCCACGGCGGAGCCTCCGGTGCGGACGCCCACGACTCGCTGCAGGTGACGATGCAGGGAACTGTCTATCCCCATCGTAGGCGATGCTGACGCCGAGACGCTGGAAGCCCACCACATTGCGCTCATTGAGAGCGGCAAGGAGTTAGCCACTATGAGAAGCCTCACTGAGGCTTATCAGCGCGAGGTCGATCGCGTCGTCTGCGGCACGCCAGCTGCTGGCGAGCCTAACCGCGTGGGCGTTGTCAAACAGCACGGCGCGACCATCGCCAACATGTTAGGGTCGACCGCCCAGTCTACGCCATGCTCATCAAGAACCTGCATGCTGCCCAGGCGGCAGCAGATGAGCTAGAATGCCTGGATGGTGATGAGCGACGCTGCATGACGGAGCGTGTTCAACAACTCATTGACGCGGCAGCCGCACAATAAGAAGCCGGCGCATGCACCAAGAATCCTCTCCCCCCCCACCGAGAGCAAGGCGCAACCTCCCGGACACCGAAAGCAGGCGGCGCCCGCGACCGAAGAGACATAGAGTCAGCTGCTAGCCGCAGCCGGACGCGCCTCACCATCGAGCGCGACCAAGATGGCCGCCCATGAGCTGTGGAGCGGCGGGACGACTGTCTGCCTCCTCCTCCACCTCGCAGGGAGAGGTACGCCTCCCTGCCGCCTGATGAGCACCTGACGCTCAGCGACTGGCTGGGCTGCCATGAAGGAATCGGAGAAAACGATGCCCGTCATTGGATCGACCGCCTCGCGTGATCCCTGGTGCTAGAAGAAGAAGATGCGATTGGTCTGCCTTGTTTTGGCCCCCGCATTTGCGATGAGCCCTTCCCCAAAGGGTTCTTGCTCCCAAGAGACACGCCCAAGTACAACGGCTCCATGAAGCCGGAAGACTGGCTGGTCGACTACTCCACCGCAGTCAGCATAGCAAATGGCAACAAGCGCGTTGCCGTGAAGTACGTCCCCCTCGTGCCTCAAGGCACGACGCGCACTTGGCTGAACAGGCTCAAGCCCTACAGCGTCAACAGCTAGGTAGATTTCACCGAAGTCTTCATCCGCTACTTCACCAGCACTTACAAGCGGCCGCACAAGCCCTGCCAGCTCTCTCTGTGCATCCAAGGCCCTTCCGAGTCCACTCGCGACTACCAGACGCGGTGGGCCGAGCTACGCAATTCCTGCGAAGGGGTGCACGAGGTGCAAGCCATAGATTACTTCACCACCGGGTGCAGAGAAGGCACCCTACTCAAGCACCGACTCCTCTGCGACGTGCCGGCTACACTCGACGAGTTGCTGATCATAGCACACAAGTACGCCACAGCCGACTCCTCCATGAAGTCGGAGCTTCAGGTGGACGCCTCTAGGAAGGTGCTTGATGATGATATAGACCTGGGGTAGGGTCATAGGCGTGACCTATACGCCCTACCCAAGGTCACTACCCTACAAGCAAAGACATCCAAGACACATCATGGAGTACCAATTGAGGATGTCGAGTGCAAACCACTCGACCAGTCACCTCACTCGGGCACCCCTCCCTCTTAATATCATTCGACCTATCAAAGGCCAGGAGTCGACCAAAATAGCAACGGTCAGGCGTTCACTCCGTAGTCTTTAAGATCATTAAAAGCACTTTATGGCTGGCATTATCAGTAACGCCCCGTCTTTATGTACATTGAACATTTGGTAACGGGGGTTGGCTGGGGTCCTGACGCACTCTATATAAGCCACCCCCCTCCTCTGGCACAAGGGTTCGCGCCCCCTGTAACACACACACACACACTCATAATCCAGTCGACCGCCTCAGGGCACCGAGACATAGGGCTTTTACCTCCTCCGAGAGGGGCCTGAACTCATAAATACTTGTGTACAATCTCACTATAGCTAAGACCTTGCCTCCTCATTCGTACCCCCTATACTTACTGTCAGACTTAGAACCACGACAGTTGGCTCCCACCATGGGGCAAAGCGTCTTAGCAACTTCCGGCGAGGTTGCATTTTCTCCGATCTTCATCAGCATGGTTTCCGGCGGCGGTTTGGTCATGGGCCGCGAGTTCCGACTCGGCGTGCTCACTTTCGTCGCTGATGGCTCCACCTGGCTCCAAGAGGCCCCCCTCGATGTCGAGGCCCTCCTGGCTCGTGGCTCGTCGCACTTCTGTGCGAGTTCCTGCGGCGTCCTCCTTCAGCAGCCGTCTTCCCTGTACCAGTCGGTCATCGTGTCGTCATCTCACTCTGCTGGACGCCGCCGCAAGTGGTCTGGGCATTCGCAGCTCCAGCGGTGGGTGAGACACGCGGTGTCTCGTCAAGCGTTCACCCCCCAAGTCACGGCGATTGAGCCCAACGTATTTCCCTACGGGTCGGTCGACCTGTCGACTGATTTCGCAGAAATCTTTTCCGAGAGCAGGAGTTGTGACCCCGTGGCGGAGGTCCTCATGGTCGACTCCCATCGCGGTCCGCCTGGTTTTCGTCGCAGCGGCGACGGCGGTAGAAGCGATGGCCCATCATTCAACCATGAAGAGTATCAGCCACAACCTCTCAACTCGCAGCAGAGGGAGGAGCTACATCGCCGCAACATGGAGGCTCTCCAGACCCCCATCATAGGGGAAACCGCCGAGGCCCGGGCATTGGAGGCAGTGCGCCTGACCACTCTGGCTGAGTGCACTCGTCTTGAGAATCTCCATCATTCTCTCGACGAGCGTGCTCGTCGACTGATCCCCGAGTCCAGTCGACGTCCACGGCAATTGTTTCCACTGGAAACTCAGGTATTCCGCACACCGATTCAGAATCTTGCAGCAGTTGTGCATATTGAGGAGTCCATTCAACCATCCCATTCAGAGGCTGGAAGAGGCTTGGAACAGATCAGAATGCTGCTTCGAGCAGCAGGAGACCAGAACTCCGTTGTGTCCCAGTCACGGAACAGAATCCACAGCACATCAGTAAGAGCAGACACCGTTTAGTCGGCACACAGGCCTAGGTCGCCTTTGAGGCATGGAGGTCGTGACCACCGCTAGGACCGGCACCTGGGAAGAGCTCATGGAGAATATGATCGTGAGTACGCCCGCGACAACCACTGTCGAGCGCCTTCTCCCCTTCTGAGGGACGGGTCATACAGCCCCGGCGATATGATGACAGGCGTCCGTATGGGAATGACCGCCGAGTTCCAGTCGACCCAGAGAGCTCGGCTTCGATGCAAGGTCCGTCCTTGTGCAGGGTTTGGTCGACCGGAACAGAGCATACAGAGAAGGGCTGGATCGGGACAGACCCAGTGGAGGCAGAGTCCACGTTTCCGGCCCAGAGTGTTTCGGAAGAGCCATCAGAGCCACTGAGATTCCTCATAACTTCAGACTGGCGACTGGCGTCAGTAAGTTTACAGGAGAGTCGAAGTCCGATACTTGGCTTGAAGACTACCAAGTGGCTGTGCACATTGGTGGCAGCAGCAATGAGGTGGCCATGAAGCACCTTCCTCTGATGCTTGAAGGTTCTGCCAGGGCTTGGCTGAATCAGTTGGCCCCTGGGAGCATTTTGAGTTGGGATGAGTTAGCCCGAGTGTTCACCAGAACGTTTGAGGGCACTTGCAAGAGACCTGCTGGTCTACCGGAGTTGCAACATTGCATGCAGAAACCGAATGAAACCCTGAGAGACTATATCCAGAGATGGATCACTCTGCACCACACAGTGGAGAATGTGTCAGATCACCAAGCAGTCTGTGCCTTCAAGGAAGGCGTTCGCTATAGAGAGCTTAATCTGAAGTTCGGTCGGACAGGAGATATGTCTTTGACTCGGATGATGGAGATTGCCACCAAGTACGCTAACGGCGAAGAGGAACACCGACTCAGGAGTGGCAAGCACAAAACAGTCGCCCAGGACACCGAAGGAGGAAATTCGAATCGAAGCGAAGCGAAAGGTGAGGCGGCGAGTCTGCCGAGGCAGCAGTGTTGAATCAAGGAAATTTCAAAGGGAAACCCAAAGGGCCTTCGATCCCTAAGAAAGTGAAGGACCAGGAAGGAAACGATGTGATGGATTTGCCATGTCATATTCACACCAAGAAGGATGAGGAGGGGAACCTGATTCTCCCCAAGCATACCACTCGACAATGTCGACTCCTAATCCAGAACTTCCGAGAGAGTAAACCCAGTGATAAGGAAAAAGAGTCTGAGAAGGAAGAAAAAGATAAGGATGGTGATGGTGGTTACTGCTACGTCTTGAGCTTGCATTGGTTTTCCTCGAAAAGGAGAGGGTGATGCAGCAATAGTAGCGTAAGTATTTCCCTCAGTTTTTGAGAACCAAGGTATCAATCTAGTAGGAGGCTCCTCAAAAGTCCCACGCACCTACACAAACAAAGCGAGAACTCGCAACCAACGCAATAAAGGGGTTGTCAATCCTTCACGACCACTTCATGTAAAGTGAGATCTAATAAAGATAGTAAGATAAGATAGATATATTTTTGGTATTTTATAAGATAGATGCAAAAAGTAAAGATGCAAATAAAAGTAGATTGAAAGCAAATATGATAGGAGATAGAACCGGGGGCCATAGGTTTCACTAGAGGCTTCTCTCAAGATAGCATAAGTATTACGGTGGGTGAACAAATTACTGTCGAGCAATTGATAGAAAAGCGCATAGTTATGAGATTATCTAGGCATGATCATGTATATAGGCATCACGTCCAAAACAAGTAAACCGACTCCTGCCTGCATCTACTACTATGACTCCACACATCGACCGACTCCTGCCTGCATCTAGAGTATTAAGTTCATAAGAATAGAGTAACGCATTAAGCAAGATGACATGATGTAGAGGGATAAACTCAAGCAATATGATATAAACCCCATCTTGTTATCCTCGATGGCAACAATACAATCGTGCCTTGCAACCCTTTACATCCTTTGGTAAGGACACCGCAAGATTGAACCCAAAGCTAAGCACTTCTCCCATGGCAAGAAAGATCAATCTAGTAGGCCAAACCAAACTGACAATTCGAAGAGACTTGCAAATATAACTCAATCATACATAAAAGAATTCAGAGAAGATTCAAATATTATTCATAGATAAACTTGATCATAAACCCACAATTCATTGGATCTTGACAAACACACCGCAAAAAGAGTTTACATCGAATAGATCTCCACAAGAGAGGGGGAGAACATTGTATTGAGATCCAAAAAGAGAGAAGAAGCCATCTAGCTAATAACTATGGACCCGTAGGTCTGTGGTAAACTACTCACAACTCATCGGAGGGGCAAGGATGTTGATGTAGAGGCCCTCGTTGGTTGATTCCCCCTCCGGCAGAGTGCCAGCAAAGGCTCCAAGATGAGATCTCGCGGATACAGAAGGTTACGGCGGTGGAAATTGTGTTTCGTGGTGCTCGTGGATGTTTTCGGGGTACGTAGGTATATATAGGAGGAAGAAGTACGTCGGTGGCCACCCGAGGGGCCCACGAGACAGGGGGCGCGCCCTACAGGGGGGGGCACCCTCCTATCTCGTGGCTGCCTCGGCTACTTCTTGACCTGCACTCCAAGTTCTCTGGATCACGTTTGTTCCAAAAATCACGCTCCCGAAGGTTTCATTCCATTTGGACTCCGTTTGATATTCCTTTTCTTCGAAATACTGAAATAGGCAAAAAAACAACAATATGGGCTGGGCCTCCGGTTAGTAGGTTAGTCCCAAAAATGATATAAATGTGTAACATAAAGCCCATAAACATCCAAAAGGGGTAATATAATAGCATGGAAAAATAAAAAATTATAGATACGTTGGAGACGTATCAAGCATCCCCAAGCTTAATTCCTGCTCGTCCTCGAGTAGGTAAATGATAAAAAGAGAATTTTTGATGTGGAATGCTACCTAGCATAATTCATAATGTAAGTTTCTTTATTGTGGCATGAATTTTCGGATCCAAATGATTCAAAATAAAAGTTCATATTGATAAAAGAAATAGTAACACTTCAAGCATACTAATCAAAGTAATCATGTCTTCTCAAAATAACATGGCAAAAGAAAGTTCATCCCTACAAATTCATATAGTTAGGCTATGCTTCATTTTCATCACACAAAGATGTTCCCAACTTCTATACCCCTGATGACAAGCCAAGCAATTGTTTCATACTTAAATAATCTCAAACTTTTTCAACCTTCACGCAATACATGAGCGTGAGCCATGGATATAGCACTATGGGTGGAATAGAATATGATGATTGGGATTGTGTGGAGAAGACAAAAAAGGAGAAAGTCTCACATTGACGAGGATAATCAACGGGCTATGGATATGCCCATCAGTTGATGTCAACATGAGGAGTAGGGATTGCCATGCAACGGATGCACTAGAGCTATAAATAAATGCTCAACAAAAGAAAACTAGTGGGTGTGCATCCAACTTGCTTGCTCACGAAGACCTAGGGCATTTGAGGAAGCCCATCGTAGGAATATACAAGCCAAATTCTATAATGAAAAATTCCCACTAGTATGAAAAAGATAACTTATGAGACTCACTATATGAAAAACATGGTGCTACTTTGAAGCACAATATATGAGACTCACTACATGAAGAACAAGGTGCTACTTTGAAGCACAAGTGTGGAAAAAGAGATAGTAACATTGCCCTTTTTTTTTCTTTTTTTCTTTTTTTGGGGCCTTCCCCCCTTTTTTTTTTCTTTTTGGCCTTTCTTTTTTTCTTTTTTTCTTTGGGCAATGCTCTAATAATGATGATCATCACACTTCTATTGATTACAACATAAGAATTACAACTCGAAACTAGAACAAGATATGACTCTATATGAATGCCTCTGGCAGTGTACCGGGATGGTGCAATGAATCAAGAGTGACATGTATGAAAAATAATTCATGGTGGCTTTGCCACAAATACGATGTCAACTACATGATCATGCAATGGCAATATGACAAAAGTAAAGTATGTCATGATGATGAAGAACGGAACGGTGGAAAGTTGCATGGCAATATATCTCGGAATGGCTATGGAAATGCTATAATAGGTAGGTATGGTGGCTGTTTTGAGGAAGATATAAGGTGGTTTATGTGTGATAGAGTGTATCGTATCACGGGGTTTGGATGCACTGGCGAAGTTTGCACCAACTCTCAAGGTGAGAAAGGGCAATGCACGGTACCGAAGAGGCTAGCAAAGGCGGAAAGGTAAAAGTGCGTTTAATCCATGGACTCAACATTAGTCAAAAGAACTCATATACTTATTGCAAAAATTTAGAAGTCATCAAAAATCAAGTACTACGTGCATGCTCCTAGGGGGATAGATTGGTAGGAAAAGACCATCGCTCGTCCCCGACCGCCACTCATAAGGATGCACAAGCCAGGTACACTTCATGTTTCAAATTTGTTACACAACTTTAACCATACGTGCATGCTATGGGACTTGCTAACTTCAACGCAAGCATTCTTTAAATTCATAATCACCCCACTAGCATGACTTTAATATCACTACCTCCATATCTCAAAACAATTATCAAGTAACAAATTGATCATAGCATCCAATTCACTTCCTATGATAATCTTTATTATACCCAACTTGGATGCCCACCATTCTAGGACCAGTTTTATAACCATAGCAAATACCATGCTGTTCTAAAAGAATATCAAAATAATATAAGTGAAGCATGAGATACTAGTAATTTCTTCAAAATTAAGACACCACCGTGCTCTAAAAGATATAAGTGAAGCACTAGAGCAAAAACTATCAAGCTCAAAAGATATAAGTGAAGCACATAGAGTATTCTAGCAAATTCTAATCAAATAGGCTTCTCCCAAAAGGTGTGTACAGCAAGGATGATTGTGGTAAACTAAAAAGCAAAGACTAATATAATACACGACGCTCCAAGCAAAACACATATCATGTGGCGAATAAAAATATAGCTCCAAGTAAAGTTACCAATGAACGACGACGAAAGAGGGGATGCTTTCCCGGGGCATCCCCAAGCTTAGGCTTTTGGCTATTCTTCAATATGTTGGGGTGCCTTGGGCATCCCCAAGCTTAGTCTCTTGCCACCCCTTATTCCATAGTCCATAAAAGCTTTACCCAAAACTTGAAAACTTCACTACACAAAACTCAACAGGAAATCTTATAAGCTCCGTTAGTGAAAGAAAACAAAACCACCTCATAAGGTACTGCAATGAACTCATTCTTTATTTATTTTGGTGTTAAACCTACTGTATTCCAATTTTTTTATGCTTTATAAACTAATTTACTAGCCATAGATGCATTGAAATAAGCAAACAACACACAAAAAACAGAATCTGTCAAAAACAGAACAGTCTGTAGCAATCTGTAACTAACGCAAACTTCTGGAACTCTAAAAATCCTACCAAACTAGGAAGTCCTGGAAAATTTGTTTATTGAACAGCAGAAAAATAAATAAATGCAAAAGCATGTTCTTGTGATTTAACAAAATTATATTCGTGCGCGCAAAGTTTCTGTTTTTCAGCAGAATCAAATCAACTATCATCGTAGGTTATCCTATAGGTTCTACTTGGCACAAACACTAACTAAAAGATAAAAACACATCTAAACATAAGGTAGATGAAAGATTTATTACTAAACAGGATCAAAAACAAAAAAACATAAAGAAAATTGGGTTGCCTCCCAACTAGCGCTATCATTTAACGCCCCTAGCTAGGCATAAAAGTGAAGATAGATCTAACGAGTGCCATCTTTGGCACTAAATTCATAAGTAGCCCGCATGATAGATTCATAAGGTAATTTGACTTTATTTCTTGGAAAGTGCTCCATGCCTTTCTTTAATGGAAATTGGAATCTAATATTCCCTTCCTTCATATCAATAATCGCACCAATTGTTCTAAGAAAAGGTCTACCAAGAATAATAGGGCAAGAAAGATTGCAATCTATATCAAGAACGATAAAATCTACGGGCACCAAGTTTCCATTAGCAACAATAAGAACATCATTGATCCTTTCCATTGGCTTTTTAATGGTGGAATCCGCAAGGTGCAAATTTAAAGAGCAATCATCAAGATCATGGAAACCTAGGATATCACATAAAGTTTTCGGAATCGTGGAAACACTAGCACCCAAATCACACAAAGAAAAACACTCATAATCTTTAATTCTAATCTTTATAGTAGGTTCCAACTCATCATTAAGTTTTCTAGGTATAGAAACTTCCAAATTAAGTTTTTCATCATAAGATTGCATCAAGGCATCAACGATATATTTGGTAAAACCTTTGTTTTGACTATAAGCATGAGGAGAATTAACAACGGATTGCAACAAGGAAATACAACCTTTTAAAGAACAATTATCATAATCAAATTCCTTGAAATCCGAGATTGTAGGTTCAATATTATTAGAAGTTGAGGATTCTCCAATCTCACTTTTACCAAATTTAGCATCAAGATCTAAAGACTCCGAATTTTTGGGACGCCTTCTAGGCAAAGTTGGTTCATCATCAGTCCCATAATCATCAAAATTCATATTGCAAAACATAGATCTAATAGGAGACTCATCAATAACTTTAAGATCCTCATCATTACTTTCGTGGAAACTAGAAGAACACGCTTTTATAAAGCTATCTTTTTTAGCACACAATCTAGCGGTTCTTTCCTTGCACAAGTCAATGGAAATTCTCATTACTTTGAGAGACTCATTGATATCATGCTTAGGAGGAGAAGATCTAAGTTTAAGAGAATCAACATCAAGCGAAAGTCTATCAACGTTCCTCGCCAAATCATCAACTTTGAGCAATTTTTCTTCAAGCAAAGAATTAAAATTCTTTTGAGAAATCATAAATTCTTTCACACTATTCTCAAAATCAGAGGGTAACTTATTAAAATTACCATAAGAATTATTGTAGGAATTTCCATAATTATTAGAAGAATTACTAGGGAATGGTCTAGCATTAAAGTTTCCTCTATAAGCATTGTTTCCAAAACTATTCCTACCAACAAAATTCACATCCATAGATTCATTATTATTCTCAATCAAAGAAGACAAAGGCATATCATAGGGATCAAGAGGAGCATTTTTAGTAGCAAACATATTCATAAGTTCATCCATCTTTCCACTCAAAACCTTGATTTCTTCTATAGCATGCACTTTTTTACTAGAAGATCTTTCGGTGTGCCATTGAGAATAATTAGCCATAATATTATCAAGAAGTTTTGTAGCATCTCCTAACGTGATTTCCATAAACGTGCCTCCCGCGGCCGAATCTAAGAGATTTCTAGAAGCAAAGTTCAAACCGGCATAAAATTTTTGTATGATCATCCATAAATTCAAACCATGAGTAGGGCAATTGCGAAGCATCAATTTCATTCTTTCCCAAGATTGGGCAACATGCTCATGATCAAGTTGTTTAAAATTCATGATATCGTTCCTAAGAGTGATAATCTTAGCGGGAGGAAAATACTTAGAGATAAAAGCATCTTTGCACTTGTTCCAAGAATCAATACTATTTTTAGCAAAGACGAAAACCAAACTTTAGCACGATCTCTAAGTGAAAACGGAAATAACTTCAATTTGACAATATTGTTATCCGTATCTTTCTTCTTTTGCATGTCACACAAATCAACAAAGTTGTTTAGATGAGTAGCGGCATCTTCACTAGGAAGGCCGACAAATTGATCTTTCATAACAAGATTCAACAAAGCAGTATTGATTTCACAAGACTCAACATCATTAAGAGGAGCAATCGGAGTGCTAAGGAAATCATTATTATTGGTATTCGAGAAATCACATAATTTGGTATTATCTTGCGCCATGGCAACAAGTAATCCAACACACAAGCAAATAGAAAAAGGCAAGCGAAAAAAGAGAGGAGTTTGGGAAAGAGAGGGCGAATAAAACGACAAGGGTGAAGTGGGGGAGAGGAAAACGAGAGGCAAATGGCAAATAATGTAAATGCGAGGGAGATGGGTTTGTGATGGGTACTTGGTATGTCTTGACTTGAGCGAAGACCTCCCCGACAACGGCGCCAGAAATCCTTCTTGCTACGTCTTGAGCTTGCATTGGTTTTCCTCGAAGAGGAGAGGGTGATGCAGCAATAGTAGCGTAAGTATTTCCCTCAGTTTTTGAGAACCAAGGTATCAATCTAGTAGGAGGCTCCTCAAAAGTCCCACGCACCTACACAAACAAACTGATAACTCGCAACCAACGCAATAAAGGGGTTGTCAATCCCTTCACGGCCACTTGCGAAAGTGAGATCTAATAAAGATAGTAAGATAATATAGATATATTTTTGGTATTTTATAAGATAGATGCAAAAAGTAAAGATGCAAATAAAAGTAGATTGAAAGCAAATATGATAGGAGATAGAACCGGGGGCCATAGGTTTCACTAGAGGCTTCTCTCAAGATAGCATAAGTATTACGGTGGGTGAACAAATTACTGTCGAGCAATTGATAGAAAAGCGCATAGTTATGAGATTATCTAGGCATGATCATGTATATAGGCATCACGTCCAAACAAGTAGACCGACTCTGCTGCATCTACTACTATTACTCCACACATCGACCGACTCTGCCGCATCTAGAGTATTAAGTTCATAAGAACAGAGTAACGCATTAAGCAAGATGACATGATGCAGAGGGATAAACTCAAGCAATATGATATAAACCCCATCTTGTTATCCTCGATGGCAACAATACAATACGTGCCTTGCAACCCTTTCTATCACTGGGTAAGGACACCACAAGATTGAACCCAAAGCTAAGCACTTCTCCCATGGCAAGAAAGATCAATCTAGTAGGCCAAACCAAACAGATAATTCGAAGAGACTTGCAAAGATAACTCAATCATACATAAAAGAATTCAGAGAAGATTCAAACATTATTCATAGATAAACTTGATCATAAACCCACAATTCATTGGATCTCGAAAAACACACTGCAAAAAGAGTTTACATCAAATAGATCTCCACAAGAGAGGGGGAGAACATTGTATTGAGATCCAAAAGGAGAGAAGAAGCCATCTAGCTAATAACTATGGACCCGTAGGTCTGTGGTAAACTACTCAAAACTCATCGGAGGGGCAATGATGTTGATGTAGAGGCCCTCCATGGTAGATTCCCCCTCCGGCAGAGTGTCGGCGAAGGCTCCAAGAGGAGATCTCGTGGATATAGAAGGTTACGACGGTGGAAATTGTGTTTTGTGGTGCTCCTGGATGTTTTCGGGGTACGTAGGTATATATAGGAGGAAGAAGTACGTCGGTGGCCGCTCGAGGGGCCCACGAGACTGGGGGCGCGCCCTAGGGGGGGGGGGGTGCGCCCTCCTATCTCGTGGTTGCCTCGGCTGCTTCTTGACTTGCACTCTAAGTCCTCTGGATCACGTTCGTTCAAAAATCATGCTCCCGAAGGTTTCATTCCGTTTGGACTACATTTGATATTCCTTTTCTTCGAAATACTGAAATAGGCAAAAACACAACAATATGGGTTGGGCCTCCGGTTAGTAGGTTAGTCCCAAAAATGATATAAATGTGTAAAATAAAGCCCATAAACATCCAAAAGGGGTAATATAATAGCATGGAACAATAAAAAATTATAGATACGTTGGAGACGTATCAGTTACCCCGATGTCAATGCCACCTTGGTGATTTTTGCCGATATCAAGAGCAAAAGTCGATTGAAGGTCATTAACAGAGAGGTAAACATGGTTGCTCCGGCAACACCAAGGTATTTGAAGTGGTAAAAAAACCATTACATTTGACCAGTCTGACCACCCGGCACCTATAGCTACCCCTGGGCGGCAAGCGCTGGTGGTCGACCCAGTCGTGGGAGGCACCCGACTGACCAAAATTCTGATGGATGGTGGCAGTGGTCTGAATATTCTGTATGCTGAGGCCCTCAAACGAATGGGCATTCCGATGTCCAAACTCAGCGAGAGCAACATGCGGTTCCATGGAATCATCCCAGGAAAGAAAGCCGAATCACTCGACCATATAACTCTTGACATGGTTTTCGGCGATGAGAAGAATTTCTGCTAGGAGCAGTTGACATTTGAGGTTGTGGATTTCCAGAGTGCCTATCATGCTATTCTGGGCAGACCTGCCAATGCTAGCTTTATGGCTCGACCATGTTATGTATATCTCAAGATGAAGATGCCTAGCCCTAGAGGCGTGATAACAGTTTCCGGTAGCCGTCAGAGAGCGGAAGATTGTCTTCAGGACAGTGCAAAGATAGCAGATGAGCAGATGGCAGTAGTAGAGTTTCAAGAGTACCAAAAAATTGCAGATCCGAGTGATTTGCTATGTGCTAAGAGGCCTGCCTCGGAGTCCGCATTTCAGTCGGCCGACGATACCAAGCCAGTCCATGTTCACCCGATCGACCCCAATGCTGCTCCGACCCATATCTCAACAACACTCGACAGCAAATAGGAAGAAGCGCTCATCCAGTTCCTTTGTGAGAACTGGGACATCTTTGCATGGAAGCCATCTGACACGCTATGTGTACCCAGGGAGCTGGCTGAGCACCGTTTGCGAATCGACCCAAAGTAAAACCCGTTAAGGAGCATCTCCATCGGTCTGCCATGGAGAAGAGCAAGGCCATTGGCGAGGAGGTGGCTCGGCTCCTGGCTGCTGAGTTCATCCGCGAGATATACCATTCTGAGTGGCTCGCCAATGTTGTTATGGTTCCCAAGAAAGACAAATCACTCCGAATGTGTATTGATTTCAAGCACATCAATCGGGCCTGCCCGAAAGATCATTTTCCTCTACCCCGCATCGACCAGATAGTCGACTCAACTGCGGGATGTGAGCAACTGTCCTTCCTGGACGCTTATTCCGGGTACCATCAGATCTGATTGTATGGACTCGATGAGATAAAGACAACTTTCATCACCCCGTTCGGGTGTTTTTGCTATGTTACTATGCCCTTAGGCCTCAAGAATGCTGGTGCCACATTCATGCGCATGATTCAGAAGTGCCTGCTCACTCAAATCAGCCGGAATGTGGAAGCATACATGGATGACATAGTGGTTAAGTCATGCAAAGGTTTCGATCTGCTGGCTGACCTTGCTAAAACCTTTGCCAACCTAAGAAGGTATGATATCAAGCTCAATCCAGCAAAATGCACATTCGGAGTCCTAAGCAGAAAGTTACTCGGTTTTCTCGTTTCCGAACGAGGGATTGATGCAAATCCAGATAAGATTGGCACAATCCTCCGGATGAAATGCCCAGTGTGTGTGCAAGATGTTCAGAAGCTTACTGGTTGTTTGGCTGCATTAACCCGATTCATCTCATGCCTCGGTGAAAAGGCACTGCCTCTTTACCGACTGCTGAAGAAGTCAGACAAGTTCGAGTGGAATGACGAAGTTGAAGCAGCGTTTGAGGAGCTCAAAGCCCTGCTTTCCATCCAGCCGGTGCTTGCTGCTCCGGTTAGCAAGGAGCCTCTACTGCTTTATATCGCAGCCACGAGACAAGTTGTCAGCACAGTGCTCACAGTCAAGCGGGAAGAAGAAGGCAAGGCCTTCAAACTTCAGCATCCCGTGTACTACATTTCAGAAGTCTTAACCCCATCCAAGCAGAGATATTCTCACTATCAGAAGCTTGTTTATGGGATTTACCTGACCACGAATAAGGTTGCGCACTATTTCTCTGATCACTCAATTTCAGTCGTCAGCGACGCTCCATTGTCAGAGATTCTGAATAACAAAGATGCAACTGGTCGAGTGGCAAAGTGGGCGATTGAACTCCTTCCTTTAGATATCAAATTCGAGGCAAAGAAGGCCATTAAGTCTCAAGCAATTGCAGATTTCCTTGCAGAGTGGACAAAACAACAACAACCGACTCAAATTCAGTCGGAACATTGGACCATGTTCTTTGATGGATCCAATATGTTAATGGCTCTGGTGCAGGAGTGGTCTTAGTGTCCCCACGAGGAGACAAGCTCAGTTATGTCCTCCAGATTCACGTTGATTCTTCGAACAATGAAGCTGAGTATGAAGCACTATTGTATGGGTTGCATATGGCCATTTCACTCGGCGTCCGACGCCTGATGATTTATGGCGACTCAGACTTAGTGGTTAACCAAGTAATGAAGGAATGGGACATCAGGAGTCCCGCAGTGACAGGTTATTGCAATGCAGTGAGAAAGCTAGAGAAGAAGTTTGAGGGGTTAGAGCTCCACCACATACCACGAATCAAAAATCAAGATGCCGATGATCTGGCAAAGATAGGTTCCACTCGGAAGCCTATCCCTATCAATGTGTTCTTGGAGCATCTCCATACCCCGTCGGTACAAGAAGATCCCTTCAAGGAAGAGCCCCTACAACCGATGAGTTCAACCAACCCGACTGAGGTCGAGGTTCCAGCCGTGGTCGACCTGATCATGGAAATCTTGGTGGTCACACCCGATTGGACAGTACCGTACATCGCGAACATTCTTAGAAAGGAGCTCCCAGAGGATGAAGATGAGGCTCGCCAGATAGTCCGTCGATCGAAAGCTTTCACCGTGATGAAAGGGCAACTTTACAGAGAAAGTGTTATAGGAGTGGCTCAATGCTGCATCACCCTGGAAGAAGGCTGAATGATCCTAAACGATATCCACTCGGGGACCTGTGGTCACCATGCGTCCTCTCGGACCATTGTGGCCAAAGCATACCGAGCGGGATTCTATTGGCCTCGAGCAAATGAGATGGCAAAAGATATAGTTGACAAGTGCGCAGGTTGCGAGTTCTACTCCAACATGTCCCACAAGCCCAGATCTGCCACAAGACTATTCCACTCGTCCGCCATTTGCGATGCTGGGATTGATATGGTTGGGCCCTTCAAGACCGGCATGAGTGGTTTCACCCATTTACTCGTAGCAGTCGACAAGTTCACCAAGTGGATCGAAGCCAAGCCCATCAAAAACCTTGGAGCAGGCACTGCCATCAGTTTCATCAAGGAGTTGATATTCAGATATGGAGTTCCTCACAGCATTATCACAGATGACGGCTCCAACTTTGATTCTGATGAGTTCAAGGCGTTGTTCGCATCCCAAGGTACTCGGGTCAACTATGCGTCGTCGCACACCCGCAGTCGAATGGACAGGCAGAAAGGGCGAATGGTTTGATCCTTCAAGGGTTAAAGCCTCGACTGATGCGCGACCTTAAGCATGCCGCTGGAGCTTGGGTGACTAAATTGCCATCGGTCCTATGGGGGCTGAGAACAACGCCCAACTGGTCGACTGATCGAACCCCTTTCTTCCTGTTGTACGGCGCTGAGGCTGTGCTTCCGAGTGACTTGCTGCACAATGCTCCCCGAGTGGAACTTTTCTCAAAAGCTGAAGCAGAGCAAGCACGCGAAGACGTAGTTGATCTCCTGGAGGAGGAGTGTGTCGGCGTTCTGGGAACGGGGGTCCCCAGACTTGCCTACCTGCGGCTGCAGCATGGCTCAACCAGTGGCCCAGTACGGCCCCTCTTCATCAACCAAACACACAAGACC
Organism: Aegilops speltoides; assembly: GCA_021437245.1. Classification (NCBI taxonomy): domain Eukaryota; kingdom Viridiplantae; phylum Streptophyta; class Magnoliopsida; order Poales; family Poaceae; genus Aegilops; species Aegilops speltoides. The sequence goes on from CM038146.1 coordinate 109,075,434, forward strand.
CTCGCGAGGGGCCAAGCCTCGCGGGGCGAACGACGTAGGGCCTCTGTCGGTGTCAAAACCGGCGGATCTCGGGTAGGGGGTCCCGAACTGTGCGTCTAGGCGGATGGTAACAGGAGACGAGGGACACAATGTTTTTACCCAGGTTCGGGCCCTCTCGATGGAGGTAAAACCCTACGTCCTGCTTGATTAATATTGATGATATGGGTAGTACAACAAAGAGATCTACCACGAGATCAAGGAGGCTAAACCCTAGAAGCTAGCCTATGGTATGATTGTTGAGATGTATGTTGTCCTACGGACTAAAGCCCTCCGGTTTATATAGACACCGGAGGAGGCTATGTTACACAGAGTCGGTTACAATGGTAGGAGATCTTCATATCCGTATTGCCAAGCTTGTCTTCCACGCCAAGGAAAGTACCATCCGGACACGAGCCGGAGTCTTCAATCTTCTATCTTCGTAGTCTGGGAGTCCGGCGGATATTGATAGTCCGGCTGTCCGGACACCCCCTAGTCCAGGACTCCCTCAGTAGCCCCCGAACCAGGCTTCAATGACGATAAGTCCAGCGCGTTTATAATCTTCGGCGTTGCAAGGCGGGTTCTCCCTTCAAATTCCATGTACCTGCCGAATAGTGTCCGGCTTTATCTCGAACACTGTGTTCCTCGGCTTCTACGCCAAATAATGGCCCTCTTCCACGCGTCGCACAAATGCGAAAAGCCAGGGTGTTTTTTGCATTTCACCCCCTAATTGTGCGAGTCGTCCGCCTATGAATGAGGCAAGAATCCAGATCCAAACCGCACCGTCTTCCCCCCGCGTACACTGCATCGAAGCGCCTCTAACCTAGAAATCCATTCCACCATGGATCGTCAACGCGGCTCTTCTTCACGCGCTCCTAGCCCATCGCCGGGGAATTGGAGGAGGTGCTCTATTTCGCACAATGAGCTAGTGAAGCTCCAAACGGAGGGGTTTCTCCCTCCGGCCTTCATGGTTCCAGTCCGAGCCGGACTGGTTACTTATCAAGGTGGGAGGCAGGCGGAGGACACTCCAAGCCCCAATAAGGGGGAGCGAGTGTGTTTTGTCCCTTACCTGATAAGGGGACTCGGATTTCCAATACATCCGTTCCTCCGTGGGCTCGGGTTCTACGGACTCCAGCTCCATCACCCACGCCCGCCTCATCCGCATATCGCGGGCTACGAGCTCTTGCGAGCTATTCCCGGGCATCGAGCCCCATTTTGCATTGTGGAAGAGGCTATTTTGCCTCGCACTCGCTCTCACCAGGGTCCATATATCAAGTGGGCGGCGCCAAATATGGCGATCGCCGGACCGGATACCTATCCGCACTCCCAAGAAGGCGTCCAAGACCGCCTCGAATGGTTTTATATAGGAGACGCCCGCTGCCGGACCTGTTCGATCGGCCTCCGGAGTTTAGTGCTGCTCCCTTGAAGAACGCCACGGTGGCGCCATGAGCCCCGATTGAGGAAGACAAGAGCGTCCATTACTTGATGGGCCGGATAAGATTAATGGCTCATTCCGGCCCGACCATGATCGGAGTTATGGCGACACACATCAAGCGAGGGGTACAGCCACTGCAATACAGAGGCCACCCCATGTGGGATTTCAACGGGGAAGACGATGCTACCCGGCACGGCCGCAAAGGGCCGGATTCGACCGAGGATCTGGCGAAGATCCCGTCCGCCTGCATAAGGGGAGAAGGAGGATTTCCTTCGGACGAACCCTTTGAATGGGTTTTCCATGATCAACCCCAGAGGATGGGTAAGTAAGCACATCGAAGGGCTCAACCCATGTTTTCGAAGTTTTAAGCTTCTCACATTATGTCTTCGGCGTGATCTGCGCGGACCGTGGAGGACATTTTGAGTCCTGCCCGCAACCCAAGATCCGTATCCACGGTCCGCCCTCCAAGAGAACCCGACATCGAGGTGGAGCTGATCGACGGGTGTATCACCAGCTCAGCATAGACAATGCTCGGTTGCCATTACGGCAGACTACCCTGCACTAAGTTCGCTTCCTGTGATCGCGATCAAATCCGGACACCAGATTCTTCCCCGCCCATTTCGACCTTCGCGAACGATGGTATTTTGCGGAAACGCCTTTACGGCAAGAAGCCGAGCTCACGGCGGCCGACTAACCGAGGCCATCCCGAACCAGCAAAGCGGAAAGGAGCGCAGTGCGGACGGAAACGTCGCCGCAAAGGTATAGCTCATATTCGAATTCTCAGAGCAACGTTCCGAGGAAACGACCGAGTGCTCATGATCTTTGTAGGAGAAAAAGCGCTCGCCGGATTGCGAGCGCAGGAATTGCCGATCCGACCAACACCGGCCAGGCTCCAACGCCCGGACTGGAGGGGGAGGCAAGCGCAAGACGCGAGCAGGATCCTGCTCCAATGGAGGATACCGACAGACTGTCGGCCACCAAGTCTGAGGTGGAGAGCGGTATGAACCATAGGCGCCGCCGGACAGTATTTCAAGAAGTGTGCTTTTCCCCTGAGGCATTGGATGCCTTTAACGCAGGGGACGCGCATCTCCGTGCTGCTCAAAATGGTTTTACCAGAGCCATGGAGCAATATGTGAAAGACATACGGGTAAGGGAATTTTAATGGTTGTATATACCAAGAGTCCCCGAGACTTAAATTAGCTATGCTAACTGATTTAAGGATCATTGTAAATTTCAGGCACTTAATGAGAAGAACACCCAAATTGTCTCGGAGCTGCAAGATTGCAAGGCCCAACTTGAGGCCACACTTGCGCCGCAGGAGGAGACGAAAAACCGCCTCCCGTAACACATTTTTATTAATAAATATAAGCGCCAGCGGCATGCGCGTGAGTCTAATAATGACATTGCAGGTACCGCGGACAAGATCCGGACAGGCAAGCATTGCTGCGCCACTAAAGGTCAAGCGAGTGTGTGAATAGGGTTCAGAGAAAGGAACAAGCTCCAAGATGCCAACGCCAAGCTCGGAGAAGAGCTGAAAGGCGCACAAGCCGAGCTGTCCGCTCCGCTAAGGAGAATCAACGGCTTGCAGCATATATAGTAGTGCTTGAGCGAACTCTTTTGAAAAGAAGAGTTCGGCGAGGAAGTATTTTGACATGATATGTCTTGTAGGTATACTCACGGGTCGTCCCGCAGAGGAGATGCCCATATCAATGGGTGATCAACTTCCCGAACTGTTGCGCAGCTACTCGAACGAGTTCGGCAGCAATGAGTGGCGCCTGCTCGTGCTTTATGGCCAGCCCTCACCCTACCCGAGGGCCTCGGGAGCTTATGGAGAAGCTGCACGAGTGCGGTAGCGCCCGCTTGTGGAAGATTTCGCTTGTCTGTCAAGGTGCCAGGGAGGCTTGGGCCATGGTGAAGACGCGGTACAAGAAGGTGGACCCCAACCATATGGCCGAAGTTGGACCGGTGGGGCCCGACGGGAAGGAGATCCCTGTGAGTTTAGTTTACAGCCAAGTAGAGTTGGCTGCTAAATTTTCCCAACGGATCAGTAAACTAGACAGCATGTTAGACGGGATTGAGGAGGAATACAATCAATAAATTTGACAATGTATGTTATCCTGTAAAGTGACATGTGAAATGCCTTCTAGCCGGATTGTAGATCGCTTTGTCTTTGCCGACCTTTTCGCTTCGACTCGGGACCCTAGAGTCCGGAGTGTGTCCGAATACCTTTTTGGTTAAGAAACAACCGTGGTATGCATGGAGACCAAAGCGGGGGTCATGAGTGCTTTATCGCATAAGTGCCCAACTAGTTATGTTATATTACATGGTTAGTAAGAAACATCTTCCAGGGAGAACAGTTCCGTTAAGGATTCCTTTCACCGGGAGGCATGCCCTAAAGTGGATGTCCGGACTGCAAAGAAAGCAAGAAACATCCGGGGCAAATAGATAAATAGGTAAAAGTCATCTTTTAAGTCACCGATCAATATTCCCTTAAGAACGCTTAGCTTTGCTTCACCCACCGAGGTACACATCCGCCGACCCGGCAAGAATAATCGCAGAGGTGCTCCTTTACCTCCTAGCCGAACAATCGGGAACGAGGGGTAAGCACAGAGCCAGCAACCCAGCTTGGCCAAAACTTAAGTCATATCGATGCATATAATGGCGAGTAAAAGGTACATGTGGAAGCTTGACACATGTGTTGGGTATGAAACTCAGATAATTGAGCTTCGTAAAAGAAGCCCTCAGAATAATGAGTGCGGATGGCACATCATGTGTATGCAAAGAATGCAAAAATAGGCCCGGAAGGGCTTTTAAGTGAAAAGGATAAAAAGAGAAACAAAAGACAACCAAAATATAAAAGTGTGGACAGGGGAAGGGGACGAACTCTTAGTCCGGCGCTAGGCATAGAATCGTCGGAGGCGGGCTGCATTCCATGGGTTCGGCTCGAGTCGGTTATCCGACGATTTCAGAGATGGTATGCTCCACCGGTCAAGATTTGATCGATAATGAAGGGCCCTCCCATCCGGGCTTGAGCTTGTCCTTTTCTTGTCCGCAAAGCGAGAACTAGTTCGCCAACGCTGTAAGTCTTGGCCTGCATTTCTGCTTTTTGATATCTTCGGGCCTGCTGCTGATAGAATGTGGAACGAGCCTTCGCGACGTCCCGTTCTTCCTCCAATGTGACCAAGCTGTCCTGCCGATCAAGCTCGGCCCCTCTTTCCTCATATTTTATTTAAACTCCTCACATTTTTACGAGTCCGTGAAAATTATCCCCATGCCCAAACTCTCTTCCTAGTCTTTCTTTTCTTCTCCTTTTTCTTTCTTTTTTTTCTGCTAAGAGTTTAGAGAGAGAGAGAGATGCAGCCAGTCCATTAGTCCGCAGCCCAGTCCTTTTGGCCCACAGCCTAGCCTAACCAACAAACCAGGCCGGCCCATTTGCCTGGAGGTCCAGCCCACCTAACCCCTTACTAACCCTAACCCTCTCCCGATCGATTCCCATCTCTCCCTCTCGTTCTCGTGCACGCCGCCAGACCCATCCCCTCGATCTCTCTCCCTCCTGCTCCTCGCCCGATCCCCTCCTCGTAGCGCTGCCGCCTCGTCTCCCCATCGCCATGGCCAGCACCACTCCTCCCCCTCGCTCCTCGACCGCCAGCGCCACAGCCTCCGCCTGCAGGCGCAGAGCCCCGAGGTCGCGCCCTGCTGCCGTTGCTCTTCTCGCGCCCTGCCGTCCCTCTGCTGCCTCGCTCGGCCCACTCCATCATCGTCCCGATCAGAAGAGGCTCCCGAGCCACCGCCGCCGCCCGGATCCATCGTCCCCGACCCCATGACCGCCTCCCCATCATCATCTCCGGCAAGAGGCGTCACCAAGCTCGACGTCGCCCTCCTGCTTCTCCTCCTCGCTTCGCCTCGCAGCCCGAAGGCCACCGCCGGAGTTGTTCCGCCGCTGCTACCCCGAGCTCCAAGCGCTGTCCCGACCTCTGCGACCAGGTGCCTCCACTGCCTCACCGTTGTTGCACCTCAAGCCCATCCGCTGCGTCCACGCCCGCGTCGCGCTAACTGCCTCCCCAGGTGGCCGATCGCTTTGACCTCCTCTCGCAAGGACAAGTTGTTGCTGCGTCTCTTTGCTGTTTCGTGAGCACAAGAATCTCGCCGCCAAGTTCATCTACGGTGAACCATACGGACCGCCAAGTTCGACTATGATCCATTTGCACGTCAACATGAGTACGACCACGGACGGCTACCTCCAGATGGGTTTCGTCAAGTTCAACTACATCGACTACGAAACGTGAACGACTACCGTCGCCGAGACCGCAAGTACCACGACGAGCATGTACAACTACCGCCGCCAAGATCACGAGTACCCCTACCATCGCCGATGAACGATAGGACGACTACTTCCACTACCGTCGCGAGAACGACTACTTCCACTACGGCCCGTGTACCACTACTTCCTCTACGACCACTACGAGCGCCTACTCCTCTACATCGCATCAACCCGAACCGCTTCGAAACGCACGCTTCAAAGGTATAACCCGAGACGACCGCCGAGATGCCCTTCCGAGAACGAATGTTTACGATGCATGAGATGCTCATGTTTGCACCGTGTCCGAGTTGTCTTTGCACGTTCCTCGTTTCCCATGACATTGACCCGTGGGAACCCGGAATCCGGGATCACCCCACCATCCGCACGATCCGCGACGCCTTTTGCACCGGTATCTCCGTGAGCTACCGGAACCGATATGTTGCCGTGGCATCATTTTCGGATATGTTGCCGTGGCACCATTTTTGTTTCGCCGCCGTGGCACCCTTTTCGTTCCGCCATGGTGACGAAATGCTTCATAACATGCTCATGTCAACATTTTCATAAAAACTGCATAAAACTTGTGCATGTCATCCGCATCATGATAACAACATTTAAATGCTTAAAATTGTGTTTGCATTAAATTGCTAAATGTCATATGGGGATTTTCCGGAATTGTTGTTTGTGTTTCCGGCCTCATTTAAACTTGGCTAATTAGTTAGTTTAATTATGCTTCACCTCTTGCCATGTTTAATAACATTTAATGTTGTTGGGTACATAACCGAGAGAGAACTAAATAAGTCATGTGGTGTTTTCTTCAATATGCCACTCCGTTGCATATTGAGCTCCACTTAATTTGTAAGTTTGTTTTGTGCACTTTGCCATGCCATGCCTCATTAAACCGGACATGCATCATACTTGTTTGCGCATCATGCCATGTTTATGTGATGGTTGTTTACTATGTTGTTTGTTTCTTTCCGGTTTGCTTCTCTCGTTAGCTTCGGTTTCGTTCCGGAGTTGTGAGGACTCGTGCGACTACGTGCATTTGCCTTCTTCTTGGACCCATTCTTCTTCCTTGCGGGATCTCAGGCAAGATGACCATACCCTCGAAATCACTACTATCTTTGCTATGCTAGTTTGCTCGCTCTTTTGCTATGCCAATGCTACGATGCCTACCATTTGCTTGTCAGCCTCCCAAATTGCCATGTCAAACCTCTAACCACCATGTCCTAGCAAACCGTTGTTTGGCTATGTTACCGCTTTGCTCAGCCCCTCTTATAGCGTTGTTAGTTGCAGGTGAAGATTGAAGTTTATTCCCTGTTGGAACATGGAGATGTTGTTCCTTGTTGGAACATGTTACTTGTTGCGATATCATAATATATCTTATTTAATTAATGCATCTATATACTTGGTAAAGGGTGGAAGGCTCGGCCTTATGCCTGGTGTTTTGTTCCACTCTTGCCGCCCTAGTTTCCGTCATATCGGTGTTATGTTCCCGGATTTTATGCTCCTTACGGTTGGGCTATAATGGGAACCCCTTGACAGTTCGCTTTAAGTAAAACTCCTCCAGAAGGCCCAACATTGGTTTTAACATTTGCCACCTAAGCCTTTTTCCCTTGGGTTCTGCAGACTCAAGGGTCATCTTTATTTTACCCCGGGCCGTGCTCCTCGAGTGTTGGTCCAAACTAGAGCACCGTATGGGACCATTCCTTGGCAACTTGGATTACGCTTATGCGTATACGCTTAGCTTATCCGGTGTGCCCTGAGAACGAGATATGTGCAGCTCCTATCGGGATTTGTCGGCACAGCAGGTGGTCTTGCTGGTTTAGTTTTACCCTGTCGAAATGTCTTGATGTACCGGGATACCGAGTCTGATCGGAGTGTCTCGGTGGAGGTCTATTCGTCCGCCGACCGTGAGAGCTTGTCATGGGCTGTTGGGACACCCCGCAGGGATTTGAACTTTCAAAGCCGTGCCCGCGGTTATGTGGCAGATGGGAATTTGTTAATGTCCGTTGTAGAAAACCCAAAGTTGACCTTAATTAAAATACATCAACGGCGGTGTAACTGATGGTCTCTTCTCGGAGTCCGGAAGTGAACACGGTGTTGGAGTTATGCTTGACGAGGTTGCTATAGGATCACTTCTTCATCATACTTTTATCGACCGTGCTTTGCCTTCTCCTCTCGCCTCATTTGCGCATGTTAGCCACCATATATGCTAGTCGCTGCTGCAGCTCCACCTCATGCCTTTACCTTACCCATAAGCTTAATAGTCTTGATCTCGCTGGTGCGAGATTGTTGAGTCCCGTGACTCACCGGATACTTCCAAAACCAGTTTGCAGGTGCCTATGTTATCGAAAGCGTGTGACGAACTAAGCTCAAGGAGGAGCTCGATGAAGATCTTGCTCTTTGTGTTGTTTCGCTCTAGTTGATCAAGAGTGGAGCCCAGTTGGGGTCGATCGGGACCTTTGTCGCATTTGGGGTTCTTCTTTTATTTTGGTTCCGTAGTCGGACCTTGATTGTATCTCAGATGATGTAATGCTTTGTTCATGTAATTGTGTGAAGTGGCGATTGTAAGCCAACTATGTATCTCTTCCCTTATGTATTACATGGGTTGTGTGAAGGTTACCTCACTTGCGACATTGCTTTCAATGCGGTTATGCCTCTAAGTCGTGCTTCGACACGGGGAGATATAGCCGCATCGAGGGCGCTATAATAGTCCATTTGACTATGCGCCCGCATTTTTAGGGAGTTCGCTTCATCCATTCGGTGACGGTCAGCCAAAACTTGTGACTTTATAGCTCGTCGAGGTTTGTGTTTATGTCGAATGGTAAGAGCTCGATGGCCCATTTTGCTATCCTGCCCGCTATGTCGCGGTTATTTATAATGTCATTGAGTGGTACTTCAGAGGCGATCGTTATCGAGCACTCTTGAAAGTAGTGCCGAGCTGAGACGCCATGAACACCGTGATATGCTATCTTCTCGATAGTGCGGGTAACGGATTTGCAGGGGTTAACACAAGGATACGTAATACATCGGTTAAGAGGGAATTTATGCCCTTCCGACGCTCTCGACGACGAGGGCTGCGCTTACAACTTGATGTGTTGCTGCGATGTATAACAGCATTGGTTCGCCCAGAGTGGGCGCAGCCAGACCGGATTTGTTGCCGTGATGGCCTTTATTTCTTCGAGTCCGCGAAGGGCATCCGCCCACTGGTGTTCGGTGCGCCGAGGAGGCGATAGAGGGCAACGCCTTTTCTCCTAAACGGAGATAAGCGCTTAAGGCTGCCACGCATCCTGTTAATTTTGTATTTGTTTGAGGTCTTTTGGAATATCCAACTGTGACAGAGCTCGGATTTTGGCCGGATTTGCTTCAATTCCTCTACCGGATACGATGAAGCCCAACAGCTTTCCGACTGGTATGCCGAAAACGCATTTTTCCGGATTTAGCTTGATGTCATATGCTCGAGGTTGTCGAATGTGAACCTCAAATCGCCTACTAAAGTTTCGACGTGTTTTGTTTTGACGACTACATCGCTCACGTATGCCTCGATCGCTTTGCCGATCCGGGTGGCCGACATGTTTGAATCATGCGCCGATATGTTGCGCCGGCGTTTTTAAGTCCGAAGGGCATCGTGTTGAAGCAGAATGGTCCATATGGAGTGATGAATGCCGTTGCGGTTTGGTCTGCTTCCGCCATCTTGATTTGATGATAGCCAGAGTATGCGTCCAGGAAGCACACCGAATTGTGCCCTGCTGTGGCATCGATAATTTGATCGATGCGGGGGAGAGGGAAGGGATCCTTTGGGCAAGCTTTATTGAGATCTTTGAAATCGACACAGAGGCGCCAGGATTTATCCTTCTTTGGTACCATCACCAAATTTGCTAGCCAGTCCGGATGTTTGATATCTCTAATGAATCCGGCTTCCAATAGTTTGGCTAGCTCTTCTCCCATTGCGTGTCTTTTGGGCTCGGAAAATCGTCGAAGAGCCTGTTTGACTGGCTTGAATCCTTTTAGGATGTTTAGGCTATGTTCTGCCAGCCTGCGAGGGATTCCGGGCATGTCCGAAGGATGCCAGGCGAAGATATCCCAATTTTCCCGAAGGAATTCGCGCAGTGCGGCGTCAACTTCGGGGTTCAACTGTGCCCCGATGGAGGCCGTCTTTGTTGGGTCCGTTGGATGGACCTGGAATTTTATTATCTCGTCTGCTGGTTTGAAGGAGGTGGACTTGGATCTTTTATCGAGTATCACATCGCCCTGTTCACCGTGAGAGCGCAGCATGTGAGTTCCTCCGCCGCTAAGGCTTTGATAGTGCCTCGAGGGCTAGTGCGGCTGTCTTGTTTTCGGCGCGAGTGCTATGTCCGGATCACTAGTGAGAGTGATTATTCCGCCGGGCCTGTGCATTTTGAGCTTCATGTACCCGTAATGGGGTATTGCTTGAAAAATTGTGAATGCCTCTCGCCCTAATATGGCGTGATACCCATCGCTGAACGGGCCACCGAACGTGACTTCTTCGGATCTGTAATTGTCCGGAGAGCCAACACCACATCGAAGTGTGATTTTTCCGGTGCAGCGTGCTTCCCGCTAGGGATTATTCCTCTAAAGGTTGTGCTGCTTCGCTCAATACGGCTCCAATCGATTTCCATTTTTCGCAGAGTGTCCTCATAAATGAGGTTTAGTCCGCCGCCGCCATCCATGAGGACTTTTGTCACCGAAAGTCGCCCACTATGGGACTAAGTACCAGTCGACCGGGCTCGTTGTTCGAATGCGGCTCGTCACCGCATTGAAGGTAATAGCTGTGTCCCCATGGATTTGTTGTTGCTACTTGGTAGACTTCAAGAAGTTCACGGATTGTTCGTTGCGATATTATTTGATGCGAAAGTCTCAAGACCGTGGATACCGTGGCTGGTATTGTTGGAGTGGTTTCCGGAGCTAGGAGCTCTTTGCCACTTTTGGCCACCGCCGTAATATCCAACATGCTCGGTTATGTCTTGGGACGGCTCCTCTCAGACTATGAAGTTTACAGGTCCATTGAGCCATCCCTCCAAGACGGTTCCGCTTCCTTATTGGGTTTTTGTTTTTCGCTTTTGCATCCGGGGCCTGATTGTAAGGCGCCTTTATCATGGATCGGGTTTGAGGCCGGATTATCCCAAAATTGATTTTCGGTCTTCCTAAACTCTCCATCGCACAAGATTTTCGCATAATGGATGCCGATCGGTGAAGCGCGTAATTTTATGCGACAATCAATGGCGCTTAGTATTCCCTTGTCCGTGCAGTTATTGTATAAGATTGATATTATGCTTTTCCTCTCGGCAGTCCTTTATCCCGCCCATAACCAGGAGGAATCGCCCAAGAGTGATGTACTGTTTTAGTAGGCTCTTGCCGATTAGAGATAGGTCGCATATGTCTGGGCGGGTGGGTGGATCAAAATCCGGATCCCTGCCCATCTTGAGGCTCAAAGGCCGAGGAGTTTCTGAATTCGGAGGCTTGGTTTGCTGGACGCAATCCAGCGAGTCCGGGGCGATGCATGATTTTAAGTTCAATGCTCGATCGAAGTCCGCCCTCCGCGGATCCGCATGGAGGGTTCGGGAATCCGACATGAATTGTCCTCAACATTGGCAAAGAGTTGCCGATTGTTCCTCTACCACCGAGACGGTGGGTGGCCCGGGAGAGTTAATCTCTTAGATCGGTTTTAAGCCCAATCTGGTTGTAGTCCGTAGCGACTCCTGGGGGGGGCGATGCGATCCAAGAGCTCGTTAACAGATGAGAGCTCTATTGGATCTAACTGTTCGGCAGCTTTAGGGCTGACGCGAAGATTGCTTCCGACGACTCGAGAGGTCATTGCTAAAGCGGTGGCCGGACAGGCGGTCATGAGGAAACCACCAAGCCGGATAGTTTGGCCGGCGGCCAAGGCCCCTCCGGCGAAAACACCGTCTTTGAAGACGGGTGGAGGCATCCGCTCTATCGGTGACGACACAGAGGAACTCTCAATGAAAGCACCAATGTCGGTGTCAAAACCGGCGGATCTCGGGTAGGGGGTCCCAAACTGTGCATCTAGGCGGATGGTAACAGGAGACGAGGGACACAATGTTTTTACCTGTGTTCGCCCTCTCGATGGAGGTAAAACCCTACGCCCCGCTTGATTAATATTGATGATATGGGTAGTACAAGAGTAGATCTACCACGAGATCAAGGAGGCTAAACCCTAGAAGCTAGCCTTTGGTATGATTGTTGAGATGTATGTTGTCCTTTGGACTAAAGCCCTCCGGTTTATATAGACACCAGAGGAGGCTAGGGTTACACAGTAGTCGGTTACAATGGTAGGAGATCCTCATATCCAGATTGCAAGCTTGTCTTCCACGCCAAGGAAAGTACCATCCGGACACGAGCCGGAGTCTTCAATCTTCTATCTTCGTAGTCTGGGAGTCCGGCGGATATTGATAGTCCGGCTGTCCGGACACCCCCTAGTCCAAGACTCCCTCAGCCTCCTCAGGGGTGACCATACCAGGCAGGCTCGCGAGGAGGCGGAGAGATCAAGGCGAGGGGTACCTCGCGAGGTGCACATGACGCAAGCCATGACATTCAAGACCAGGCGGGCGCCAGCCTGCACAGTGTCCTTGTTACCTCTTTGGTGCAAAGGGGGCAAGCGCAGACGCGGAGTACCGAGGCATCAGGCAAAGGTTTCCATATCGGTGCAACGAGACCAAGACCAGCAGAGCGGCAGGACGGAGGTCACCATGGAGCCCAAGATGGCGTCACTAACAGCGCCTTTGGCAGTCAAAGACCACCTTTAGTCAGGATAGCTTGTACTAGCTGTCCCCTTTCAAAATGGCCGTTGTTGGCTCCCTTCACGCTCAGTATTTGGGAAGAGGACCAGGGCCTCTATAAATAGGGCTAGCCACCACAGTAGAAGGCAATCTGATCTAGAGCCAAGAGAGATGGATCGACTCCTCTCCAAATACACCACCACAAGAACACCTCTCCTCGCGAGGCTGTTCTTCCTCTGTACTGTTCATCATCAGCCCAAGAGGCAATCCACCACACCACACACTAGATTAGGGTATTACACCACAACGGCGGCCTGAACCAGTATAAACCTCGCGTCTTTTGTGTTGTTCATCGTGCTAGCTAGAAATCGCGGCGAGGTTGTGGGCGTGTTTTGGTAGGGAGAAGATCTTCATGCGCACCCCGGAGTTCGAACCTTAAGGGTTTTGCCAGAACCCGATATCAGACAGAGCGTGATATGGCTTTGATTTGGTCGACCATCTATCAGCAAGATTGTGTCGATTCCATGCTCGCAACGTCAGAGGTCGAGCATTTCAGGAAGGAGACCTTGTGCTCCGAGTGGTTCAGAAACGACCTCACAAGCTTGCTCCGGTCTGGGAAGGTCCCTTCATCATCACCAAGGTGCTTCACAATGGAGCGTACCGAATTTACAATGTAGCCAAGAAAATGGACGAGCCACACGCATGGAACGCAAAGCTGCTTTGTCCTTTCTATACCTAAAATAACTCGACCCGACGAGTTGTAATAAAAGCACTTCAGTTTGTTTTCCAAAGACAAGATTTTCACAATATCTTATTGATTGGTTCCTCATAATCACTTGTGTCCAAACCCCCCGGTGGGTGGCTTAGCCACGAACATGATTCGCCTAAGTTAAAAAACATTCCGAGCGGAGAGCAATCCTCCCACTCGAGGGCTTAGCTGCGACCCCGTACTCGCCTAAGTTAAAAACATTCCGAGTGGAGAGCAATCTTCCCACTCGGGGGCTTAGCTGCAACCTCGTACTCGCCTAAGTTAAAAACATTCGGAGGGAGAGCAATCCTCCCACTGGGGCTTAGCTGGGACCCCAGACTTGCCTTGTTAAAAAACATTCCGAGTGGAGAGCAATCCTCCCACTGGGGCTTAGCTACACCCTGCACTAGCCAAACTTAAAAACATTCCGAGTGGAGAGCAATCCTCCCACTGGGGCTTAGCTGCACCCCTGCATCGCTTAACTTAAAAAACATTCCGAGCGGAGAGCACACTCCCACTGGGGCTTAGGTGCAACCCCAGACGTGTTTGTTAAAAACATTCCGAGTGCAGAGAAATCCTCCCACTGGGGCTTAGCTGCACCCGCATCGCCTAAGTTAAAAACATTCTGAGTGAGAGCAATCCTCCCACTGGAGGCTTAGCTGCACCCCTGCATCGCCTAAGTTAAAAACATTCCAAGTGGAGAGCAATCCTCCCACTGGGGCTTAGCTGCACCCCTGCATTCTCCTAAGTTAAAATAACATTCCAAGTGGAGAGCAATCCTCCCACTGGGGCTTAGCTGCACCCCTGCATCGCCTAAGTTAAAAACATTCCGAGTGGAGAGCAATCCTCCCAATCGGGGCTTAGCTGCACCCCTGCTCGCCTAAGTTAAAAACATTCCGAGGGAGAGCAATCCTCCCACTGAGGCTTAGCTGCACCCGTGCTCGCTTAAGTTAAAAAATTCCAAGTGAGAGCAATCCTCCCACTCGGTGGCTTAGCTGCACCTCAAATCGCTTGTTAAAAACATTCCGAGTGTAGAGCAATCCTCCCACTGGGGCTTAGCTGCACCACTGAAATCGCCTAAGTTAAAAACATTCCAAGTGGAGAGCAATCCTCCCACTGAGGCTTAGCTGCACCCGCATCGCCTAAGTTAAAAATTCCAAGTGGAGAGCAATCCTCCCACTGGGGCTTAGCTGCACCTCAAATCGCTTGTTAAAAACATTCCGAGTGTAGAGCAATCCTCCCACTCGGGGGCTTAGCTGCGACCCTGAAATCGCCTAAGTTAATAAACATTCCGATTGGAGAGCAATCCTCCCACTCGGGGGCTTAGTTGCGACCCCTTACTCGCCTAAGTTAAAAAATATTCCGAGTGGAGAGCAATCCTCCCACTCGGGGGCTTAGCTGCGACCCCGTACTCCCCTAAGTTAAAAAAACATTCCGAGTGGAGGGCAATCCTCCCACTCGGAGGCTTAGCTGCGACACCGTACTCGCCTAAGTTAAAAACATTCCAAGTGAAAAGCAATCCTCCCACTCGGGGGCTTAGCTGCGACCTCAAAATCGCCTAAGTTAAAAACATTCCGAGTGGAGAGCAATCCTCCCACTCGGGGGCTTAGCTGCGACCCTGAAATCGCCTAAGTTAAAAACATTCCGAGTGGAGAGTATTCCTCCCACTCGGAGGCTTAGCTGCACCCAGAATCGCTTAAGTTAAAAAATATTCCATTGAGAGCAATCCTCCCACTGGGGCTTAGCTGCACCCGTGCACGCTTGTTAAAACATTCCGAGTGGAGAGCAATCCTCCCACTGGGGCTTAGCTGCACCCCTGCACTCCCTAAGTTAAAAACATTCCGAGTGGACAACAATCCTCCCACTGGGGCTTAGCTGCACCCCTGCATCGCTTAACTTAAAAAACATTCCGAGCGGAGAGCACACTCCCACTGGGGCTTAGGTGCAACCTCAGACGTGTTTGTTAAAAACATTCCGAGTGCAGAGAAATCCTCCCACTGGGGCTTAGCTGCACCCCAGCACTCGCCTAAGTTAAAAACATTCTCGAGTGAGAGCAATCCTCCCACTGGAGGCTTAGCTGCACCCGCATTTGCCTAAGTTAAAAAATTCCAAGTGGAGAGCAATCCTCCCACTGGGGCTTAGCTGCACCCGAAATCGCCTAAGTTAAAAACATTCCGAGTGTAGAGCAATCCTCCCACTGGGGCTTAGCTGCACACTCAAATGAGCAATCCTCCCACTCGGGGGCTTAGCTGCGACCCCGAAATCGCCTAAGTTAAAAAACATTCCGAGTGGAGAGCAATCCTCCCACTCGGGGGCTTAGCTGCGACCCCGTACTCCCCTACGTTAAAAAAACATTCCGAGTGGACAACAATCCTCCCACTCGGGGGCTTAGCTGCGACCCCGTACTCGCCTAACTTAAAAAAACATTCCGAGCGGAGAGCAATACTCCCACTCGGGGGCTTAGGTGCAACCCCGTACGTGCCTAAGTTAAAAACATTCCGAGTGCAGAGAAATCCTCCCACTCGGGGGCTTAGCTGCGACCCCGTACTCGCCTAAGTTAAAAAACATTCTGAGTGAGAGCAATCCTCCCACTCGGAGGCTTAGCTGCGACCCCGTACTCGCCTAAGTTAAAAACATTCCAAGTGGAGAGCAATCCTCCCACTCGGAAATCGCCTAAGTTAAAAACATTCCGAGTGGAGAGCAATCCTCCCACTGGGGCTTAGCTGCACCCTGCACTTCTCACGTTAAAAAACATTCCGAGTGGACAACAATCCTCCCACTGGGGCTTAGCTGCACCCCTGCATCGCCTAACTTAAAAACATTCCGAGCGGAGAGCACATACCCACTGGGGCTTAGGTGCAACCTCAGACGCGTTTGTTAAAACATTCCGAAAGTGCAGAGAAATCCTCCCACTGGGGCTTAGCTGCACCTGCACGCCTAAGTTAAAAACATTCTCGAGTGAGAGCAATCCTCCCACTGAGGCTTAGCTGCACCCCTGACTCGCCTAAGTTAAAAACATTCCAAGTGGAGAGCAATCCTCCCACTGGGGCTTAGCTGCACCCTGCACTCTCCTAAGTTAAAATAACATTCCAAGTGGAGAGCAATCCTCCCACTGGGGCTTAGCTGCACCCCTGCACCGCCTAAGTTAAAACATTCCGAGTGGAGAGCAATCCTCCCAATCGGGGCTTAGCTGCACCCCTGCACGCTTAAGTTAAAAACATTCGAGTGGAGAGCAATCCTCCCACTGGAGGCTTAGCTGCACCCCTGCATCGCTTAAGTTAAAAAATTCCAAGTGGAGAGCAATCCTCCCACTGGGGCTTAGCTGCACCCCAAATCGCTTGTTAAAAACATTCCGAGTGTAGAGCAATCCTCCCACTGGGGCTTAGCTGCACCCTGAATCGCCTAAGTTAAAAACATTCCAAGTGGAGAGCAATCCTCCCACTGAGGCTTAGCTGCACCCCGCATCGCCTTGTTAAAAAATTCCAAGTGGAGAGCAATCCTCCCACTGGGGCTTAGCTGCACTCAAATCGCTTGTTAAAAACATTCCGAGTGTAGAGCAATCCTCCCACTGGGGCTTAGCCACACCCCAAATCGCTTAAGTTAAAAACATTCCGATTGAGAGCAATCTCCCACTGGGGCTTAGTTGCACCCCTTACTCGCCTAAGTTAAAATATTCCAGTGGAGAGCAATCCTCCCACTGGGGCTTAGCTGCACCCCAGACTCCCTAAGTTAAAAAACATTCCGAGTGGAGAGCAGTCCTCCCACTGAGGCTTAGCTGCACCCCGTGCATCGCCAAGTTAAAAACATTCCAAGTGAAAAGCAATCCTCCCACTGGGGCTTAGCTGCACCTCAAAATCGCTTAAGTTAAAAACATTCCAGTGGAGAGCAATCCTCCCACTGGGGCTTAGCTGCACCCTGAAATCGCTTGTTAAAAACATTCCGAGTGGAGAGCAATCCTCCCACTGAGGCTTAGCTGCACCCCTGAATCGCTTAAGTTAAAAATATTCCGATTGAGAGCAATCCTCCCACTGGGGCTTAGCTGCACCCCTGCACTCGCTTAAGTTAAAACATTCCGAGTGGAGAGCAATCCTCCCACTGGGGCTTAGCTGCACCTCTGACTCCCTTGTTAAAAACATTCCGAGTGGACAACAATCCTCCCACTGGGGCTTAGCTGCACCCCTGCACTCCCTAAGTTAAAACATTCCGAGTGGAGAGCAATCCTCCCACTGGGGCTTAGCTGCACCTCAGACTTGCCTAAGTTAAAAACATTCCAATGGAGAGCAATCCTCCCATTCGGGGCTTAGCTGCACCCCTGCACGCTTAAGTTAAAACATTCTGAGTGGAGAGCAATCCTCCCACTCAGGGCTTAGATGCACCCGAATCGCTTAAGTTAAAAACATTCCGAGTGGAGAGCAATCCTCCCACTGAGGCTTAGCTGCAACCCCAGAATCGCTTGTTAAAAAATATTCCATTGAGAGCAATCCTCCCACTGGGGCTTAGATGCACCCGTGCATCGCTTAAGTTAAAAACATTCCGAGTGGAGAGCAATCCTCCCACTGGGGCTTAGCTGCACCCCAGCACTCCCTAAGTTAAAAAACATTCGAGTGGACAACAATCCTCCCACTGGGGCTTAGCTGCACCCCAGACTCCCTAAGTTAAAACATTCCGAGTGGAGAGCAATCCTCCCACTGGGGCTTAGCTGCACCCAGACTTGCCTAAGTTAAAACATTCCGAGTGGAGAGCAATCCTCCCATTCGGGGCTTAGCTGCACCCCTGCATCGCCTAAGTTAAAAACATTCTCGAGGAGAGCAATCCTCCCACTCAGGGGCTTAGATGCGACCCCATACTCGCCTAAGTTAAAAACATTCCGAGTAGAGAGCAATCATCCCACTTGGCAGCTTAGCTACAACCCCGTACTCACCTAAGTTAAAAAACATTTCAAGTAGAGAGCAATCCTCCCACTCGGAGGCTTAGCTACGACTCCGTACTTGCCTAAGTTAAAAACATTCCGAGTGGAGAGCAATGCTCCCACTCGGGGGCTTAGCTGCGACCCCGTACTCGCCTAAGTTAAAAAACATTCCGAGTGCAGAGCAATCCTCCCACTCGGGGGCTTAGCTACGACCCCGTACTAACCTAAGTTAAAAACATTCTGAGTGGAGAGCAATCCTCCCACTCGGGGGCTTAGCTGGGACCCCGTACTCGCCTAACTTAAAAAAACATTCCGAGCAGAGAGCAATACTCCCACTCGGGGGCTTAGGTGCGACCCCGTACGTGCCTAAGTTAAAAACATTCCGAGTGCAGAGAAATCCTCCCACTCGGGGGCTTAGCTGTGACCCCGTACTCGCCTAAGTTAAAAAACATTCCGAGTGGAGAGCAATCCTCCCACTTGGGGTCTTAGCTGTGATCCCGTACTCGCCTAAGTTAAAAACATTCCGAGTGGAGAGTAATCCTACCACTCGGGGGCTTAGCTGCAACCCTGTACTCGCCTAAGTTAAAAAACATTCTGAGTGGAGAGCAATCCTCCCACTCGGAGGCTTTGCTGCGACCCTTTACTCACCTAGGTTAAAAACATTCCGAGTGGGGAGCAATCCTCCCACTCGGGAGCTTAGCTGTGACCCCAAAATTGCCTAAGTTAAAAACATTCTGAGTGGAGAGCAATTCTCCCACTCGGGGGCTTAGCTGCGACCCCGAAATCACCTATGTTAAAAACATTCCAAGTGGAGAGCAATCCTACCACTCGGAGGCTTAGCTGCGACCCCGTAATCGCCTAAGTTAAAAAACATTCCGAGTGGAGAGCAATCCTTCCACTCGGGGACTTAGCTGCGACCTCGAAATCGCCTAGGTCACAAATGTCGTCTTAGCTACGCCACAAATACAATTTATACTCCATCCCTATCTGCAAGGATGATGAGGTGTCGATTGAACACCACGTCTAAGCTTCACCACAAATACAACGTATGCTCCATCCCTATCCGCAAGGACGATGAGGTGTCGATTGAACACCACGTCTGAGCTGCGCCACAAGTACAACGTACACTCCATCCTTATCCGCAAGGATGATGAGGTATCGATTGAACACCACGTCTGAGCTACACCACAAATACAATGTACGCTCCATCCCTATCCACATGGACGACAAGGTGTCGATTAAACACCGCGTCTGACCTGCGTCACAAGTACAATGTACCATCCCGATCTGCAAAGACGACGAGGTGTCGACTGAACACCACGTCTGAGCTGCATCACAAGTACAATGTACACTACACTCGAGAAAAGGTGAAAAGATCAAGTTCACTCGGAATCGAAAGACAGTCAGAAACAGTTCAAAACCAAAACAAAAGCCATGGTATTCAAGGGAATTCAAGTTCATATAAATCCTGCAAAAGTTCAGGGCCACAACGAGCAGAAGTGCTCAGGCTTCAAGCCTGAAAGAGTTTAATGGTTACATAATCACTCGGCATTCTGAGGCAAATAAAAGTGGGGCATAATGTTTTGATCACTCGTCAGGAGAAGGACTTGCTGGATCACAAAAACTGTCAAGGTTAATGATGTCTGCAATGCGAGTGGCGGCGTCAAGGAAAGTGTCCATGAAGGACTGAAACTGTGCTTTTTGGTATTCGCAACCTTGAGTTCCGCCAGCTTGTCTACTCTGACATCCTTGCAGTGCACTCGGACCAATGACAGGGCGACGTCAGCGCCGCAGCGAGTAGATGATTTGTTCCATTCTTGCACTCGGTCAGGTATTTGATTCAGTCGAGCCATAAGAGACTCGAGATCGTATGAGAGTTCCGCCTGAGGCCAGAGTTCAGCATCAACCTGAGTCATCGCCGCCTTCAGCCGGGCAAGATAATCAATAGCCCTGTCCATGCATGACTCCAACCGCATCACATTCATTGCAACTTCATCTTTGACATGACAATTTATGGGTTCGAGACCCGTCTCGACCCGCCCGGTTTCTGCTTCAAAATCTTGACAAAGTTCTGCACTGTCGAGAAAAATAGTGAGTCGACAATTTGATAAGACATGTCAGTTGACATCAACAAATCAGTCGAACAAGAATACCTTCAAGCTTCAAGACCAGCTTCGCAACAAGCTGCCCCAGATAAGACCCTAGTTCACCCTTCTTGGCCTTGACGCTTCCAACTTTGTTGGTCAAGCCATCCTTGTCTTTCTTCAGTTGCTCGACCTCCCGATTGGCTTCAGAGACCGCGGTATTCAACTTGGTGTTCTCCTCTTCCAACTTGCTGACTAAAGCCAGTTTCTTGTCCGCAAGCACTGTTTTCTCTCGCGCCTCCTTCTGGTCCGCAGCAAGATCCTGATCCTTCTTCTCCAGAGCCTACTTCATTTTCTCTAAAGAAATAACATTCTTCAGACGAGCTTGAAGTTCTTGAGGTTTTCACTACGCACATCTGTTCGAGTGAAATCACTCGGTTCAAAGAGACTAAAAAATGGGGAAGAGCAAGTCACAAGGTGGACAGTCAACGATTGGTTACCTCCCATGATAGCTGCTTTGTCCTGAGCATTCTTGAGGTTCTTCTTGGATAGTTCCAGATCAAGGTTGAGGCTGATTTGCTTCTTATTTAGTTCAGAAAGTTGAGCTCAAGATCACAAGACCTCTGCAGTCAACAAATAAGATATGTCAATCGACAGAAACAAAAGTCAATCACAGTGAAAGTTGTTCTAAGACTACCACTGAATCAAACATTCAACAAGAGTCTGGATTACACCTCAAGGGTGCACTTAGCGTGCCCCCACTGGTTCAGTTTTACACTCGGCATGGTCTGCCCAGCATGAGTTTAAAAAAGGAGGAAGACCCCAGCCGACTACTAATAGTCGACCGCGGTCTCGGGGACTACACCGAGTGGGTGCACTCTGCGTGCACCACTGGTTCGAAAAAACACTCGACTCAGCCTAGTCGACTCAAGTGGAAGAACTATACAACTCTAAGACAGAAACACCCCAGTGGGTGATTGGATGTGAAACACAGACCCATGATTGATGTACATAATAGGTTCCAAAATGCTCATCCAAGAGCACCATATGGACAACAAAGCAACAGTGGCAACTATCATTATTCAAGAGACCAGTCGGAAATCAACTAACCTTGACGTTGGTTTGCAGAGCAGTGTTGGCATTATAAGCTACCTGATTGGCCTCATGCACCACCTTCATATGCTCCTTCACAAGATTTACCTGGAGAAGGGCCTCCCTGGCGGCACTTGGTGAGTCACCTGGAGTCTGGGATGTGGTGAAGAGCGATGAGGGCAATGCAGTCGGAGCAGCCAGAGGGTCAGATGCATGGAGTTGTACTGGAGCGGCAGAAGTCTGAGCAGTCGACCCTGATGGACGGTCAGTCGACAGCGGATTGGCAAAGGTAACATTGGTCCGAGCCAGATCTCCGGATCGCTGGACCACTGTCTCAAGCACCGGTGCTGACTGAAGGACCTGACCTTCGGGCGCTTTCCCGCTTGACGCGCTGCCTCTCATCCTTCTCTCTCCCAGAGGCACTTCTTCTTCATCGTCCAGAAGCTCAATGAAGTCTCGTGGAGCTGCAACAAAAAGTAACCTCAGGGATTCAATCGACCAACAATTCAATAAGCAGAATAAATTCAAGTGGAATGGAACATGCTAGCTTTGGAGGTGGCTGTGTCATCGGTTTCCTCGTCACCTGGGGCCTTGTCAACGTCCATGTTAGTCGCGGCGGAGGCTGGGCTGGAAAAGTTTACAATCCATTCGGTCAGAACAGAAGTATCAGTTGGTGGAAGAAAGCGCAGAAAGAAAGAACACTCACCCAGAAGCAACATGAACATTAATCTTGATCTTGGGCAAAGTCTTTCGAGCCTTTGAGGGGATGACCTTGGGCTGCTTGGCGACCTTCTCCGTCGGCTTTGGAGTTGAAGTCCGAGTGCACTTCTGTGCTTGAGTGCTCGGAGCCACGGTATTGCCTCGCCTGCCCGCTGGATCATGGAGTAGCTTGGATTGACGTTCCGTACGAGGTGGTCAGTCGACTATCTCGTCGTCGTCCGACTCATCGCTTTCCTCCTCGTCCTCATCTTCTGGAGATTGCCAATCACCATTTTCCTTCGCGCTGTCCTCTCCCTCCTGGTCTTGCCCCAGAGCTTGTTCACCATTGGGCATCGAGTACATCTCAGTGTAAACCTACAAGACAAGAAGTCAAGCAAATATCAGTCGGATTCGAAGACTGTCACAAAATGTATCAAAATACAGTCGGTAGGAGAGACCAAACCTTATCTGGCTAGTTGCTGTCGCTGAATGGGTCGACTCTCCTGGCTCCCCTGGGGTTGTCCTTGTTTCCTGTGAAACCCTTCAGCCACAGGGCCATTGTCTTGGCCGAAACCTCCTCTGGATGAACCCGAGCGGTGTCGTTAGCTCAAGAGTACATCCACATCGAGTGATCACGAGCCTGGAGCGGATGGATGCGTCGACTGAGAAACACCTCCAACAAGTCCATGTCGGTGACACCCTGATTGATCAACTGGGCCACTCTCTCGACCAACATGTTCGTTTCCACCCTCTCTGCAGCCGTCACTTTCAGTGAAAGAAGGTTGCTGGGCCCGATCTAAAGAAAAAAGGGGGGAAGTCCAGTCGGCTGACCTGGAGTCGCAATGTCCTGGCAGTAGAACCAGGTCGACTGCCAGCCCCTGACCGACTCAGGAAGTCGCATGGAAGGGAAAGAACTCCTTTTCCTCTTCTGGATAACCAAACCCCCACACATCTGGATAACGTGTGTTCTCTCATCACTCGAATTCGCTTTCTTCACCAACTGGGAACGGATTGTGAAGATGTGCTTGAAAAGATCCAAGTGTGGTCGACAACCCAGGAAGTTTTTGCACATGGACACAAACGTAGCAAGGTACGTAATGGTGTTGGGAGAGAAGTGATGGAGTTGGGCTCCAAAAAAGTTCAAGAAACCCCGGGAAAAAGGGTGCGGAGGAAGGGAGAAACCGCGGTCGACATGGGTGGCGAGCAGAACGCACTGACCCGGTCGCGGCTGAGGTTCCGTCTCCCCCTCCGGCAGCCTCGCAACCCCATTGGCGATCAGTCCGGACTCAGCCAGCTCCTCCATATCTTCCAGCCGGAGCGAAGATCGAATCCAATCGCCCTGGATCCAACCCGGCGGCAGCGCCGACTGCGATGACGACCCCCGATTCGTCTTCTTGCCTTTCGCTGCCCCCGTCGCCTTCTTCGCACGTTCCAGCACCGCCGTCTTGTCCTTCACCATGGTGGCGGGGCAGCGGCGTCGAGAGCGGAGGAGCGAGATGCGGCAGAGAAGTAGAGGAGAAAGAAGGAGAATTGATGCATATAGTGCAGTGGCCTCGGTCCCGTCGCCTTTAAGGACCCACTTCCGAGTGGCTGACGTGTGGGACTGGGCAATCCTGTCAAATCCCGCAATAGTCGCGCGCTGGGTACGTGGCGAAAAAGGTGGCACGGAGATCGAGGCACCCCTGTCTATCCATCCCACTTACTACGGCACGCTCCGCCTCGCGCGCTTCCCTGACTCGGGATACGCCATTGTCAATCGCGCCAAAGATTTCGCGTCAAAAATAACACTCGAAGAGTGACGGTATAAATCCACTCGGCAACTTCTGAATCGATCAAGGCGACTGAAACGAAGCCGAAGTTCCAACATGGGCCTCCCGTTCAAACATGAGTACTTGTGAAGCACAAGAGTCGAGGCAAGATCAACTTCAACTTTCTTTTCACTCGGACCTCAATCCATTCGGGGGCTAGTGATGATGATATAGACCTGGGGTAGGGTCATAGGCCTGACCTATACGCCCTACCCAAGGTCACTACCCTACAAGCAAAGACATCCAAGACACAACATGGAGTACCAATTGAGGATGTCGAGTGCAAACCACTCGACCAGTCACCTCACTTCGGCACCCCTCCCTCTTAATATCATCCGATCGTATAGGAAATCACTCAACCTATCGAAGACCAGGAGTCGACCAGAATAGCAACGGTCAGGTGTTCACTCCGTAGTCTTTGAGATCATTAAAAGCACTTTATGGCTGGCATTATCAGTAACGCCCCGTCTTTATGTACATTGAACTCTTGGTAACGGGGGTTGGCTGGGGTCCTGGCACACTCTATATAAGCCACCCCTCCTCTGGCACAAGGGTTCGCACCCCCTGTAACACACACACTCTCATAATCCAGTCGACCGCCTCAAGGCATCGAGACATAGGGCTTTTACCTCCTCCGAGAGGGGCATGAACTCGTAAATACTTGTGTACAATCTCACCGTAGCTAAGACCTTGCCTCCTCATTCGTACCCCCTATACTTACTGTCAGACTTAGAACCACGACAGTGCTCCCTCCGGCTCCCAGAACGCCGGCTAGTGACACCAGTCGGCGCCAGCAGCAGAACGACAACAAGCGCATGGCACGGATGCCGGCTTCCACCAGTCGACAGGTGGCAACAGTCGAAGATCAGTAGCCAGAGGGGCAGCCCATGCCCAAGCATCAGAAAGGCGGCAAGCCGGCCTGGCAGCCCGCCTTCTCCTATGAGCAAACCCTTGATGCCCCTTGCAAGTTCCACAGCGGCGCGAAGCCATCCAATCACACGACCCGGAAGTGCCACTGGCTCACCCGAATCTCCAAGGGCGAGGGGCTGATGCCTCCTCCGCCATTGGCCACCGCCTCGGCCCTCAAGAGTCGGGCGTCTGCCTAGCGCTTGAGCGATCCAAGATGAATTCCCTGAAGAACATGGAGCCTACATGGTCTTCACAAGCCAGGCCGATGATAGGCACAGTCGGCACCAGCAGCACCAGGAAGTCAACGCTGTCGCCTCTAAGGTCCCAGAGTTCATGCACTGGTCCAAAAAGCCCATCAGTTGGAGCTGAGCCGACCACTCGGAAGTGATGCCTTCTTCGGGTTCCTATGCCCTAGTGTTGGATGCCACCTTCGCAATAGAAAGGCAAGCTGCTCGTTTCTCCCGAGTCCTGATAGATGGCGGCAGCAACATCAACATCCTTTACCACGATACCATGGAGAAGCTGAACGTCAAGGCGAAGCAGCTCCAGCCTAGCCGGACTATTTTCCACGACATTGTGCCCGACCTTTCCTGCTCACCAATCATCAAGATCAAGATAGATGTCCTCTTCGGAGACAAAGATCACTTCCGCCGCGAGGCAATTTGGTTCGAGATACTGGACCTGGAGAGCCCTTATCATGCATTGCTTGGCTGACCTGCTCTGGCCAAGTTCATGGCAGCGCCTCATTACACCTACCTCAAGATGAAGATGCCGGGAACCAAGGGAATCATCACCATAGTCGGAGACTACAATAAGTCGGTCGCCTGTGCAGCAGCTAGCAGCCGGCTAGCCGAGTCCCTTGTGATCGCCGCAGAAAAGAAGCTCCTTGACCGGGTTGTGGCCATGGCCGGCAAGCAGCCGGACCTGTCACCAGACCCCAAGGAGTCGGAGACCCAGGGCTCTTTCCAGCCGGCCAAAGAAACCAAGAAGATAACTGAGGGAGTCCTGGATTAGGGGGTGTCCGGATGGCCGGACTATAGCCTTTGGCCGGACTCCTGGACTATGAAGATACAAGATTGAAGACTTTGTCCCATGTCCGGATGGGACTTTCCTTGGCGTGGAAGGCAAGCTTGGAGATACGGATATGTAGATCTCCTACCATTGTAACCGACTATGTGTAACCCTAACCCTCTTCGGTGCCTATATAAACCGGAGGGTTTTAGTCCGTAGGACGAACAACAATCATACCATAGGCTAGCTTCTAGGGTTTAGCCTCTCTGATCTCGTGGTAGATCTACTCTTGTACTACCCATATCATCAATGTCAATCAAGCAGGAGTAGGGTTTTACCTCCATCGAGAGGGCCCGAACACAGGTAAAAACATCGTGTCCCTTGTCTCCTGTTACCATCCGCCTAGACGCACAGTTCGGGACCCCCTACCCGAGATCCTCCGATTTTGACACCGACATTGGTGCTTTCATTGAGAGTTCCTCGGTGTCGTCATCTTTAGGCCCGATGGCTCCTCTGATTATCAACAACGATGCGGTCCAGGGTGAGACTTTTCTCCCCGGATAGATCTTCGTATTCGGCGGCTTTGCATCATGCGCCAATTCGCAGCCATCCGGAGCAGATTGAAAGCTACGCCCTAGCCATCGTGTCAGATTTGAAGTTTGAACTATACGGCTGACGTCCGCGGAGACTTGATCTTCGACGGGTTCGAGCCACAGCCAAGCATGCCGCACTGTCACGATGGGCATGATCTAGCTCTGCCGCCGAACAGTGCCTTAGGGGCCGCACAAGTGTCCGCTCCGACCCTTAGCTCGGAGCCGACTGCGCCGATCGAGGACGGGTGGCTGGACACCGCCTCGAGGGCTGCTATCTCTACGGCGATTGAGCCGAACACCAACCTCATCCCTTGTGAAGCTCATGACTCCAAGGTGCCGGACTCCTCTCCGGACTCTGAGCCTTCCGCGCCCCTGCCAATCGAATCCGATTGGGCACCTATCATAGAGTTCACCACCATGGACATCTTTCAACACTCGCCCTTTCGCGACATCCTGAATTTACTAAAGTCTCTTTCTTTATCAGGAGAGCCCTGGCCGGACTATGGTCAGCAAGGTTGGGATGCGGACGACGAAGAAATTCAAAGAACACCCACCACCCACTTTGTAGCCACTGTCGAAAGTTTAAACGACGTGCTCGATTTCGACTCCGAAGACATCGACGGTATGGACGACGATGTAGGAGATAAGCATGAACCAGCACCTATAAGGCACTGGACAACCACCTCATCTCATGATGTATACATGGTGGATACACCTAAAGGAAGCGACGATGAGGAACAACGGGACGCCACGAGGGATCATTCCCTCGAAAAGCTGTCAAACCGGCGACGTAAGCGCCGCTCAAAATCCCGCCTCGACAAAGATAGCAGCCATATAGACATAGCCATAGAGCAGGGCGAACCGGTGGACGACAAACATGCTATCGAGCAACCGTCCGAACAGGACAATATGGATAAACAACCTGTCCCCGGCGATGATAACAGTCCGGACGATCTCACACCGGACAAGTTGCTGGAGCAGAAGAACCTCCACAAAAGGCTCGTCGCCACTGTGCGTAGCCTGAAAAAGCACAAGCGGAAGCTCAAAACAGCGGAAGATGCGCCCAGAATCAGATGGAGCAAAGTACTCAACACAGCAGACAAATACGGCGATAGTCGCCGAACAAAGAGCTACCCGAAGCGAAAACTACTGCCCGAATTTGATGAGGAGGCCGTAGATCCCCCGCAATCAAAGAACAAAGAGACCACCCGGTCGGATAGATGACCCCATGGCAAACATAGAGCGGCAAACGGCGGCACACACAAGCCGGCACGCGATCCGTACACGGATTCGCATAAAAAAGATGGCCCAGTTAGATCTATCTACGGGCCAAGAAAGCAAGCTCTAGTAAGCAATGCAACACATCAAGTATCTGAATATTACGGTACACCTAAATATAGGGGTGCCGCACACCCCCTATGTTTCACCGATGAGGTTCTGGATTATGAATTTCCAGCGGGATACAAACCCGTAAACATAGAGGCATACGACGGAACAACAGACCCTGGAGTCTGGATCGAGGATTACATCCTCCACATACACATGGCTAGAGGAGATGACCTCCACGCCATAAAATACTTACCCCTCAAGCTCAAAGGGCCAGCCCGGCATTGGCTCAAAAGCCTCCCCAAAAACACCATTGGAAGTTGGGAAGAGCTCGAGGACGCTTTTCGGGCAAATTTTCAAGGGACCTATGTCCGACCTCCGGATGCAGACAATTTAAGTCACATAACTCAACAGCCCAGAGAGTCAGCCCGAAAGTTCTGGAACAGATTCCTTACTAAAAAGAACCAAATAGTCGACTGTCCGGACGCCGAAGCCTTAGCAGCTTTCAAACACAACGTCCGAGACGAATGGCTCGCCAGACACCTTGGCCAAGAAAAGCCAAGAACAATGGCCGCATTAACAAGCCTCATGACCCGCTTTTGCACGAGAGAGGATAGCTGGCTGGCAACATGCAGTACCAGTGACCCAAGTACATCCGAAGTCAGGGATGGAAACGGGAAACCGCGATGCAGCAAGGACCAGCGCCGGACAAAGGGAAACAACCCGAAGAGCACGACAGTCAACGCCGGATTCAAAAGCTCACGGCAGAATCATAAAAAACTGCCCCTTAAGGATAACAGGGACGAGCTATCTAACTTAAACAAAATCTTGGACAAGATATGAGAAATCCACAGCACTCCCGGGAAGCCTGCAAACCATACCCATAGAGATTGTTGGGTCTTCAAGCAGTCCGGCAAACTCAATGCCGAACACAAGGGGCTTGACACACCAAGCGAGGACGATGACGAACCCCACAAGCAGAGCACCGGAAAACAAAAGAATTTCCCACAAGAAGTCAAAACAGTAAACTCACTTTACGTGACAAAAGGGAAAAAGAGAATGGCGCCCGTAGAAATACATGCCATACGGCCTATCATAGAGGAGTCTCGCCACTGGTTGTTAAAACCAATCACCTTCTACCATCAGGATTACTCTAGAAGTATCCGGAATGCAGGATGGACTGCCTTGATATTAGATCCGATAATCGACGGACTCCAATTTACACAAGTCCTAATGGACGGCGGCAGTGATCTAAACCTGCTATATTAGGACACAATCCGCAAAATGGGGATAGACCCAACCAAAATTCGCCATAGCAACACTTCCTCTCAAGGAGTAATGCCAGGCCCATATGCCCATTGTACGGGCTCTCTACTGCTAGAAGTTGTGTTCGGCTCACCCGACAACTTCCGCCGTGAAAAGTTAACCTTCCACCTCGCCCCATTCACAAGTAGCTACCAAGCACTACTGGGATGCGGAGCTTTCGCCCGCTTTAACGCAATACCGCATTATGCATCCCTTACACTTAAAATGTTCGGTCCGCGAGGCATCATCTCCTTAAAGGGAAACACCGAGCGTTCCTCGAGCGCGGAAGATTGTGTGACTGCCTTGACAGCCACACACTAAACCGGCTTCACCAATAAAAGCACCTAAACAGGTCGTTCAGACCCCGGACACGGCTAGACGAGTCCGGCGTAAACACACAAGGGCTTACTAGCCGCATATCCCTGTACAAGGGGCTCCACACATGTACAACAAGAGACAATAAAGCTCATTTTATTCATTTTTTGAATTGTACTTTGTTTATTTAGTATAACGTACATTCTCGCACGATCTTTTTCAACTAAGTTCCTCTCTTTTACAGATGAACACCGTGCTACACCCGTCCAGGATATGGCACAATGGAGACACAGGCGCAGACGTGCAGTAGGGACCCGTTGCAAGGATTCTTTTCAGATTAAGACCCTACGTAACCCTTTTTTTATTGTCTCTTGTTGATACACATCCCCTGATTTCTTGCTATAACCAAGGAGGAGGCTGGCGTTTTGGCATGGGCCACGTCAGAATTTTGCGCATACCTAGACACCAAGGGCTTATTACCAAGGGCGTTGTTCGTCCCATTTTCATAAAGACCAAATACCTTAGGGAGTGTTCGGCGTCTCGAGTTAGGCCTTATATGCATCAGCTCTGAATCGTGTCTTTGGTCAAATGTTGGGTTTGCCCAACTCCTGTGTTTTGCTGCCTTACGTTCTGCTCTATCAGCTAAGGCGGCACCAGGAGAACTACTGCAATTGTGCCCCAGTTCGTCCAGGTGAGCACCTCAGTAGAGAAAGCCGAAAACTGACTGTCATGATATAGCGTGAGACTAGTCAACCACTCGATGACCCACCGGAATCTATAGGATTCTTCCGCATTGACGAAGGGCCGTTTCCCGGTCAGGCACATACGCACCCCGAATTCGGGTGAGCACGGTGCCCCTAGGGGCTATATAGTAGCCCCACTGTCAAACTCCTATGGCTAAGTGAAAGTGATAAAGCATTATAGTCCGGTTGCCTAGTTTGCTGCGCTACCACCTCCTTTATAGGACCAAGACGTTGGATCAAGTGTGAAAATTCGCCTTTTGCAAACACCCCCGCATTATATGCGTGGGGGATGAAGCCGAAGACTGCCATCTTTCAGGTTATATATACATATACATTAGCGGCCGCACAGGAGGTATTTTAATTCTTGCAAGGCACAAGTATAAAAAGCTTTTTCAATCGATACATTGTTTCACAATAATACATGTTATTCGAACATAATATCCTTCAAGCACTGCGTCTCTATTAAACGAGCGCCCTGCAGAACTTCCTGAAAATATTGCTCGGCAATGTACTGCCCGTCCGTCAATCTTGGGATGCAACATCGGTGGCCTTCATCTCCGCCCAGTATGTCTTGACACGGGCAAGAGCCATCCGCGCACCCTCTATGCATGATGACCTCCTCATTGCATTGATATGCGGCATCGCACCAAGGAACTACTGCACCAAGCCAAAATAACTCTTCGGCTCGGGCCTTTTTGGCCACAAAAGACTCACGACATCCTTCATGGCAAGTCTGGATAACCTATTCAGCTCCGCCCATTCGGCCAAGCGATCGGTTAATGGAAGAGTGCGCTCTAGATTATGGAACTGCGACCAAAAAACCTTTTCCATTTCGTGATCCTTTTGATCTCGGAAGTGTTCGGCCGCGTCTGCGGCACTTGCCGCCAAGTCCAGATAAGCATCCTCCGCACTCCACAGCCGGTCCAACTGAGCATATTTAGGATCCGTGAACTTCCTCCGCAGTAGGAAGAGCTTTCCAGCCGCGATATCTCCAGCCTGACGCAGCTCCTCCTTCATAGCTCTCATCGCAGAGCGAGCATCCTTGGCCTCGGTAGTGGCCCTCTTCAGGTCCTCTTGCACCGCTCGATCTTCTTTCTCAAGAAGCTTGCAGCGGTCGGCAGCATTCTTCAACTTCACGGCCATCTCGGCCATTTCATTCTTGCTTTGGCAGTGAGCAGCCTGCTCGGCTTTTAGCTCTTCGGCCGCCTTCAAGGTAGCCGCATCACTCTTTCTGGCCTGCTCCTTAGCTCGGGCGAGCTCCGCCCGAAGGCTCTCCATGGCAGCGGCACCATCTGCATCAAGCATACATGTTGTAAGACACGGGCATCAAGCTCCCTTACCATGTGTCTGCGAAGAAATTGCATACCTTGTGACTCGTCAAGTTGCTTATTGACAAGCGCGATGTCGGCATCCGCCACGTCAAGTTGCCGCTTTAGTTCGGCAAAATCATCAGTCCGGCTAGCCACTGGACACTTCACCACCTACATAGGAAGGGTGACATATTATACCTGAGATTATGATCCTCGGCGCGCTGTCATTTTTGACAACACACCGAGCCTCAGGGGCTACTATTTACACAGGGCACATCTGATATGCGGAACTGTCAGAAGGTACATCATTTTGCGACCTCAAAACCTGTCAGTAAACTTTTGACGGCTTCGTGCAAACCGCTCTCAGCGGATGAAATCCTTTCAATCACCGTACCCATTAACGCACGATGATCTTCTGAGATAGACGCTCGCCCATCCGATCCTTTAGCTCCTCCGACCGTACACCAGGTGGTGCCGAACTGGTCCAATGGCCTTTTTCGAAGGCCGGACGTGGAGGGCTTTGGGAGGACATACGACTACCTTCCGGCCCCGCCGGACTCGGAGAAACCCTCCGCGACGACACCAAAGGGTCGCCCGCCTCGCTAGACGGTACGGCAGGGGGAGGCGTTTCGCTCTCTATCATCTCCGGACGAAGGTCCCTCGAAGATGAGCTCTGCTGAGAAGGGCTGAGATCCGAACTACAAGGTAAAATTTCGGTTATCTTCATCAGAAATAAGGCAGGGATATCCTTTATTTTAGCTCCCTTTTTTACTTACAGCTCGGTGGAGGGCTGATCCCCTTGGGGGCACAATGCGACCGAGGCATCTCTCGGTGCAGGACCCTTTGACGAAGATTTCTTCCCCCGCTTTGAGACCATGGTCTCCGGGTCTTCAGAAGCGGTCCTCTTCTTCCCCTGGATGGAGGGATTCTCGATCCCTCCCTTCCTGATAGCCTCCTTCGCGGAGGCGGTAGCTTCCTTGTTCCCCCCTTCACCTTCTTCTGAAGGCGCAACCTCCAAAGATCTGGTTAACACGGATCCGGCGTGGTCTCGTGGAGGGGGCCGACACCTGATTAACTTTGCTTTCGCTATCCACTCCTGTTCAAGGGACAACTCTTTTGAGGGCAGATTCATGATAAATATGGGATAGCGTGTCCGGGTATAGGGCTACTTACTTGAGTATCCGAGCGATTGCAGCTTAGACCTGCGTCCTCGGTCAAGTCCGGACACATCGCTTGTGATCCGAAGAAAAGCTTATACATCTCCACGGGCATTGCGCCCATAAAATGTTGGAGAGCTTGTGGTCCCTCTGGGTTAAATTCCCACAGGCGGAGGAAGTGACATCTGCAGGGCAAGATGCGACGAATTAGCATGACCTGCCCTACTATGTCCAGAGTGATCCCTCTCTCCAGGAGGTCTTGAATGCGACCCTGCAACAAGGGCACGTCCTTGGACGGCCCCCAGTCAAGTCCTTTATTAACCCATGACGCTAGCCACGGTGGAGGACCCGAGCAAAAGGCAGGCGGCGCCACCCATTTGGTGCCCCTGGGAGCTGTGATATAAAACCACTCTTGTTGCCATAGGCTGAGCTCCTCTTGGAAAGAGCCCTCGGGCCACGGAGCATCAGCATTCCTGCTTATAACAACCCCTCCGCACTCTGCCTGCTGCCCCTGATCATCTTCGACTCCACTTTGAAGGTCTTGAGCCACAATCCGAAGTGAGGGGATGCGGAGGAAGGCTTCGCATACGACAATGAACAATGAGATGTGGAGGATGGACTCTGGATCCGAGTCGTGAAATTCCGACCCATAATAAAACATGAGCCCCCTCACGAAGGGGTCCGTCGGGAAGCCTAGCCCCGGAAGGAAGTGAGACGCGAACACTACGCTTTCGCCAGGCTTGGGAGTGGGAATAACCTGCCCTTGGGCAGGCAGCCTATGCGAAATTTTGCCGGTTAGATACCTGGCATCTCTTAGCTTTAGCACGTCTTCTTCCTTAATGGAGGAAGGCATCCACCAGCCTTGCAGGTCGGAGCCGGACATCATCGAAGGTCCGAAGCGCCTGAATCTGGAGCTTTGGGTGATCGAACTCGAGGCGAGGGCGGATTCGATTGAGATTGAAAGAAAGGAGTGGAGCCTTGGTCTCTTTATAAAGAGGTTGAATACCAAGAGCCTTCCCCGTGACCGTTTGGGACTCGCCTTCGATAGAGGAGACGTGCCAACGGGCACGATTGGGTTACCCATGCCCGTATTATTGAGAATCCCGGAATAAGGGGACACGATCTCTGCTTTGACAAGACGTGCCAAGGAAACCGCCTCGCTAAACGCGCTGAGGTGGGACAGTAAAAACAATTCAAATGAAGGCTTGGCCGTGGTGTGATGTCACGCCACGAAATACGTCAGCAGATTGAATTTGTGTAAATATTATTCTCTCTACGGTGGTATGTGGAACTTAGTTTGCAGAGCCGGACACTATCCTTGTGTTCAAAATCTTCTATGAAGTATTCGGAGGAGGAACCCGCCTTGCAATGCCGAAGACAATATGCGCGCCGGACTCGTCGTCATTGAAGCCTGGTTCAGGGGCTACTGAGGGAGTCCTGGATTAGGGGGTGTCCGGATGGCCGGACTATAGCCTTTGGACGGACTCCTGGACTATGAAGATACAAGATTGAAGACTTCGTCCCATGTCCGGATGGGACTTTCCTTGGTGTGGAAGGCAAGCTTGGCGATACGGATATGTAGATCTCCTACCATTGTAACCGACTATGTGTAACCCTAACCCTCTTCGGTGCCTATATAAACCGGAGGGTTTTAGTCCGTAGGACGAACAACAATCATACCATAGGCTAGCTTCTAGGGTTTAGCCTCTCTGATCTCGTGGTAGATCTACTCTTGTACTACCCATATCATCAATATCAATCAAGCAGGAGTAGGGTTTTACCTCCATGAGAGGGCCCGAACCTGGGTAAAAACGTCGTGTCCCTTGTCTCCTGTTACCATCCGCCTAGACGCACAGTTCGGGATCCCCTACCCGAGATCCGCCGGTTTTGACACCGACAATACCCTTGGACCCAGACCACCTGGACAGGTTCGCTCTTGTAGGAACCAACCTTGACAACAAATAGGAAAGCGAGCTCGTCGATTTCCTCCATGAGAATCAGGATATCTTTGCATGGTCCCCCAAGGACATGCCGGGTGTTCCGACGGATTTCACCGAACACAAGCTACATGTCAGAGCAGATGCAAAACCAGTGAAGCAACCCCTCTGCTGACTGTCGGAAGAGAAGAGAAGAATTGTTGGTGAAGAGATAGCCCGACTCCTAGCAGTGGGCTTCATTATGGAAGTGTTCTTTCTTCTATGGCTTGCCAGTCTAGTCCTTGTACTGAAGAAGAACAACAAGTGGCGCATGTGCATTGATTATACCAGCCTCAACAAGTCCTGCCCCAAAGATCCATTTGCTTTGCCTCGGATTGATCAAGTGATAGACTCCACAGCCGGATGCGAGCTGTTGAGTTTTTTGGATGCCTACTCAGGGTACCACCAGATCAAGTTGAACCCGGCCAACCGCCTAAAGACCGCCTTCATCACACCATTCGGAGCCTTCTGCTACCTAACCATGGCATTCGGCTTGAGAAATGTTGGTGCCACCTTTCAGTGTTGCATGCAGAAGTGCCTCCTCAAATAGCTCGGCAGAAATGCCCACGTCTATAAAGATGACATTGTGGTGAAGACAGAGAAGCGTGACACCCTTCTGGAAGATCTCAAGGAAACATTTGACAATCTGCGTCGTTTTCAAATCAAGCTCAACCTCGATAAATGTGTCTTTGGAGTACCAGCCGGCCAGCTCCTTGGCTTCCTGGTCTCCGAGCGCGGCATTGAGTGCCACCCTATGAAGATCAAAGCCATTGAGAGGATGGAGATACCCACCCGACTGCGAGACATCTAGAAGTTCACCGGGTGCTTGGCATCCCTCAGCCGCTTCATTAGTCGGCTGGGAGAGAAGGCTCTTCCCTTGCATCAACTCATGAAGAAAACCACTCACTTTGAGTGGAATGACCAGGTGGACGAAGCCTTTCTCGGTCTGGAGAAGATATTGACCATGCCGCCTGTCTTGGCAGCTCCGACTGACAAAGACCCCATGCTTCTTTACATTGCCTCAACCAGTCGGGTGGTCAGCACAGTCATTGTGGTACAGCGCCCAGAAGATGGCAAGGCATAGCCTGTCCAGAGGCCCGTGTACTATCTGAGCGAGGTGTTGTCAGCCTCAAAGCAGAACTATCCCCACTACCATAAGATGTGCTACGGTGTGTACTTTGCCGCCAAGAAGCTCAAGCCATACTTTCAAGAGCACCCCATCACGGTCGTCTGCACTTCCCCGCTTGCTGAGATCATGGGTAGCCGGGATTCATCAGGCCGGGTGGCCAAATGCACCATTGAGCTGGCTCCATACACCATCTTCTACCAGCCTTGCACCGCCGTCAAGTCCCAAGCACTGGCCGACTTCCTCACCGACTGGGTCGAGACCCAGTACCTGCCGCCGGCACCGGATTCCACCCATTGGCGGATGCACTTTGACGGTTCCAAGATGCACACCGGTCTGGGAGCCGACATCGTCCTCACCTCTCCCAAAGGCGACAAGCTCAGATACACATTGCAAATCCACTTTGCCGCCTCCAATAATGTGGCCGAGTACTAGGCGCTCGTGCACGGGCTCCAGCTGGCCAAAGAACTCGGCATCCGTCGGATCCTGTGCTATGGCGACTCGGCTTTGGTGGTCCAACAGTCGTCCGGCGACTGGGACACCAAAGATGCAAACATGGCAAGCTACCGCTTCCTCGTCCAGCAACTCAGCGGATATTTCGAAGGGTGTGAGTTCCTTCACGTGCCACGGGCCGACAATGAGCAAGCAGATGCCATGGCACGAATCGGCTCCACCCGGCAAGCCATACCAACCGGCGTCTCCCTTCAGTGCCTCCTCAAGCCGTCTATCAAGCCTTCATCGGAATCAGATTCCATCTTCGTGCCGGCTGCCCCTGAAACAGTCGGATCCGACTTGGGGACCTCAGCAGGCGGCTCGGGGATTTCGGTAGGCAGCTCGGGGACTGCTATAGCTGCACCCGATCCGGGGACTTCAGAGCCCGGCCCGAGGACTGCAACAATCGGCCCGAGGACTTCAACGACACAGCAGGTGGTGGCCGACTCTGACCCACCACCTCCCGCCCTAGTTGCAGTGGTCGTGCTGATAGTAGAAGAAGTCGCAGCTCCAACATGGGCGCAACCCATTCTCAACTTCCTGGTAAACAAAGAGTTGCCGTCTGATGAGATCTCGGCCCGGCAGGTACATCGCCGGGCAGGAGCCTACACGATAGTGTGACTGGAGTCTTCCAGCGTTGTGTGGAGCCAGAGAAAGGCATGTCAATCCTCAAAGATATTCATCAAGGTGAATGCGGCCACCACGCAGCCTCGAGATCACTTGTTGCCAAAGCTTTCTGCCATGGTTTCTTCTGGCCGACTGCTTTGGAAGACGCCAAAGACTTGGTCAAGCATTGCAAGGGGTGCCAGAAGTTCAGCACCAAGCAACATCTGCCGGCTTCTGCACTCAAGACCATCCCCCTCACGTGGCCTTTTGCCGTCTGGGGGCTGGACATGGTGGGCCCATTCAAGACGGCACGCGGCAGCATGACCCATCTGCTTGTCGCCGTGGACAAGTTCACCAAGTGGATTGAAGCAAAGCCAATCAAGAAGTTGAATGGGCCGACTGTTGTGACCTTCATTGCAGATGTCATCGTCCGGTACGGCATACCACACAGCATCATTAGTGACAATGACACAAATTTTGCCAAAGGAGCATTGGCCCATTTCTGCGCGACGCAGGGCATCCGACTGGACTTAGCATCCGTTGCCCATCCGCAGTCAAACGGCCAAGTCGAACTAGAAAACGGCCTCATCCTCTCCGGCATCAAGCCCCGACTGGTCGAGCCACTGGAGCGCTCGGCCAGCGGCTGGATTGATGAGCTGTCGGCCGTCCTCTGGAGCCTGCACACCACTCCAAACAAGTCAACCGGCTTCACCCCTTTCTTCCTTGTGTATGGGGCCGAGGCTGTCATCCCAACTGACATCGAGTTCGACTCACCTCACGTCACCATGTACACGGAGGTGGAGGTGAAGGAAGCGCGAGAAGATGGCGTCGACTTGCTGGATGAGGGACAGCTGTTGGCAGGTCTGCCATCTACCAATAAAGCCTGCGCCGCTACCACAGTCAGAAGGTCAAGCCAAGATCCTTCCAAGAGGGCGACCTTGTGCTCCGGCTGATCCACCGAACAGCCGGCCAGCATAAGCTCTCGGCCCCTTGGGAAGGCCCCTTCATCATCAGCAAGGCCTTGGGCAACGACTCCTACTACCTGATCGATGCACAGAAGCCTAGGGCACGCAAGAGGGACGACTCCGGCAAGGAATCAGAGCGCCCATGGAATGCAAACCTCCTTCGAAGATTTTACAGTTGATGCAGTATGTACCACGCTACCTTTTGTATTAAGCACAAGACATTGGGTCCCCCAAAGAGCACTCGGGGACTACCCTTTTTATCTATATGATAAGTTTTATGCCTATGAATATGTTACTTTATTTTTCCGCCTGGCACCGGGTTCGACCAGTCGGCCCCGGGGCTTGCCGCCTTGTATTATGTCAGTGCTACCGGCGGTCAGACAAGTAATGTGCTGGCATCTAAGCCCTCTCTTGCCACAAGCCACAGCTCGCAGAGCAATCGTCCGGCTGACAAGAGTCAAAGGCAGGAAACGATGCCCACATGAAAAATGGCTAAGGACCAAAGCATTTACATAAGATAGGCTGGCTTCATGCCTCGCCGACCGGCTGCTGAGCAGCTGGCCGACCGGCTTCTCACTTACCTTGCTACATCCCAAAACGGCTGAAGTACTTGCCCTCCCAAACGGCTAAGTACTTGTCCTAGCCACAGTCCACAGAGCGGCTGCCTGGCTGGCAAGACGGCAGCCAAGGGAGGGCGGCAAAGGAAAAAGCCAAAAAGGATAAAAAAGCAAGAAAAGTCAGAATTTGGCGCAAGCACAGCACGTGCGAGATAATTTTAACATAAGCAATGTTTTTAATCCGGAATTCAACAAGTTTGAATACACCCCCAGTGGGTGGAACTGCGCGAATTTAACGACATTGTTGAAAAGACCACAGAGCAGGGACAGTAAAAGATAAGTTGGCCGCCTAGGCCAGGGGAGCAGCAGGCGGGTCCGGTAGGTTGGTGGAGTCGGCGGCGCCGGCTGGTGGAGTGGTCGGCTAGCGAATCTCGGCTTGGTCATCTCTAGCAGCAGTCAACGCACTTGCATGCAGATCGTTGCTTGAGGCACGGTCGAGTTGATGCTGGTTGTCTACTCCGTCCTCCGGTGCGGCGTCCTCACCATCCTCGCTCTCCTCATCCTCGCCCTCATCGCTAGAGGCGATCTCCTCCGCCGAGTCTTCGCCGCCTTCTGGGTTCAGCCCGAACAAGTCCGGCGGCACCTCAGCACCCTCTTCGTTCAGCTCGGGGACAAAGAAGCTGGTGTCGGTGTACTCGGCAATCGCCGTGGTGCAATGAATGAGAGCACCCCTCACCGCCACCAACTCTTTGTTGGCCTCCTGCTGGAACATGGCCAGCTGGGCTAGATCTAACCCAGGATACCATGCCTTGGCAAACTCCAAGGCCCGCCGTGCGCCTGCCCGGGCTGAGGAGCCCTTCCACACCTCGAAGCGGCCGATAGCCACATCCAGCAAGTCGGCAGTCCGACTGGGGATGAGCTTGGACGCCTGGCCAGAGGGCGGAGATTACCTAGGCTCCGACACGCTGCAACCGGTGGAGCATCCGATGAGCCGCTAGAGACGAGCCTGGATGGCAAGGAGCTGCTCGTCGAGCGACCGACGAGCGCTCGGCGCGATCTCTGTACCAGCCTGCCTTCGCTCTTCGCAGCGAGCTTCGATGGCTTGGCTAGCAGCAACGGCGTAGCCAGGGAAGTACTCTGTGCAAGATGAAAAAAGAAATATGAAGTCGGAAGCCGGATCATATAACAGTCGGCAGACGAAGGAAAGAAGAAGGCAACTCACCATCGACCATGTCCTCGATCCGGTCGTAACCGTCGTTCAACGCCCTCTCTGTATTGGCCCAGTTCGAGCACTGAGTCTCGAACTCGGTTTGGAGAGTGACCTCGCTGTCCTTCGCCGTCTGAAGGGCCGCCTTGTGAAGCTCTGCCTGGTCGGCGAGCTCCTTGACCAGACGGTCGCGCTCCGGGGCCGCCTTGCTGCACTCCTCCTCCTTGGCGCGCAATGATACGTCTCCGTCGTATCTATAATTTTTGATTGTTCCATGCCAATATTATTCAACTTTCATATACTTTTGGCAACTTTTTATATTATTTTTGGGACTAAAATATAGATCCAGTGCCCAGTGCCAGTTCTTGTCCGCTGCATGTTTATTGTTTCGCAGAAACCTAATATTAAACGGAGTCCAAACGGGATAAAAACGGACGGAGATGTTTTGGAATATTTATGATTTTTGGGAAGTAAATCAACGAGAAATGGTGTCCGGGGTGGCCACGAGACAGGGGGGCGCCCTCCCCCTGGGTGCGGCCTGGGATCTTGTGGGCCACCCATAAGGCGCTTGACGCTCTTCTTTTGGCGCAAGACAGCTAATTTTATTAGAAAGATCTGGGCGAAAGATTCACCCCAATCGGAGTTACGGATCTCCGGATATTTAAGAAACGGTGAAGGGGTAGAATCTGAGAACGCGGAAATAGAGAGATAGATCCAATCTCGGAGGGGCTCTCGCCCCTCCCAAGCCATGGGAGCCAAGGACCAGAGGGGAAACCCTTCTCCCATCTAGGGAGGAGGTCAAGGAAGAAGAAGAAGAAGGGGGGCTCTCTCCCCCTTGCTTCCGGTGGCGCCGGAGCGCTGCCGGGGGCCATCATCATCACCGCGATCTTCACCAACAACTTCACCGCCTTCATCACCAACTCTTCCTCCCTCTATGCAGCGGTGTAACCTCTCTCTTACCCGCTGTAATCTCTACTTAAACATGGTGCTCAATGCTATATATTATATCCCAATGATGTATGGCTATCTTATGATGTTTGAGTAGATCCGTTTTGTCCTATGGGTTAATTGATGATCGTGATTGGTTTGAGTTGCATGTTTTATTATTGGTGCTGTCCTATGGTGCCCTCCGTGTCGCGCAAGCGTGAGGGATTCCCGCTGTAGGGTGTTGCAATGCGTTCATGATTCACTTATAGTGGGTTGCATGAGTGACTGAAACACAAACCCGAGTAAGTAGGTTGTTTGCGTATGGGATAAAGGGGACTTGATACTTTAATGCTATGCTTGGGTTTTACCTTAATGAATCTTTAGTAGTTGCGGACGCTTGCTAGAGTTCCAATCATAAGTGCATATGATCCAATTAGAGAAAGTATGTTAGCTTATGCCTCTCCCTCAAATAGAATTGCAACAGTGATTACCGGTCTGGTTATCGATTGCCTTGGACAAATAACTTTCTCGTA
This sequence comes from Aegilops speltoides, assembly GCA_021437245.1. Taxonomy (NCBI): domain Eukaryota; kingdom Viridiplantae; phylum Streptophyta; class Magnoliopsida; order Poales; family Poaceae; genus Aegilops; species Aegilops speltoides. Next base: position 109,116,343 of record CM038146.1, read on the forward strand.
ACAAAAAGCTCTCCACTAATATTTACTTTATTACATCTTTATCTAAACAGCCCCTACTATTTATTTACGCATACTTTATTATCTTGCAAACCTATCCTATCACATCTTCAAAGTACTTCTAGTTTCATACTTGTTCTAGGTAAAGCGAACGTCAAGCGTGCGTAGAGTTGTATCGGTGGTCAATAGAACTTGAGGGAATATTTATTCTACCTTTAGCTCCTCGTTCGGTTCGACACTCTTACTTATCAAAAACTGTTGCGATCCCCTACACGTGTGGGTTATCAAGACCTTTTTCTGGCTCCATTGCCGGGGAGTCATAGCGTGGGGTGAATATTCTTGTGTGTGCTTGTTTGCTTTATCACTAAGTAATTTTTATTTTTATTTGCTCTTCTAAGTTGTTCTCTATCTTTAGTTATGGATATGGAACACAAAATACCAAAAAAAATTAGCTATACTTGCTACTCATGAAGATGGGGCAACTCCTAAAACCCTCGATTCTCATTATGCGAAAGATATTATGTACTACTTTGATAATCTTGAGAAAACCCCATTCAACTTTATAATGGGAGACACGTTGGATCAACGTGAATACTTTAGGGATTATCGCTCGACACAAAAAGGGAAACTATTATGGGATCAATTCATTATGTTGCGTTGGTATGCTTGGAATCTATGCTTGAGATATGATATTACTTGTTGCTCTAGGATGGAGGCTCCACACCTTCCCTTTTCATGCAAATTTAATGATAATGAAACCTTAGCTTCCTATGCTAATGGTATATATGATTACTATGATGTGGAACGAATAGAAGAATTTGTTGCTTTTAAGGCTGCTTATGAAATTGAAGCTTTGTTTGAAAAGTATGAAGCTTTTGATGATGATGGTTATAGGCCTGAAAATCTTGCTATACTTGGATATTGCTATGAAAATTATGAATACAATTACTATATTAATGCTTTTATGAAGAAAGTTAACGCTGTCCAAGAAGAGACTAATATTTTGTAGGAAGCTATGGAAGAAGAAATTGATGAAATAGTGAGCTCATCGGATGAAAAAGATGATGAGGAGAGTGAAGAACAAAAGGAGGAAGAGCAGATTAGCTACCCATGCCCACCTTCTAACGAGAGTAACCCTCCAAATCATACATTATTTAATTCCCCTTCGTGCTTACCGAAGGATGATTGCTATGATCCCTTCAATTTGTTTGAAATATCCCTTTTTGATGATGCTTGCTATGCTTGTGGCCAGGATGCCAATATGAATTATGCTTATGGAGATGAACTTGCTATAGTTCCTTATGTTAAACATGAAATTGTTGCTATTGCACCCACGCATGATAATCCTATTTTATTTTTTTTGAATTCTCCAAACTACACTATATCAGAGAAGTTTGTGCTTACTAAGGATTATATTGATGGGTTGCGTTTTACTACTTTACATGATGATTTTAATAGATATAATATTCATGTGCTTGCTGCTCCTACTTGCAATTATTATGAGAGAGGAACTACATCTCTGCCTCTTTATGTTTCCAACACAATGAAATTGCAAGAAACTGCTTATACTATGCATTGGCCTTTACTTGGTGTGCATGAATTGTTCTTTTATGACATGCCGATGCATAGGAAGAGAGTTAGACTTCGTTGTTGCATGATATATGTTACTTCGTGCTCACTACTAAATTACAAATCATTGTTAACTAAAATTGGCTTTCATATACCTTGGGATCCGGGTGGATCCATTACTTGAGCACTAAATGCCTAGCTTAATGGCTTTAAAGAAAGCGCTGCCAGGGAGACAACCCGGAAGTTTTAGAGAGTCATTTATCTCTGTTGAGTGCTTTCATATAGTTTAAAACAAAAAATAAAGAGGGGAACCTAAAACTTTTCAAAAAAGGAAAGTGAAAGTGAGAAAGACAAGCATTGTTGAAGTGGGAGAGCTCCTTGAACTTTGTTTATGCTCACGGAAACTTTGTGAATCTTGATTACAGAAACTTCCCAACAAAAATAATTATCCCCTTGTACAATTCCATTGTATTATAAAAATAATGTGCTAAGGTTTGCCTTTAGGATGTTCACAATGCTTGTTGGTTTGTACGGTGCTGGACAGAAACTTTGGCTGTAGTGTGCAATTTTACATTTTTAACTGGAACGTCAATTGGTTCTGATTACTTTTGCACTGTCTTTCTATACAAGTTTTTTATTTTTCCTAATTTTCGTAGAATTTTTGGGGTACCAGAAGTACGGTGGATGTTCAGATTTCTACAAACTGTTCTATTTTTGACAGATTCGGTTTTTGATGCATAGTTTGCTTGTTTTGATGAATCTATCAATTTATATCAGTGGATTAAGCCATGAAAAAGCTATATTACAGTAGACACAATGCAAAAACAAAATATGAATTGGTTTGCAACAGTACTTAGAGTAGTGATTTGATTTATTATACTAACGGATCTTACCGAGTTTTCTGTTGAAGTTTTGTGTGGTTGAAGTGTCTAAACGAGGAGGTCTCGATATGAGGAAAAGGAAGAGAGGAAAGAGCTCAAGCTTGGGGATTCCCGAGGCACCCCAAGTAAATATTCAAGGAGACTCAAGCGTCTAAGCTTGGGGATGCCCCGGAAGGCATCCCCTCTTTCTTCAACAAGTATCGGTATGTTTTCGTATTCGTTTCGTTTATGCATTATGTGCAAGTCTTGGAGCGTATTTGCATTTAGTTTTCATTTTTATTTTATGCACCATGCTGGTATGAGATAGTCCTTGGTTGATTTATAGAATGCTCATTGCACTTCACTTAAATCTTTTGAGTATGGCTTTATAGAATGCTTCATGTGCTTCGCTTATATCATTTGAAGTCTTGATTGCCTGTCTCTCTTCACATAGAAAACCGCCATTTGTAGAATACTCTTTTGCTTCACTTATATTTGTTAGAGTGTGGGCATATCTTTTGTAGAAAGAATTAAACTCTCTTGCTTCACTTATATCTATTTAGAGAGATGACATGAATTGGTCATTCACATGGTTATTCATAAAATCCTACATAAACTTGTAGATTGCTGAATATGATATGTTTGATTCCTTGCAATAGTTTTGCGATATAAAGATGGTGATATTAGAGTCATGCTAGTGGGTGGTTGTGGATTGTAGAGACACTTGTGTTGAGGTTTGTGATTCTCGTAGCATGCACGTATGGTGAACCGCTTTGTGATGAAGTTCGAGCACAATTTTATTTATTGATTGTCTTCCTTATGAGTGGCGGTCGGGGATGAGCGATGGTCTTTTCCTACCAATCTATCCCCCTAGGAGCATGCGCGTAGTACTTTGTTTTCAAAGGCTTGTAGATTTTTGCAGTAAGTATATGAGTTCTTTACGACTAATGTTGAGTCCATGGATTATACGCACTCTCACCCTTCCACCATTGCTAGCCTCTCTTGTGCCGTGCAACTTCCATCGGTACCATACACCCACCATATACCTTCCTCAAAACAGCCACCATACCTACCTATCATGGCATTTCCATAGCCATTCCGAGATATATTGCCATGCAACTTCCATCATCATCATATACATGACTTGAGCATTCATTGTCATATTGCTATGCTAGATCATTGCACATCCCGGTACACCGTCGGAAGCATTCATATAGAGTCATATCTTTGTTCTAGATATTGAGTTGTAAGTAAATAAAAGTGTGATGATCATCATTATTAGAGCATTGCCCCAGTGAGGAAAGGATGAAGGAGACTATGATTCCCCCACAAGTCGGGATGAGACTCCGGACTTTATGAAAAATAAAAGAGGCCAAAGAAGCCCAAATAAAAAAAAGAGGTCAAAGAAGCCCACCAAAAAGAAAGAAAAAAATGAAAAAAAGAAAAAAAATGAGATAAAAAGAGAGCAGGGGCAATGTTACTATCCTTTTACCACACTTGTGCTTCAAAGTAGCACCATGTTCTTTATAGAGAGAGCCTCCTATGCTTTCACTTTCATATACTAGTGGGAATTTTCATTATAGAACTTGGCTTGTATATTCCGATGATGGGCTTCCTCAAATGCCCGAGGTCTTCATGAGCAAGCAAGTTGGATGCACACCCACTTAGTTTCAGTTTGAGCTTTCATACACTTATAGCTCTAGTGCATCCGTTGCATGGCAATCCCTACTCACTCACATGGATATCTATTGATGGGCATCTCCATAGACCGTTGATACGCCTAGTTGATGTGAGACTTTCTCATTTTTTGTCTTCTCCACATAACCCCCACCATCATTTTCTATTCCACCTACGGTGCTATATCCATGGCTGACGCTCATGTATTGCGTGAAAGTTGAAATAGTTTGAGATTATTAAAGTATGAAACAATTGCTTGGCTTGTCATCGGGGTTGTGCATGATTAAATACTTTGTGTGATGAAGATAGAGCAACAGCCAGACTATATGATTTTGTAGGGATAGCTTTCTTTGGCCATGTTGTTTTGAAAAGACATGATTGCTTTATTGGTACGCTCGAACTATTATTGTTTTTATGTCAAATGATAGACTACTGCTTTGAATCACTCGTGTTTTAATATTCATGCCATGATTAGACATATGATCAAGATTATGCTAGGTAGCATTCCACATCAAAAATTATCTTTTTTATCATTTACCTACTCGAGGACGAGCAGGAATTAAGCTTGGGGCGCGCAGTGATACGTCTCCGTCGTATCTATAATTTTTGATTGTTCCATGCCAATATTATTCAACTTTCATATACTTTTGGCATCTTTTTATATTATTTTTGGGACTAACATATTGATCCAGTGCCCAGTGCCAGTTCCTGTCCGTTGCATGTTTTTTGTTTCGCAGAAACCCAATATCAAATGGAGTCCAAACGGGACAAAAACGGACAGAGATTTTTTTGGAATATTTATGATTTTTGGGAAGTAAAATCAACACGAAACGGTGTCCGGGGTGGCCACGAGACAGGGGGGCGCCCTCCGCCTGGGTGCGGCCTGGGCTCTCCTGGGCCACCCATAAGGCGGTTGATGCTCTTCTTTTGGCGCAAGACAGCTAATTTTATGAGAAAGATCTGGGCGAAAGATTCACCCCAATCGGAGTTACGGATCTCCGGATATTTAAGAAATGGTGAAGGGGTAGAATCTGAGAACGCAGAAATAGAGAGATAGATCCAATCTCGGAGGGGCTCTCGCCCCTCCCAAGCCATGGGAGCTAAGGACCAGAGGGGAAACCCTTCTCCCATCTAGGGAGGAGGTCAAGGAAGAAGAAGAAGAAGGGGGGCTCTCCCCCCTTGCTTCCGGTGGCACCGGAGCGCTGCCGGGGGCCATCATCATCACCGCGATTTTCACCAACAACTTCACCGCCTTCATCACCAACTCTTCCTCCCTCTATGCAGCGGTGTAACCTCTCTCTTACCCGCTGTAATCTCTACTTAAACGTGGTGCTCAACGCTATATATTATTTCCCAATGATGTATGGCTATCTTATGATGTTTGAGTAGATCCGTTTTGTCCTATGGGTTAATTGATGATCGTGATTGGTTTGACTTGCATGTTTTATTATTGGTGCTGTCCTATGGTGCCCTCCGTGTCGCGCAAGCGTGAGGGATTCCCGCTGTAGGGTGTTGCAATGCGTTCATGATTCACTTATAGTGGGTTGCGTGAGTGACTGAAACACAAACCCGAGTAAGTAGGTTGTTTGCGTATGGGATAAAGGGGACTTGATACTTTAATGCTATGGTTGGGTTTTACCTTAATGAATCTTTAGTAGTTGCGGACGCTTGCTAGAGTTCCAATCATAAGTGCATATGATCCAAGTAGAGAAAGTATGTTAGCTTATGCCTCTCCCTCAAATAGAATTGCAACAGTGATTACCGGTCTGGTTATCGATTGCCTTGGACAAATAACTTTCTCGTAACAAAAAGCTCTCTACTAATATTTACTTTATTGCATCTTTATCTAAACAGCCCCTACTTTTTATTTACACATACTTTATTATCTTGCAAACCTATCCTATCACATCTTCAAAGTACTTCTAGTTTCATACTTGTTCTAGGTAAAGCGAACGTCAAGCGTGCGTAGAGTTGTATCGGTGGTCAATAGAACTTGAGGGAATATTTATTCTACCTTTAGCTCCTCGTTGGGTTCGACACTCTTACTTATCGAAAACTGTTGCGATCCCCTACACTTGTGGGTTATCAAGACCTTTTTCTGGCTCCATTGCCGGGGAGTCATAGTGTGGGGTGAATATTCTTGTGTGTGCTTGTTTGCTTTATCACTAAGTAATTTTTATTTTTATTTGCTGTTCTAAGTTGTTCTCTATCTTTAGTTATGGATATGGAACACAAAATACCCAAAAAATAGCTATACTTGCTACTCATGAAGATGGGGCAACTCCTAAAACCCTCGATTCTCATTATGCGAAAGATATTATGTACTACTTTGATAATCTTGAGAAAACCCCATTCAACTTTATAATGGGAGACACGTTGGATCAACGTGAATACTTTAGGGATTATCGCTCGACACAAAAAGGGAAACTATTATGGGATCAATTCATTATGTTGCGTTGGTATGCTTGGAATCTATGCTTGAGATATGATATTACTTGTTGCTCTAGGATGGAGGCTCCACACCTTCCCTTTTCATGCAAATGTAATGATAATGAAACCTTAGCTTCCTATGCTAATGGTATATATGATTACTATGATGTGGAACAAATAGAAGAATTTGTTGCTTTTAAGGCTGCTTATGAAATTGAAGCTTTGTTTGAAAAGTATGAAGCTTTTGATGATGATGGTTATAGGCCTGAAATCTTGCTATACTTGGACATTGCTATGAAAATTATGAATACAATTACTATATTAATGCTTTTATGAAGAAAGTTAACGTTGTCCAAGAAGAGACTAATATTTTGCAGGAAGCTATGGAAGAAGAAATTGATGAAATAGTGAGCTCATCGGATGAAAAAGATGATGAGGAGAGTGAAGAACAAAAGGAGGAAGAGCAGATTAGCTACCCGTGCCCACCTTCTAACGAGAGTAACCCTCCAACTCATACATTATTTAATTCCCCTTCGTGCTTACCGAAGGATGATTGCTATGATCCCTTCAATTTGTTTGAAATATCCCTTTTTGATGATGCTTGCTATGCTTGTGGCCAGGATGCCAATATGAATTATGCTTATGGAGATGAACTTGCTATAGTTCCTTATGTTAAACATGAAATTGTTGCTATTGCACCCACGCATGATAATCCTTTTTTTTTGAATTCTCCAAACTACACTATATCAGAGAAGTTTGTGCTTACTAAGGATTATATTGATGGGTTGCGTTTTACTACTTTACATGATGATTTTAATAGATATAATATTCATGTGCTTGCTGCTCCTACTTGCAATTATTATGAGAGAGGAACTACATCTCTGCCTCTTTATGTTTCCAACACAATGAAATTGCAAGAAACTGCTTATACTATGCATTGGCCTTTACTTGGTGTGCATGAATTGTTCTTTTATGACATGCCGATGCATAGGAAGAGAGTTAGACTTCGTTGTTGCATGATATATGTTACTTCGTGCTCACTACTAAATTACAAATCATTGTTAACTAAAATTGGCTTTCATATACCTTGGGATCCGGGTGGATCCATTACTTGAGCACTAAATGCCTAGCTTAATGGCTTTAAAGAAAGCGCTGCCAGGGAGACAACCCGGAAGTTTTAGAGAGTCATTTATTTCTGTTGAGTGCTTTCATATAGTTTAAAACAAAAAATAAAGAGGGGAACCTAAAACTTTTCAAAAAAGGAAAGTGAAGGTGAGAAAGACAAGCATTGTTGAAGTGGGAGAGCTCCTTGAACTTTGTTTATGCTCACGGAAACTTTGTGAATCTTGATTACAGAAACTTCCCAACAAAAATAATTATCCCCTTGTACAATTCCATTGTATTATAAAAATAATGTGCTAAGGTTTGCCTTTAGGATGTTCACAATGCTTGTTGGTTTGTACGGTGCTAGACAGAAACTTTGGCTGTAGTGTGCAATTTTACATTTTTAACTGGAATGTCAATTGGTTCTGATTACTTTTGCACTGTCTTGCTATACAAGTTTTTTATTTTTCCTAATTTTCGTAGAATTTTTGGGGTACCAGAAGTACGGTGGATGTTCAGATTTCTACAAACTGTTCTGTTTTTGACAGATTCGGTTTTTGATGCATAGTTTGCTTGTTTTGATGAATCTATCAATTTATATCAGTGGATTAAGCCATGAAAAAGCTATATTACAGTAGACACAATGCAAAAACAAAATATGAATTGGTTTGCAACAGTACTTAGAGTAGTGATTTGATTTATTATACTAACGGATCTTACCGAGTTTTCTGTTGAAGTTTTGTGTGGTTGAAGTGTCTAAACGAGGAGGTCTCGATATGAGGAAAAGGAAGAGAGGAAAGAGCTCAAGCTTGGGGATTCCCGAGGCACCCCAAGTAAATATTCAAGGAGACTCAAGCGTCTAAGCTTGGGGGTGCCCCGGAAGGCATCCCCTCTTTATTCAACAAGTATCGGTATGTTTTCGTATTCGTTTCGTTTATGCATTATGTGCAAGTCTTGGAGCGTATTTGCATTTAGTTTTCATTTTTATTTTATGCACCATGATGGTATGAGATAGTCCTTGGTTGATTTATAGAATGCTCATTGCACTTCACTTAAATCTTTTGAGTATGGCTTTATAGAATGCTTCATGTGCTTCGCTTATATCATTTGAAGTCTTGATTGCCTGTCTCTCTTCACATAGAAAACCGCCATTTGTAGAATACTCTTTTGCTTCACTTATATTTGTTAGAGTGTGGGCATATCTTTTGTAGAAAGAATTAAACTCTCTTGCTTCACTTATATCTATTTAGAGAGATGACAGGAATTGGTCATTCACATGGTTATTCATAAAATCCTACATAAACTTGTAGATCGCTGAATATGATATGTTTGATTCCTTGCAATAGTTTTGTGATATAAAGATGGTGATATTAGAGTCATGCTAGTGGGTGGTTGTGGATTGTAGAGACACTTGTGTTGAGGTTTGTGATTCCCGTAGCATGCACGTATGGTGAACCGCTTTGTGATGAAGTTCGAGCACAATTTTATTTATTGATTGTCTTCCTTATGAGTGGCGGTCGGGGACGAGCGATGGTCTTTTCCTACCAATCTATCCCCCTAGGAGCATGCGCGTAGTACTTTGTTTTCAAAGGCTTGTAGATTTTTGCAATAAGTATATGAGTTCTTTACGACTAATGTTGAGTCCATGGATTATACGCACTCTCACCCTTCCACCATTGCTAGCCTCTCTTGTGCCGCGCAACTTTCATCGGTACCATACACCCACCATATACCTTCCTCAAAACAGCAACCATACCTACCTATCATGGCATTTCCATAGCCATTCCGAGATATATTGCCATGCAACTTCCATCATCATCATATACATGACTTGAGCATTCATTGTCATATTGCTATGCTAGATCATTGCACATCCCGGTACACCGTCGGAAGCATTCATATAGAGTCATATCTTTGTTCTAGATATTGAGTTGTAAGTAAATAAAAGTGTGGTGATCATCATTATTAGAGCATTGCCCCAGTGAGGAAAGGATGAAGGAGACTATGATTCCCCCACAAGTTGGGATGAGACTCCGGACTTTATGAAAAATAAAAGAGGCCAAAGAAGCCCAAATAAAAAAAAGAGGTCAAAGAAGCCCACCAAAAAGAAAGAAAAAAAAGAAAAAAAAAGAAAAAAACGAGATAAAAAGAGAGAAGGGGCAATGTTACTATCCTTTTACCACACTTGTGCTTCAAAGTAGCACCATGTTCTTTATAGAGAGAGCCTCCTATGCTTTCACTTTCATATACTAGTGGGAATTTTCATTATAGAACTTGGCTTGTATATTCCGATGATGGGCTTCCTCAAATGCCCGAGGTCTTCATGAGCAAGCAAGTTGGATGCACACCCACTTAGTTTCAGTTTGAGCTTTCATACACTTATAGCTCTAGTGCATCCGTTGCATGGCAATCCCTACTCACTCACACCGATATCTATTGATGGGCATCTCCATAGACCATTGATACACCTAGATGATATGAGACTTTCTCATTTTTTGTCTTCTCCACATAACCCCCACCATCATTTTCTATTCCACCTATGGTGCTATATCCATGGCTGACGCTCATGTATTGCGTGAAAGTTGAAAAAGTTTGAGATTATTAAAGTATGAAACAATTGCTTGGCTTGTCATCGAGGTTGTGCATGATTAAATACTTTGTGTGATGAAGATAGAGCAACAGCCACACTATATGATTTTGTAGGGATAGCTTTCTTTGGCCACGTTGTTTTGAAAAGACATGATTGCTTTATTGGTACGCTCGAACTATTATTGTTTTTATGTCAAATGATAGACTACTGCTTTGAATCACTCGTGTTTTAATATTCATGCCATGATTAGACATATGATCAAGATTATGCTAGGTAGCATTCCACATCAAAAATTATCTTTTTTATCATTTACCTACTCGAGGACGAGCAGGAATTAAGCTTGGGGCGCGCAGTGATACATCTCCGTCGTATCTATAATTTTTGATTGTTCCATGCCAATATTATTCAACTTTCATATACTTTTGGCAACTTTTTATATTATTTTTGGGACTAACATATTGATCCAGTGCCCAGTGCCAGTTCCTGTCCGTTGCATGTTTTTTGTTTCGCAGAAACCCAATATCAAACGGAGTCCAAACGGGACAAAAACGGACAGAGATTTTTTTGGAATATTTATGATTTTTGGGAAGTAAAATCAACACGAAACGGTGTCCAGGGTGGCCACGAGACAGGGGGGCGCCCTCCCCCTGGGTGCGGCCTGGGCTCTCATGGGCCACCCATAAGGCGGTTGATGCTCTTCTTTTGGCGCAAGATAGCTAATTTTATTAGAAAGATCTGGGCGAAAGATTCACCCCAATCGGTGTTACGGATCTCCGGATATTTAAGAAATGGTGAAGGGGTAGAATCTGAGAACGCAGAAATAGAGAGATAGATCCAATCTCGGAGGGGCTCTCGCCCCTCCCAAGCCATGGGAGCTAAGGACCAGAGGGGAAACCCTTCTCCCATCTAGGGAGGAGGTCAAGGAAGAAGAAGAAGAAGGGGGGCTCTCCCCCCTTGCTTCCAGTGGCGCCGGAGCGCTGCCGGGGGCCATCATCATCACCGCGATCTTCACCAACAACTTCACCGCCTTCATCACCAACTCTTCCTCCCTCTATGCAGCGGTGTAACCTCTCTCTTACCCGCTGTAATCTCTACTTAAACGTGGTGCTCAACGCTATATATTATTTCCCAATGATGTATGGCTATCTTATGATGTTTGAGTAGATCCGTTTTGTCCTATGGGTTAATTGATGATCGTGATTGGTTTGAGTTGCATGTTTTATTATTGGTGCTGTCCTATGGTGCCCTCTGTGTCGCGCAAGCATGAGGGATTCCCGCTGTAGGGTGTTGCAATGCGTTCATGATTCACTTATAGTGGGTTGCGTGAGTGGCTGAAACACAAACCCGAGTAAGTAGGTTGTTTGCGTATGGGTTAAAGGGGACTTGATACTTTAATGCTATGGTTGGGTTTTACCTTAATGAATCTTTAGTAGTTGCGGACGCTTGCTAGAGTTCCAATCATAAGTGCATATGATCCAAGTAGAGAAAGTATGTTAGCTTATGCCTCTCCCTCAAATAGAATTGCAACAGTGATTACCGGTCTGGTTATCGATTGCCTTGGACAAATAACTTTCTCGTAACAAAAAGCTCTCAACTAATATTTACTTTATTGCATCTTTATCTAAACAGCCCCTACTTTTTATTTATGCATTCTTTATTATCTTGCAAACCTATCCTATCACACCTTCAAAGTACTTATAGTTTCATACTTGTTCTAGGTAAAGCGAACGTCAAGCGTGCGTAGAGTTGTATCGATGGTCGATGGAACTTGAGGGAATATTTATTCTACCTTTAGCTCCTCGTTGGGTTCGACACTCTTACTTATCAAAAACTGTTGTGATCCCCTACACTTGTGGGTTATCACGCAGCACGGTTTGGGCCTCGCCCAACTATTGCTGCAATACGGCATTGGCCTCTGGAAACATAAGCAAAGAAAGGCGGTTAGTAAGCAAGAGAGAAGACAAGGAGTTTCCGGAGAGATCCAGCCCGACTGCTCAGCAGTCGGCTTTAATCTCGGGGACTACACCCAGCGGGTGCGCTGACGCACCCTCGCGCGAGAGAGAAGGCGGAGTGCTTACTCCATCTCTCGGACAAGTAGGCGGTCCGCTGGGACAGCTCCCGGACCTGGGAGTTGAAGGTGGCCACGCGGAGGTTGTGATTATCCTGCAACAAAGACAACAGAAAAGAAAGCAAGTCAGCACTTGAGCCTACTTGAGAGTTCCAAGCCGCCTGCTCAGCAGCCGGCCCGGAACTCAGGGACTACACCCAGTGGGTGCGCTGACGCGCCCCCACGAAACAGTACAAAAATAAAAAACAAGAGGCATACCTAGATGACCGCTCGCGACGCCAGGAACTCCTGTGTGTAACGCTGGAGAGCGGCGGCCCGAGCCTGGAGCCGGGCCCGGACATCCTCTGTGGCCGCATTCAGAACGGCCGTTCCGCCCCCAGGCGTCCACTCTGGCGAGCCAATGCTGGTGGCCTCCACCTCCAGGGCCGACGAGCTTGTGGCCCTGACCTCCTACGACCATGGCGCCGAGGCCGCCTTCGCCGCACGTCGGTGTGCCGGGGAGCCGTTCGTGATGGCCGCCCCCGCTGCCAGCTCACCACCAGCCGGCGGCACCGATGGTGTGTCAGGCTGGCCGCCTTGGTCCTCGACGGTCGGCGCCGGTGGAGGCATCTCCGCCCCCAGGGTGACACCGTCGCCCCTTCCTTCTCCATGAATGGATGGTCGAGGCCGACTACTCCAGTCGGTGCCGAGACCTTAGGTGCGGGTGGTGCGGCGTGAAGAGGGATGAAGAATTGCAGAGCCTGGCCGCGTGCGGCCTCTTCTGTTTGCACCTTGGCTGCGGCGTCCGCCTGGGCCTTGGTCGCGGCGTCGGCCTGGGCCTTTGCGGCCACGTCCGCCTCCTCCTGCACCGCCTTGGCCGCTGCCTTCTTCTGTCGCTCCGCCTCCTCCCGCTCCATGCGGGTCTCCTGTGTTCCTCTTCATCGCCGCCAAGAGCTTGGCGCGCGGGTCCACACAGCGGGTATTGGCGGAGCCCTCCGCCATCCCGACCACGGAGGCGGCACCAGACTGATCAAGAGAGAGCGGAGCCCTGATCAAGCGAAATATAAAAGGATTCAGAAAAAACCTGCAAAGAAAAGGGAGAAAGGACGCAAGAAGAAATCAAATACTCACACAGACACCATCTGGGGCTACTTCACGGCCTTCCGGAATCGGTTCACCTTCGCGGCGGCCTCCTCCCGCTTGGTCGCCGCTGTCGAGCTCTTGGATTTCTTTGGTCGGCTGCCGTACAGCAACGGCGCGGCTCAGCTTTTTTGTGTGCCGCCTGGGGCAGTCGGTGCAACTGATGAGCTCGCGCCCGCCTGATCGATGCTTGGCGGGCAGCGCGGCACGGTCTCCTTCTCGTCATCATCCGGTCAATCGTCGAGGCTGCCTCCACCTCCGGAGCCGCCTGCTCCGCCACCACCACCCATGGCGTCGTCTTCTTCTAGGGTGGCCACCCCCAATTGGGGTCGTCTGCGTCACTCACCGACCGGTCGGGCAGGTATTCGTGGCCCTGCTCCAAGGCATCGGCTGCCGACTAGGTGGTGAAGATATGCTTCAAGGCCGATTGGTCAGGCGGCTAAGAAGAACCCGACAACTAAAGAGAAAAGAGAAAGAGCTGAGGACTTACCACGGGCGGCGGGTGCGCGCGGGAGTATGGCTCCTTGCCGAACTGCCACTCCTCCTCCGGGACCTTGCAGTTCAAGATATAGTTCACCAGATGAGCCACCTCTGCGTGCAGCATCTACCTGGTGCACATCCGGCATGGGTCTCGGTGCCCGCTCATCTGAATGATCATATGAGGCCGGCCTTGAAGGGGGAGCACCCGACGCACCATGAAGGTGGTCAGTAAATCCGACCCCTTGAGGCCTTCTACCTCCATCATCACCTTGAGCCGTGCGATGGCGGCGGAGGAGGCGGCCGACAGAGTCTTCGGGCAAAACGCCCAGTTGGTGCGAGGTTCAGCCGGTGGGCCGGCTACATAAGCTGGCAGGCTGACAAAGTCCGCCGCTGGGTGGACGTACTTGACATAAAAATAAGATTTTTGCCACAGCTTGACCGACCGTGTGAAGCTGGTGCTGGGAAGCAATTGTCGGCACCTGGACACCACACTACGATGAAGGCGCCGCACTGAGCTGCCTTCCCCTTGGTGTAGGTGCCAAGCTTGGTGTAGAAAAACTCCCCCCATAGCTCGAGGGTGGGGAGGATGCCGAGGTAGCCTTCGCAGAGAGTCACGAAGGCCGACAACAGCACCATCGTGTTTGGCATGAGGTGGTGCGGCTGGAGTCAGTAGAATTGGAGGAAGGAGCGGAGGAAGCCGCTCCCCGGTAGGCCGAAGCCGCAAAGGCAGTGCGACCGGAAGATGACGCGCTCGCCTTCCTCCGGCGCCAGTGAGATCTCCCTCTTGGGAGGCAGGCGTACCTCTACGAAACCCTCGCCGGGTAGCCGCCGCGTTTGGTGGAGGAAGGCGAGGTGATCCTCGTGGACATCGGAGCCGTCCCAAGCTTTGGAGCTTGCCCGCTTGCGCCATGAACACTTGGAGCTTGACGGAGGCGCGGTGCAGCAGTGAATGCGCGAGCCCGCGATGGAGCAATGGTGGTGCGGGGAGGCTAGAATCGGCGACGACGAATTGCAGCAGCAACAGAGAGAGGAAGAAGAAGATGGCGAATTAGGAGGAGGGCGCGCGTGCTTCTGCCGCTCCCCTCCTTCCCCTACTTATAGCCCTGGGCGGCGGAGCCGAGGGGGTGGGGAGTGGGGATCGTGGGATTAACTGCGCCCACGACCCCGCGACCCCGTGTTTATCGCGCCATAACAGCGTGCATTTATTACACCTCGGAATGCCAACCATTCGCCTCGGCCACAACAGATCCGCGCGTGGGCCGAGGCACGGTAGTGGCGGGCCCCCGCCTGCGGCGACGTCCCGTCACGCGTGTGGGCTGGCAGGCTGGTCCAGCCGGCTAACGATGCATGGCGCGCAGTCAGCGGGTAGCCGGCTCGACGCCCGGCGAGCGCGCCACCTAACTCCCGCCTTCGCATTTCGAAATCACCAGACGGCGTGCCTGGTTGTGGCCGACTCCTAGCTATCGGTTCTTCAGAGTAGGAAGCTGCTGAGGCCTCTCGCCTTTTCAGCCGCGATGCCCCACCAACTTCGGGGACTACTATCGGAGTAAATGACCACAGGTAGCCTTATCCGCTCCCCATGGCGTTTCAAGACATCGGGGCCGGCTACGCCCCTCAAGCATGAAATACAAAGGTCTACCTTCTTATGGCCAACTGATCCAAGTGGCCGGCTGTAGGAAGGCAGCAAGGCCCAAAGAGCAGCCCCGGCACAAGCCGACTCCTAGCAGGCAGCCACCAGAGTGGGCCGACTCCTAGCAGGCGGCCACCAGAGCGGTCGACTCCTAGCAGGCAGCCCACCCTTGCACCCTCAAAGTTTGCACCCACATAACGACGACGAGACGGGGCGTGGCTACAGTACAACCTGCCACCTCCGAATCCTGGGGCGGACGTGGCCACAGTGCATCGTACCGGGCGGCCCCTAGCCCGGCGCGGCACTGTTGCCACGCCGCCCATGACATCATCCATGGCAGAGGAGGCCATGCTCCCACGACGGGCTGTCGGTACGGCCCGCAGGCGGCGGGCCCTACCTGTCTGTGAGATGCCCGAAGACGGCAGGCCCTGACCAGTCGGCGTGGGGAAGGCCGAGTCCTAGCAGCCGGCCCACCCCTTCCCTAGAAGTTTATGCGCCATTAACCAGATAATACGGGGAGTGGCTACAGTGAACGCCCACCAGGCAGCGGTACTGTAGCCACGCTCTCCGCCACCAAGCCTCCATCATCAGAGGTAGGGCTACAGTGATGAGAAGCCGACAAAACCCACAAGCGGCGGGCCCTACCTATCGGTCAAGAGCTCGGCAGCCGGCGGGACCCACCAGGCGGCGGAGAAGCCGACGACCTTAGACACTAACGTCCCGGGCCTACACCCGGCCAGATTACCATTGTACCCTTGGGGGGTAGGCCTATATTAACTCCCCAGGGCGCCCATGCAAAGGGTTCAGCTCTTAGAGATTACACACACATATAGAGAGAAGAGTAGAGCTAGCCTTGCCCTTCTTCCTCCTCTAGCCGAACAGCTCAAGGAGCAACCTTGTAGCTACTTGTTGATCTAGTGATCATGCGGAGACCCCGCAGAGCAGGATTAGGGGTGTTATCTCCTAGGAGAGCCCCAAACCTGGGTAAGATGCGTCGGCGTGCATGTCTATGCATTATCCCGTTACCAGGCACGGGCGATGTCTTACTAGCTCCCACTATGATTAGCCATCCTTTGGCATATGTCGCACCAACCACCCGACAGGCCCCTTGTGGTTCGGCAAGGGGGAAGGGCGCGTTGCACAAAGAGCGGAGAGTGTAGAGCAGCATGACAGCATAGACACGGGCAGTTTTTACCCAGGTTCGGGCCGCCGTGAGGTGTAAAACCCTACTCCTGCTTTGGTGGGTTGATGTATGGATGGTGTGGAGATGTAGCGCTCTTGACCGGCAAGGTTGCCTCGGGATGAGAGTAGCTACGCACGCATGAGTTTGCAGAGGTCCGAATCCTTTCTAAGGTAGCCATGGCCCTCCTTTCATAGGTCAAGGGGTACCACAATGGCAAAACAGTCATTATCCCATGATTAGATAGCCACAATGCTATCATACCTAACTCTGCAGACAAGACAAGGCGCATTAAATGCACCACTTATGTCACATCATGGCGTGGCGCGGCAAGCCTTGCCGCGCCATGCAGCCACCTTCTCGCCTGCCTGCGTGACACGTCCCTGGACGGGTGTCATTTGGTGGCGATTTCCTTCAGAAATGGCTGCCACGTACCAAATAACAGTCACTTAATCACTTGGGGCCTTGACACCGCACCGATATGTGACTTGCGTTGTTGTGAGGTGGAGCGGTGGAGCCCTAGCGGGGCAAGTGCTACGTCTCGAGCTTGCGTTGGTTTTCCCCAAAAAGGAGAGGATGATGCAGCACAGTAGCATAAGTATTTCCGTCAGTTTTTGAGAACCAAGGTATCAATCCAGTAGGAGGTCACGCGCAAGTCCATCGTACCTGCACAACACGATAGCAACTCGCAACCAACACTTAGGGGTTGTCAATCCCTTCACGGTCACTTACGAGAGTTAGATCTGATAGAGATAATATTTTTGGTATTTTTGATAGATAGATGCAAAGTAAAAAGTAAAGGCAAAGTAAAAACAAAGCAAGTAAATAAAGTGATATAGATTGATATGATGAGAATAGACCCGGGGGCCATAGGTTTAACTAGTGGCTTCTCTCAAGAGCATAAGTATTCTACGATGGGTGAACAAATTCTTGTTGAGCAATTGATGAAATGAGCATAGTTATGAGTATATGTAGGCAATGATCATGTATATAGGCATCACGTCCGTGACAAGTAGATCGAAACGATTACGCATCTACTACTATTACTCCACTCATCGACCGCTATCCAAAGATGCATCTAGAGTATTAAGTTAAAAAGCAGTAACGCTTTAAGCAAGATGACATGATGTAGAGGATAAATTAATGCAATATGATAAAACCCCATCTTGTTATTCTCGATGGCAACAATACAATACATGCCTTGCAACTCTTTACATCCTTGAGTAAGGACACATAAGATTGAACCCAAAGCCATGCACTTCTCCCATTGCAAGAACTACCAATCTAGTTGGCCAAACCAAGCGGATAATTCAAGAGACTTGCAAAGATAACTCAATCATACATAAAAGAATTCAGAGAAGAATCAAATATTTTCCATAGATAATACTGGATCATAAACCCACAATTCATCGGTCTCAACAAACACACCGCAAAAAGAAGATTACATCGAATAGATCTCCACGAGAGAGGGGGAGAACATTGTATTGAGATCCAAAAAGAGAGAATAAGCAATCTAGCTACTAGCTATGGACCCGAAGGTCTGAAGTAAACTACTCACACTTCATCTGAGGGGCTATGGTGATGATGTAGAAGCCCTCCATGGTGGATGCCCCCTTTGGCGGAGCTCCGGAACAGGCCCCAAGATGGGATCTCGTGGATACAGAAGGTTGCGACGGTGGAATTAGGTTTTTGGCTCCCGTTTGATCATACGGGGATACGTAGGTATATATAGGAGGAAGAATGCGTCGGTGGAGCTCGAGGGGCCCACGAGGTAGGGGCGCGCCCTCCACCCTCGTGACCTCCTCGGAAGCTTTTTGGAGTAGGGTCCAAGTCTCCTGGATCACGTTCGGTTGGAAAATCACGATCCCGAAGGTTTCATTCCGTTTGGACTCCGTTTGATATTCCGTTTCTTCGAAATACTGAAAAAGGCAAAAAACAGCAATTCTGGGCTGGGCCTCCGGTTAATAGGTTAGTCCCAAAAGTAATATAAAAGTGAAAAATAAAGCCAAATATAGTCCAAAACAGTAGATAAAATAGCATGGAGCAATCAAAAATTATAGATACGTTGGAGACGTATCAAGCATCCCCAAGCTTAATTCCTGCTCGTCCTCGAGTAGGTAAATGATAAAAAAGAATTTTTGATGCGGAGTGATACTTTGGCATAATTTCAATGTAAATCTTCTTAATTGTGATATGAATATTCAGATCCGGAAGATTCAAGACAAAAGTTCATATTGACACAAAAATAATAATACTTCAAGCATACTAATCAAAGCAATCATGTCTTCTCAAAATAACATGGCAAAAGAAAGTTCATCCCTACAAAATCATATAGTTAGGCTATGCTTCATTTTCGTCACACAAAGATGTTCCCAACTTCTATACCCCCGATGACAAGCCAAGCAATTGTTTCATACTTAAATAATCTCAAACTTTTTCAACCTTGACGCAATACATGAGCGTGAGCCATGGATATAGCACTATGGGTGGAATAGAATATGATGATGGGGATTGTGTGGAGAAGACAAAAAAGGAGAAAGTCTCACATCAACGAGGCTAATCAATGAGCTATGGAGATGCCCATCGATTGATGTTAATGCAAGGAGTAGGGATTGCCATGCAACGGATGCACTAGAGCTATGAATGCTCAACAAAAGAAAACTAGTGGGTGTGCATCCAACTTGCTTGCTCATGAAGACCTAGGGCATTTTGAGGAAGCCCATCGTAGGAATATACAAGCCAAGTTCTATAATGAAAAATTCCCACTAGTATAAAAAGACAACTTATGAGACTCACTTATATGAAAAACATGGTGCTACTTTGAAGCACAATATATGAGACTCGCTATATGAAGAACAAGGTGCTACTTTGAAGCACAAGTGTGGAAAAAAAAGATAGTAGCATTGCCCTTTTTTTGGCCTTTCTTTTTTTATTTGGGCAATGCTCTAATGATGATCATCACACTTTCATTACAACATATGAATTACAACCCGATACTAGAACAAGATATGACTCTATATGAATGCCTCCGGCGGTGTACCGGGATGGTGCAATGAATCAATAGTGACATGTATGAAAAACTAGTAGTGTGACCGGCGCATTTGCGCGGTTAGCTAGATTCACAAAGTGTTTCGATAGTTACTGCTTTAGATGTACAGGTTGTCTTCAGTGCACAACTTTTTTCATTATTATTTTATGAGTATGCAGTATGGTAAGATCACAAATGATAGTATTTACTACAAAATTAGTGATAGTTAAAATATTATTTATATATAGTACATTAATATCCGCACTATGTGTGTATGTACTATATGTTGATGTGATCTATGTGCAGCCGAATATTTCTAGGTTTTTCCTTTTGTTCGTCCCACACATGTTTGCTTGGATTACATACTGTTATAGCATTGTCATAGATTTTAAACATTTCTTGTGTGTAAATTGACACGACTTCTGTTTCCAGCTCTTATTATTGCTCTCACAACACCATGTTCGCTAGATTGTAGATATAGAACATTGGCATTGGTTGGTTGATTCTTCTTACCTAATTATATATTTTCTTCTACATGATATGTTGGTCTTTCTCAATGTATTGCATCTCACTCGCTTCCGGTCACAATGAACTCAGTCCACCAGTGATGTTAAATTATCAATGATTCCTTTGATATCTATCTTATTCAAGCCAAACTACATTTATATTACCAAAACCATTCATGTTGATACATCACATGCATTTTTCAAATATTTTTCTATCACCGGAAGTTACATATGTATGTCCTATGGTTACATTGACAAAAAAAAAATCGTCGCATTTTTTTCATGTGTCATTTGTAGGTTGAATGCTATATAAAATTTCTAATTTTATTCATATACTTTTGGTACGTAGTGTATAGTGACCGTAATAAGAAAAAAATGCTATAGCTACCATTCATTTATTTAAAATACGTAAAGAGGCACATATAGTAGATATGATCAACATAAGATGTTCACCATTGAAAACTACTCCATCTCACGTGATGATCGGTTATGGTTTAGTTGATTTGGGTCACGTGATCACTTAGATGACTAGAGAGATGTCTATCTAAGTGGGAGTTCTTAAATAATATGATTAATTGAACTTTAATTTATCATGAACTTAGTCCTGGTAGTATTTTGCAAATTATGTTGTAAGATCAATAGCTTGCGTTGTTGCTTTCATATGTTTATTTTGATATGTTCCTAGAAAATTGTGTTGAAAAATGTTAGTAGCAATGATGCGATTTGATCCGTGATCCGAGGTTTATCCTCATTGCTGCATGTAAGAATTATGTCCTTAATGCACCGCTAGGTGACAGACCTATTGCGGGAGCGGATCTGACGTTATGAGCGTTTGGCTAGCTCAATATGATGACTACTTGATAGTTTTGTGCACCATGCTTTATGGCTTAGAATCGGGACTTCAAAGGCGTTTTGAGCGTCATGGACCATATGAGATGTTCCAGAGTTGAAGTTAATATTTCAAGCAAATACCGAGTTGAGAGATATGAAGTCTCCAACAAGTTCTATAGCTAAAAGATGGAGGAGAATCGCTCAACTAGTGAGCATGTGCTCAGATTATGCAGGTACTTCAATCGCTTGAATCAAGTGGGAGTTAATCTTCCGAGATAAGATAGTGATTGACAGAATTCTCTAGTCACCATCATCAAGTTAGTAGAACTTCGTGATGAACTATAGTATGCAAGGGATGACGAAAATGATTCCGGGCTCTTCGTGATGTTGAAATCGACGAAGGTAGAAATCAAGAAAGAGCATCAAGTGTTGATGGTTGACAAGATCACTAGTTTCAAGAAAAGGGCAAAGGAAAGAAAGGGAACTTCAAGTAGATTGACAAGCAAGTTGTCACTCCCACGAAGAAGCCCAAAGCTGAACCAAAGCCTGAAACCGAGTGCTTACTGCTGCAAAGGAAATGGTCCTTTGGAAGAGGAACTGCCCTAAATATTTGGTGGATAAGAAGGATGGCAAAGTGAAAAAGGGTATATTTGATATCTGGTGTTTTATGTGTGTTTTACTAGTGTTTATAGCAACCCCTCGGTATTTGGTACTGGTTCGGTTGCTAAGAGTAGTAACTCAAGCAGGAGTTGCGAATAAGCGAAACTAGTTAAGGGTGAAGTGACGATGTGTGTTGAAAGTAGTTTCAAGATTGATATGATCATCATCGCACACTCCCTATACTTTCGGGATTAGTGTTGAACCTAAATAAATGTTATTTGGTGTTTGCGTTGAGCATGAATATGATTTGATCGTGTTTATTGCAATACGGTTATTCATTTAAGTAAGAGAATAAACTGTTGTTACTGCTTACATGAATAAAACCTTATATGGTTACACACCCAATGAAAATGGTTCATTGGATCTCGATCGTAGTGATACACATGTTCATAATATTGAAACCAAAAGATGCAAAGTTAATAATGATAGTGCAACTTATTTGTGGCACTGCCGTTTAGGTCATATTGGTGTAAAGCGCATGAAGAAACTCCATGCTGATGGGATTTTGGAATCACTTGATTATGAATCACTTGATGCTTGCGAACCATGCCTCATGGGCAAGATGACTAAGACTCCATTCTCCGGAACGGTGGAGCGAGCAACTGACTTATTGGAAATAATACATACTGATGTATGCGATCCAATGAGTGTTAAGGCTCGCGGCGGGTATCGTTATTTTCTGACCTTCACAGATGATTTGAGCAGATATGGGTAAATCTACTTGATGAAACATAAGTCTGAAATAGTTGAAAGGTTCAAAGAATTTCAGAGTGAAGTGGAAAAATCATCGTGACAAGAAAATAAGGTTTTTACGATTTGATCGCGGAGACGAATATTTGAGTTACGAGTTTGGTCTTCAACTAAAACAATGTGGAATAGTTTCACAGCTCACGCCACCGAACACCACAATGTTATGGTGTGTCCAAACATCGTAACCGCACTTTATTGGATAAAGTGCAATCTATGATGTTTCTTCTTGATTTACCAATATCGTTTTGGGATCATGCATTAGAGACAGCTGCATTCACGTTAAATTGGGCACCATCTAAATCCATTGAGACGACACTATATGAACTGTGGTTTAGCAAGAAACCCAAGTTGTCGTTTCTTAAAGTTTGGAGTTGTGATGCTTATGTGAAAAGTTTCATCTGATAAGCTCAAACCCAAATCGAGAAGTGCGTCTTCATAGAATACCCAAAGGAAATTGTTGGGTACACCTTCTATCACAGATCCGAAGGCAAGATATTCGTTGCTTAAGATGGATCCTTTCTAGAGAAGGAGTTTCTCTCGAAAGAAGTGAGTGGGAGGAAAGTAGAACTTGATGAGGTAATTGTACCTGTTCCCTTATTGGAAAGTAGTTCATCACAGAAATCTGTTCTTGTGACTACTATACCAATTAGTGAGGAAGTTAATGATGATGATCATGTAACTTCAGATCAAGTTACTACCGAACCTCGTAGGTAAAACAGAGTGAGATTCGCACCAGAGTGGTACGGTAATCCTGTTCTGGAGGTCGTGTTACTTGACCATGACGAACCTACGAACTATGAAGAAGCGATGGTGAGCCCAGATTCCGCAAAATGGCTTGAGACCATGAAATCTGAGATATGATCCATGTATGAGAACAAAGTATGGACTTTGATGGATTTGCCCGATGATCGGCAAACCATAGAAAATAAATGGATCTTCAAGAGGAAGACGGACGCTGATAGTAGTGTTACTATCTACAAAGCTCGACTTGTCGCAAAAAGGTTTTGACTAGTTCAAGGTGTTGACTACAATGAGATTTTCTCAAGCAGTAGCGATGCTTAAGTCTGTCCGAATCATGTTAGCAATTGCCACAATTTATGAAATTTGGCAAATGGATGTAAAAACTGCATTCTGAATGGTTTTACGGAAGAAGAGTTGTATATGATGCAACGAGAAGGTTTTATCGATCCAAAGGAGCTAACAAAGTGTGCAAGCTCCAATGATCCATCTATGGACTGGTGCAAGCATCTCGGAGTTGGAATATACGCTTTGATAAGTTGATCAAAGCATACAGTTTATCTGAGACTTGCGGTGAAGCTGTATTTACAAGAAAGTGAGTGGGAGCACTACTGACATTTCGATAAGTATATGTGAATGACATATTGTAGATCGAAATAATGTAGAATTATTCTACAAAGCATAAAGGAGTGTTTGAAAGAAGTTTTTCAAAGAAAGACCTCGGTGAAGTTGCTTACATATTGAGCATCAAGATCTATAGAGATAGATCAAGATGCTTGATAAGTTTTTTCAATGAGTACATACCTTGACAAGATTTTGAAGCGAGTTCAAAATGGAGCAGTCAAAGAAAGAGTTCTTGCTGTGTTACAAGGTGTGAAATTGAGTAAGACTCAAAACCCGACCACGGCGAAGATAGAAAGAGAATGAAAGTCATTCCCTATGCCTTGGCCATAGGTTCTATAAAGTATGCCATCTTGTGTACCAGATCTATTGTATACCCTGCCTTTGAGTTTGGCAAGGAGTACAATAGTGATCTAGGAGTAGATCATCGGACAGCGGTCAAAATTATCCTTAGTGGAATAAGGATATGTTTCTCGATTATGGAAGTGAAAAGGTTAAATCGTAAAGGGTTACGTCGATGCAAGTTTTGACACCGATCCGGATGACTCTAAGTCTCGATCTAGATACATATTGAAAGTGGGAGCAATTAGCTAGAGTAGCTTCGCAAGAGCATTGTAGACATAGAAAAATTGCAAAATACATAACGGATCTGAATGTGAAAGACCCGTTGACTAAGACTCTCTCACAAGCAAAACATGATCACACCTTAGTACTCTTTGGGTATTAATCACATAGCGATGTGAACTAGATTACTGAATCTAGTAAACCCTTTGGGTGTTGGTCACATGGCGATGTGAACTATGGGTTGTAATCACATGATGATGTGAACTATCGATGTTAATCACATGGTGATGTGATCTAGATTATTGACTCTAGTGCAAGTGGGAGACTGAAGGAAATATGCCCTAGAGGCAATGATAAAGTTATTATTTATTTCCTTATATCATGATAAATGTTTATTATTCATGCTAGAATTGTATTAACCGGAAACATAATACATGTGTGAATACATAGACAAACAGAGTGTCACTAGTATGCCTCTACTAGACTAGCTTGTTAATCAAAGATGGTTAAGTTTCCTAGCCATAGACAAAAGAGTTGTTATTTGATTAACAAGGTCACATCATTAGTTGAATGATCGATTGACATGACCCATTCCATTAGCTTAGCACCCGATCGTTTAGTATGTTGCTATTGCTTTTATCCATGACTTATACATGTTCCTGTAACTATGAGATTATGCAACTCCGTTTACGGAGGAACACTTTGGTGCTACCAAACGTCACAACGTAATCGGGTGATTATAAAGGAGTACTATAGGTGTCTCCAAAGGCAGATGTTGGGTTGGCGTATTTGAGATTAGGTTTTGTCACTCCGATTGTCGGAGAGGTATCTCTGGGCCCTCTCGGTAATGCACATCATCAAGCCTTGCAAGCACTACAACTAATGAGTTAGTTGTGAGATGATGTATTACGGACGAGTAAAGAGACTTGCGTGTAACGAGATTAAACTAGGTATTGGATACCGACGATCGAATCTCGGGCAAGTAACATACCGATGACAAAGGAACAACGTATGTTGTTATGCGGTCTGACCGACAAAGATCTTCGTAGAATATGTAGGAACCAATATGGGCATCCAGGTCCGCTATTGGTTATTGACCGAGAATAGTTCTAGGTCATGTCTACATTATTCTCGAACCGTAGGGTCCGCACGCTTAAGGTTTCGATGGCGCTTATTATGAGTTTATGTATTTTGATGTACCGAAGAAGTTGAGTCCGGATGTGATCACGGACATGACGAGGAGTCTCGAAATGGTCGAGACATAAAGATTGATATATTGGAAGCCTATGTTTGGAGTTGAAATGGTTCCGGCGAAAACAGGAATTTATCGAGTCTGGAGGTTACTGGAACCCCGGGAGGTAAATGGGCCTCGGTGGGCCTCGAGGGAGAAGAGGAGGGCCGGCCAAGGGTGGCCGCGCCTCTCCCCGGTCCGAATAGGACAAGGAGGGGGGCGCGCTTTCTCTTCCCTCCCCCCAATCCTATTCCAACTAGGAAGGGGGAGTCCTACTCCGTGGGAGTAGGACTCCTCCCGCGCCTCCTCTAGGCCGGCCGGCCTCCCCCTCCCTCCTTTATATCTGAGGGCAGGGGCACCCCATGACACAAGTTTGATCTACGGATCGTTCCTTAGCCGTGTCGGTGCCCCCTCCACCATATTCCACCTCGGTCATACCGTCGCAAGCTTAGGCGAAGCCTGCTGCGCGCCGTGAAACATCAAGATCGTCCCACGCCGTCGTCTTGTGGAACTCTCCTCGACACTCGGCTGGATCGGATCGAGGGACGTCATCGAGCTGTACGTGTGTCAAGAACTCGGGGCGCCGAGTGGCGGCGCCGATCGGTCGGATCGCGAGGAGAGCGTCGACTACTTCCTCTACGTTGTGATCGCTTCGCTCACGGGTCTACGAGTGCGTAGACAACACTCTCCCCTCTCGTTGCTATACATCACCATGATCTTGCGTGTGCGTAGGAAATTTTTTGAAATTACTACGTTCCCCAACAGCCATCACGATGGAGCCAGAGCTAGGTTGGGCCGCGGGGCCGGAAGTTACCTTTGGGCCTGGGGTACAAGGGAGCCCGCTGTTGCACACCAACGAGGCCAACCTCGGTATGAAGTACGCGCAGGCCCATGTGCAATTGATGGAGGAGAGGCGTGCCAGGAAGGCTCTAGCAGAGGCCAACCTATCAGGACTGGGGCTGGTGGCGGCGATCACGGCTCGCGTCGCCAAGCTGCACATAGATGAACAACGTACTTTCATTAGCAAGATTGCCACGCTCCTGTCGTCCTCCATTCTGGGCGCTCCACCTGCGGCCAAGACATCGAGAGTCAAACTGAAGAACCGCCTGGCCGGTGTAGTTAAGGCTTCTAGGCAGAGCTCCAGGCTGCTACGCCTGCAATCCAACTTCTCCTCGTCCAGACGCTCTCAAGCAGCAATCAGTGTTAAGCTTGGCTTCATCAGATGGGAAGAAGACTTCAACGACGACATGCTCATGGAGTATTTGCACTTCTTCCGTAGCCCGATGCCACCAGCGAATATCGTGAAGCTGGCGGAGATCGCAGGCCTGTCCTCTCCGGCGCAGCTGCGCCTGCCGGACGAAGAACTGCAGGCCATCCTGGATGAACTTGCCTGTCGAGTCCCTTGATGCAGCCCTCAGCATCCCGCGCACTACTGCAGTTTACTTAGTTTTATGATTAGCTGGTATCTGAACTTTGTGACCATTGATGTTTGGCGCCGAGTGGCCGCCTTGTGCAAACCTTGCGCAACCAGTACCCTCCTGGCTGATTCTGTCTCTGCCAGGCCCTTTGTTTTGCAGTCCGATTTGTTTCTTTATGAATGACAATCTCTCCCTTTTTAATTGGAATGTGAGAGGCCTAAATGATAGGGCTAGACGCGCTGCTGTACGCGCGCTACTGGACCGATTCTCCTGCTCGATTATTTGTCTTCAGGAATCTAAATTGTCAAATTTCTCCGCTGCCGATAGGGTGGAAATAGTTGGGCCGCGGTTTGATGAGCATGCTGTGCTTAACGCGGATGGCACGCGAGGCGGTATCCTCCTCTGTTGGCGGTCAGAGGTGTTCGCGGCCAGTAGGATTGATGTGAGAACTTTCTCTATCACGGCGTGTTTTACGCCCAGGTGCGGAGGCGAGGCTTGGTCTATGACAACAGTCTACGGACCGCATGACGATGGGAGGAAGCCCGCCTTCCTAGCCGAACTTGCTAGCATCCACAACTCCATGTCCGGGCCATGGATTGTGATCGGGGATTTCAACTTAATCAAAGACCCCGCAGACAAAAGCAACAATCGGATTTGCCGCCGCTGGATGAACAACTTCCGCCGCACCCTAAACCGATCAAGTTTGCATGAGCTCCCATTGATTGGACGCCATTATACATGGAGCAATGAGCAGGACTCGCCTACGCTCGTCCCCCTGGATCGTGCTTTCTGCAATGTAGATTGGGAATTGTTGTTTCCGGAAGCCAAGCTACTCCCGCAAGCCACATCAATCTCAGATCACTGCCCTCTGCTCCTTGTCAATGACTCCATAATCAAAACCAATAGGCTGTTTCGCTTCGAAGCATATTGGCAGTACGTAGATGGCTTCTAGGAGGTCGTGCAAAATTCCTGGAATTTACCAACACGGAATGCTTGTCCACTGACGAGATTTAATACCAAGCTGCACCGTCTTAGCAAAGCACTCAGAGTCTGGAGCAGGACATTAGTTGGTGACATTCGCAAGCAATTGCTACTGGTGAATGAGATGGTGCTCCAACTTGATACAGCGCAAGAAACTAGGCCACCGTCACAAGGAGAGCGTGACCTGCGATCAAGATTAAAATCTAGAACACTAGGCCTGTCGGTGTTACTCAAGATCAAATTGAGACAGCGGAGCCGTGTTCTCTGGCTCAAAGCGGGGGATGCAAATACTAAATTTTTTCAGCGGAAAGCAAATGCCAGACATGCACGGAACACAATTCATGTGCTCCATGGAGCTGCAGGTTCGGTCTCCTCTCCAGACGCAATGCTTGACATGGCGCATCAACATTTCCAGCAGATTTTTGACGAGGACCAACCGAGATCAGTAGCGCTGAACTGGGATGAACTAGGCTTGGAACAGGTTGATCTCGCCGGTTTGGATGAAGAGTTCACGATGGAGGAAATAAAGCAAGCCATTGACGAGATTCCAGCGGATAAGGCACCGGGGCCTGATGGCTTTTCCGGTGGTTTCTTCAAGCGATGCTGGGAAGTAATCAAGCTTGACTTGTTCGCAACGCTAAACCAACTGTTCCGCATGGAAAGGAGGGGCCTATCAAGAGTTAATAAGGCCCTCATTGTTCTCATCCCAAAGAAACAAGGCACTGAGACGCTGCAAGATTTCAGGCCAATCTCACTTATACATAGTTTGCTAAGAGCATCTCCAACAGCCAGCGACCTTGGCGCCCAAAATCGCGTTTGCAGCGCTGCCGGCTGGTTTGCGGCGCCACACAAGGCTGGCTCCAGCTCTTTGTACATAACATGCAGCGCAAGACGCAGCTCAACAACAGCGCAAAAAAATGCAGCAGCAGCCCTTCTGACAGCGCCAAATATGCCATTTGGACCCAATTATAAACATTCAATCAAAATGCAATGAACATGTGAAATTTAACAAGTTGATGATGAATACATAAAAAGTCGCCCACAAGTTCATCCAACCAAGTCCAAATTCAAACCAAGTTCAAAATACAAGTGCAACCAACAAAGTTCAAGACATATATAAAACACATCAACCATCTAGCTCGTCTTCTTCGTCTTCTTCCTCTTCTTCCGCCGACGATTCTTCCTCTTCTTCCGCCGATGAACTTTTTTCACCTTGGGGGCATTTCGTCGAGCACGTGGTGCGCGTCGGCCGCCGGCTCAACGGTTGAGCTCGCCGGCGCTTCGGTAGACGCCGGAGCCGTCCGCCGCCTGCAAGCTTCTTCTTCTTGAGTGCCGGAGCCGTCTGCCGCCTTCTTCTTCGCGGATATTTTTTTTTTCGCCTCAATGGTGCGGCGGTAGCACGGACGGCGCGGCGCGCAACGCCGCTTCGTCGGCGTGGTCATCCGCGGCGGCAAGAAGAGATCGCGCGCGAGCCGACCGATGGCGAACTCCGGCGTCAGCGGCGGTAGCGCCACAGCCTAACGCCGCCGCTAGGGTTTGCGGCGGCGGCGGCGCGGCGGCGCGGCGCTGCGGCGGCGGCGGCGGCGGGGGGGTCGCGGCTGTAGAGCGGGGTGAGAGGGGCTCCGGTGTGCGCATCCATGGCGGAAGGGGCGCGAGCGCCGGCGCGCGCGAGTGGAAGAAGAAGGAAAAAGGGAAGTTCGCGCGCGCGCTCGAGTGTGCCGCGCGCGGAAGTAGACGCTCGAAATCAACAGCGCGGGATGGGGCATTCACCAGCGCGCCCAACTCGTTTTAGCGCTGCGTTTTTTTTGCGCTACATTGGGCTGTCTTGACGAGCGTTGCGCCGCTAAAATGGCGTTTTTTCCGGCGCGGTGCTAGTATAGCGCGGCTGTTGGAGATGCTCTAAAGATCTTCACTAAGCTTCTTGCGCGGCGGCTTGCACCGAAATTGAAGGATCTGGTCGATCAATGCCAGAGCGCTTTCATTAAGAAACGCAGCATACAGGAAAACTTCATGTATGTCCAGAACACGGCAAGATACCTCCACAAGAACAAACGGCCATCAACTCTGCTAAAGTTGGACATTGCCAAGGCCTTCGACTTGATCTCCTGGACGTACCTGATCGATATGCTCGAAGCTAGAGGTTTCGGGCCGCGCTGGCGCGAATGGATTGCCATGCTGTTGCACACCTCGGCATCACGCGTGCTGATCAATGGTCAGCAAACAGATGATATTTTGCACCGGAAAGGTCTACGGCAGGGCGACCCTTTATACCCGTTCCTATTTATCCTGGCAATGGACCCACTTCAGCGGATGATGTCCTTGGCCACAGACTGTGGCATGTTGTCAAAGCTCCCTGGTCGACGCCGCTTGATGCGCTGCTCGTTTTATGCGGATGATCTGGCACTCTTCATGAACCCAAATGAGGCAGATGCTACTATGATCAAACCTCTACTAGAGTGTTTTGCCGCAGCCTCTGGCCTACACATGAATGCCAGCAAAAGCTGGGCCCTCCCGATCAGATGTGGTGAACTTGATCTTGGTCGCGTTCTAGCGCCACTAGGCATACCGCAGACGTCCTTCCCCGTCACATACCTCGGAATGCCATTATCACTGCGGAACCTCACCAAGACTGATCTGGACCCCTTGATAGTCAAGTTTGGCAACAAGACGGCGGCCTGGAAAGGTAGGCTAATGGCAAAAAGCGGCCGCCTTGTGCTCCTTAAAACAGGGTTGATTTCGCTTGCGATCTACATGATGACGGTACACCGGTTACCGGCGTGGGCACTGAAGCGCATGACCCAACTATGTCGCGCATGGCTCTGGAGTGGCGAGAGCACATGCAATGGCGGCAAGTGCCGGGTAGCGTAGAACCTTGTCTGCAGACCAAAACACCTTGGCGGCCTGGGGGTTTTGGATTTAGCGAAATTTGGGATGGCGCTACATCTTAGATGGCTGTGGCTTGCTTGGCAAAATCCCTCACGACCATGGGCACGATCACCAATTCCTTGCACGGAGGACGAGCGCATGTTTTTCTCCATGGCCACTGAAATCAACCTGGGGGATGGTCGAAAGGCTAATTTCTGGCACGATCGATGGCTAAATGGACAATGCCCCAAGGTCATCGCCCCATCACTTTTTAAGATATCAGCACAGAAAAATCGCACGGTCAATGAGGCGTTGTAGAATGATGCCTGGCTGTCGGACTTGGCTAGCGGCCTTACTGAGCATATGACCTCAGAGCTCACCCGAGTTGCGTCGCTGCTTGACGAACAGGTCCTCCATGAGAACCAAGCTGATACCATCATCTGGAGATTTACACAATCAAATGAATATAGCGCTCGCTCTGCATATCTTCTTCAATTTGAAGGAGCAGTCCCCATGGAAGGCTATAACCTGATTTGGGCTTCCTGGGCGCCAGGAAAATGCCGCTTTTTCTTGTGGACGGCGCTTCTTGGAAAGATCCTCACGGTGGACACTCTCCTGCGCCGAGGGTGGGAAAACAACTATTTTTGCCCGTTATGCGAACGAAGTTTAGAAACACCTTTGCATCTGCTCACGGAATGTCCTTGGATGCGCCGCGCTTGGACAACTATTGCCTCGCTGACCAGCATGCCGGCATTGTTGCCATCGACCTGGGGAGAGCCAAGTAGCATCAAGCAATGGCTGGGAAGCTGCTACACGAACGCCACGCAAGCTAGGAAAAAAGGAACTCTCAGTCTCATTCAGCTTACATCTTGGGAAGTATGGCGAGAAAGGAACAGGCACCTATTTCAGAATAAGACACTGCAGCTGGATGTCTTCGTGCAGAAGGTGAGGGAGGAGATCCATCTCTGGAACTTGGCAGGAGCGGGGACCCCTTTTGATCCAGGCTAGGTTTTGGTTCGGGCTTCGCCTTTTTTCTTTTCCCCTTTTGCATCTCCCTCAGGTGCTTTGCTCGCTGGGCTTCCTTGTAGCTCGTTTTTCCTCTGATCAATGAATTTGGTAGGCCGACTACCAACATTCAAAAAAAAATATGTATCTTTTTTGCAAGTTAGATATATCTGATGGGTAGACACGTGACAGTTCAATACCATGGTCTATATGTGTTAACATGTTACGTAATAAATTCTAAATCCTGGCCATTGATATTCTAATCAAATAGTGTAAGTAATATTAGCATATGTGCTTAAACGTGGTTGCTTGTTTGCCTCTTGTCTTAATTATATAATAGCTAATGCAAGGTGGCTTTGCCACAAATACGATGTCAACTACAAGATCATGCAATGGCAATATGACAAAAGTAATGCATGTCATGATGATGATGGTGGAAGTTGCATGGCAATATATCTTGGAATGGCCATGGAAATGCCATGATAGGTAGGTATGGTGGCTGTTTTGAGGAAGATATAAAGAGGTTTATGTGTGATAGAGCGTATCGTATCACGGGGTTTGGATGCACCGGCGAAGTTTGCACCAACTCTCAAGGTGAGAAATGGCAATGCACGGTGCAAGAGGCTAGCAAAGGCGGAAAGGTGAGAGTGCGTATAATCCATGGACTCAACATTAGTCAAAAGAACTCATATGCTTATTGCAAAAATTTAGAAGTCATCAAAAATTCAAATACTAAACGCATGCTCCTAGGGGGATAGATTGGTAGGAAAAGACCATCACTCGTCCCCGACCGCCACTCATAAGGATGCACAAGCTAGGTACACTTCATGTTTCAAATTTGTTACACAACTTTAACCATGCGTGCATGCTACGGGACTTGCAAACTTCAACACAAGCATTTATCAAATTCACAATTACTCAACTAGCACGACTTTTATATTATCACCTCCCTATCTCAAAACAATTATCAAGCATCAAACTTATCTTAGTATTCAACGCACTCAAAAGAAAGTTTCACATATCTTGAACACCAAGTATATTAACATTAAGCAAATTACCATGCTATTAACGACTCTCAAAATAATCTAAGTGAAGCATGAGAGATCAAGTTTCTTTAAAACAAATCCACCACCGTGCTCTAAAGGATCTAAGTGAAGCACTAGAGCAAAAATTATCAAGCTCAAAAAGGTATAAGTGAAGCACCGTGAGCAAACTATCAAGCTCAAAAGATATAAGTGAAGAACATAGAGTATTCTAACAAATTTCATGTATGGCTCTCTCAAAAGGTGTGTACAGCAAGGATGATTGTGGTAAACTAACAAGCAAATACACAAATAGTACAAGACGCTCCAAGCAAAACACATATCATGTTGGGGAATAAAAATATAGCTCCAAGTAAATTACCGATGGAAGTGGACAAAAGAGGGGATGCCTTCCGGGGCATACCCAAGCTTTGACTTTTTGGTGTCCTTGGATTATCTTGGGGGTGCCATGGGCATCCCCAAGCTTAGGCTCTTGCCACTCCTTGTTCCATAATCCATCAAAAGAATTCACCCAAAACTTGAAAACTTCACAACACAAAACTCAACAGAAATCTCGTGAGCTCCGATAGAGAAAGAAAACAAAAGACTACTTCAAGGTACTGTAATGAACTCATTCTTTATTTATATTGGTGTTAAACCTACTGTATTCCAACTTCTCTATGGTTTATAAACTAATTACTAGCCATAGATTCATCAAAATAGGCAAACAACACACGAAAAACAGAATCTGTCAAAAACAGAATAGTCTGTAGTCATCTGTAACTAACGCAAACTTATGGAACTCTAAAACTTCTACCAAAATAGGAAGTCCTGGACAATTTTTTTATTGATCAGCAGCAAAAATCTTCAACCTAAAAGCACTCTCCAGTAAAAAATGGCAGCTAATCTCGTGAGCGCTAAAGTTTCTGTTTTTCAGCAGAATCAAATCAACTATCATCGTAGGTTATCCTATAGGTCCTACTTGGCACAAACACTAATTAAAACATAAAACCACATCCAACCAGAAGGTAGATGGATTATTTATTGCTAAACGTAAGAAAAAAACAAAAAAATTGGGTTGCCTCCCAACAAGCGCTATCGTTTAACGCCCTTAGCTAGGCATTGAGAATTTTAATGATGCTCGCAAGAAAGACAAGAATTGAAGTGCAAAGATAGCATCATGAAACACGTGACAAACACATCTAAGTCTAACATACTTCCTATGCATAGGCATATTATAAGCAAACAAATTTGCAAGGCAAACAAAAACTAGTATATGCAAGGAAGAACAAAGAGATGATAGCAATCTCAACATGATAGTAGGAACCCCCAAGTAGGTTGAATCCGAAGGAGATGGCGTCCCTCCTCCCACCTCCTCCCACCTCAGGCGACTCCCATGGCGATCCTAGGGTTTAGCCCCGCGATCTCCTCCCGTCGACCCCAATGGACGGTCTCCTCCACTGGGATTTCTCCCCCGGCCTCAAGGTTGAGGCACAGGTGCGTGCAAGGTTTGGATCTACGGTCCATTTCGTCCACAACCCCGGCTCCAAGGAATTCTTCCTTGAAGTCTCCTTCTCCTCAGCCTCTTTTCCCCTCTCGGTGGATTCTGTGGGTTTGGCTCTTCAATCATGTATTGGTGGTCTTGCTGCTGGTTTCAATGTCTTGCGATTGGGTGATCGGCTTTTTAGGTTCTCAGTGGCCTCGAATCGTGTGGGACATTTTATCTTTGGATTGAGAGACCGCATTTGGCCGAACTTTATATGCCACTTTCATCTTCATCGTCCTGGTACCATTCGCTCGTTACCTCCATCATGGCATGCGGATTCAGAGCTTATTGGTCTGGCTTCTTCCCCTGGCCCGGCGATCAAATCTAGGTGGCTCTCTAATCAGAGTAAATTTTCATTGGATCCTGCCTCCATACCAGTGCTGCAAAATTTTGGTTTCATTTAATCGCCGATGGACTTGCATTCCGGCGAACCCTCTGATCAGATCTGTTTTGGTAGTTTTCCACCTCCGGATTTCAAGGATTCTTTTCGAATTGGTTCCATATCTTGAACTGTTTCTCACGATAATCCAGGAAGGTTGCCATCTTTTCGTGGAAAGGGATATACTGTAGGTTTATGGGATTTAATTCCGGAGGAAAAACTACTTGTTATTCTTGATGGCTGGCAGGCAGGTTATGACGATGACAGTGTTATGCTCATGGCGCAGATTACTTCAGTCCCCACCAAGGAATACATTTACAAAAGACTTTTGCATTGTTCGATCTGTGATCGTCTTGGTCACGTTAATGATTCGTGCACGGGCATCTTTTGTCAAGGTTGTGGGGATGTCTCTGGGAACTGTGCTTGCAAGTTTGCACGTAAGGACGTTCACATACATGAGCCATGCAAAGTGGGCCCGGACCCCTTGGGCTTTCCGTGTAACGCGTGCTCCGCTGTTAATCACATGACTAGGCTTTGTCCTGGGCTATGCCGCTGCCCGCTATGTCACCAGTTGGGCCACAAGTCACGTAAATCTTTGGCTTGTGCTACTGCTCCCCGTTGGGCTTGGAAAGAGAAATATCTATCACAACCGGAGAGGATCTTGCCTCGGGCTGCCGCGGATGCTACTATGGTTGGTAACTCTGTAGTTGTTGGTATGGCCCGTGCTATTCGGGATCCGCATGATGGTTACCTACCGAAACAGACACAGATAATCCCGCAACCCTCGGACGTGGCCAACCCCCATTGCTTGACGATACGCCTACCCGGTCAGGCTGTAGTCAATTCAGCCTGCCAAAAACCCCAATCGGGTGTTACAATGCTCGCCTCGAGTTCTACACCCAAGCCTCCGCCATCTCGATCCTTCTCACCTCCGGCTCCAAGCAAGAAACCTCCATCGCCCTCTCCGGCGACACCTCTCAAGCAGCCTCGGGTTTCCTCATCCATGGCGAACTTCCCGGTGTGTCCGTTCGCGTTCGCTCCTGATGGTTCCACCTTCGACCGCGGGCCGGCTCATCGGGTCCAGAGGCATGTCATGGTGGTCGATGATCCGCCTCTCAATCATGATAGGTACGCTATTGTCTCTGTTGATCCCCCAGTACCTGATCATCAGAAGGAGTTTTGGCTAGCCGAGGTCTGTCGCATCATTGTTGGAGATTTAGAGTATGAACTGCTAGATGACTTTGTTTACCCGCTGGGGATCGGGTGTGTTGTGTTTGCTGATATGGAGAGTCGGGATGCTGCTATTAGAGAAGGACCACATGCTCTGACTGATGATTCTACTTTCTCCCTAGTTCCGCATGATGAGAGCATCAATATGCGTATGCCTGCTTTTGAATATGAAGTTTGGGTCATGTTTCTGGCTTTTCCTATGGACTATCAAACTGAACATTATGTTCATAAGGCAGTTTCTCACTTTGGTAAAATTCTTGCCTGGCCACACCCGGGGCAGAACAAAGCCAGAGTCCTAGTTAAATGTCATATCAAAGATGTTGCAGAGGTGCCGCATAGCCTGGTTCTCACTAGGGCTGGTTTACTGCCGGGTCTTGCTCGTTCTTGGTCAGTACCTGTTTATGTTCTGAATGGTAGGAATACCACACCAAACCTTGTTGGAAATGAGGATGCTCCACCACTTCTGAATGCTTCCCCACACCCATACCAGCTTCCTTATTATACACTCATGCAACAAGCTAGAATTGATGAGATGGCGGCTCAAGATGCTCTGAATGAAGCTGCATGGAATGCTCCTGAACCGGTCAATGAGGTTGAGAACAATGGGTGGGGTGTGTGGCCTGTGGTGCCTCCACCATATACTGGCTTCAGTTTTCGATCCTTCTTTCAGTATGATGGTCCATCCCTCATGGATGGTGTGGAACAGGAGCATAATGTGCAAGATAATTTGTCTGATGTTTGGTCCTCTGACTCGGAGTTTCTGGCAGTTGAAGCCTTAGCTGATGGTTTTGTAAATGGTAATCAGGCAGCCAGGAGAGAGTTTGTCAGGGCTGGAGGGACATCTGTCATTCTTCAGGTAGCACTTGATTATGAGTTCCTGCTTTGGGTTGGGGGAATGCTTAAACGCATCTATACGCCAGCTATCACCCTGCAGCACAACTCTCCTGTGATGATGCCACTCAACCCCTTTGAAATCATTCAGCATCATCTCAATGCAGCAGCTGTAGTCTGGATTGAATGCATGCTACCTGAACCTGACTTCTTCTCAAGGATCTTCGCTTCTGCAATCCAATGGGGAACAGTTACTGTCCCAGCTGATATACTGTCGCCGGAGCCTAGGACTCGTTCCACTGCTGCTACCTGGGATCTGCCTGAACATTCTCCTGGACTCAAGGCAATTACACAGCTTGTCTCAGCGGGCGAGGTCACTCAGATGGTGTTCCCCTCAGATCAGCCTACTGCGCTCCAGGTGATTGCGTCCTCCTCTATGTTTAATGCTAATCAGCACCGTAGTGTGCTCGTACCCTTGGACACCACTACTGTCAGACGGAGCAACCGATCCAATAAGTATGATGGCTTCAAAATCAATCATGCCCCGGATGCTAGGCGCTCCAAATCTAGGGTGAAGCCCAGGGATATTCCTTTTGTCAACGCAGTTTCTTTGGCTGCTGCTCCTGTGCAGGTGACTACTGCAGATTGCCCCCCACCAACACCGATCAAGGATCTTCAGCAAATGGGGAGCAAATGCGGGATTGCTCCGGAAGCCCTCTCTCGTGATAAGCTGCTGGATGACCAGAGCTCTTCGGGAGACGCTGAGCACTGAAGTCTCCTCGCCTGATGAATAAATTGTGGAATGTGTTGTCCTGGAATATCAGAGGCATCAACTCTGATGGAAAACTTTTGTCTATTAGGAATGCGATTGATACTAGTGGTTGTTCTGTGATATGTATCCAGGAAACCAAACGTGAATCCTTCGATCTTGCGTTTATTAAAACCTTCTACCCTAAGCGCTTTGATAAATTTGTTTTTGCTCCGTCAGTTGGGGCTTCTGGGGGCCTCATTGTTATCTGGAATAGTGCTGTTTTCACTGGCACATCTTGGTTTGTGGATTCTTTTGCCATTGGGATCTCTTTTGTGTCCATGCACTCAAGTGATTCGTGGAATCTTATCAATGTTTATGGCCCATGCTCTGGCCAGCGTCTCCTGGACTTTACAAAATGGCTTTTCGACCTGGTTATCCCTGATGACGACAGCTGGTTAATACTTGGTGATTTTAACTTTATTCGATCCACAAACAATCGAAATAAGCCAGGTGGCATCACTGCGGACATGCTGCTCTTCAATGAGATCATCCGAGCACAATCTCTAATGGAACTACATGTGAAAGGACGAACATACACATGGAGTAACATGCAGGATGATCCACTGCTCGAACAGCTTGACTGGTTCTTCACATCTTCTGCTTGGACTACCAAATACCCCAATACCATGGTCCTGCCTCTGGGAAAGCCAGTGTCTGATCATATCCCATGTGTGGTCACGATTGAATCAAACATACCACACTCCAAGCTGTTTAGGTTTGAGAACTTTTGGACTGATCGTGAGGGTTTCATGGAGGTTGTTGCTGCGTCATGGTCCAAGCCATGCCATGCACCCAATGCTGCGGCTCGTATTTGCAAAAAACTTAAAACCCTTCGATATGACCTCAAACGTTGGAGTAAGGGTGTCTCGAAGCTTAAGGTTCTGATTCAAAATAGTAATGAGGTGCTGGCCACCATGGATACTCTCGAGGACAGGAGGCCCTTATATGTTCATGAATCAAATTTCAGGAAAATACTGAAAGTCCATTTGCAGGCATTGCTAAAGTACCAGAATGAATACTGGAGAAAAAGGTGTACGATCAGGTATTTTCGTTTTGCTGATGAAAACACAAAGCACTTTTAGTCTTTGGCCACAGAGAGGTACAGGCACAATGTCATTGCCATGCTCAGAGTCGGTGATGTGGAAATACATGATCATGTTGGCAAGGAAGGGATACTGTTCAATACATACAAGGATCGTTTGGGTTCTTGCAAACACACCAATATGAAGTTTGACCTCTCTAGGATCATTCGCAGAGTTGATGGGCTGGATCACCTGAGTGCCCCCTTCACTAATGAAGAAATTGATGCTGTTGTCAAGGAAATGCCGAATGACAGAGCACCAGGCCCTGATGGTTTTAATGGCTGTTTTCTCAAGAAATGCTGGCCGATTGTCAAGGAAGATTTCTATGATCTCTGCCATGCATTTCATGCAGGTGACTTGGATATAACTAGCATTAGTGAGGGCTACATCACCCTGATCCCAAAGATTTCCTCTTCGGAGACGGCTAATGACTTCAGACCAATTACCCTGCTCAATTGCTGCCTGAAAATTATCACCAAGATCTTGGCCAATCGACTGCAGAAAATCATTCTAAAAATCATTCACAAGAACCAGTATGGCTTTATCAAAGGTAGGACCATCCAGGATTGCCTTGCGTGGTCGTACGAGTACATCCACCAGTGCCACTCGTCTGGGAGGGAGATTATATTGCTTAAGCTTGATTTTGCCAAGGCCTTCGACACGATCGAGCATGCCCCCATGTTGGAAATCATGAAACACATGGGCTTTGATGATCGATGGTTGGGTTGGATGGAAACGATTTTTGGATCCGGAGTCTCATCTGTCCTCTTAAATGGCGTTCCTGGCTGGAAATTCAAATGTAAATGTGGGGTGCGACAAGGTGATCCTCTCTCCCCGCTGATTTTTGTTCTTGCAGCTGATCTGCTAGAGGCTGCGATCAACGATGCTTATGCCCAGGGTCTACTGGAACTTCCCATTCCCCGTGAAAGTGCAGGTGACTTCCCGGTGGTTCAATACGCTGATGACACGATCTTGGTGATGCAAGCGTGTCCTTCACAGGCAGCCCGCATGAAGTTGATCTTGGAGGACTATGCGGCATCGGTGGGCCTCAAAATCAACTTCCATAAGTCGACACTCATACCCATCAATGTTGATCGCCTAAGTGCTGATGGGATGGCGGGAGTGTTTGGTTGCTCGGTTGGATCGCTGCCATTTACATACCATGGACTGCCGATGGGGACAACTAGGCCGACTGTTCTTGAGCTTATGCCTTTAGTCCATTCGGTGGAGAGAAAAACCTCAACTGCCCTCTCACTAATGTCGTCGGGGGCCAAGCTGACGCTGGTCAATTCGGTAGTCACCTCCATGCTGATATATGCAATGTGCACGATCAAACTCCACCCCAGAGTTGTTGAACACCTGGATAAACTCCGCAGGTATTGTCTATGGGCGAAAAACTCTGATGACGGGATCCAATCAAACTCCCTTGCCGCCTGGGAGCTTGTCTGCAGGCCCAAACGATGTGGTGGTCTTGGTGTGATTGATATCAGAGTGCAGAATAATGCTCTTCTCCTTAAATACCTGTTCAAATTCTATAACCGAGAGGATGTGCCCTGGGTGCAACTGATCTGGGAGGCGTACTATCAGAACAGGGTGCCACACGCCACTGAGCCGATGGGTTCCTTCTGGTGGAAAGATATCATGCAGCTTAGTGGAACCTTCCGTGGGATTACAAGGGTCGTTCCGGGGGATGGTCGCAGCTCTCTGTTCTGGAAGGATGCCTGGTTTGGAGACCATGGCTCAGCACTCATGGACACACACCCGCGGGCGTACTCTTATGCCCTAGGTGAAGACGATTCTGTCGCCAAGGTCCTCACCACCATCGATCCTGCTGCGATTTTCA
Organism: Aegilops speltoides; assembly: GCA_021437245.1. Taxonomy (NCBI): domain Eukaryota; kingdom Viridiplantae; phylum Streptophyta; class Magnoliopsida; order Poales; family Poaceae; genus Aegilops; species Aegilops speltoides. The sequence goes on from CM038146.1 coordinate 109,156,989, forward strand.
GTCTACCGCTCTCGGTCCAAGCCAGGGAGGAGATCAGAGAGATACAGCAAGGGTCTGCCCTTGTCAGTCTTGACAGCGATTCGGTTGACTCCTGGGTCTGCGACCTGGGAAGATATTCATCAAAAAAATACTACATCCATTGTTTCAGGCAGGTAGTGGCTGACAAGGCCTTTGGGTGGCTATGGAGATCCAAATGCCCGATCAAGTTCAAGATGTTTGGGTGGCTGCTTATGGTCGATCGCTTGAATACCAGGAACATGCTGAAACGGAGACATTATAATGTGACTGGGAACAATTATGCTTGCATGCTCTGCCAAAACCCACCTGAGGAAACTGTGGAACATCTCTTCTTCATGTGCCCTTTTGCGCAGCAATGCTGGAGTAGGATCGGTTTAACGTGGCCAGGTGGAGACAACAGGCTTGCAATCCTGCATGGTGGTAGAGACGGCTGGCATCAGCCCTTGTTCATGGACATCTTCCTGCTTGCGGCTTGGAGTCTGTGGATGGAAAGGAATAACCAACATTTCAGGGGGATCCCACATTCGTTCGGCGCATGGTTAGCTAGGCTCAAAAAGCTGCTGGCCTTGGTGGCCCATAACTGTCCTGAGAAAGTTCTTCCCTTTCTCTCTGATTTCATTGTTAGATTAGGGAGCTAGTCTCTGTGATTACATCCATCTTTGGCCGAGGGGGCCTAAAACCCTTTGTAACATACATGTAATAGCACAGTTGTGAGTAATACGAAAAAGTCAGTGGGAGCCTCTCCCACTGTCACTGACCTTTCAAAAAAAAACATGAAGAGAGGTAATTTAGTAACATGAAAATTTTACAACCATATTTTCCTCTCTCATAATAATTACATGTAGGATCATAAGCAAATTCAACAAAATAGCTATCACATAACATATTCTCAACACGATCCACATGCATGCGAAGTTGACACTCTTCCAAAATAGTGGGATTAACATTAACTAAAGTCATGACCTCTCCAAACCCACTTTTATCAAAAATTTCATAAGATTGAATATTCTCCAAATATGTGGGATCTAAAGTTGACACTCTTCCAAACCCACTTTCAATATTATTGCAAACAATATTATCAATCTCATATTCATCATGAGGATTAAATAAATTCTCAAGATCATAAGAAGAATCACCCCAATCATGATCATTGCAACAAGTAGTAGACATAGCAAAACTAGCATCCCCAAGCTTAGGGTTTTGCATATTATTAGCATAATTGACATCAAGAGAATTTATAGTAAAATCATTGCAATCATGCTTTTCATCGAAGGAACTACCAAGTATGGGTGCAATAGCAACGATCTCATGTTTAACATAAGGAACTATAGCAAATTCATCTTCATAAATATTGGCATCATGGCCACAAGAATAGCAAGCATCATGTTCATCAAGGGATATTTCAATCAAATCATTGGAATCATCATTATCTATAGATTCATGCATATCATTATTTATTTCCAAAGCAACGGTCATTCTTTCAATAAACTCTTGGACATAGACATTATGAGCAAGGTTTTCATTGCAATATTTAAGTATGACGAAATTTTCAGATTTGTTGAGAGTAAAATCATACTTTTCAATCAAAGAAGCAACTTCATGAGCACCCTTAAAAATGACAAATTCTTCAATTTGTTCGATATCATAGTAACTATAAACACCCTTTGCATAAGAAGATAAGATTTCATTATCATTGAACTCACATAGGTAGGGAAGGTGTTTTTTAGGGTTCTTAGAGCAACAAGTAAAATCACACATTTCACAAAGATTCAAAGCATAGCATAGCAAACTATTTATATGATACCGTAAGAGTCTCCCCTTTTCAGACAAACGATGACGCACAAAATAAGCATGCTCATCTAAAGATTTCCCATCAACTAGGCTAGTTGGGGTTTCAGCACGAGCACATAAGGATCAAAGATGATCCAAGTAGAACACTTTAAGTGGATCCATATCAATAGATTTTCAGCAAGCGAAGATGCAAGCATATAGAAGGCACAAGGAAACACAAACAAAGATACATACGGGAAGAAGGCAAACGGGAAAGAGAGGAGGAGATTGGGAAAGAGAGGGCGAATAAAACGGCAAGGGTGAAGTGGGGGAGAGGAAAACGAGAGGCAAATGGCAAATAATGTAATGCAAGAGATAGGGATTGTGATGGGTACTTGGTATATTGACTTTTGCATAAGCCTCCCCGGCAACGGCGCTAGAAATTCTTCTTCCTACGTCTCGAGCTTGCGTTGGTTTTCCCCGAAGAGGAGAGGATGATGCAGCACAGTAGCGTAAGTATTTCCCTCGGTTTTGAGAACCAAGGTATCAATCCAAGAGGAGGTCACGCAAGTCCCTCGTGCACCGCACAACACGATAGCAACTCGCAACCAATGCTTAGGGGTTGTCAATCCTTCACGGTCACTTACGAGAGTGAGATCGATAGAGATAATATTTTTGGTATTTTTGATAGATAGATGCAAAGTAAAAAGTAAAGGCAAAGTAAAAACAAAGCAAGTAAATAAAGTGATATAGATTGATATGATGAGAATAGACCCGGGGCCATAGGTTTCACTAGTGGCTTCTCTCAAGAGCATAAGTATTCTACTTGGGTGAACAAATTATGTTGAGCAATTGACATAACGAGCATAGTTATGAGTATATCTAGGCAATGATCATGTATATAGGCATCACGTCTGTGACAAGTAGATCGAAACGATTACGCATCTACTACTATTACTCCACTCATCGACCGCTATCCAAAGATGCATCTAGAGTATTAAGTTAAAAATAGAGTAACGCTTTAAGCAAGATGACATGATGTAGAGGGATAAATTCATGCAATATGATAAAAAACCCCATCTTGTTATCCTCGATGGCAACAATACAATACATGCCTTGCAACTCTTTCTGCCACCGAGTAAGGACACCGCAAGATTGAACCCAAAGCCATGCACTTCTCCCATTGCAAGAACTACCAACCTAGTTGGCCAAACCAAACGAATAATTTGAAGAGACTTGCAAAGATAACTCAATCATACATAAAAGAATTCAGAGAAGAATCAAATATTTTCCATAGATAATATTGGATCATAAACCCACAATTCATCGATCTCAACAAACACACCGCAAAAAGAAGATTACATCGAATAGATCTCCATGAGAGAGGGTGAGAACATTGTATTGAGATCCAAAAAGAGAGAAGAAGCCATCTAGCTACTAGCTATGGACCCGAAGGTTTGAAGTAAACTACTCACACTTCATCGGAGGGGCTATGGTGATGATGTAGAAGCCCTCCGTGGTGGATGCCCCCTCTGGCGGAGCTCCGGAAGAGGCCCCAAGATGGGATCTCGTGGATCTGAAAGGTTGCGGCGGTGGAATTAGGTTTTGGCTCCGCTTGATCATACGGGATCGAGGTATATATAGGAGGAAGGAGTATGTCGGTGGAGCTCCGAGGGGCACACGAGGTAGGGGAGCGCGCCCAGGGGGGCGCCCTCCACCCTCGTGACCTCCTCGGAAGCTTCTTGTAGTAGGGTCCAAGTCTCCTGGATCACGTTCGGTTGGAAAATCACAATCCCGAAGGTTTCATTACGTTTGGACTCTGTTTGATATTCCGTTTCTTCAAAATACTGAAAAAGGCAAAAAACAGCAATTCTGGGTTGGGCCTCCGGTTAATAGGTTAGTCCCAAAAGTAATATAAAAGTGAAAAATAAAGCCCAATATAGTCCAAAACAGTAGATAAAGTAGCATGGAGCAATCAAAAATTATAGATACGTTGGAGACTTATCAGTAAGCGGCCCTCGACGTCCCCGGCAAGCCTACCGAGGGAGTCTTGAGACTTGTCTTTGGGGTGACCTCGACCCCGCCAGGCTCGCCTACCTGGCAAGGGAGGTTTTTCCTTAGTGATATCTTGCTCCTTTGGTTGGTCTTGTTCTTCTTGATCTGCCCTTTGATTTCTCAAAGAGCTTATCTCTTCTGCTTGGCCTTGTCTTGGATGTTGTAACCTTCTTCTTAAGCCTGTGTAAAGTCTGGGCAACACACCTGGGGTTTGTTCCATAGACAGGAGCCCCCGGGCCTGGCCTGAACGCGCTACCGAGCGTAGTCAGGGTAGGCCCTGTCTAGTGCACATGCGAGAGGGGTGTGGTAGCTCGTCCTTTGAGATCTTCTTTGCTTCTTCATTAATCAGCACTCGAGTCAGTTTCTGGTTTCCCCACGCGTCGTGTATTATGCCATAATCCATGGGTCGCCCACGCCCCATGCTCACAGGGTGGTAACTTTCATCCCACTAACTTTTCGATCCCACCATTTTCTCCACGTACACTACATGCATTGTGCAGGGTTGGTGGCAACCGCGGAGGGTACAGGAAGGAGCGTTATGGCAGAAAACCAGCAGTCGTGGATAGGTGCAGAAGGTCAGCCTCGATTCTGCGTGCCGTTGGCGACGCAGAGGAGCCAGATTGGAGGGGCGGGGTGGTGGCCTCCAGGGCGAGGAGCCAGCCCCCGGCTTTGTTCATCTATAAAAGGGAATATGGGCAGGGCACTAGCCTTCACACCTCATTCTCCCCTTTCCTCCAGCATTCCTTTTCCGGTGGCGGCGACGAGGGCTTCTACTCGGCAGCATCTCCCGTCGCATGTTGGGGACACTAGGGCGGAGCACGCCATGAGAGGAGGCGGAATGGGGCGTGGCCGCGGTCGTCATGGTGCTTGGGGTCGAGGAGGACGGGGGGTGCGCTGATTGCCTCTCCACCGGTCGCCCAACCCCCAATGGAAAGCCATGCCGGGGACCAGCCGTTGGATTTCATCATCAGGCTGCACAAACCACCGCGTGGTCGCCTCCGTCTCCCCACTCCGTTCGCAAGGGTGATGGATCTTGAACAACCACGCGCGTTGAAGATGCGTATGAGGGGTTGCTGCAATGGCAGCATACGGGTGGATGTGGATTTTCCTGCCCCTCATGTTATGCTCTTCCGGCATTGCTAGAAAACTTCCGCTCGCGCCCATAGCCTGGCGAAGGGGTACGTCCTCCATTTCAAACTAATGGAGTTCGATCTACTCTCCGTCAAGGTCTTCGGGTGCTCGGGAGCTCGCTTAGGGTGCTGCACGGAGAGCTCGACCGACAACGAAAGCTCATCCTCGAGCGACAGTGACTAGGAGGATAGTGGCGGTGGTGACGACGACACCAGTTGGGAGGGCGACGGCTCCGACTCCGGCTGATCCTCCAGACGCACCGTCACCGTCAGCAGGGGAATGCGGCACCATCATCTGCACCTGCACCTCCTTTCTGACAAGGCAATTTTCTGGGGAGTTGGATGTGGAGGTGCGGATGGTCTCTCCGGCTCCTCGAGTAGCCTTCCAGCAGGGCCCCGGTAGGCCTCCTTGTGGGCTCCGACTTCGTTCGCCCTGCTGTGTCCTGCTGGCACTGGTGGCGGTGACCAGGGGGCTGTCCCTGCCGGTCTCCTCACCATCACCTTCGTCCGCGCCCTCCCGATCTTGTTAGGCTCCTCGACACGGGGCCTGATGGGGTCAGGCTGGGCTTCTGCCCAGGCACTCCTTTGCCCTTTTCACCTCCCACCGTAGTGCCTAGGATGAGAGGGACAAGAAAGGGATTATGGGGCGCTTATCTTTTTTTAGTTTAAAATGTGTAGGCATCTGCCAAACCTTAGTCTAAATAATGTAAACTTCTTTATCCATGTTTGTGTTTTGTAAGATCTGTACTTGCTTATCTGCATATTAATGAAAAAGGCAAGCCTTGTCGGGTACTTGCGCAATCATCTCCATGCAGAGGTGATGTGCCTCTATACGTTCAAGTAAACAAGTTTCCCCTGTCGGATTCAGGGCTCCGCAGACCCATGAAAGGTTCGAACTCTGGGGCGTGTGCGAAGAACTCAACCTCTCTAGCCAACCGATTTGTCGCTCCCATGGCCTAGCTCTATGAACAAGGAAGAAGATGGACAACAGTTTACCCAGGTTCGGGCCACCTTGCGGTGTAAAACCCTACTCCTGCTTTGTGGTGGATTAGCCTCGCGAGGGGTTGAGGATGAACTAGTACAAGGGAAGAACAACCTCAGGAGGTTTTCTCTAGTGTGGATGTGAGCTGAGGGGATTCAATTATTCGGTCCCTTGCTATGGTGGTAGCTAGCCTATATTTATAGTGGCCTCGGTCCTCTTCCCCCAAAACGTAGGTGGGAAGGGATCCCACAGTGGCCAATAAAAACGGGGACAAGTAGTACACATTATCATGACAAAAGGTGGTCTTCTCCTGCAAATCTCCTAGTCGTGACGCCATGGTGGGCTCGGCGATGACATCCATCCTGCCGTCCTGGCGGTCTTGGTCTTGTTGCATGGGAATGGAAACCTTTGGGCGATTCCTCGGGATCTCGTGCCTGCGCTTGCCTCCTTTGCACCAAATGAGACGAAACCTGCTACTCCGTGCCCGCTGGCGCCCGCCTTGCCTTGGCCGTCATGGCTTGCATCACCGCAACCTCATGAGGTGGAGCACCCGCATAGAAATCTCCACTTCTTAGGAGGCAGCCTGGGGGGCCGCTCCCTTCGGAGGTCTTGATGTCGCCCGCCTCGCGAGGCTTGGCCGTTGGCCCCTCGTGAGGGTTTTGACTTGTTGGTGCTATAGGTGGGCCGTAATGGGTCATCCACACCATGGGCCGCAGGTAGGCAAGTCTGGGTACCCTGGTTCCCAGAATGCCGATAGTAACCCCCGGGCCCAAGGCACGCTCAAACTTGACTTCAAGGTGAAGCCAAAGGGCAAGGGCAAAGCGCCGCAGGCCCCTATCGCATGCGGGCCTAGCCAATGCATGGCGCTTGATGGGACATGGGCGTCTCCACTTTCCCATGCTGCCTTGGCAACTGCCGACTTGACGATTGCTTGACATATACGGCCCAGCCATCATTGCTCGAATTGCTCGCCTTTTGCTCCCCCTCTTCCCTGCGAGCTTTTGCTTCCTCTGCCAGTTTCCGCGTCGGATCCAATCCACCCCGTCGCCATGGCTCCCAAGTCAAAGAAGGGGAAGGCCCGTGCGACTGCGAAGCCCTCGCCAGGGCCGGAACCAGCGCTGGACCGGTCCATGGTGATCAACCGGGAGGGGCTGGACAAGGTTCGGCAGGCCCTCGCCACTGATTCCAATGAGTGGAAGGTGATGACGATCTGGCCTGCCTCCCGGGCCCTGATTGACATGGAGGCCACCAAAACCCCCCTTCATTTTCACACTCTCTTCGCCGGCCTGGTCCCCCCTTTTTTAGATTTCTTCAACGTCGTGCTCTTGCATTACCAGGTTCATGCGCTACATCTAGACCCCGGATCCATCATCCTCCTCTCCACTTTCGCCTTCCTGTGTGAGGCTTTAGTGGGCATTGCACCATCCATGGCCTTGCTCCACCATTTCTTCTCTCTCCACTTGGTTGACGGTAGGCAACGCTCGGGGTACGTGTCGCTTTGGGTGGTGGCGGCGACAACTGGCTCAGGGTCGACTTCACACTCTGCCCGGACGCGCGGGGGGGGAGGGGGTCCGGAAGCAGTGGGTGTATGTGGACGCCACCGTGCGCAGCCCCCTACTCCTCCTCCCATTGGCGCCGGCGGAGCCGAGCTCCGGCTGGGGACACGCGGAGCTCATAGACCGTCGGCTCGTGCGTGTCTGGTCCAGGCTGGCCAAGCTGAGGGAGGCAGGGGTGATGATGACGATGGAGGTGAGGGAGTTCATCCGGCGGCGCATCACTCCGCTCCAGCGCCATTCTCGCCCGATGTGGGCCTTCACCGGCCCCGACGACCCCATGAGGCTCCAGGTGCCTTTGCTCCCTTCCAAGACGCTGCGCACAATGCTCCAACTCCTGACTGGTGATGCCGCTCCTGCTGTGCTCCCTGTTGAGGGATGCCCTTTGTACAACTGCTCAAACAAGGAGGCCTTCGTCGAGAAGATGTCGTGCTTCGACGAGTGGGGGCTGCTCCCTGAAGGCCACAGGGGACCTCATGAGAACCCCATCTTGGTGGCTCCAGTGCTTGTCAATCCTACGGCGCACGCTCCTATGATGTCCACGGGGGAGCAAGCATCACTGAGCACTCCTGAGGTGGCTGCTGGAGGGCAGGTGCCACCACAGGCTCCTGAGGTAACGACCCACACCTCCGCAGGCGGCATGGCAAGAGCCCCGCCTGTGGACGCAGCTGCTACCCCCATCGCGAGGGACTGCACGCCAGCCCGCAGCGCACCCGTTCCAGACCTCGTTGTACTCCGCAAGAGGAAAAGGTTTGGGGGCCGCCTGGGCCCTGCCCCTCGGGCCCTGAAAAAGAGGAAGTGGACAGCCGTGGATGAGTAAGTGCCTTGCCCTCCTAGGCTTTCGCATACCTCGCTCTTGTCTGACTTTTTATCTCCTCAGGATTCCTTCCGCCGCGGTGGTGACCCCACCCGGAGCGCGATCTCCGGAGGCCCCTGGTTTGTCCGCGACCCCGGAGCTCCTGAGCCGGGCAATGGTGCACGAGGTGGTGCTGGCTCATTAGTCGAGGCCACTACTGGAGGGTCACGGGCCCGCACTCCCAGCATTCTTCTTCCAAAGCGACCTCTGGGGCATGGAGGCTATGCCGAGGGCTCCTTCGCTGGTTCTCGCCGGTGGTTGGGCGACTGTACGACGACTCCATCTTCAAGCGGCGGGACCAAACCACGCCATGCATGCACGCCCGTACCCCGAGGAGCGGCTGAAGGGTCCCTGGACACCAGCCCCGTGCCGGAGACGGGCGAGTTGCCTCGCGACCCTCTGACAGACAAGGGTGCGGAGGAAGGGCTCGGCCGAGTGCTGGAACTTGCACGCGGGCGCAGTGCCGTCCGCCACGACCTTATCCAGGAACCGACGAGCGCGCTGCGCCGCCTCGGGGCAGAGCTTGCCAATGTCGACACGTGCCTCGAGGTGGAGGGCCTCCACCTGGCATGCGAATGGCACCGTCTGAACATGCCAATTGACCTCGGGTGCTTGCAACATGAGCGCACCCACGCAGAGGCCGAGGAGTCCCTTGCTACTTCTCAAGAGGCCTGTGCCCGCGCCCTGGAGGAGACCCGGGCCGCGGATCTTCGCTGCGAGGCGGCCGAGGAGCGCGAGAGGGAGTTTCGAGCTTCAAACGCCACCCTTGAGCGGCAAGTCCAGGCGCGCAGAGCTGCCCTTGCGGCGCCGCCAGGCGGGACCCCCTCAAACGAGGTAGGAGTCTGGGCGCACGAGGAAGCGCTGGCGCTCGAGGCATTGGATCTCAGCCTGGAGCGCGAGCGTCTGGAGGTGATGGAGCTCCAAGTAGCCACACCTGAGGACGCCCTCGCCTCTCGGGAGGCGAGGATCCCACGGGAGGTCGACCAGAGGGTGGCAGGGATCCGCAAGACCCTTGTCGAGGAATACCCCCGAAAGCTGGGGCTCCAGGAGACTCACTTCAAGCAGCGGAAAGTCGAGCTACGGAGCAAGGCCAATGCCCTCAAGGTGAAGCTGGCCGCGGCAGAGCGACGTGAGAAGGCCGCCGAGGAGGCCCGGGCCTCCGCTGAGGCCGAGCTGTCTTCACTTCATCAGCAAGTCACGGGTGTCACCTCCCTCGTGGAGAGAGCCTTGGACAAGGCGGGCTACCACCGGCCGCTGCAGCGTGAGCGCTCCTCGATGCTCAAGGACCTCAGGGACAGGGCCAACCGGGCCCTAGACACCATTTGCAATGAGAGCATCACCCGCCCCTACGAAGCTTATGATGCCAGCTAGCTCCGCTTCTTCACCCAGGTCGTGACCTGCCTCGAAGGCAGGGCCGCAAGGGCACGCCGGCTCGTCGAAGAGAAGAGCCAGGACCTCCTTGGGCATGCGTTCTTGCGTGTCTTCAGGTACCTTCTTAGCCTTGATCCTGACTTTGACTTCGACGCCGCGATAGCCCCCATGCCCGGAGTAACTCAGGGCGACCTGGCGAGCTGGGTGGACGACCATGTGGATGACCTGATCAAGGAATTCGCCCTTGCTGACGACATGGTTGCGTTCGCGGCTGAAGAGGGCGAAGCTGATGGCGATGATGATGACAACGATGCCGGTGGTAGCGCGTCCTGCTAGGCTTGTATTCCTATTTTCCTGTGGAAATTTCAGGTATGGCCCTGCGGGGCGTGAAAGCATTTTTTGGAGGGGGCTCCCCTGTAATGTATGAAACAACGATATGCCCTCTAGATTATCGAAAGTGTGTTGTCGTGGGCTAGAGGGCTCCTGACTAGAGTAGTTACCGTGACTTATCTTTGTGTTTGTGGCCTTGGGCGGGTTCTTGTATGCAGAGGCGTGCTTCTCTCGAGACGAGTCCTCCGGGACCCCCAATCCACGAAATCTCAGGAGGCTCCCTCGAGGGCTTAAGGCCTCATGGTGTGCCTCCGCCTGGTGTCGAGCTTCAACGGAGTGTGGGGTGGCGCTCGGAGCTAAGTGCCGCCGAGGCCCAAAGCCAGATGCCGGGCATGGTGCGTGCTTGCTGGCTCGCCTGAGAGCGCCACGCAAGGAGCCAAGCGCCAAAGCTTTGGCAAGGTGTGTGCACAGGCGGACCTATGGCGATTATGTCCTTGGCCTCGAGGGGGCCCTAAGGATGCTCAGGCTAGCTCAGATGCGCATGCCACACCCAGCCCCCGCACATGGGGCGCTTGAGGGGAGAGCAGCAGGCAAAAGCCGTGCCTCCGAAACACAAATCGGAGAATAAGGAAACACTGCGAATCGAAAAATCCCCCCTTCTTTTTCTTTTAAATAAGTGCACGAAACTCTGAATTTCATTCCAAAGGCAACAAATTGGATTACAAAAGAGAGCAAAAAAGACGGCCGCGTCCAGCGTCTACACTAGTCTTCTCACCAGCGCGGAGCTCAGTGCTTCCATTGGGCATGGCCATAGTCACTGGGGGACAGTATCGACTGCCAGTGAGGAGCATGGTGCTTCCACTTGGACGTGTGTGGGAGCTCCCGTGAGGCCTGAGGGCGACGCTCAGGAGACTCCAGGGCATGTACAACCCCAACTCATTATTACGTGACAGTGTCACGAGTGGAGATCTTCAGGGGCGCTCCTTGCTCCCGGGCGAGGACCCCGCCCCGCACATGCCCCGACCCCGTTGGGGCATCCAGAAACCTGGACACGACCAAGGGGCAAGGGGTTACGCGGGCGGTGGTATGGCGGCCGCAGGCCCTCGACCGGGGGAAGGGCTTGATACGTCTCCAACGTATCTATAATTTATGAAGTATTCATGCTAATATGTTATCATTCCTGGATGTTTTATAATCATTTTATAGCAACTTTATATCATCTTTTGGGACTAACCTATTGACCCAGTGCCCAGTGCTAGTTGCCGTCTTTTGCTTGTTTTTTACATCGCGGGAAATCAATATCAAACGGAGTCCAAACACCGCGAAACTTTTTGTGGATTTTTTATGGACCAGAAGACATCCAAAGGGCCAGAGCAGCACCTGGAGGGTGCTCCGATGGGGGCACAACCCACCAAGGCGCGCCTGGGGCCCCAGGCGCGCCCAGGTGGGTCGTGCCCACCTTGGTGGCCTCCCGCGCCCCTTCTTTGCCCTATTAATTCCCAAATATTCCGAAAACCATCGGGGTTACCCTAGATCAGAAGTTCCGCTGCTGCAACGCTCTGTAGCCACTAGAAACCAATCTAGACCCTGTTCTGGCACTCCGCCGGAGGGGGAGATCATCACCGGTTGCCATATTCATCATCCCGGCGGCCACCACGATGAGGACGGAGTAGTCCACCCTGAGGGCTAAGGGTTTGTACCAGTAGCTATGTGTTTAATCTCTCTCTCTCTCTCTCTCTCTCGTGTTCTTGAGATGGCACGATCTTGATGTATCGCGGGCTTTGTTGACGTAGTTGGATCATATGGTGTTTCCCCCTCTTTATCTTGTTGTGATCGATGAATTGAGTTTTCCCCTTTGAGATTTTATTGTTATCGAATTGAATACTTTTATGGATTTGAGAGCACTTGATATATGTCTTGCATATGAATACTCGTGGTGACAATGGGGTATCATATTGATTCATGTCACAGCCCTAGATCAGCCCTTGTTTGTCTTTGCTTGATCTTCAAGACATCATGTTTCAATTCCTGAAAGTTGAATTGAGGTTAGTTCAAACCCTCAGAAATCAGTTCAGAAATAATCAACATTAAAATCTTCTCAAATGTGTCCAAGAAAATGTTCCTGTTATTCTTTAAATATATTGGCAAGAGGTAAAATTCAAACCAATGTTTTTGGAGTCTCAGGGATATTTATTTTGGGCCTTTGAATTAAATCAATAACATATTTGAGTTGGATTTATTTATGTTATATAAGAAATAAAGATCAAATATTTTTGTAAGTTTGCATGTGACCTTGGAGTAGTTTCTGAGCTCACATAAAAATTTACAGAATGTTTCTAAATGATTTGATGCTTCAAATCAAATCAAACAAACCAAAAGAAAATAGAAAACAGAAACTAAAATAGGATAAATCAGAGAGAGAGAGTGTGTGTGACTTACCTGGTTAGCCCGTTACTATAGCAACCCAGCCCACTGGCGATGCCAATCATCCCCTACCTCGCGCCAGTAGGCAGGGGGAACATCGCACATGCGCGCGGGCGCCACGCCACCAGGCTGCCTGCCTGCGTCCGAGAACAGTGCGACGCCGCTGGTTGTCTCCTTGGTGTCGTCCTGATCCACCCGACCTCCTCACTCGCCTCCCTGCTCCCTCCCTCGCCTTCTGTCTCCACGGCTGAACCACACCGCTGCAGTTTCCGTAGCCACCGCTGTCCTGCGCCCCTTCTCCCTCTCTAGAAGCGCTGACATGACCTCCGCCGAGCCAAACGCTGCCGGAGCGCCCTGCAGCGCCGCCATAGCTGTTGTCTTCTTCCTCTGCTCCGAGTGTGCCCCGTCCGATTCATCGCCGTCCGGGCTTCCCCGACCTCACCAACAATGCCATCGGGTTCACTGTGAGCTCCTGCTAATTCCTCCCTTGCTCTCCCCCTCCATTCTCGTCCTCTAGCTTGCCTCCCCCCCCCCCCCGCAACCGAAGCTCGCCGCCGTCGTGGCTCCTCATAGTCGTGGCTAGGACACCCAAAACTCGCGCCCGAGCACATGGTTGTGATCCTGCTGGACCGTAGCTATTGCCCCGCTGCTTGACTTGCTTTGCCACCTGCTCTAGCCATACCTGCCGCTGATGACCCGCAAGTATACGGTATATATGTAGCCTCTTTCGATAAGTAAGAGTGTCGAACCCAACGAGGAGCTAAAGGTATAACAAATACTCTCTCAAGTCCTATCGGCCACTGATACGACTCTACGCACGCTTGACGTTCGCTTTACCTAGAACAAGTATGAAACTAGAAGTACTTTGTAGGTGTGATAGGATAGGTTTGCAGGATAATAAAGAACGTGTAAATAAAAACTAGGGGCTGTTTAGATAAAGATGCAATAAAGTAAGTATTAGTAGAGAGCTTTTTGTTACGAGAAAGTTATTTGTCCAAGGCAATCGATAACTAGACCGGTAATCACTATTGCAATTCTATTTGAGGGAGAGGCATAAGCTAACATACTTTCTCTACTTGGATCATATGCACTTATGATTGGAGCTCTAGCAAGCGTCCGCAACTACTGAAGATTCATTAAGGTAAAACCCAACCATATCATTAAAGCATCAAGCCCCCTTTTATCCCATACGCAACAATCCCCTTACTCTTCTTCTTCCTTGACCTCCTCCCTAGATTGGAGAAGGGTTTCCCCTCTGGTCCTTGGCTCCCATGGCTTGGGACGGGCGAGAGTCCCTCCGAGATTGGATCTATCTCTCTGTTTCTGCATTCTCAGACTCTACCCCTTCACCGTTTCTTAAATATCCGAAGATCCCTAACTCCGATTGGGGTGAATCTTTCGCCCAGATTTTTCTCGTAAAATTAGCTTTCTTGTGCCAAAAGAAGAGCGTCAACTGCCTTACGGGTGGCCCAGGAGAGTCCAGGGCGCGCCCAGGGGGAGGGCGCGCCCCCTGTCTCGTGGCCACCCCGGACACCGGTTCGCGTTGATTTTACTTCCCAAAAATCATAAATATTCAAAAAAATCTCCATGCGTTTTTATCCCGTTTGGACTCCGTTTGATATTGGGTTTCTGCGAAACAAAAACATGCAATGACAGACGAGGCGGCCTTTGCAATCGGATCAATATGTTAGTCCCAAAAAATAGTATAAAAAGTTGCCAAAATTATATAAAAGTTGTAGAATATTGGCAAGGAACAATCAAAAATTATAGATACGACGGAGACGTATCAGCCGCACACACCAAACTCTGGCCGCCGCCCAGCTCGACACCACCGCCACTATGATCCACCTCGCTCCCTCCCGTGGCTATCGCTGGATGCGCACGTGCGACATCAACCCGTAGCCGCAAACCGCGCTCGAAACCGTTGACCGTAGCTCAAACCCGATGGCCTCCGCCGCGCGAAATGGTCGTCACCGGCAAAACTCCGGCGACTGCCGACGTGGACATCATTAACGCTAACCCCGCGAGCTAAGCACCCTTAGCAGCCACTGACAGCGGGCTCCAGACCAGGGGCAAACCCAGTCAACCCTGGTTTTCACCGGGATTACTCACTTAGTCACTGACGTGTGGAGGTTTGACCTGTAGTAGCCCCGTTGACCTGATGATGTCATGCTAATGCAGTAAAGTAATTTCTGTATTTTGAATAATTCAAAAATTCCAGAAAATGTTTAAACGTTCAAAAATTCAACCATAATTCCAAATGAAATAATTTATATATGAAAAATGATCAGAAAAATCCAATCTATCCATCTGTACCATTTTCATGCATGTTTGAGCAAGTTAACCTCACTGTTTAGGATGAAACATGATTAGGACAAATTTGATAATAGTTTTGGAGTTGGAATTTGATGTAGTTTTGAATTCCACTTCAATCAAAATGGCTTTCTATTGCATTAGCCCAAATCACATCATATTGCCATGTCATGATCATGCATCATATTGTTGCATTGCATTGATTGTGTTCTTTCTCTGCTGCCAGTGTCTATTCCCCCTCGGTAGATATATGTCCCGACGATGAGTTCGATGACACTGATGAAGAGCTATATCATCTTCAGAAGTGCTAGGCAAGCAAAAATCCTTTGTTCATTCCGATACAATCACACCCTCTCACTCTTGCTCTCTTTTACTGCATTAGGACAACAATGTTTCAACTGTTACATGCTGTGGTAGTTGAACCCCTTTCCTCTTCATGACCTGTCATTGCCACAGTAAATAGATGAAACCCACTAGCATGAGTAGGAGTTGTTTGAGCCTTGATGTGCCTACTCATTCATGCTTGTTTGTCATGCCTGCTACTGCTTAGAGTTGAGTCAGGTCTGGTTCATCGGGGATGAATTGGAATGTTGTGAAACATGTCCTACTGTTGAGAGCTAAGTGTGTGAACACGATTTGGTAAAGGTAGCGGTGAGAGGCCATGTAGGAGTACATGGTTGGTTGTCTCATTGAAACCGTCCTCAGGAACTGTGTTCCGTGTCTGTGATCCAAGACAGTTGCAACCACAAATTGGGTTCCGGTAACTCGACCCCTCTCGACTTATTAATACACTTGATCTCTGTCCCGGAGTTGCAACTACTTTCTGGTGTTTGTAGGTAGTGTTAGTAGTCTACCAAGTGGCACCCGATATAGGTGGGCTTGGGACAGACTAGGCATCGTGGCCGGGTCTACCAAGCGTCGCCCGTTTGGTGGGCTTGGGAACCCTGTACACATCGTTTGGTGCCGTGAGCGACACCCCGTATGGATATCATTGCGGATGGAACCCGAATAGGCGATAAGCATGGACTAGAGTCTTGCGTGGTTAGTTAGGTCATGGCCGACACCCTCGCCAGGCTTCCGCTTGAAGGTTTCCGAGATACATGATGTGTACATGACAGTAAGTGGCGAGAGTGTGTGTGAAGAAGTATACCCCTACAGGGTTAACATGATCTATTCGAATAGCCGTGTCCGCGGTAAAGGGCTACTAGATTGCTTATACAATTCATAGACAAGTGAAAGTGGATACTCTAAAATGTGCAAGATAAGCATGAGTGCTATGGACCCCTACAGGGTTAACATGATCTATTCGAATAGCCGTGTCCGCGGTAAAGGGCTACTAGATTGCTTATACAATTCATAGACAAGTGAAAGTGGATACTCTAAAATGCGCAAGATAAGCATGAGTGCTATGGATGGCCTTCTCGTAGGGAGACGGGAGCAGATCCATAGTGGTGTATTGATATGGTGAATATGTGGACTCGTGTGCGCCACCTCAAAAGAGTTACTTGCAGTCGTAGTTCAGGATAGCCACCAAGTCAAAGCTGGCTTGCTGCAGTTAAACTCCACCACCCCCTTTGTTAATACTGATGCATATGTAGCTAGTTCTGATGTAAGTCTTGCTGGGTACATTTGTACTCACGTTTGCTTAATTTATGTTTTTGCAGAGAGACTTCAGTCTCACTAGTAGTTCCGCGTGGACTTCGACGTTTAGCTTGTTACCTTAGCTATGATCTTGTATCCTTGGAAGGGTCTTGTAGATAGTCAGGCTTTCTCAGTCTTTTAATTTGTAGATGTCTGTACTCAACCATGATATGCTTACGTTGTTTGTATGCTCTGAATGTTGGATCATGAGACCCATGTTTGTAATACTTGGCTCCTCGGAGCCTATTGAATAAATACTTTGAGTCGTAGAGTTTTGTTGTGATGCCATGTTGTATTTGCACATATCGAGCATATTGTGTGTATGTTATTGAAATGCTTGGTATGTGTGGGATCCGACAACCTAGTTGTTTATTCTTGGTAGCCTCTCTTACCGGGAAATGTCTCCTAGTGCTTCCACTGAGCCATGGTAGCTTGCTACTACTCTGGAACACTTAGGTTGGCCGGCATGTGTCCTTCTTCGTTCCTGTTTGTGTCCCTTCAGGGAAATGTCACATGTTGTTCCTTTAAGTCCTTGTAGCTTGCTACGACTTGGGTTCATACGTTGTTGATCGAAACGTTCGTTGTTGGGTCATGTATGCATGTCCCTGTAAGTTAGCACCACCTTGGGTTTACAACTAGTCATGTCGGCCCGGGTTCTTTGTCATATGGATGCTAGCGGCACTATCATATACGTGAGCCAAAAGGCGCAAACTGTCCCGGGCCAGGCAAGGTGGCACCCCATGGGAATACCGTGCATGAGGCCGCAAAGTGACATGATGTGTTACATGCTATACTGTGTGACTTAGGATCGGGGTCCTGACAGCTTTGGTATCAGAGCCTGACTGCTTGTAGGATTACCAAGCCAAACTAGTCGAAGTTGAGTCTAGAAATTCTTTAGCTATATAAGGGAATTGATTGTGGATGGGAATGTAAGGCTCTTTTTACTCCTTTACCTTATGCCCTTCTGATTCGAGTCATCCTATCTTTCCTACGGGGTTAAGAAACTAGGCTTTCTCTTCTTTCTATTAGGATCACGTGTTACTAATCCGTAGACTTATAAGATTGATGGATTCAAGTCTCAGTTCGGTTTATTCTACCTCCGTGTGTTGACAGTTGGTCTCCAAACCTTGATATTGTGATGTTGAGTGGTTATGCACCATTTTTGCAGGATGTCTCAAATCCTTTTGCACATTTACAACAATTATATGTTGTCTGAGTCATCCCAGGTTTCTAAATAGTCTGATGCATTTGCAAATCCCTTCTCTCCATTCCCGATGTTCCTTTGGGCCAGATTAACCACACTAACCGATGTGTTGAGGTACTCTATTGCCTCGACATATATGTTGTAGCTATTATTATGACCCTAGGTGTCTTAGAGAATCACCTCGTAATCTAGCCATATTTTGTGATCCCAGTGTGATGATTCTGGCCGTCATTCTCAAAAGCATCCCGTGATGCCATTTAGTTAGTAGGCATTCTATTCCTGGGTTTTTGAGCCCATGATTCACCATACTTCATGTTAATAGTGTTTGCTAGTTCCCTTAGGTTATTAGTAACCTTTGCAATAGTCCTAGAGGTCCGTGGTATTTCCTTATTCCAAATACCATGAACTGCTTATGGCAGAAGTTCTGGAACCAAAAGATCACAACAAGAGTGCTCTCGATGAGTTCCACATTCTATATCATGACTCTGCCAGTTCTACCTTTCTTCATAGGTTATCTGAAATAAATATGTTGAAATTGTTCGACATGCTAATTTATGCATTCATAACTCAGAAAATCATATGTTCCTTTGAGTTGTCTCTCTTTAGTTTTTCTTGACCTTTGTCTATCAGTTGATAGTCAGGAGTAGTTAAGCATTCGTGTTCATCGATGCCTATTATTCTTGTGGTTTGTCAAGCCATTCTATTTTGGAATGACTAGGAGAAACAAACCCCAGTACCTTGTCCATATCCAGGATTGGGTCAAAGTAGTTATACTCCGCAGATGAAGAATGCCAATCCAACTTCTAATTTGTTCTACCTTGGAGTGTTACCCTCTTTCATATCAAGTATGTCATGGGAATTGCACCATCTCTTATGACTTCATGATATAGTGATACTTCTTGACATCATTGTCCATTCCTCAGTTCCGTGTTATTATAACTGGGATACCGACAAGTGAACCGTGATGTGTGAAATCAATACTCCTAGCAAGTGTGTTTCCTGGTAGGTAATGGATGATAATTCCACTCTTAGCATAATGGTTATTGCATCATCATTCTAAGATTGATCGTGCTATCCAGACCATTTTCCTGGTGCACTCTTCTATCGATGAGTTAGGATTTTGTCAATCCCTCACTCTTTAGATCATATCGTCTTGCCCTGAAGAGCAAGATTGTTCTCGAGCTTAGTAACATATCAGTGGTTCATGATTTTCCGATCATCTTCTCGGAAGTATCACCAGGTTGTTCCCTGGCCATTATGTTGAGCCCGTGATCAGGTTGGTTCTCTTGTAAACCACCCCTTCTCCAAGAATATGTGTTGGATGTCCCTTAGCTAGTTGGTTGAGCTAAATAACAACTTGGAGAGTTGGAAGATAAAGGTTTTATCTGACTTAGTTCATTTCAAATGGATATCTTTGTGTGTGTGTGTGTGTGTGTGTGTGTGTGTTGAAGAAAGATGATATCTTCATCGATTGATCCTCGTGATCAATTGTTGGCGCTATTGTCTTACCCAATCCTTGATTTGAGTATGGGCTATTGTCAAATCAAATCAGAACCAACGATATTTATAATGTTGTCTTACTCGTGGTTGTTTCCTCGAGCATACACCATTATATCTTTTGAGACTGACCAATGCTATCACCTTGTTTCCATGATTGTGGAATTCCATTTATATGGAACCTCGATAAATTGTTGTTGGACCATTGACAACATTTTCATCTTGTCCATGATTCATGTTGAACATTAAAGCTAGTGTTGGAAACTTTGTAAGCAATACCTTTGAGTTCCGTTCATGAGGTATATGTTTGGATGAAAGAAGTGACTTCCTCTAAGTTCATGTGCACCTGATGCAAGTTGCCGCCGTGAACTCGAGAAAGCTTGTTTTTGCTTCCTGTCGAATCATCCCAAGTCAGTCATGCATATGTGCGAAGTATTCGTGGTCTGGAGACTTGCAACCTTCATTCTATGTGTATCCCTGGCACGCCAAGCCACTGATTGACTTGTTCAAGGAGAAGAAATTCCTTCTTAAGAGCATGCCTTATGCAAGGACTTTGATATCCTTGATGATGGTTCCCCACCGGAACTCCGTAGTGTTTCATTGTAAGACTACTATGTGGTCATGTTTGTCTGGGACAGCGTGTTCACATGTGTGTAGCAGAACCAGCTCATGTTTTGGAGCTTACTTGCATAGTTTGTTTCATGAGAATCTCGCAACGCTATCTCGTTGATTTGTGTTGCAACTCTTCTCCTCAGACATGTTGAGTCTGAAGTATCATGTTTCTAACCAGATCTGAATCTCAGGCAGATATGATGGTTAGAACATTCCCAACCATTTTGTTCCCAGCTTGCACAGCCATGGTGCCAATTTCCCATAGGTTGCCCTCGTAGTAATTGTTGTTCAGGATCATCTTCAAAAGTGGTCCTACCATGGGTGCCATCCATTTCTGATGATAAGCAAAAAAAATCATCCATCACGTTGTCTTCGACAAGTAGTCCACATCATCCATCCTAGTCCGAGTATGTCATTCTTTGGAACTCCTTCAAAAGATTGATTGTGTCTGCCTTAGGCTAGTATATAGAGTTTCAATGATCGTTGTATCAAAAGTAATTCTTTTTGCCACTTAAGAGAATAATTCTATGTGTCACCTTCCCTAAGGTGCCCCGTTATGGAATCATGGCAATTACCTCCTCGCTACTCTGAAACCATGCACCATCCTACTCCAGCGTGGAATTGTTGTCTACCAAGTGAACCTTCATCATATGTTCTTCCATCCCTCCCGATGTGTGTTTGAAAGTCTCAACTCAAGAGATGTTCAACGTCTCACTCCATGAGTTGATCCTGAGTTGCTCGATCTTCGAGGAGATCGATTCCTATAGAGTTTATTTCCGTCGACATCATGTTGGATGAAGTTCTCAAAGCAAGACGCTGAAACCAAGATGATGATTGAATCAACGTTCTTATGAGGTGCATTTGGATCTTGAAGATCGTGTTAGTTTGTGTCCCCCTGTCTTCTTACCTTACGTCTTGAATCTCGGGACGAGATTCTTGTTTAGTGGGGGTTAGTTGTCACAGCCCTAGATCAACCCTTGTTTGACTTTGCTTGATCTTCAAGACATCATGTTTTAATTCCTAAAAGTTGAATTGAGGTTAGTTGAAACCCTCAGAAATCAGTTCAGAAATGACCAACATTAAAATCTTCTCAAATGAGTCCAAGAAAATGTTCTTGTTATTCTTTGAAAATATTGGCAAGAGGTAAAATTCAAACCAATATTTTTAGAGTTTCAGGGATATTTATTTTGGGCCTTTGAATTAAATCAATAACATATTTGAGTTGGATTTATTTCTTTTATATAAGACATAAAGTTCAAATATTTTTGTAAGTTTGCATGTGACCTTGGACTAGTTTCTGAGCTCACATAAAAATTTATGGGAAGTTTCTAAATGATTTGATGCTTCAAATCAAATCAAACAAACCAAAAGAAAATAGAAAACAGAAACTAAAATAGGAAAAATCAGAGAGAGAGAGAGAGAGTGACTTACCTGGTCAGCCCGTTACTATAGCAGCCCAGCCCACTGGCGATGCCAGTCATCCCCTACCTCACGCCAGTAGGCAGGAGGGGAACAACACACGCGCGTGGGCGCCACACCAGCAGGCTGCCTGCCTGCGTCTGAGGACAGTGCAACGCCGCTGGCCGTCTCCTTGGTGCCGTCCTGATCTGCTCGACCTCCTCACTCGCCCCCTGCTCTCCCCCTCGCCTTTTGTCTCCATGGCCGAACCGCACCGTCGCCGTTTCCATAGCCACCGCTGTCCCGCGCCCCTTCTCCCTCTCTGGAAGCTCCGCCATGACATGCTCTTCATCTCCGCCGAGCCAAACGATGCCGGAGCGCCCCGCAGCGCCGCCATAGTTGTTGTCTTCTTCCTCTGCTCCGAGCACCGCCCCATCCGATTCGTCGTCGTCCAGGATTCCCCGACCTCACCGACGACGCCATCGAGTTCACTGTGAGCTCCTGCTGCTTCCCCCTTGCCCCCCTCCGTTCTCGTCCTCTAGCTTGCCTCCCCATCGCAACCGAAGCTCGCCACCGCCGTGGCTCCTCATCGTTGTGGCTAGGACACCCAAAACTCGCGCCCGAACACATGGTTGTGCTCCTGCTGGACCGTCGCTGCTGCCCCGCTGCTTGACTTGCTCTACCACCTGCTCTAGCCATAGCTGCCGCATACACCGAACTCTGGCCGCTGCCCAGCTCGATGCCACCGCCGCTACGATCCACCTCGCTCCCTCCCGTGGCCACCGCTGGATGTGCGCGTGCGCCATCAACCCGTAGCTGCAAACCGCGCTCGAAACCGTCGACCATAGCTCAAAGCCGACGGCCTCCGCCTCGCGAAATGGTCGTCGCCGGCGAAACGCTGGCGACTGCCAACGTGGACATTATTAACGCTAACCCTGCTAGCTAAGCACCCCTAACAGCCACTAACAACTAGGCCCAGACTAGGATCAAACCCCGTCAACCCTGGTTTTTACCGGAATTATTCACTTAGTCACGGTCAACACATCAGGTTTGACCTGGACTAGCCCCATTGACCTGCTAATGTCATGATGATGTCATGCTGACGTAGTAAAGTAATTTCTATATTTTCAAATAATTCAGAAATACCAGAAAATGTTTAAAACTTCAAAAATTCATAGAAATTCAACCATAACCCCAAATGAAATAATTTATATATGAAAAATGATCAGAAAAATCCAGTATCCACTTGTACCGTTTTCATGCATGTTTAAGCAAGTTAACCTTACTGTTTAGGATGAAACATGATTAGGACAAATTGATAATAGTTTTGGAATTGGAATTTGATGTAGTTTTGAATTCCACTTCAATCAAAATGACTTTATGTTGCATTAGCCCAAATCATAGCATATTGCCATGTCATGATCATGCATCATATTGTTGCATTGCATTGATTGTTTTCTTTCTCTGTTGCCGATGTCTGTCCCCCCTCGGTAGACGTATTTTTCGACGATGAGTTCGATGACATCGATGAAGAGCTGTATCATCTTCAGAAGTGCCACGCAAGCAAAAACCCCTTGTTCATTCCGATAGAATCCCACCCTCTCACCCTTGATCTCTTTTACTGCATTAGGACAACAATGTTTCAACCGTTACATGCTGCAGTAGTTGAACCCCTTTCCTCTACATGACCTGTCATTGCCACAGTAAATAGATGAAACCCACTAGCATGCGTAGGAGTTTTTGAGCCTTGATGTGCCTACTCATTCATGCTTGTTTGTCATGCCTGCTACTGCTTAGAGTTGAGTCAGGTCTGATTCATCGGGGATGAATTGGAATGTTGTGAAACATGTCTTACTGTTGAGAGATAAGTGTGTGAACACGATTTGGTAAAGGTAGCGGTGAGAGGCCATGTAGGAGTACATGGTGGGTTGTCTCATTGAAACCGTCCTCAGGAACTGAGTTCTGTGTCTGTGATCCAAGATAGTTGCTACCACACATTTTGGGTTCCGGTAACTCGACCCCTCTCAACTTATTAATCAACTTGGTCTCTGTCCAGGAGTTGCAACTAGTTTTTGGTGTTTGTAGGTAGTGTTAGTAGTCTACCAAGTGGCACCCAGTACAGGTGGGCTTGGGATAGACTAGGCACCATGGCCGAGTGTACCAAGCATCGCCCATTTGGTGGGCTTGGGAACCCTGTACACATTGTTTGGGGCCGTGAGTGACACCCCGGTCGGATCTCCTTGTGGATGGAACCCGAATAGGCGATAAACCTGGACTAGAGTCTTGCGTGGTTAGTCAGGTCGTGGACGACACTCTCGCCAGGCTTCCGCTTGAAGGTTGCCGCGATACATGAGGTGTACATGGCGGTAAGTGGCGAGAGCGCGTGTGAAGAAGTACACCCCTGCAGGGTTAACATGATCTATTCGAATAGTTGCGTCCGCAGTAAAGGACTACTGGGTTGCTTATACATTTCATAGACAAGTCAAAGTGGATACTCTAAAATGCGCAAAATAAGCGTGAGTGCTATGGATGGCCTTCTCGTAGGGAGACGGGAGCGGATCCATAGTAGTGTGTTGATATGGTGAATTTGTGGACTCGTGTGCGCCGCCTTAAAAGAGTTACTTGCAGTCGTAGTTCAGGATAGCCACCGAATCAAAGTTGGCTTGCTGCAGTTAAACTCCACCACCCCCTTTGTTGATATTGATGCATATGTAGCTAGTTCTGATGTAAGTCTTGCTGGGTACATTTGTACTCACGTTTTCTTAATTTATGTTTTTGCAGAGAGACTTCAGTCTCACTAGTAGTTCCGCATGGACTTCGATGTTTAGCTTGTTACCTCAGCTACGATCTTGTAACCTTGGAAGGGTCTTGTAGATAGTCAGGCTTTCTCAGCCTTTTCATTTGTAGATGTCGGTACTCAGACATGATATGCTTCCGTTGTTTGTATGCTCTGAATGTTGGGTCATGAGACCCATGTTTGTAATGCTTGGCTCCTAAGAGCCTATTAAATAAATACTTTGAGTCATAGAGTTTTGTTGTGATGTCATGTTGTATTTGCACACATCGAGCATATTGTGTGTATGTTATTGAAATGCTTGGTATGTGTGGGATCCGGCAACCTAGTTGTTTATTCTTGGTAGCCTCTCTTACTGGGAAATGTCTCCTAGTGCTTCCACTGAGCCATGGAAGCTTGCTACTGCTCCGGAACACTTAGGCTGGCCGGCATGTGTCCTTCTTCGTTCCTGTGTCTGTCCATTCGGGGAAATGTCACACGTTGTCCATTTAAGTCCTTGTAGCTTGCTACGACTTGGGTTTATACGTTGTTGATCGACACGTTCGTTGCTGGGTCATGTATGCATGTCCCTGTAAGTTAGCGCCACCTTAGGTTTACGACTAGTCATGTCGGCCTGGGTTCTTTGTCATATGGATGCTAGCAGCACTATCATATATGTGAGCCAAATGGCGTAAACGGTCCCAAGCCAGGTAAGGTGGCACCCGTGGGAATACCGCGCATGAGGCTGCAAAGTGATATGATGTGTTACATGCTAGATCGGTGTGACTTAGGATCGGGATCCTGACAATTCACTTGATATATGTTTTGGCACTCAACTCGCGGATTCCCGAGGTGACATTGGGGTAATCTACGCATTGGGGTTGATGTACGTTCTTGTCTTTATTTCTCCGGTAGAAATCTTGGGGCACTCTTTGAGGTTCTTTATGTTGGATCGAGTATTATGAATTTGAATTTGCTTTGGTGTTATTTTAGTACGAACTCTAGGATAGATTGAACCGAAAGAATAGCTTTGTGTTATTTTAGTACGAACACTTGAATAGATCGAACGGAAATAATAGCTTTGAGGTGGTTTTGTCCCCTACAAACAATTTCTTCTTATGTTCTCCGCTAGATAAGAACTTCGGAGTGATTCTTCGTTGCACTTTGAGGGATGGTTATGTGATCCAATTATATTAGCATTGTTGACAGATTGCACGAGTGAAAGTACGGACCCTAGGCCTTATTTTCAAGCATTGCAATACCGTTTGTGCTCACTTTTATCGATTTGCAACCTTGCTGTTTTTATTTATTCAGATTATAAAAATATATTTGTACCATCCATATTACACTTTTATTACCATCTCTTCGCCGAACTAGTGCACCTATACAATTTGCCCTTGTATTGGGTGTGTTGGGGACACAAGAGATTTTTTTATTATTTTGTCGCAGGGTTGTTTGAGAGAGACCATCTTCATCCTACACCTCCCACAGATTGATAACCCTTAGGTCATCCAGTTGAGGGAAAATTGCTACTGTCCTACAAAATCCTGCGCTTGGAGGCCCAACACAAGTCTAGAAGAACAAGTTGTGTAGTAGACATCAAGCTCTTTTCTGGCGCTGTTGCCGGGGAGGCTAGGTAAGCGGCACTCACATCCGGTCAACGAAGCTCTTTTATGGCGCCATTGCCAGGGAGGTGAGTGCATAAAGTTATATCTTTAGATCTTGCAATTGAATCTTTTAGTTTCTTATTTTATAACTAGTTTGGTTTTTAAAAGAAAACTACGAAAAAAATGGAACCAAGGTTGCATCATATTATTCATATCTATAATGTATTTCATCAAAATGATGGAAAGGAAAATTGTGCTCAATTGATAGAAGAAGAATTCAATAGAATGTTTGGTATAAATGATGAGCATGATTGCAATGTTGTTAGTATGAATTCTTTGAATATCCATGATGCTAATGATATGCAAAGCCATAAGCTTGGGGATGCTATGTTTGATGAAGATAATATTTTTAGCCCCCCAAGATTTGATGAGCAAATTTTTTATAATGATTGCATGCCTCCTATTTATGATGATTATAATGATGAAAGTGGATTTGGAGATGACTTTATTTAGTGATGAATCCACCATTTTGGATGAGGCTTCAATTGACTATGATAACAAAGTTGATATATATGATGATTATGGTGATGACATGTATGCTATAAAGAATAATGATAACCATGAAACTTTTCATCATGACTTTAATTTTCAATCACATGATAGTTATTTTGTTGAATTTGCTCCCACTACTATTGATGAGAATAAATTTGTTTATGTGGAGAGTAACAAAATTTCTATGCTTATGTATCATGAAAAGAATGCTTTATGTGATGGTTATATTGTTTAATTCATTCATGATGCTACTGAAAATTATTATGAGAGGGGAACATACGCTTTTACATATTGCAATAATATCAAGTTTCCTCTCTTTATGTTGAAAGCTTTGAAGTTGCACTTGTTTTGCCTTCCCATGCTAGTTAATTCTTGTTACCATAAGTTATTTGCTCACAAAATCCCTATGCATAGGAAGCGGTTAGACTTAAATGTGCTAGTCATATGCTTCATGATGCTCTCTTCATGTTTCAATTCTTATCTTTTATGTGAGCATCATTGAAATCATCATGCCTAGCTAAAAGGCATTAAAGAAAAGCGCTTGCTGGGAGACAACCCAACATTTACCCCTACTGTTTTTGTGTGTTCACATGTTTAGGCTACTGTAGTAATCATTTTTTATTGCTTTTGTTTCAATAAAGTGCCAAGTAAAGCCTTTGGGATAGTGTGGATGATAGTTGACTTGAATCTGTGCAAAAACAAAAAAATTTGCGCTCAATCTAGGAATTTTGAAAATTCACTGGAACGTGCTTTTGATCTGAAATTTTTACAGGTGATAGATATACAAATTCCCTACGTTATCCTAACTTTTCAGAATTGTTGGAGTATCATAAGTATGGTTGGAGTGCAAATTACTTCAGACTGTTCTGTTTTTGACAGATTCTATTTTCAATGCATAGTTTGCTTGTTTCCTAATATCTATGGCTTATATTGCTCAATATAACTTGTGAAAATGATGTGCCACAGTAGGAATTGTGTGTAAACAATTATGAATCTTTTCTTTGATAGTACCAAAGTGAAATGGTTTGCTCTTTATCATACTAACCTATCTCACGAAGTTTCGTTAAGTTTTGTGTGATTGAAGTTTTCAAGTTTTGGGTGAGATGTTGATATGAGGAGAATAAGGAGTGACAAGACCCTAAGCTTGGGGATGCCCAAGGCACCCCAAGTTAATATTCAAGGAATATCCAAGCAACTAAGCTTGGGGATGCACCGGAAGGCATCCCCTCTTTCGTCTCCAACATTATCGGTAACCTCACTTGGAGCTACATTTTTATTCGTCGCATGATATGCGTTTTGCTTGGAGCGTCATTTTATTTTGCTAGGATTTGCTTCCTGTTATTTAGAATATGTTTTGCATCTTTATTTTCAATAAAAATGTCAAGGATAGCCTTTACCATGCTTATTTTGCAAGTATATGAGTTGCTGTTTCAAAAAAGAAAGTTTACCGATGTTGCAAAAATTCCCGAGAAAATTAATAATGTGATAAAATGTTGAAACTTTTTGCACAATAAGCTCTGACAAATTTTCTACAGTGTGGTAAATTTTCATAATTTTTTGAGTTAAATAAGTATTGATTCTCTTGCATTCTTTACAGACTGTACTGTTTTGGCAGATTGCTGTTATGTTTGCATTGTTTGCATATGTTTGCTTGTTTTAATGATTCTATTTCAGGATAGGAGTATTAAATATTCAGAGGCATTTAGTATGGAATGTTGAATAATAATTTTGGTGATTTGCTATAGTAGAGAATGATAAGGTTTTGCATTGGTTTATACTAACTTATCTCACGAGTTCTTGTTGAGTTTTGTGTGGATGAAGTTTTTGAGATTTAGGAAAACCGTGATATGAGAGTAATTAAGGAGACACAAAAGCTCAAGCTCGGGGATGCCCAAGGCATCGCAAGATAATATTTCAAGAAGTCTCAAGCATCTAAGCTTGGGGATGCCCCGGTAGGCATCCCACCTTTCTTCTTCAACAATTATCAGTTAGTATCGGTTGAGCCTAAGTTTTGCTTCTTCACATGAGTTGTGTTATGCTTGGAATGTCATTTTATTTTGTTTTTCTTGTTGTTTTAATAAAATACTTAGATCTGAAACTTTTAAATAAGAGAGAGTCTTCAAATAGCTACCCATTTACTTAACTACTCGCATGATCTTCACTTATATCTTTTTGGAGTAGCTTGTCATTTACTCTCGTGCTTCACTTATATCCTATGAGTAAATTGTTGAATAAATTGAATGTCATGAATTTGAAATCATATCATGCCTAGTAGTAGCTTCACAATATTGGTCATACAAGCAATTCACGAATGATTAGTAGAAGGAAGAGAACTTTCACATGCAAATACACTATCTTTGAAATATTTTGTGATTGTGAGCCCCCATCAAAATATTATATGCCAGAATTGTTGACGTTGGACAAGGAAGATAACGTAATGATTTATGTTTGTTCATATTCACATACTCCCTCCGTTCCGAAATAATTGTCTTTCTAGGCATTTCAAATGTACTCAACGTACGGATGTATGTAGACATATTTCAGAGTGTAGATTCACTCATTTTGCTCCGTATGTAGTCATTTATTGAAATCTCTAGAAAGACAAATATTTAGGAACGGAGGGAGTAGAAGTTATATTGTCATAGATCCTTCAACATGTGGTGCTTGCCCCCCATCTTTGTTAGCCAAAAATTCCGCACCAAGTAGAGATACTACTTGTGCATCCAAAAACCCTTAAACCCAAATCTTATTTTCAAGAGTCCACCATACCTACCTAAGGATTGAGCAAGATCCTTCAAGTAAGTTGTCATCGGTGCAATAAGGTAATAAAAATTGCTTCTAAAAGTGTTAGATCATTTAGTGTAAGAGAAAATTGAGCGTTGTACGAACTTGTGATGGCAAAGAATAAAAGCGACAAACTGCATAATAAAGGTTGCTATCATAAGGGGCAATATAACATGATGTTCTTTTGCACTAAGGGGTTGAGCATACAAACAAATAAGTGCATGGCAACCTCTGCTTCCCTCTGTGAAGGGCCCCTCGTTTACTTTTATGTATTTACTTTCATGCAAGAGTCAAAAAACTTCTCTCTATTCCTTTTTATTTTTCTCTTTTGGCAAGCATCATGTGGTGAGGAAAGATCTAGGCACATATATCCAGTTGGATATGAGTAGAATGAGTTATTATTGTTGACATCATCCTTGAGGTGAATATGTTGGGTGGCGAAATTATAAGCCCCTATCTTTCTATGTGTCCGGTTGAAACGTTTTGCTCATGTGCATGCAGTGAGTGTTAGCAATCATAGAAGACTATATGATGGTTGAGTATGTGGAGCTCTTACTTAAACTCTGTTGAATAAGTTGAATTACAATTGCTTGGTGCCTGAGAACATAGGTTGTTGAGTTCCAAGAGAATTCATTGTTTGAACCTTAACATGTGAATTGGTTGCTACTTTAACATGAGAAGTTTTATAAGAAAGAATTGCTGTTATGATGCTAAGAAAAGTGATTGAAATTATCATTGATCAAACTTATGCACTTTGCTAGCTTCACGCTTCATAAATTATTTCTTTTATCATTTACCTACTCGAGGACGAGTAGGAATTAAGCTTGGGGATGCTGATACATCTAACGCATCTATAATTATGAAGTATTCATGCTAATATATTATCATTCTTGGATGTTTTACAATCATTTTATAGCAACTTTATATCATTTTTTGGGACTAACCTATTGACCCAGTGCCCAGTGCTAGTTGCTGTTTTTTGCTTGTTTTTTATATCGCAGGAAACCAATATCAAATGGAGTCCAAACACCGCAAAACTTTTTGTGGATTTTTTATGGACGAGAAGACATCCAAAAGGCCATAGCAGCACCTGGGGGGGTGCCCCGATGGCTTGTGCCCACCTCGGTGGCCTCCTGCACCCGTTCTTCGCCCTATAAATTCTCAAATATTCCAAAAACCCTCGGGGTAACCCTAGATCAGAAGTTCCACCGCTGCAAGGCTCTGTAGCCACCGAAAACCAATCTAGACCCGTTTCGGCACTCCGCCGGAGGGGGAGATCATCACCGGTGGCCATCTTCATCTTCACGGCGGCCACCGCGATGAGGAGGGAGTAGTCCACCCTCAGGGATGAGGGTTTGTACCAGTAGCTATGTGTTTAATCTCTCTCTCTCTTTCTCTCTTTCTTTCTCTCTCTCTCGTGTTCTAGAGATGGCATGATCTTGATGTATCGTGGGCTTTGTTAATGTAGTTGGATCATATGGTGTTTTCCCCTCTTGATGTTGTTGTGATGAATTGAGTTTTTCCCTTTGAGATTTTGTTGTTATCAGAATACTTTTATGGATTTGAGAGCACTTGATATATGTCTTGCATATGAATACTCGTGGTGACAATGGGGTATCATATTGATTCACTTGATATATGTTTTGGCACTCAACTCATGGATTCCCGAGGTGACATTGGGATAATCTACGCATAGGGGTTGATGCATGTTCTTGACTTTGTTTCTAGGGTAGAAATCTTGGGGCACTCTTTGAGGTTCTTTATGTTGGATTGAGTATTATGAATCTGAATTTGCTTTGGTGTTATTTTAGTACGAACTCTAGATCTTATTGCAGGTGGCACTTTCATGGTAATTACCTTAGAACTTACCACCAAGCTTCTTGATGAGATGACGACAAACTATGCCCATAACACATATTTGTGGTTTACTTTGATTACTTGTCTTGCAAGTATCATATATGATGTATATATGTCCCCGAAGCATGCTTAGGCCACACTTTATATTCCACAAAGTCTAAACTTGCGAATA
This sequence comes from Aegilops speltoides, assembly GCA_021437245.1. Taxonomy (NCBI): domain Eukaryota; kingdom Viridiplantae; phylum Streptophyta; class Magnoliopsida; order Poales; family Poaceae; genus Aegilops; species Aegilops speltoides. The sequence continues at coordinate 109,187,888 of CM038146.1, forward strand.
ATTTAAGTAAAATTTGTAGTTGTGTCTCTATTCAGTAACCCTCCTGGTTCATCTCGATCCTTTTAATTGTGTATTTTAAATTCTCGTTTGTTCTTTGGTTGCATGCAGATATTGATCTTCGTAATCATGTAGAATGTGTTTCCAACACCGTCAATAACCATACCGGAGTTGGTTTAGCGATTGTTAAGGCGCATCATCAAGTGTTCAGCGTAGTCATGTCGTTAAAGTCTCCTCTGACAAACTTCAACAGTATCTTATCAAAATATTGGGCCACCTCGTACTTATCACATTAATGTCGCCAACGCCTTCCCCGACTAATGACTTCCTGGCCATTGCATCAATAACGTTTTCTCTTGCAGGTCTAGAGGCAACATTGAGCTTGACGTCATTGATTTCTCCAAGAACCTATGTGTAATTTTATTTTTTACTACTTGTAACCTTATACGACGTTTTTGGAGCCTATGATAGAGTCAAAAAACGTCTTATATTAAGTTATAGAGAGAGTATTATATGTCGATTTTGTGCATGGCCTTTGGCCTTTACGGCAAAAAGAGAAGACATACTTCGGGAAATACACTTGTGTTCCTGGTTGTATATGCACCCTATATGGGGATTTTTTAAATATTTTAACAAAAGTCAAAATAGGTAAGAACTATTTTGACAAAAAACTTGAGTTACTTTTGCACTAGTATATAAATTTTCACAAAAAAGTAAAAGTTGACTTCACAGCGAAAAAGACAAAATTTATTCGCTATTATAGGTCACTATTCACACTATTTTAGCCAAAAAATTGTCTTTTTTTAAAAGAAGTCAAAGGGATATTTTATTTTTGTGGATTTTTTCTCACGAGTACAATAAAAGGTCAAGTTTATTTCAAAAATATTTTCAGGATTTTTTGACTTTTTATTGCATTATTATTATTTTTTCCATATATGGTGTAGATGTCCTCATAGACCACAACTCCGCCTCCGATATGCTTTTTCTCTGCTTTCCTGTGAACCAGACAAAGAGGCCAATAAAGTGGACACGTTAGTGCCAGTGGCTCCTGGCGTTCAATCTTAGCCCTCCAAGTCCAATCCAACGGCCAAAGTTGCTACTCCTCGTCTCATTTCCCACGAGCAATTCTAATCTGATAACTCTGCTTAGCAAGGGGCTTACATGAACCACCGGCCATCACCGGATTGTCCGCGAAACAAGCTACTAAAACGAAGCTACTGCGGCGCCAGCCCGCTGTCGTAGTCGCTGCCCCTCCGCGGCCCGTTCTGCAGGTTCCTCTCGAACTCCCTCAGGTAGTCCAGGAGCAAAACGATCACGAAGAGGATGAACCCACCGGAGGAGCTGCTGCCGCCACCGCCGCCGCCCCCGCCTCCTCCGCCGAAACGAAACGGCGGGAACCCGACGCCCCCGTCGTCGAGCCTCGGCTTCACCTTCTCTGCAATCAGGTGCCACCCAGGCACAGAAGTGAGGAGACCGCGTGGCAAGTGTCATTGGAAGCACAGGTTTGCAGTGCACCCAACTATGGAAACGAGGCGAGGTTTACGAGGAACAAAGCAGGGCTGCGCAGAATGCAGATGCCTTGCCTTGCACTACCTTTAACTGAACCTGACGGTGGAGAGGTGGGTCCTGAGAACGATTTGCGCTTCGCGGTTTGCGTCTGGTTAGCGCAGCACGTTATGTTCTGCAGGAAAAAAACATTCAGAGACGATCCATGTGAGATGCTTTTGAATTTGATGGAACGGGCGCAGAATCAAACGAATTAATAAAGTATGTCATGTTACTTCTAATATACAAGATCAAGCAGCATTTACATTTCAGGCTTACAGATGACGGTAAAAAGATTTCCCTAGAACTAGACGGCCTTATTTGGGTGCATGTTCTAGATACACCAAGCAGGTGATTGCAGGAATTCAGTTCTGCACAGTGAAAAGAAACAACTCTGTTTTTTTGTGTGGATTTTAAGCTAGATCAGGTTAACTCTGAAGCTTAAAATCAACCAGGGCTTCAAATCCCCTCTTACGCGCTCATTTTGCTTAGCTAGCCCAAACAGATTGCGTCGAAATTTGAAATGGGCCACATTGACATAATCTAACTACCAAGAATATACTAATCCATTCTGTTTGCAAGGCCGGATAATCTTCCGGCTACACAATTTTAGATGAGATGGTCTTTGTCATGTTATATAATGCGTTGAAGCCTTGAAGCCTTTCAGATTGTTTGTGCTTCCTCTCCTTATGACAAAAACCTATTTGATTTCTTTGTCATTTTTGTGCCAGAAACCTGCTGATTGCTTTCTGAGTACTCTTACAAACAACACCTAATAAGCTGCAAATAATTTAACCAGGTATAATCCGTAGCGGCGAGAAAAGAAGACGAGTAGGCACATCTTACTGCTTTCACACGGATGGAGTTGCTGAGCTTATTCCTCCGGGACTGCGAACCCGAGATAGATTGTTCTCCCCAGCTTTGCCCTACACAGAATATTATAAGTTCTGCATGAGCTTCGGTAAACAAAAACTATACTAGCAGCAAGCACCATCTCCTACTATTAAATTGCAGTAAAAAATGACCATCTTCCTTGGCACATAGGGTAATCTTCTCCGTGAAAAAAACTCTTAATTCCAACTGTAATTATCCCCTTTGCCATGTCGACGTGACGCTCCCCCTTATTCTTCACACGGATAGGGATAGGGGGTGCAGAGTTTTCAGAGATATGAAGCACAGAACACCATGCAATTTGACTCAATGAGCACGCAAGTATGAAGTCGCAAAATGGCAGCAATTTCTTTCCCGGCGGCAGTATTTGGATAAGATAGGTAGAGTAGAGGCGGCGTGATGGATGGGTGGATGAATGGATGAGAAGAGCGGCGCCAACCTGGTTCTCTCCCCGTCCGCTGGCGCGCGGCGGGCCGCAGGAGAAGCGAGCTCGGCGCGGACATTGTGGCGAGCGGAAGCATGGCGGCCGGCGGCGTCGACAGAGCGAGCTGGTCTCCTGGTGCAGCGCAGGGCCTGGACGAGAGAATCACACAAACATGGAGGATGGTGAGGAGGAGGAGAGGCCTGATTGCAAGGGAGCAACGGGGGCGAGGCTACCTTGCAGCTCCAGATGAGAACGCGGCCGGGGCTGTGCTGTGGTGAGAGCGAGGGACGACGACGAGGTGGAGGGCTGGGTGTGGTGGCGTTCATGGGCAGAAGAAGGTTATCCATTAGGAGGGCCATTTTTCTTAAACTAAATTTTAAAAAGGGGTTTGTAGGAACTTACATTTTTCTTTTCGTTTCATTTGTACGGTTGATTTATTTTATTTTAATGAAGTTTTTCTGTGGCCCATTTTGCACATTACAAAAGCAGCTTCTCACTCAATCTTGTGTCTATGAAACAAATATGTTTTTTTGGGAACGGCATCATGGTTAACTTTATTGATTTGGGAAAATGGTTACATCGTTTGTGATATGAGCCACTGCCAAACAAATACCCTTCCGTTCCAAAATATAGGATGTTTTAGTTTTCTTTAACACAGTACAAACGCAAGCGCTCATATAAACGCGCATACACTCACCCCTATAAGGGCACACACGCACACCTACCCCGAGAGACTGAGCCGACATATCATTTTGAGATTTTACGAAGTCACCGTAGGCGCCTGGTAGTCGACGAGAACGTCTCCTCCCACTGAGGGTCTCCTCTCACTGAAAGCGTATCGCCGGAAATCCTGAAATAAATCAGGATAAATGCGAGCACCAGGATTTGAATCCTGGTGGGTTGGGATACCACGGTCCACCTAACTATCTCATGTTGATCCGCGATGTTTTAGGTATTTTAGTATGATTACATATGGACTGAAATAAGTGAACAAACACATTGAAATGTGTCTATATACATCTAATTCAGAAAAAAAATATCTTATATTTATGAAGTGAGAGAGTATGTTACTAACAATAAATGATTTACCCGCAAAAAATAAATGATTTGATTCGCATGACAAAAATAAACAATCAATGATATACAACAAATATGTTCTCCTGCAGCAACACTAATACCTCTAGCCAACTCCTAAACCATCGGATCTACGCGCGGTGATTCGTGCGGATTTTTTCTTTTTTTTCCTCTTAGTTTTGTATTACATCGGCTTTAGTTCTATTTTTTCATACTTGCAACTAGAGTATTTAACCAAAAACTACCACAATTCACGGAACCGTGACGAAAAACTACCACTTTACGATTTTATGCGAAAAACTACCGCTTTTTTCCTAAACCGTGGCAAAAAACTACCAAGTCTGAAAAGAGCCCGCTTTGGCTCTTTTAAGCGCGTTTCTGACAGAGTTGGCCCACTCATAAGCAGGCTAAAAAAGCAATCGGGTCCCTAGTTTTTTTTTCAAAAGCAATCCATCCTCCAATGATTTGGAGGGCGCGGCGATTCGTGCATGCAGCGCGGCGAGGCGGCGCTGGATGCTTGCGACGGCGGCGTGGCGAGCTCATGGCGACCTGCGCGCTGCGCCGACGCCATGGGGCCCAACTAGTCGAGCAAGGGAGGATCTGCAGCGCCGCTACTGCTTTCTGGCGAGCAATGGCGGCTGCTCGGCAGTGCGCAAGAGGGTCTTGCCGCACGATGTCTTGGCGTCTTGCGGCGATGGGGCTGCTGACGAGTCTTGTTGTCTTGGTCTGGCGGCGGCGCGAGAGGAGGCGTGCCGTCTTCTTCTTTGCAAGAGAAGGAGAGGAGGCGAGGAGAAGGAGACGGAGAGGAGAGCGGTGGAGAAGGAGAAGAGGGTTGGGCTGCTGCTGCTGCCGGTCGGTAGCCTTCTGCGGAGGAGAAAGAGAGCACGAACACCGCCGCCACGACGCCGCCGCTTGCTTGCCGGCTGGCTTCGTGCGTCGTCTTGCCGCCGCCGCCGTCGCCATGAAGCGTCTTTGGCCTCGCCAAGGACTGGATTGCTTTTTGAAAAAAAAACTAGGGACCCGATTGCTTTTTTAGCCTGCTTATGTGTGGGCCAACTCTGTCAGAAACGCGCTTAAAAGAGTCAAAGCGGGCTTTTTTCAGACTTGGTAGTTTTTTGCCACGGTTTAGAAAAAAAGCGGTAGTTTTTCGCATAAAATCGTAAAGTGGTAGTTTTTCGTCACGGTTCCATGAATTGTGGTAGTTTTTGGTTAAATACTCCTTGCAACTGCAACCTCGTCAGCCTCGCATAGTTACAGTTGCACACACCCCGTCGTGCAGAACTGCAGTTATACATATGTCGATATAGTGCAACTACATGTAAGTCACTCGCGCACTATGAGTGCACACACGTCTGCTAGCACGCAACCACGGTTACAATTACATGCCCGTTGGCATAGCATAACTACATGTCCGCCGTCCACGTCCAACTACAGTTGCACACACGCTGCAATCTCTAGTTGTATATTTTTCATCAGTCGCGCTCGTAAAGCTAAAGGCGTGAGAAGAAAAATGAAAGAAAACAGAAAAATAATAGACCAAAATCAAAGCAATTGACGGGGCGTAGGATCTAACATCCAACCGTCATCTAAGGAGCCATGAAAAAAAAAAATCCCCTATGAGACTGATGATTACGCGTGGGTCCGGCAACTCCCGGGAGGCTCGGGAGCACCTTATACTTCCCTGATACACATAATAAGTTGGGCAAACCAAGGTGGGCTAGGCTAAGGAAGCTTAAACTTTTACCGCCATGTCCGAGTTTTACTGGGGAGACTAGTACAGGCTTTCACATTAGGTGAGATCTTTTTTTTGCGGGAAACATTAGGTGAGATCAATTTAAAAGAAAAATATATAACATGTGAATAGTGTCAATTTTAGGTAAATAATGCCAAAATACAATTCACCCAGAGTTGCCACTATTCACAGATAAGGTTTCAAATAATTTTAGAATTTTTTGATATGCTTAAATATGAAAAGAAAATGTGGTTGATCTTATTGATCTCGCCTAATGTGAGATTCTATGCTAGTCTCCCCCGAGTTTTACCATGAAACCAAAGTGTTTTCGTCCTGAAAATTCATGAAAAAAGGTGTTTTCGTCCTATGCTTGGCAGGGTCACACCACTATTTCGCTTATGTGTGCCTCTCCCTCTGTTTACTTTTTTTTTTTTTGCGAGAAAATTTCCAATCTATTCATCTTCAATCATGGCAGTACAACGAATACAGAAATAATAGAAATTACATCCAGATCCGTAGACCACCTAGCGACAACTACCAAAGATTTGAAGCGGCAGAAGGCGCGCGCCGTCATCGCCCTCCATCGCCGGTCGGGCACAACTTGTTGTAGTAGACGGTCGGAAGTCGTCGTGCTAAGGCCCGTGGGACCAGCGCACTGAATGAAGAACCGTCGCGGATGAAGAATAACGAGATCGAAAAATCCAATACGAAGACACACGAGCGTGAGCGAACAACGGCGAGATCCGAGCAAATCCACCAAAGATAGATCCGCCGGAGACACACCTCCACACGCCCACCAACGATGCTAGACGACGCCGAGCGGGGCTAGGCGGGGAGACCTTTATTCCATCTTGAGGAGCCGCCGCCGTCTCGTCTTCTGGAAAGGGACACAAACCCTAGCAAACCGAAAAAACGATTAAAACGGAGCCCTCCCGCCGACCCTTGCCGAGATCCACTGCGCCCCCATGGCCCTAAGGCCATCGAAGAGTAGGCGGACCTGCGGCGGCGGCGGCGGGAGGCAAAAACCCTAGCTTTTTGTGGAGGAGAAGGAGGAGGCGGCGGCTTGCGTAGCTAGCACTACGATATGGTTGTCGTGAGACCCTCTGTTTACTTTTGACGGTACAAAACTATTTCTGCCTCTGCCTCCTTTCTATACAGATTTGTCTCATTGTGATGAATTGTTTTGAAAATTATTGCAAAAAACTTTTATATGTGAAATTTAGTAACTTGAAAACTGCTATCGAACCATAATTTTTTGCGATTTTTTTTAATGAAAAGTCACATCTAATTAATATCTTTCTGGTATATGGTCTATCATTCAGAGATAGAATTACAAGATATTGCAAAAATAGAACGAAAACTAGTTGCACACATGCAATTTAGTTGTTTTTTCTTCTTGAAGTTCACTGCCCATGCCGGGAAGTTCACTATAGCGTGCAAAAGTTCCCTTTCCCCATGAGAAGGTCGTTTTTTAGTCACCAAACTGACGGTGGCCATGTCTACTTCATTCACACGAATTTTTGTCTCTCCCTATTAAAATGATGAAAACTCCAGCAAATGAAGTGGACCTTCCCAGATAAAGTGAACTCTTGTCTCGCGCCGCCGCCCCTCGTCGTCACCACGTTCCTCCTGTCCTCGCCGCTACCAGAGGCTAGCGCCGGGCAGGCCCTGGGCGCAGCCAAGGAAGGTGGCGGCGGGGAGCTTCTCGCGCTCGGGCAGGCGCATGGATCGGATCCGCCAGATCCGTCCGGCCCGGGCCTCAGGTTTGAGGCGGCGGCTCTGCTGTGAGGCGGCGTCGTCCGGGAGGCGGGCGGCGCTCGCCGGAGTTGTGGACCGCGTCTTCTCGGCCGCACGGGCGGCGAGTTGGCGGTGGATGCAGGCGCCACGTCAATCCGGCCGGAGTAATTTCTTGGCCGGCTGCGGCGGCCACGACGCCGGCGGCGCCCCAGGCACTGTTTCCTTCTTGAAGGCGGCTTCGAGATCCAGCTCCCTCCCTCTCGTCCTCCCCCTGCACCCGGGTGAAAACCCACAACTTTGGTTGGGCGGCGGCGGTGCCCGGCTCCGTCACCTTCTTGAAGGCGCCGCTTTGGGTCCGCGGAGAGGTGGGACAGCTGCAGCGCGTTCTTGGCGTTCCTGATGGTGGCGGTTCTCTTTAGTGGTGTCATTTCGCCATGGCGGTCGGCAGGTCCGGCTCTCGTGGTGATTGTGGTGCACAACTCTTCGCCGTGTCTTCGTGGGGTGCTCCCGTCCCATTCAGAGAGGCTGGAGGTGGAGCGGCTTCATCTTGCACGGAGCTTCGGTGGAGATGTCAAGTCATGCCTGACCGACAGGTGCTACGCTTTGTCATGCCTGGTCGGCAGGTGCTACGTACGACAGATCTTCCAAAGACTTCAAGCTGTGTCGGCTGGTGGTACTTGGCACATGGTCTTTGAGGTGTATCGATGGCGACGCGGCGCCCTCGATGTTTGCGCGAGGAGGAGGTGCCGTTGGGCGCCGTGGTGGCGTCTACGATAGCTGGACCGAGCAAGGTTGATGCATTAGTACAGTTCCGAAGATGGTGCGGTGGAAGTTGGTGGCGGCGGCCTCTGAGTGCATGCCGGACCGGTGAGACCCATGCCCGGCAGGCGTCCTGGATGGGATCTCAGGTCTTAGATGTTAGGTTTGGCTGCGATGCCTGATTGGTATTAGGGTCGGGCTATCTGCGCCCCTTCATCAACTGGTTAGAGTGGCTTAGACGGTGGCTTTAGTCTTACTGTTCTATTACTTTGTAAGGTCTTGTGAGAATAATTAATGAAGTGGCCGTATGCATCGTCCAGATGCAGAGGCCGGGGGTCATCCTCCTTTTCTAAAAAAACAGACGAACATAACATCCTCACTAAACGTCGTCAAAAGGTAAACCTTTTGTTAATAAGTTCACATCATTTTTAAGTTCATTAGGGGATCATGTGTACTTCCTATACTTGAGTTATTGTACTTATTTGGGGAAATGCCTGGATGGGCCGGGCGGCAGCTGCTCCCGGCACAAGTCGTGCTATCATTGGCCCAGAATTAGATGGATTCCATGGTGGTCTTAGGGCCATGGAGCCGGAGTGGATCTCGGCCCTTGCCGGCGGGAGGGCTCCGTTTTTAGATCTTTTTTCAAGCTTTGTAGGGTTTGTGTCCTGCTCAGGAAGGTGAGACGGCGGCGGCTCCCTGAAGATGGAATAAAGGTCTCCCCGCTTAGCCCCCGTTTCGGTGATGCGTCTAGCATCATCGGTGGGCTTGTGGAGGTGTGTCTCCGACAGATCTGTCTTTGGTGGATTTGCTCGGATCCGTTCATCGTTTGTCTTCGTTCGTGTGCATTCAGATTGGATCCTTTTGATCTACACTCTTCATCTGCAGCTCCTACTTTTCTGGTGCGTTGGTTCTATGTGGCCTTAGCATGATGAATTCCCGACTATCTATACAACAATGTTTGCCCGGCTCCGGCGAGGGAGGGACGATGACAGCGGCGCGCCTTCGGCTCGCTTCAGTGCTTGTAGTCGTCGCTAGGTGGTCTACGGATCTGGATGTAATTTTTTTATCTCTGGTGTTTGTTTGTACTGCCATGATTGAAGATGAATAGGTTGGAAGTTTTCCCCGCAAAAAAAGTAAGCAATACGAGACAAATATGCAAGGGTAGGGGACCACCACTGAAATAGTTGGGAAGTACATGCACAACTTTCCCATTTCTCTCTCATTTTTCTCCCGTGCGACGGCTCCACCCAATGCGATCGATGAGATTTTGTCAGATAGAAGCAGTAGTGGTGGCTCTGTTGGGGAACGTAGTAATTTCTAAATTTTCCTATACACACGCAAGATCATGGTGATGGCATAGCAACGAGAGGGGGGAGTGTTGTCCACGTACCCTCGTAGACCGTAAGCGGAAGCGTTAGCACAACGCGGTTGATGTAGTCGTACGTCTTCACGATCCGACCGATCCAAGCACCGAATTTACGGCACCTCCGAGTTCAGCACACGTTCAGCTCGATGGCGATCCGGGGCTCCGATCCAAAGAAAGCCGGGGATGAGTTCCACGGCCAACGGCATGGTGGCGATGATGATCTTCTACGGTGCGGTGTTGGGGAACGTAGTAATTTCAAAAATTTCCTCGCGCACACGCAAGATCATGGTGATGCATAGCAACGAGAGGGAAGAGTGTTGTCTCGTACCCTCGTGAGACCGGCGAAGCGATCACAACGTAGAGGAAGTAGTCGTCGTTCTCCTCGCGATCCAACCGATCCCAGCGCCGTTACTCCGGCGCCTCCGAGTTCTTGACACACGTACAGCTCGATGGCGCTCCTCGGGCTCCAATCCATGAGAGCTTCGGGAGGAGAGTTTCACGTCGACACGGGCGTGGTGACGATCTTGATGTTCTACCGATCACGCAGGCTTCGCCTAAGCACCGCTACGATATGACCGAGGTGGATTATGGTGGAGGGGCACCGCACACGGCTAAGGAGCGATCTCAAGGATCAACTTGTGTGTCCATGGGGTGCCCCTGCCCTGTATATAAAGGAGCAGCGGAGGAGGAGGACGGCCCTAGGTTTGGCGCCAGGGGAGTCCTACTCCCACCGGGAGTAGGATTCCCCTTCCTAGTCCAACTAGGAATCCTTCCATGTAGGGGAGTAGGAGAGAAGGAAAGGAAGAGAGAAGGAGAAGGAAGGAAGGGTCGCCCCCCCCTAGTCCAATTCGGACTAGACCAAGGGAGGCAGCGGCCACCCTTTTGGCCCTTTTTCTCCTTTCCCGTATGGCCCATTAAGGCCCAACACGAATTCCCGTAACTCTCCCAGACTCGAAAAATACCGAATCACTCGGAACCTTTCCGAACTCCGAATATAGTCGTCCAATATATCGATCTTTACGTCTCGACCATTTCGAGACTCCTCGTCATGTCCCCGATCTCATCCGGGACTCCGAACTCCTTCGGTACATCAAAACTCATAAACTCATAATATAACCGCCATCGAAACCTTAAGCGTGCACGGACCCTACGGTTCGAGAACAATGTAGACATGACCGAGACCGTCTCGGTCAATAACCAATAGCGGGACCTGGATGCCCATATTGGTTCCTACATATTCTACGAAGATCTTTATCGGTCGAGACCGCATAACAACATCGTTGTTCCTTTTGTCATCGGTATGTTACTTGCGAGATTCGATCGTCGGTATCAATACCTAGTTCAATCTCGTTACCGCAAGTCTCTTTTACTCGTTCCGTAATACATCATCTCACAGCTAACTCATTAGCTGTAATGCTTGCAAGGCTTTAGTGATGTGTATTACCGAGAGGGCCCAGAGATACCTCTCCGACAATCGGAGTGACAAAACCTAATCTCGAAATCGCCAACCCAACATCCGCCTTTGGAGACACTGTAGTACTCCTTTATAATCACCCGATTCGTTGTGACGTTTGGTAGCACCAAAGTGTTCCTCCGTAAACCGGAGTTGCATAATCTCATAGTTATAGGAACATGTATAAGTCATGGATAAAAGCAGTAGCAACATACTAAACGATCGTGTGCTAAGCTAATGGAATGGGTCATGTCAATCAGATCATTCAACTAATGATGTGATCCCGTTAATCAAATAACAACTCTTTGTTCATGGTTAGGAAACATAACCATCTTTGATTAACAAGCTAGTCAAGTAGAGGCATACTAGTGACACTCTGTTTGTCTATATATTCACACATGTATTATGTTTCCGGTTAATACAATTCTAGCATGAATAATAGACATTTATCATGAAATAAGGAAATAAATAATAACTTTATTATTGCCTCTAGGGCATATTTCCTTCAGTCTCCCACTTGCACTAGAGTCAATAATCTAGTTCACATCGCCATGTGATTGAACACCAATAATCATATCTGTATATGATTAACACCCATAGTCCACATCGTCATGTGACCAACACCCAAAGGGTTTACTAGAGTCAATAATCTAGTTCACATCGCTATGTGATTAACACCCAAAGAGTACTAAGGTGTGATCATGTTTTGCTTGTGAGAGAATCTTAGTCAACGGGTCTTTTTACATTCAGATTCGTTATGTATTTTGCAATTTTACTATGTCTACAATGCTCTGCACGGAGCTACTTTAGCTAATTGCTCCCACTTTCAATATGTATCTAGATCGAGACTTAGAGTCATCTAGATTGGTGTCAAAACTTGCATCGACGTAACTCTTTACGACGAACCTTTTGTCACTTCCATAATCGAGAAACATATCCTTATTCCACTAAGGATAATTTTGACCTCTTGTCGATGATCTACTCCTAGATAACTATTGTACTCCTTGCCAAACTTAGTGTAGGGTATACAATTGATCGGTACACAAGATGGCATACTTTATAGAACCTATGGCCAAGGCATAGGGAATGACTTTCATTCTCTTTCTATCTTCTGCCGTGGTCGGGTTTTGAGTCTTACTCAATTTCACACCTTGTAACACGTGCAAGAACTCTTTCTTTGACTGCTCCATTTTGAACTACTTCAAAATCTTGTCAAGGTATGTACTCATTGAAAAAACTTATCAAGCGTCTTGATCTATCTCTATAGATCTTAATGCTCAATATGCAAGCAGCTTCACCGAGGTCTTTCTTTGAAAAACTCCTTTTAAACACTCCTTTATGCTTTGCGAATAATTCTACATTATTTCCGATCAACAATATGTCATTCACATATACTTATCGAAATCTTTGTAGTGCTCCCACTCACTTTCTTGTAAATCAGGGCTTCACCGCAAGTCTGTATAAACTATATGCTTTGATCAACTTATCAAAGCGTATATTCCAACTCGAGATGCTTGCACCAGTCCATAGATGGATCATTGGAGCTTGCACACTTTGTTAGCTCCTTTGGATCGAAAAAACCTTCTGGTTGCATCATATACAACTCTTCCTTCAGAAAACCATTCAGGAATGTAGTTTTTACATCCATTTGCCAAATTTCATAAATTGTGGCAATTGCTAACATGGTTCGGACAGACTTAAGCATCGCTACAGTTGAGAAAATCTCATTGTAGTCAACATCTTGAACTTTGTCGAAAACCTTTTTGCAACAAGTCGAGCTTTGTAGATAGTAACACTACTATCAACGTCCGTCTTCCTCTTGAAGATCCATTTATTTTCTATGGTTTGCCGATCATTGGGCAAATCCATCAAAGTCCATACTTTGTTCTCATACATGGATCATATCTCAGATTTCATGGCCTCAAGCCATTTCGCGGAATCTGGGCTCATCATCGCTTCCTCATAGTTCGTAGGTTCATCATGGTCTAGTTACATGATTTCCGAACAGGATTACCGTATCACTCAGTGCGGATCTCACTCTGGTTTACCTCGAGATTCGGTAGTAACTGATCCGAAGTTACATGATCATCATCATTAGCTTCCTCACTAGTTGGTGTAGTAGTCACAGAACAGATTTACGTGATGAACTACTTTCAATAAGGGAGAAGGTACAATTACCTTATCAAGTTCTACTTTCCTCCCACTCACTTCTTTCGAGAGAAACTCCTTCTCTAGAAAGGATCCATCTTAAGCAACAAATATCTTGCCTTCGGATCTGTGATAGAAGGTGTACCCAACAATTTCCTTTGGGTATTCTATGAAGACGTACTTCTCCGATTTGGGTTCGAGCTTATCGGGATGAAACTTTTTCACATAAGCATCGCAGCCCCAAACATTAAGAAACGACAACTTTGGTTTCTTGCTAAACCACAGTTCATATAGTGTCGTCTCAGCGGTTTAGATGGTGCCCTATTTAACGTGAATGCAGCTGTCTCTAATGCATGATCCCAAAATGATATTGGTAAATCGGTAAGAAACATCATAGATTGTACTATATCCAATAAAGTGCGGTTACGATGTTTGGACACACCATAACATTGTGGTGTTCCAGGTGGCGTGAGCTGTGAAACTATTCCACATTGTTTTAATTGAAGACCAAACTCGTAACTCAAATATTCGTCTCCATGATCAGATCACAGAAACTTTATTTTCTTGTTACGATGATTTTTCCACTTCACTCTGAAATTCTTTGAACCTTTCAACTATTTCAGACTTATGTTTCATCAAGTAGATATACCCATATCTGCTCAAATCATCTTGTGAAGGTCAGAAAATAACGATACTTGCCACGAGCATCAACACTCATTGGATCGCATACATCGGTATGTATTATTTCCAATAAGTCAAGAGCTTGTTCCATTGTTCCGAGAACGGAGTTTTAGTCATCTTGCCCAAAAGGCGGTTCGCAAGCATCAAGTGATTCATAATCAAGTGATTCCAAAATCCCATCAAGATGGAGTTTCTTCATGCGCTTTACACCAATATGACCTAAGCGGCGATGCCACAAATAAGTTGCACTATCATTATTAACTTTGTATTTTTGGTTTCAATATTATGAATATGTGTATCACTACGATCGAGATCCAATGAACCATTTTCATTGGGTGTGTAACCATATAAGGTTTTATTCATGTAAGCAGAACAACAGTTTATTCTCTTACTTAAATGAATAACCGTATTGCAATAAGCACGATCAAATCATATTCATGCTCAACGTAAACACCAAATAACATTTATTTAGGTTCAACACTAATCCCGAAAGTATAGGGAGTGTGCGATGATGATCATATCAATCTTGAAACTATTTTCAACACACATCGTCACTTCACCCTTAACTAGTTTCATTTTATTCGCAACTCCGTTTGAGTTACTACTCTTAGCAACCGAACCAGTACCAAATACCGAGGGGTTGCTATAAACACTAGTAAAGCACACATAAAACACCAGTATATCAAATATACCCTTTTTCACTTTGCCATCCTTCTTATCCACCAAATATTTAGGGCAATTCCGCTTCTAGTGACCATTTCCTTTGCGATGTAAGCACTCGGTTTAGGCTTTGGTTCAGCTTTGGGTTTCTTCGTGGGAGTGACAACTTGCTTGTCAATCTACTTGAAGTTCCCTTTCTTTCCTTTGCCCTTTTCTTGAAACTAGTGATCTTGTCAACCATCAACACTTGATGCTCTTTCTTGATTTCTACCTTCATCGATTTCATCATCATGAAAAACTCGGAATCATTTTCATCATCCCTTGCATACTATAGTTCATCACGAAGTTCTACTAACTTGGTGATGGTGACTAGAGAATTCATCAATCACTATCTTATCTGGAAGATTAACTCCTACTTGATTCAAGCGATTGTAGTACCCGCACAATCTGAGTACATGCTCACTAGTTGAGCGATTCTCCTCCATCTTTTAGCTATAGAACTTGTTGGAGACTTCATATCTCTCAACTCGGGTATTTGCTTGAAATATTAACTTCAATTCTGGAACATCTCATATGGTCCATGATGTTCAAAACATCTTTGAAGTCCCGATTCTAAGCCATAAAGCATGGTGCACAAAACTATCAAGTAGTCATCATATTGAGCTAGCCAAACGTTCATAACGTCGCATACGCTCCTGCAATAGGTTTGTCACCTAGCGGTGCATCAAGGACATAATTCTTCTGCGCAGCAATGAGGATAAACCTCGATCACGGATCCTATCCGCATCATTGCTACTAACATCTTTCAACACAGTTTCTCTAGGTACATATCAAAACAAACATATAAAGCAACTTCATGAGCTATTGATCTTACAACATAATTTGCAAAATACTACGGGACTAAGTTCATGATAAATTTAAGTTCAATTAATCATATTACTTAAGAACTCCCACTTAGACAGACATCTCTCTAGTCATCTAAGTGATCACGTGATCCAAATCAACTAAACCATAACCGATCATCATGTGAGATGGAGTAGTTTTCAATGGTGAACATCTTATGTTGATCATATCTACTATATGATTCACGCTCGACCTTTCGGTCTCCGTGTTCCGAGGCCATATCTCGCATATGCTAGGCTCGTCAAGTATAACTCGAGTATTCTGCGTGTGCAAAACTGGCTTGCACCCGTTGTAGATGGACGTGAGAGCTTATCACACCGATCATCACGTGGTGTCCGGGCACGACGAACTTTGGCAACGGTGCATACTCAGGGAGAACACTTCTTGATAATTTAGTGAGAGATCATCTTATAATGCTACCGTCAATCAAAGCAAGATAAGATGCATAAAAGATAAACATCACATGCAAATCAATATAAGTGATATGATATGGTCATCATCGTCTTGTGCTTTGTGATCTCCATCTCCGCAGCACCATCATGATCACCATCGTCACCGGCGCGACACCTTGATCTCCATCGTAGCATTGTTGTCGTCTCGCCAATCTTATGCTTCTACGACTATCGCTACCGCTTATTGATAAAGTAAAGCATTACAGGGCGATTGCATTTCATACAATAAGCGACAACCATATGGCTCCTGCCGATTGCCGATAACCGGTTACAAAACATGATCATCTCATACAATAAAATATAGCATCACGTCTTGACCATATCACATCACAACATGCCCTGCAAAAACAAGTTAGGCGTCCTCTACTTTGTTGTTGCAAATTTTACGTGGCTGCTACGGGCTTAAGCAAGAACCAATCTCACCTCGCATCAAAACCACAACGATACTTCGTCAAATAGACTCGTTTAACCTTCTCAAGGACCGGGCGTAGCCACTCAGTTCAACTAAAGTGAGAGAGCAGACACCCGCCAGTCACCTTTAAGCAACGAGTGCTCGTAGCGGTGAAACCAGTCTCGCATAAGCGTACGCGTAATGTCGGTCCGGGCCGCTTCATCTCACAATACCGCTGAACCAAAGTATTACATGCTGGTAGGTAGTATGACTTGTATCGCCCACAACTCACTTGTGTTCTACTCGTGCAAAACATCAAACCATAAAAACCTGGCTCGGATGCCACTGTTGGGGAACGTAGTAATTTCAAAAAATTTCCTACGCACACGCAAGATCATGGTGATGCATAGCAACGAGAGGGAAGAGTGTTGTCTACGTACCCTCGTAGACCGAAGCGGAAGCGATCACAACGTAGAGGAAGTAGTCGTACGTTCTCCTCGTGATCCAACCGATCCCAGCGCCGTTACTCCGGCGCCTCCGAGTTCTTGACACACGTACAGCTCGATGACGCTCCTCGGGCTCCAATCCAGAGAGCTTCGGGAGGAGAGTTTCGTCGGATGACGGCGTGGTAGCGATCTTGATGTTCTACCGATCGCGGGCTTCGCCTAAGCACCGCTACGATATGACCGAGGTGGATTATGGTGGAGGGGGCACCGCACACGGCTAAGGAGCGATCTCAAGGATCAACTTGTGTGTCCATGGGGTGCCCCTGCCTCAGATATAAAGGAGCAACGGAGGAGGAGGCCGGCCCTAGGTTTGGCGCGCCAGGGGAGTCCTACTCCCACCGGAGTAGGATTCCCCTTTCCTAGTCAACTAGGAATCCTTCCATGTAGGGGGAGTAGGAGAGAAGGAAAGGGAAGAGAGAAGGAGAAGGAAGGAAGGGTGCGCCCCCCCTCCCTAGTCCAATTCGGACTAGACCAAGGGGAGGGCGGCGGCCACCCTTTTGGCCATTTTTCTCCTTTCCCGTATGGCCCATTAAGGCCCAACACGAATTCCCGTAACTCTCCGATACTCCGAAAAATACCCGAATCACTCGGAACCTTTCCGAACTCCGAATATAGTCGTCCAATATATCGATCTTTACGTCTCGACCATTTCGAGACTCCTCGTCATGTCCCCGATCTCATCCGGGACTCCGAACTCCTTCGGTACATCAAAACTCATAAACTCATAATATAACCGTCATCGAAACCTTAAGCGTGCGGACCCTACGGTTCGAGAACAATGTAGACATGACCGAGACACGTCTCCGGTCAATAACCAATAGCGGGACCTGGATGCCCATATTGGTTCCTACATATTCTACGAAGATCTTTATCGGTCGAACCGCATAACAACATCGTTGTTCCCTTTGTCATCGGTATGTTACTTGCCCGAGATTCGATCGTTGGTATCCAATACCGAGTTCAATCTCGTTACCGGCAAGTCTCTTTTACTCGTTCCGTAATACATCATCTCACAGCTAACTCATTAGCTGTAATGCTTGCAAGGCTTTAGTGATGTGTATTACCGAGAGGGCCCAGAGATACCTCTCCGACAATCGGAGTGACAAAACCTAATCTCGAAATACGCCAACCCAACATCTGCCTTTGGAGACACCTGTAGTACTCCTTTATAATCACCCGATTCGTTGTGACGTTTGATAGCACCAAAGTGTTCCTCCGTAAACGGAGTTGCATAATCTCATAGTTATAGGAACATGTATAAGTCATGGATAAAAGCGGTAGCAACATACTAAGCGATCGTGTGCTAAGCTAATGGAATGGGTCATGTCAATCAGATCATTCAACTAATGATGTGATCCCGTTAATCAAATAACAACTCTTTGTTCATGGTTAGGAAACATAACCATCTTTGATTAACAAGCTAGTCAAGTAGAGGCATACTAGTGACACTCTGTTTGTCTATATATTCACACATGTATTATGTTTCCGGTTAATACAATTCTAGCATGAATAATAGACATTTATCATGAAATAAGGAAATAAATAATAACTTTATTATTGCCTCTAGGGCATATTTCCTTCAGCAGGGCTTCGCCTAAACTCCGCGACGATATGACCAAGGTGGAATATGGTGGAGGGGGGCACCGCACACGGCTAAGGAACGATCCGTAGATCAACTTGTGTGTCTATGGGGTGTCCCCCTGCCCCCGTATATAAAGGAGCAAGGGGGGAGGCCGGCCGGTCCTTGTGGGCGCACCAAGGAGGAGGAGTCCACCTCCTAGTAGGAGTAGGACTCCTCCTTTCCTACTCCTACTAGGAGGGGGAAGGAAGGGGGAAGAGGGGGAAGGAAAGAGGGGGGCGCCGCCCCCCCTCCTAGTCCAACTCGGACCAGAGGGAGAGGGGGCACGCGGCCCACCCTGGCCGCCCCTCTCTCTTTCCACTAAGGCCCATGTGGCCCATTAACTCTCCCGGGGGGTTCGGTAACCCTCCCAAGCACTCGATTTTCTCCGAAAATGTCCGGAACACTTCCGGTGTCGAATATAGTCGTCCAATATATCAATCTTTATGTCTCGACCATTTGAGACTCCTCGTCATGTCCGTGATCACATACGGGACTCGAACAAACTTGGTACATCAAAACTTACAAACTCATAATAAAGCGTCATCGTAACGTTAAGCGTGCGGACCCTACGGGTTCGAGAACTATGTAGACATGACCTAGAACTATTCTCGGTCAATAACCAATATCGGAACCTGGATGCCCATATTGGTTCCTACATATTCTACGAAGATCTTTATCGGTCAAACCGCATAACAACATACGTTGTTCCCTTTGTCATCGGTATGTTACTTGCCCGAGATTCGATCGTCGGTATCCAATACCTAGTTCAATCTCGTTATCGGCAAGTCTCTTTACTTGTTACGTAATGCATCATTCCGTAACTAACTCATTAGTTACGTTGCCTGCAAGGCTTATAGTGATGTGTATTACCGAGAGGGCCCAGAGATACCTCTCCGACAATCGGAGTGACAAAACCTAATCTCGAAATACGCCAACCCAACATCTACCTTTGGAGACACCTGTAGTACTCCTTTATAATCACCCGATTCGTTGTGACGTTTGGTAGCACCAAAGTGTTCCTCCGTAAACAGGAGTTGCATAATCTCATAGTTTCGGGAACATGTATAAGTCATGAAGAAAGCAATAGCAATATACTAAACGATCAAGTGCTAGGCTAACGGAATGGGTCATGTCAATCACATCATTCTCCTAATGATGTGATCCCATTAATCAAATGACAACATATGTCTATGGTTAGGAAACATAGCCATCTTTGATTAATGAGCTAGTCAAGTAGAGGCATACTAGTGACTATATGTTTGTCTATGTATTCACACATGTATCATGTTTCCGGTTAATAGAATTCTAGCATGAATAACAAACATTTATCATGATATGAGGAAATAAATAATAACTTTATTATTGCCTCTAGGGCATATTTCCTTCAGTCTCCCACTTGCACTAGAGTCAATAATCTAGATTACATAGTAATGATTCTAACACCCATGTAGTCTTGGTGCTGATCATGTTTTGCTCATGAGAGAGGCTTAGTCAACGAATCTGCAACATTCAGATCCGTATGTATCTTGCAAATCTCTATGTCTCCCACTTGGACTTGGTCCCGGATGGAATTGAAGCGTCTCTTGATGTGCTTGGTCCTCTTGTGAAATCTGGATTCCTTTGCCAAGGCAATTGCACCAGTATTGTCACAGAAGATCTTCATTGGTCCCGATGCACTAGGTATGACACCTAGATCGGAAATGAACTCCTTCATCCGCACTCCTTCATTCACGCTTCGAAGCAGCTATGTACTCCGCTTCACATGTAGATCCCGCCACGATGCTTTGTTTAGAACGCACCAACTTACAGCTCCACCGTTTAATAAAAACACGATCCGGTTTGCGATTTAGAATTGTCCGGATCGGTGTCAAAGCTTACATCGGCGTAACCATTTACGACTAGCTCTTTGTCACCTCAATATACAAGAAACATATCCTTAGTCCTTTTCGGTATTTCAGATGTTCTTGACCGCTGTCGATGATCCACTCTGGATTACTTTGGTACCTTCTTGCCAAGCTTATTGCTAAGCATCGTCGGTCCGGTACACAACATTGCATACATGATAGAGCCTTTGGTGAAGCATAGGAACATCTTTCATTCTCTCTCTATCTTCTGCTGTGGTCGGGCATTGAGTTTGACTCAACTTCACACCTTTTAGCACGGGCAAGAACCCTTTCTTTGCCTGATCCATTTTGAACTTTTTCAAAATTTTATCAAGGTATGTGCTTTGTGAAAGTCCTATTAAGCGTCTTGATCTATCTCTATAAATCTTGATGCCCAATATGTAAGCAGCTTCACCGAGGTCTTTCATTGAAAAAGTTTTATTCAAGTATCCCTTTATGCTATCCAGAAATTCTATATCATTTCCAATTAATAATATGTCATCTACATATAATATCAGAAATGCTACAGAGCTCCCACTCACTTTCTTGTAAATCTGAGGCTTCTCCAAAAGTCTGCATATAAAACCATATGCCTTGATCACACTATCCAAGCGTTTATTCCAACTCCGAGATGCTTGCACCAGTCCATAAATGGATCGCTGGAGCTTGCACACTTTGTTAGCACCTTTTGGATCAACAAAACCTTCTGGCTGCATCATATACAACTCTTCTTCCAGAAATCCATTCAAGAATGCAGTTTTAACATCCATTTGCCAAATTTCATAATCATGAAATGCAGCAACAGCTAACATGATTCTGACAGACTTAAGCATCGCTACGGGTGAGAAAGTCTCATCGTAGTCAACCCCTTGAACTTGTCGAAAACCTTTCACAACAAGTCGAGCTTTATAGACAGTTACATTACCATCAACGTCAGTCTTCTTCTTAAAGATCCATTTATTCTCAATGGCTTGCCGATCATCGAGGAAGTCAACCAAAGTCCATACTTTGTTTTCATACATGGATCCCATCTCAGATTTCATGGCCTCTAGCCATTTTGCGGAATCTGGGCTCATCATCGCTTCCTCATAGTTCGTAGGTTCATCATGGTCAAGTAACATGACTTCCAGAATAGGATTACCATACCACTCTGGTGCGGATCTTACTCTGGTAGACCTACGAGGTTCAGTAGAAACTTGATCTGAAGTTTCATGATCAATATCATTTGGTTCCTCACTAATTGGTGTAGGTGTCACAGGAACTGATTTCTGTGATGAACTACTTTCCAATAAGGGAGCAGGTACAGTTACCTCATCAAGTTCTACTTTCCTCCCACTCACTTCTTTCAAG
Source organism: Aegilops speltoides (assembly GCA_021437245.1). Lineage (NCBI taxonomy): Eukaryota > Viridiplantae > Streptophyta > Magnoliopsida > Poales > Poaceae > Aegilops > Aegilops speltoides. The sequence continues at coordinate 109,209,461 of CM038146.1, forward strand.
AGAAACTCCTCTAGAAAGGACCCATTCTTAGCAACGAATGTTTTGCCTTCGGATCTGTGATAGAAGGTGTACCCAACAGTCTCTTTTGGGTATCCTATGAAGACACATTTCTCCGATTTAGGTTCGAGCTTATCTGGTTGAAGTTTCTTCACATAAGCATCGCAGCCCCAAATTTTAAGAAACGACAACTTTGGTTTCTTGCCAAGCCACAGTTCATAAGGTGTCGTCTCAACGGATTTTGATGGTGCCCTATTTAACGTGAATGCGGTCGTCTCTAAAGCATAACCCCAGAACGATAGCGGTAAATCAGTAAGAGACATCATAGATCGCACCATATCTAGTAAAGTACGATTACGACGTTCGGACACACCATTTCTTTGTGGTGTTCCAGGTGGCGTGAGTTGCGAAACTATTCCACATTGTTTCAAATGTAAACCAAACTCGTAACTCAAATATTCTCCTCCACGATCAGATCGTAGAAACTTTATTTTCTTGTTATGATGATTTTCCACTTCACTCTGAAACTCTTTGAACTTTTCAAATGTTTCAAACTTGTGTTTCATTAAGTAGATATACCCATATCTGCTCAAATAATCTGTGAAGGTGAGAAAATAACGATATCCGCCACGAGCTTCAACATTCATCGGACCACATACATCTGTATGTATGATTTCCAACAAATCTGTTGCTCTCTCCATAGTACCGGAGAACGGTGTTTTAGTCATCTTGCCCATGAGGCACGGTTCGCAAGTACCAACTGATTCATAATCAAGTGATTCCAAAAGTCCATCAGTATGGAGTTTCTTCATGCGCTTTACACTGATATGACCTAAACGGCAGTGCCACAAATAAGTTGCACTCTCATTATCAACTCTGCATCTTTTGGCTACGACATTATGAATATGTGTATCACTAATTTCAAGATTCAATAAAAATAGACCACTCTTCAAGGGTGCATGACCATAAAAGATATTACTCATATAAATAGAACAACCATTATTCTCTGATTTAAATGAATAACCGTCTCGCATCAAACAAGATCCAGATATAATGTTCATGCTCAACGCTGGCACCAAATAACAATTATTCAGGTCTAAACTAATCCTGAAGGTAGATGTAGAGGTAGCGTGCCGACCGCGATCACATCGACTTTGGAACCGTTTCCCACGCGCATCGTCACCTCGTCCTTCGCCAGTGCTTGCTTATTCGAGAGTCCTGTTTGAGTTGCAAATATTAGCAATGTAACCAAATCAAATACCAGTGCTACTATGAGCTCTAGTAAGGTACACATCAATAACATGTATACCACATATACCTTTGTTCACCTTGCCATCCTTCTTATCCGCCAAATACTTGGGGCAGTTCCGCTTCGATGTCGATGCGCTTGCGGTAGAAGCACTCGATTTCAGTGCTTAGGTCCGGACTTGGGTTTCTTCTCTTGAGCAGCAACTTGCTTGCCGTTCTTCTTGAAGTTCCCCTTCTTCTTTCCTTTGCCCTTTTTCTTGAAACTAGTGGTCTTGTTGACCATCAACACTTGATGCTCCTTCTTGATTTCTACCTCCGCAGCTTTTAGCATTGCGAAGAGCTCGGGAATTGCCTTGTTCATCCCTTGCATATTATAGTTCATCACGAAGCTCTTGTAGCTTGGTGGCAGTGATTGGAGAATTCTTTCAATGACGCTATCATCCAGAAGATTAACTCCCAGTTGAATCAAGTGATTATTATACCCAGACATTTTGAGTATATGCTCACTGACAGAACTATTCTCCTCCATCTTGTAGCTGTAGAACTTATTGGAGACTTCATATCTCTCAATTCGGGCATTTGCTTGAAATATTAACTTCAACTCCTGGAACATCTCATATGCTCCATGACGTTCAAAACGTCGTTGAAGAGTCGGTTCTAAGCCGTAAAGCATGGCACATTGAACTATCGAGTAGTCATCGACTTTGCTCGCGAGACGTTCTTAACGTCGTCGGTTACATCAAGAAGCAGCACGGCACCCGTGGTGCTTCGGGACGTAATTCTTACAGGCAGCAATGAGGATAATCCTCAAGTTACGGAGCCAGTCCGTGTAATTGCTACCATCATCTTTCAACTTTGCTTTCTCAAGGAACGCATTAAAATTCAACGGAACAACAACACGAGCCATCTATCTATAACAAACATAGACAAGCAGAATACTATCAGGTACTAAGTTCATGATAAATTTAAGTTCAATTAATCATATTACTTAAGAACTCCCACTTAGATAGATATCTCTCTAGTCATCTAAGTGATCACATGATCCAAATCAACTAAACCATAACCGATCATCACGTGAGATGGAGTAGTTTTCAATGGTGAACACCACTATGTTGATCATATCTACTATATGATTCACGCTCGACCTTCGGTCTCGTGTTCGAGGCCATATCTGCATATGCTAGGCTCGTCAAGTTTAACTGAGTATTCTGCGTGTGCAAAACTGGCTTGCACCCGTTGTAGATGGACGAGAGCTTATCACACCCGATCATCACGTGGTGTGCGGGCACGACGAACTTTGGCAGCGGTGCATACTTAGGAGAACACTTCTTGATAATTTTAAGTGAGAGATCATCTTAAAATGCTACCGTCAAACAAAGCAAGATAAGATGCATAAAGGATAAACATCACATGCAATCAATATAAGTGATATGATATGGCCATCATCATCTTGTGCTTGTAATCTCCATCTTCGAAGCACCGTCGTGATCACCATCGTCACCGTAGCGACACCTTTATCTCCATCGTAGCATCGTTGTCGTTCGCCATCTATTGTTTCTACAACTATCGCTACCGCTTAGTGATAAAGTAAAGCAATTACTGAGCGTTTGCATTTCATACAATAAGCGACAACCATATGGCTCCTGCCGATTGCCGATAACCGGTTACAAAACATGATCATCTCATACAATAAAATATAGCATCATGTCTTGACCATATCACATCACAACATGCCCTGCAAAAACAAGTTAGGCGTCCTCTACTTTGTTGTTGCAAGTTTTACGTGGCTGCTACGGGCTTAGCAAGAACCGTTCTTACCTCGCATCAAAACCACATTGATAGTTCGTCAAGTTAGTGTTGTTTTAACCTTCGCAAGGACCGGCGTAGCCACACTCGATTCAGCTAAAGTGAGAGAGACAGACACCCGCCATCACCTTTAAGCACGAGTGCTCGTAGCGGTGAAACCAGTCTCGCGTAAGCGTCTGGCGTAATGTAGGTCCGGCCGCTTCATCTCACAATACCGCCAACCAAAGTATGACATCTTTGGTAAGCGGTATGACTTGTATCGCCCACAACTCACTTGTGTTCTACTCGTGCATATAACATCAACGCATAAAACCTGGCTCGGATGCCACTGTTGGGGAATGTAGTAATTTCAAAATTTTCCTACGCACACGCAAGATCATGGTGATGGCATAGCAACAAGAGGGGAGAGTGTTGTCCACGTACCCTCGTAGACCGTAAGCGGAAGCGTTAGCACAACACGGTTGATGTAGTCGTACGTCTTCACGATCCGACCGATCCAAGCACCGAACGTACGGCACCTCCGAGTTCAGCACACGTTCGGCTCGATGACGATCCCCGGGCTCCGATCCAACAAAGCTTCGGGGATGAGTTCCGTCAGCACGACGGCGTGGTGACGATGATGATGTTCTACCGGCGCAGGGCTTCGCCTAAACTCCGCGACGATATGACCAAGGTGGAATATGGTGGAGGGGGGCACCGCACACGGCTAAGGAACGATCCATAGATCAACTTGTGTGTCTACGGCGTGCCCCCTGCCCCCGTATATAAAGGAGCAAGGGGGAGGCCGGCCGGCCCTTGTGGGCGCGCCAAGGAGGAGGAGTCCACCTCCTAGTAGGAGTAGGACTCCTCCTTTCCTACTCCTACTAGGAGAGGGAAGGAAGGGGGAAGAGGGGGAAGGAAAGAGGGGGGCGCTGCCCCCCTCCTAGTCCAATTCGGACCAGAGGGAGAGGGGGTGCGCGGCTCACCCTGGCCGCCCCTCTCTCTTTCCACTAAGGCCCATGTGGCCCATTAACTCTCCGGGGGGGGTTCCGGTAACCCTCCGGCACTCCGGTTTTCTCCGAAAACGTCCGGAACACTTCCGGTGTCCGAATATAGTCGTCCAATATATCAGTTTTTATGTCTCGACCATTTCGAGACTCCTCGTCATGTCCGTGATCACATCCGGGACTCCGAACAAACTTCGGTACATCAAAACTTACAAACTCATAAAAAAACTTTCATCGTAATGTTAAGCGTGCGGACCCTACGGGTTCGAGAACTATGTAGACATGACCTAGAACTATTCTCGGTCAATAACCAATAGCGGAACCTGGATGCCCATATTGGTTCCAACATATTCTATGAAGATCTTTATCGGTCAAACCGCATAACAACATACGTTGTTCCCTTTGTCATCGGTATGTTACTTGCCCGAGATTCGATCGTCGGTATCCAATACCTAGTTCAATCTCGTTATCGGCAAGTCTCTTTACTCGTTACGTAATGCATCATTCCGTAATAACTCATTAGTTACATTGCTTGCAAGGCTTATAGTGATGTGCATTACCGAGAGGGCCCAGAGATACCTCTCCGACAATCGGAGTGACAAAACCTAATCTCGAAATACGCCAACCCAGCATCTACCTTTGGAGACACCTGTAGTACTCCTTTATAATCACCCAGTTATGTTGTGACGTTTTGTAGCACCCAAAGTGTTCCTCCGGTAAACAGGAGTTGCATAATCTCATAGTTTCAGGAACATGTATAAGTCATGAAGAAAGCAATAGCAATATACTAAACGATCAAGTGCTAGGCTAACGGAATGGGTCATGTCAATCACATCATTCTCCTAATGATGTGATCCCATTAATCAAATGACAACACATGTCTATGGTTAGGAAACATAACCATTTTTGATTAATGAGCTAGTCAAGTAGAGGCATACTAGTGACTATATGTTTGTCTATGTATTCACACATGTATCATGTTTCCGGTTAATACAATTCTAGCATGAATAATAAACATTTATCATGATATGAGGAAATAAATAATAACTTTATTATTGCCTCTAGGGCATATTTCCTTCAGGCTCGACTTGGATCTCACGGGGCATGAGCATGGCAAGGAAGGAGGGCATCCCTCCCGACGCCGACAGCTAACATCTCATGGATTGAGTGACTATAAGTATCTGTGTAGGAAACTCAACGAACATAAGAGTAGTGTTGAGCATTTAACAAACATGAATAGCGAAATAACGATGCAAAGCAAAAAAAATCAAACAATTGGTGATGGCATGAACGAGAAATTGCAGAGTAAAAGGAGAGTTGGAGAAATGTTTGGTGAGAATGATTTTTGCTGTGAAATTTCTTGCAAAAGTTATTTTGGCTTTTCGAAGATCAAATGAGAAGTTGTATCAAGATAACAATGGTGATTTTCTGGGCACGATTGAATTGATTGCTGAATTTGATCATGTGATACAAAAACGCATTAGACGCATTAAAAATAGTGAAATTCATCATCATAATCTAGGCCACAATATTCAGAATGAGTTAATTTCAGTTTTTATTGATATTGAGGATCACCAAGGATGTCAAGTGTTTCTCTATTGTCATGGATTGTACCACGGATGTGGGCCATGAAGAACAAGTGACCCTAATTGTGCGTTGTGTGAACATGCATGTCAAGTAACTTTCCAGGAGTGGAGGAGTTTTTCCTAGAGTTCTTAAAGGTTGATGACATGTATGAATTGGGGGTTTTAAGGTATTGATGGATACATTGGGTTCTCTTGATTTGGACTTCTCTGATGTGAGAAGTCAAGGTTATAACAATGGTTCCAATATGAACAGAAAAGGCAAAGCTGTTCAGAATCATTTACTTGAAATTAACACAATTCATTATATATGCCATGTGCATGTCATAGTTTGAATCTCACTCTTTTTGATATGGAAAAATCTTGCAAACAAGCTATTACATTCTTCGGTGTTATCACAATGGATATACATATTATTTTCACATTCTACTCGAGGGGGTAGGATTTGCTTGAGAATGTTCGAAAACTTACTGTCAAACCTTTGTCTAGCACTTGATGGGAGAGTCTAATAAAGATCGTGCAACCTATCGGGTGCCAAAATCTCCAAATGAGACCAACTTTGGAGGAACTAAGTGAAGGCTTCTACTAATGACCCATCAACAGTAAGTGACGCTCAATGTTTGGTCGGTGCAGTTGAGGATTTTGAAACTTCAGTTGGTATAGTTATGTGGTATGGTTTTTTGTTGTCTGTAAATATGGTGAGAATTTTGTTATAGGAAAATTTTGTGTGCCTCAATGCTACTCTCAAACACATTGAAGAGGTCATCTCATATTACGAAGAGTACGAAAATGAAGGGTTTGATTCTAGTATTGAGATTGTAGAAGTTGTTGCATTTAATATGGACATAGAGCCAAAATTTCCAACAAAACATTAAAGTAAAGGGAAGAATCAATCTGGTGAAACTATTGATCAAGATGAATAAATACAACTGCCGACTATGGAATCCTTCGGAGTTACTTTCTAGTCACTATTGACACTGCAATGATTTCACTGACTAGTCGATTAGAGCAGCCGAAGGAATTTGATAGTAATCTACCAAAATGTTTGGTTTCTTATTCAACTCAAAAATCTGAAGTCCTTGCATGATAGTAATATACCGAAATATTGCACTACTTTTGCAGAAGCTTTTTTCTCATAATAACTCATATGATGTTGATCTTGGTGATTTTTCTCTGAATTAGAAGTTTTGCAAGTAACTTTGCCAGATGATTTGATGTCAGCTTATGAGATTCTTCATTTTGTTACAGATGCCGACTGTTATCTAGATGTTTTTGTTGGCTATCAGATCCTCTTAATGATACAAGTGATGATAGCCTCGGCTGAAAAAAGTTTCTCTAAATTGAAACTACTGAAAAATTAGCTAAGGTCAACTATGTTACATGAAAGATTGAATGGCTTGGCTATGTGCTATATTGAGAAGGATGTCTTGTACAACAATCATCTTGATATTGTCCTTAATGACTGTGTCAAGAAACGTCTGAAGAAGCCTCTTTGTAAGGCATTGAAGCATTATTGTCGATGGAGTCACTAGAATTTGGTTCTTATTTGAGGTAATCATACTAGTTCCCTTTTGATATTGCTCAACAATCATTGTTACACGTCTCAAACGAAAAATATGTGGTTGAAAGTTAACTCTTAATACTTTGCAAGTGAAACCATACACACATATATATATATATATATATATATATATATATATATATATATATATATATATATATATGTAGATATATGCCTGCACACATAGAGGTATATATAGCCTCAAGGACCCACGTCGTCAACTTCACCCTAGGGTCTTCCCAAACATAGAGCCAGCCGTGGGAAGGTGTATCTTTTCCACGGCATTAGAGCAACTCAACGGGCCGACCCAAACAGACGGCGATTTCGTCCGCTTTTTGTCCGTTTGGGTGACCGCCCTTGGCGTCATACATTTTTCATATGGGTCGGCAGCCTTTACTAACGTCTTGACCCATATGTGCGAGTAATGGCCGTTGGCCGTAATTTTACATTGATTTGCATTCAAACATATTGTGAAATGAAAATGTCAAGCAAAATAGTTTAGCCGCCCAAATAAATAGTATAGTTTTACAAGCCAAATACAAATAAAAATGTTTCACATAGTTTTGCAAACGAGTAAAAGAAGATATATCGATTGGTTGCCAACATGAGTCCACATATGCTCAACTAAATCATTTTGTTGTTGCACGCGAGTTTCCCAATCGCGCATGTCTTCATGAGACTGAGTGAACTGCTCAAATGTTGCCGCTACTCCATGCTCATTTTGCAGCTTGTGGGCGTCGAAGAAGGAGACGGCCGGCGAGCAGAGACGCGGGGCCCATAGACCAGCTAGTTGCCCTGCCGGCGCCCGACGAGTGTGACAGTCGGATGTGGCGGGGGCGGCGAGGCGTCTTGTTCGTCATGGCGGTAGGCGGGCGGTGGAAGCGGTGGAACGATTCGCTCCGGCGGCAAAACGGCGGCGGCGAAGCGAGGGGGCTGCGTTCTTTGGCGGATGTGGAGGCGGCGGCGGCTGGAAGAGTCGCCGGCAAAAATGGGTGGCGGCGTTGGTGACAGAGGAGGCGGGGCAAGGGTTGCTTGTTGGCCGGCGGGGGTGAGAGGGGAGGCCAATGTGCCGCAGACCAGCGGGCCCGGGGACAGGAGTAGGCGCACGCATGCGTGTCCGTCTCGTGTCTGCGCCGACACAAATCCGGCTCAAAATTGGACTGAAAATGGGTCGCCCGCGGACAAAAAACGGACGCAGGTCCATTTGGGTCGGCGCGTTGGGCCGCCTTTTTTGTCTGCGCCGACCCAAACGAACGGCCGCGACGAAATGGGTCGCCCCATTGAAATTGATCTTAATTAGTCTTAACAAAATAGAAGGGAAAAACACCGTATTGGCATCGCAACGACGATCCCAACGGACGGAGTAAAATTTCGCAGAAGATGTTGTAAAGAAGCAAGATGGAACCAAAACATAGCCTACCAAAGATAAAAAGTGAGGGCACTAATGGATGTGCATCCTTAGGGCATGTACAATGGTGGCATATGAATGCAGATGCCCCATGACAAAAAATAGTTTGAGGCACCTACATTTATTTTTTCTCCCCAATGCAAGCCACCACTAGTGGGCCTCATTAAGAAATAGAAAATAAAGACTTTAGTACACATGCATCTCTATTTTTCACTCCAACCTTTTCAGCTTTTGACCCTGGACCACACTTTTCCCCTCCAAGCACCCGCCTCCTGGAGAGGATCCCGCTTCCCTATCCTTTACGTCATATCCGATCCTACATGGCACGCGAGACATCACCCTGGGGCTATGCATTGTACATGCCCTTAATAAAGCAGTGCTTTGCTTTTTTTTCTTTCTCTCCATTATGAGATTTAGACAGCACTTATTTACATCCTTAACCCCGGGAAAAACAATGGATGGATCAGTGCTACCAACCAGCACACTTGGCGTGTGACAGAATAAACTCTTTGCCTGCCCCCTCTCCTTCATTAGCTAACTTCTAGGAAACAGAGAATCAGGACCGACCGTACGCAAGGAGCTGTTATGGTACCCACATGCCATATTTCCCCTCTTTTTAACAAGGCTTGTGGCCCGCCCCTTTTGACTAAGCTAACCGAAAGCGGACTCCTTTGGACTCATCACTACCACTTGGCGCAACATCTCCCTGTCCATTTAGGCCGCAGTCCCAGATCAAGCACAAGGCACAACGCTGAGCAACACCGAACAACACAGAGCCCACGCCCAGCGGAGATGGGGAACTTCCTCGCGCGCTTCAGCGAAGATGAGACCTCCGGCACACTCCCAAAAGATGAGACGCCAGCAGCCGGCCAGCCGCCGGGCCGGCAGGGCACCAGCCTGGTCGGTCAGCTCCACGTCTTCGACGGACCGCCGCCCCGCGTCGATGACGGTTGGCGTACCCTGGCCAACGCCGGCAACGCTGCCGGCGCCGCCTTTGCGCCCGGTCGCATCACGCCCTCAGGCTCAGGCTCCACCGCCTCAGGCTTCCCCTCCTCATCCGCCTTTGTGCGGCCCGGGCGCATCACCCCCTCGGGCTCGGGCTCAAGCTCCACGGCCTCACATTCCCCCTCTTCCTCCGCCTTCGCGCCCGGTCGCATCACCGCCTCAGGCTCCAGCTCTGCCGCCTCACGCTGCCCCACTGCCTCCACCTCTACGGTATATTACGCTGGCCATAACGTTCGGCATGTGTTTGTTGTTCTATTAAATGGACAAAATATTGCATTTCTGTTATTTCTTCCAGTTTTGAAATGTATACTTAACGTGGTAGACGAGTTCAAACATTTTAGAAATATTTTGTGAAGCATCCCTGTAAGAATATATATAGGACACTAAATATAAGTGCATCCCCTTCTTTGCAATCCCACAAATCAAAGGAGTTTTTTTTAGAAAACAAGGATCACTCCTGGCCTCTGTATCATTACGATGCACACGACCATTAAAAATTGAAGGAGTTAAATTTATATGTTTGCCAGCTATTTGTTATTATCATTCATGTGTTTTTAAATTCCTTTTTTGTTATTCCTATGTTTTTCAGAATATTTATCTATTACATTATCAAAATAAGATGCAAACAAACCACCATATTCTGCCTAATGTACTTATAACTTTGATAATATAAATTAATGGTTGAAATTTAAAATTTAATCCATCTAAAATATGTTCCTTCGACACACAAGGAAACCTCTCAAAAATCAAATTACAGGCATACACAACCTAGTGGCTAGGTGCAAGTCGTATACCACCGGTCATGGCCACGGCAACACAGATTTGACACATACTACCATGAAGATTCATTCATTGAAGGATCCAATGAACTCTGTGATCATCACCCTTGCATCATGATTTGGCGTCTTTTTTTCTCTAAAATACGCACGAGTGTGCGTATCATGCATTAAAGAGAGAGAAAGGGTGGAAGCACCCAAGGTCCGCGTACAACGATTATGTTACAAACATGCCTACGACATCGACCATTGCAACACAAGTGGACTACTCACTATTGACCCACCTAGCGATTGCTCCCCACGCCGTATCGTACTCATCCCAAAGAAGACTGCCCTGCTGCCACGAACATCCCTCCGCTTCTACCTGGGTTAAGACATTCCTTGCCGATGGTGTCACCCCGTCAAAGATGATCGCGTTGCGATGTTTTCACAGGTCCCACATGACAAGTGTCAAAAAGGATTTGGCATCTCTGGCCTCACCATGAATGATCATGTTGCAATGCCACACCAAGCATACACAAATCCATACCACAACAAGTACCAATCTGTTACTACAAAGGCACCTCCCACTTCCGAACGACCATTACACGAGAAGTTGCAAGACTTACACACTAGCCAAAAGCCACTCCGCAATTACCATTGGTGCATCCCGATGGTCATGGTGTAGGTCTAGATTATAACAGCATACACGAATTAGACTGTCTATAGAAATCTGAGATATTCTGGAATAGTGTTTGTCTTTATTGTGGCAGATAAAGAATAAAAATCTTTTTGTTTACCAAATTTAAATTCACAACAGGTTTCAATATAATAAGACAACCAGACGATATTTGGAGTTAATCTACTGTATATTAAAAGTACATGACGACATAAAAGCTATTGTATAGCTACATACTCCCTCCGTTCGAAATTACTTGTCACAGAAATGGATGTATCTAGACGTATTTTAGTTCTAGATACATCCATTTCCGAGACAAGTAATTCCGAACGGAGGGAGTACATAAAACTTTGTATGTACTATCCCAATGTCAGGTACAAAATAAACATATGGACATTGTTATGGTGTGTTTGGAAATGACAAAACAATCATTAGTTCACCGATTAATGATCTTTGTTATTTTCTCTCTGGCATAGAGCATAACTTTTATTTTCTATTGCATACTATGAATATTCATGAAAACATAAATTTGCTGTGCCAAATTTTTGGACATGCTAAATCTGAGTCCCTCACATTTATGAGAGACATAATGTTGGTTTCAATTAAAAACAATAGTTGGATTTATTAATATGTAATATTCAACATAAATTGAAATGCAAACATACCTTTAAATAGCGATTGGATTTCAGTTAGATAAATATGTTGATGAGGTGAATCATGACACAATGACTGTGTAGCAAAAAATCATAATTTAGAGAGGATCTACCGTACAATTTGATGAATGTGGTAAGATGTAGCAAAGCAAGGCTTGTGGTGACAGGCACCTAGAGGCAGTATTTTGATAGTTTGAGCACTTCAATTAGGATGCAATAGAAAACAGTTCATTTAGAGTCTCATTTAGGTATTAGGAGGGATTAGTAGCATACCCGCCCATGTCAAGTTCACAAGAACAAAATCTTAAGAGAGGCTAGCGTAATTGAGTTCAGTAGAATGTCGCCATCTGTTGGTTTAGTAAAGAGGGGAATCATCAGTTTTGGGTAAAGAGAAGACCAATGAAGTTTACTTTGTTTCCCTAATTGAAAATTTTATTTTCTAAAAAATATTTGTTCAGAGAAGAAATCTCACTTCATACAAAATTAGCTATATTAAACATATCATATTACAATAATTTAGGAAGCATATAGCTTTGTTATGGATATGAAATTCTTGATGATGAAAAATGAATTAAAACTTTGATTTTCATACAAAATCCATGTGATGTCCACAAATAACTAAATTAGAAACAATTCTATTTGAAATATTGTGTTAGGTGAATAAATAATGCCTTTATATCTGAAATGGGAATAACATGTATAAAGAAATTAGTAATTCCATGTTTTGTAGGAACCCCTTGTTAAGTACTTAATAACTAAATTGCCATAAACTATATAGAGAGAATTCTTCATATTTGTTAAGTCTTAAAAAAACTATTTTCATATATAAAATCATAATAAGAAAAATACATGAACTCCATATACTATACATAAAATAGCTGAGATTTTGAAATGCATGCTATCTTTTATGAAAGTTATATGATAACTTAATGGTTAAAGTTATGCCCTGGAGACATGTCAAAAATTTAAAAATATATAGTGTATATATACACTAATGTATAGTAAATCTGGTAATGCATATGCGTGGGTCACTTGGCTAGTTCTATAAATTCAAGATGACTCACAAAGCGTAAACAATACTTGCATGCCAACAATTTTGAAGGGGAAGTGCGGGGTACTCTCAATTATTTAGTCCGTCGCCCATCATGGTTGTTAGTAGCTTACAGTTGATACCAAGAGATACTTGGAACCTCCGTCAAACCATAGGAACAGAAAACATATGAAATGATATGGCACGTTCCTCAAATAATCCTATAGGAATATAACATATAAATAGAGAAGACGTGTTGTTTGGTTTATAGGATAGTAAAAAATGCTTTTGTTTGTTTTGTCTTCTTTTGTTTTTGAGTTAGTATTGAATGAAGCAGTCACTAGCTCATATTCACCCATACTTCCATGTGTGCATCTCCTTCTTGAATATCAAAGTCAAGCATGATGCCTTGATCATCCATCTGGTGAAACAAAATATATTGAATGTTAACCTTCAAAAAAAAATCTTGCCCCCCCCCCCTTCCCAAAACATTGTATAAAATTTAAATGGTTGTAAACCAAAAAAACTGAGTTGTGTGGGAGGGCCTCACTATGTAATCTTATCCTATATTTACTTTTTTTACCAAGAATATAGGCTCATATCATGTTTTCCTTTCTCCAGGCAGCTCTTACAGTTGACGAGAAGAAAATGCAGGATGTGGCAGATTTCTGGTCTAGGATGAAGAAAGGCAGGCATAAACTGGACAGTTGGGATCTTACCTATCTAGAATGCAAAATCTTCTCTTGGTCTTTGGAGGACGTCCTCAACAAGGACCTTCTCAAGGAAAAGGTTGGGAATTTTCAACCATTACCTCGGACAAGCTATTTTATTCTACTTACAAATTCTTCCTGACTTTTTCAAAATAGATTGCATTCTAGAGTTGCTCTAAGTCAAACTTTGTCAACTTTGACCAAATTCATAGAAAAAAATAACAATAACTATGAAACCAGTAGGTATGCTTTAAAAATATATTTCATGGTGGATATAATGATACTAAATTGTTGCCTTGGATGTTGGTAATTTTCCAATAAGTTTGGTCAAAATTTTAAAAGATTGAGTTAGGACAACTCTAGAATGCAGCCTTGTTTGGAATGGAGGGGTATATGATTTTTTTTATGGAGGGAGGGGGTACATGATTTACAATAAGGCAAACACGTATTGGCAGCCCTGACAAGTTTATGATGGAGGGTTTTTTTTTTGTGGGGATTATGATGGAGTTGCTATGTATAGTAAAACAATATATATGTTAGAAAAAAAATGTATTGAACATTTTTTTTTTGCGAAAATGATCCAATCTATTATGAAAGTCCATTGGGAGTACAAAGCACCTCCAACATAATAAAAATTACATCAAGTTTCTAAGACCACAAACGACCACTTCTATCGTCATAAGGAGCCAATGACGGGCATTGTCATCACTCTCCTATAGGAGCCGACTTCACCTTGCTGAGGACAACCGGAAAGTCTTCGTGCACATGCACCTAAGGACCAGTGGCTCTGAAACCTCATTTGTCACCGTTGAACTCTTGAATAGATCTAAAGCACCTGACACCAAATCTTGCCACACGACGAGGAACTCTAACCTCACCATCCCAAGGAGATGGCAGAAATCTATGCTGAACTTCATCGACTATGTCTAGACGGACAAACTCAAGGAGGAACAGAGCCAGAAAGACAAACTCAAAGAAGAAGCGATGCCATTCCCCCAAGAGCCGCACTTGTGAGGACTAAAAAAAAAATCCTAACATAAACCTCTAACTGGAACGTAGGCACCAGGATTTCCCTTCTTGCCACCGACCACCAGGGCGGCAGACAGAGGGGAGGCAAATCTACGATCTTCATCCTATCCGCCAAGGAATAGGGAAGGAACCACTATGTACAACTATAACTATGTTTTACTTGATATGAACAGTTTACCTGATTTTTAAAAGACACTTTATCTGCTAAGTAGTTATTTGGAAACCGTTTTGGACATGACAATGAACAATATTTCACTCTTAAATGAAAGTTTGATTTTCAACCTAGACGCCGCTTAAACTCACAAAAAACACAAGCTTAAGGTTTAACTCTTTTTTTAGGGATCATGTTTTGACCTTTATAAAGTCATGATAAATAAAATCATAGGATTGACATATTTAGATGGCTAAGCCACGATAATGTTCTGTGGTGGGCGGGGCGGACCTAGAGAGAAAATGACCCGGTGTCCTAGAATATGATCACTCATATTTTTCATCTAAAGATGGGCCGTCACACACTATATTTTGCATGAAAATTACGAAGAAAATATCTTGCACCTGGTGCCCTGTGCACCCGGGGTAGCTCAACTTGGGTATGCCCCTTGTGGTGGCAAGGCACTAGGGAGCCCATTCTTTCAAACAGTAATTACATACATAAAAAAATCTTAAAAGAAGTGTATGTGTGTGCAGATACATGTCTAGTATGTGTGTATAAAGTTTCTTCATCATTTATTTACATTTACACACACACAAAAACAGATACACAGTTCAAAATGGACTTATATTTTGGCCAAAATTTTGTCTTTTTTGTTTAGGCTAAAAATACTTTTATTATTTATTAAAACTTTACAAATACCCAGAGATATATCTTGCCAACTCTTTTTAAAAAACATTTGATTTTTTTACAAAATATCAGGCAGCAAGAAGCCCATGAGCTGAACCTTCGCATGTGACTAAGGCACCACTGATAAGATGTAATAAGTGCACCCATTAGTTTATCCATCCCCTACCACAGCAGCGAACAGAACCACGGAAAGAGGATCCTCTTGACACAGCCTTTTTGTGTCTCAAAATATGGATCAATATCATCATTAAATTTTATTTCTATGCTACATCAGTAACAAAGCTCTATCTAATGGGTAGGTTGTGCCCGCCGCCACATTCCACATTTGTAGTGGTGGTTTTTGCTAATTATGACACGAATGTGGTGGTTCTATCATTTTACTCCTTTCTTGCTCACATGTCGATTTGGTAAGTGGATTGGTTCACTAGGGATTTTTTTTTTTTGAGGAACCACTAGGGCAAACCTGGGCCGCCGCCCCCAGCAAAAAGGAAACAAAAGTTACCCCACAATAACACGGCAGCCCATAACTAATACGGCCCACTAGGGCAAACCTGGAC
Source organism: Aegilops speltoides (assembly GCA_021437245.1). Classification (NCBI taxonomy): domain Eukaryota; kingdom Viridiplantae; phylum Streptophyta; class Magnoliopsida; order Poales; family Poaceae; genus Aegilops; species Aegilops speltoides. The sequence goes on from CM038146.1 coordinate 109,225,309, forward strand.
TGAGAGGGGAGCAGCTAAAAAAAAAAAGTAGCGACCGACCAGCTCTGTTCTCGCGCGGACTTGGTGTTGGCGACCGGCGTGGGTGAGCGGGGACAGAGGCAGATGCAGATGCGTTCCGGCGTGGGGGGTGGCGGGCCACCGGCCGCGGGCGCCCGTAATCCAGACCGTCAGACGGCCAACGCCTCGTCGCGGCCGCGCTCAGGCACCAGGCGGCGCCGGCGCCGCGCGCGGTGAGCCAGTGAGCGGCAAGAGCAGTCTTAGCCTCCCTCTCCCCGTTTGTAGTTTTATCCGATTCAATTCCTAGTTTCCTGCTGCGTTTTGATTAGTTGGGGAAATTTCTAATTAGGGCAGAGATTTTGCGCTGAATAGGTTTGTGGTTTACAGCCTGTAGAACCGAACCTAGCGATGGTTATGGGGAACACTATTGATCCATTTTACAAAAGAAATAGAGGTGAATGCGAGAGAAGCTAATGAACCAGCATTGACTGAATGCTCAGCATCCTCAAAAGCATGCGTAATAAAGCTATTTGTTGCTCCAGTATGGACATCAAAGTCATGAACATGATACTGCAACAAAACCATGCGTGGACTTATTGAATCAGCAAGGCAATTTGGGACTTGTTGTAGCAGTGGGCAACAAGAGGGATACAGAAAAGAAACCAGCCGAGGATGAAAGTCCCAGCTGCAGGCTTGCGGCTGTTAAAGTGGCTTACATCACAATCTTGTTCTTGTAGTGTAGTCGTACGATTTGGTATTCGAAAAAAGTTGCAGCTTCGTGCCTCCTGAGATTTCTTTCAATCTCCGCCGCTGTTCACTGGCGGTTCTTTCTAGCACGCATTGTGACTTGTTTGTTATCTTTAATTTTTAATAACTGTTAGTACAAGAATAAGAAATGTTGCAGCTTCTTTTTCAACCACATTTTAACAGCATAATGACGGGTATATTAACAATGAGTCGAATATTCGTGCGATAATTATGGCTGAACCACTCGATCCTCCCAGGTGAAGAAAATACCCAAGACATTCTCATCGCTGGAGCATTACTTGGATTCGTTTGCTGAGCCATTGGTCGAGGAAGTACACGCGGACTTCCTCTCTTCATTTGAGAGTTACCACCAAGCACCATTCGTTCAGGTAACCAGGGTTCAGAAGCTCGACCATGGCGAGAAGTCCCTGGCCTTCTTCTTCTGTTTTCTGGCTGCCCGGAGAACATCATACACCCCCGCCAAGGACGACATCGTCGCCGTCTCCTCCTCAAGGAAGGGCAAGCACCCGTCATCCTATGTCCTGGGTTCGGTCTGCAAGAGCTGGGAAGACGACGAGAATTTCCCAGCTGACTGCTATATCGTCAGGCTGTCGACGTCTGTTCCACCCGTGGAGGTCGACGCCGAAACGAATAGGCCTGTGGCGCCACTGTTCGTCTCGTTCCTCATGAACACCAAGACGTACAATCGCATCTGGACGTGCCTTCAGCTGGGGAAGACGAGCGGACGGAAGAGAGTGAGTGATGCCGGTCTCGTGGATGCCATCTGGAGATACAGCGCTTCAAAGGTAAGCTTTTCTTATGTAGTCTGCTATGATTCTTCATCACTGTCTTACCTTACCTGTAAATTTCTCTTTTCGACATGAAGGCAGTGGAAATTGACTCCCGGTCCCAGTTATCTCATCGGTCCCGTGCCACCGATGACCTTGGGCTCGACAGGTTCAGGCTTAACGAGTCGCAGCTGAACGCAGTAGAGGACTCCGTTGCAGCAATGGGGAGCCCTTCTCCTTCCCTGAAGCTGATATGGGGGCCTCCGGGGACCGGCAAAACCAAGACCATCAGCACCATACTGTGGGCGATGCTGCTCAGGGGGCACCGGACTCTTACTTGTGCTCCGACCAACACCGCGGTGCTGGAGGTCGCGTCTCGAGTAGTCCAGCTTGTCCGGGAGTTCTCAAATGGTGGCAGCGGCGGCTGCTTCCTGAGTGATATCGTTCTGCTGGGAAACAATGAGAAGATGAAGGTAGAGGCCAGCCATGAGCTCTCTGCGGTGTTCCTTGACTGTCGCGTCGAGCGGCTTTCCCAATGCTTCTCGCCAAATGGAGGCTGGGGGCACTGCTTGCGTTCGCTTATGGATTTTCTTGCGGAGCCTGTGAGCAAATACCAGCTCTACACCGATAAAATTACCAAGGACCGTGAGGAGGAGGAGAAGAAGAGGAACATTTCATCAAATGTGCTAGATAAGAAGAGCAAAAATGTTGCAAGATGCAATAAAGGGAATGATCATGAAAAGGATAGATGCAATAACCAAGGAGACGCACAAGTGTTTGTTACCCTGTCATTCAAGGATTTTGTGAGAGCCACTCACAAGGAACTCGCGCACAACCTGTGCCACTGCATCGAGACATTGCAGAATGATTTCCCAAGGGACCCTACGACGGCACCGAATTTCTGGTGCATGTCTGATGTGGTAGAGGTAACAAGAGTTCTCGGCGCGTTGCTAGACGCCGGTGCCGGCGACAGACACGAGGCATGGGTGAGCGATATCGGCGATGCCTGCAGCCCGTGCTCTGTGAGCAGCGATCCTCCATGCGAGGAATGCAGATTCAGGAAAACGAGGTCACTCTGTCTCGAACAACTGGAGTATCTGCGCAACAATCTGAAGCTCCCCGGCTACTGCGACAAGCGACCGATTGAAATCTACCTGCTCCAGAGAGCCAAGAGTATCCTGTGCACTGTTTCCACTTCTTTCAGGCTGTATAATGTGCTGCCCACGGACAACCACAAACCTGTTGGCGGGCAAGGACAACAGCAACGCAAAGAAGCCGAGATCTTCCCCCCTCTGGAGCTGTTGGTCGTCGACGAGGCCGCGCAGCTCAAGGAGTGCGAGGCCATGATCCCGCTGCAGCTGCCTTGTATAAGGCATGCTGTTTTCATCGGGGACGAGCGCCAGCTACCTGCTCTCGTTCAGAGCAAAGTATGTTCTCTTATCTTCCACTTTTTTTTTTGCGTTTTTCACGCAAAAAAAAGAGAGCAAAGTATGATCTCTGAAGCCAGTTCACTTACTAGTTAGTGGTTTCTAGTCCTAGAGTAGACTAGACCCCTATTTATCTTAAGACTAATAAGACCCTTTGCTTGTGAAATGGTCGTTGCAGATATCCGAGAATGCCGATTTCGGAAGAAGCATCTTCGAGAGGCTGATCTCGCTAGGCTGCCGCAAGCACCTCCTCGACACCCAGTACAGGATGCATCCGGAGATAAGCAGGTTCCCTGTGTGGAGGTTTTATGACGGCAAGGTAGGTGACGGCGCCAACATCGTCTCCAAGAGCCACCGGCGCCGGCTCTTGAGAGGCAACATGTTTGGGCCATACTCATTCATCAACGTGCGTGGGGGGCGCGAGAGCAGCGAGGAGCATAGCCGGAGCCCCAAAAACACAATCGAAATCGCCGTCGTCTCGCTGATAGTCGAGAGACTGTTCCGAGGTCTGTCATATCTACAAGCGGACAATACAATGCTGGCCTTCGTTTGTGGCATAACTTTTTTCTCTTTATTTGTGGACGCCACATCACAGAGTCGGCTTCTTCGGGAACAAGGCTATCCGTTGGCATCCTGTCGCCGTACAACGCTCAGGTGAGGGCGTTCCAGCAGAAGCTGGAGAAACCATACGGCTGCCGCGATGGTTTCTCTCTCAAGATAAAGTCGGTGGACGGGTTCCAGGGCGGGGAGGAAGATGTCATCATCATATCCACGGTGAGGAGCAACGAGGATGGCGCCGTCGGGTTCCTCAGGGACGCGAAGCGTACCAACGTGGCTCTCACAAGGGCCAAGTAAGCCAAGCATCAGTAACCTTGTGGTCATGTCTTCTTATGTACTATACTACTATGAGTCTATGACTGCCTTGAATGAACTGGGTGGTCTCTTTTGGTCCGCAGGCACTGCTTGTGGGTGATTGGCAACGCGGCGACCCTGTCCAAGAACAGGTCCGTCTGGCAGGACATTGTGTACGACGCTCGGAGGCGACAGCGCTTTTTCCATGCCGACAGGGACAAGGGCCTGTCGGACGCAATGCAGGCGGCAACTGTTGAGCTCGATGCCGCCGATAATTTGCGCAAGATGGGGTCCTTGCAGTGCGCGGCATGATCCTTTGGTACATATGGAATAAGTTCTCCGAAGCATGCTGTCGGCCGAGGGTTGCAGGAGGCTGAAAGCTTCTTGTGGGTTTCCAAAGTTGGCTGGCCAAAAGGAGTGGAAACTAAGCTTGCGGTACTAACATCTTCAGATTACAGAGACCCAGGAGGAAGGAGTGTCGCTCGTTCGTGAGGCAATTCGAAGTTCCGAAAGCGGATATCGTATATCTTCGATGCGGGCGGCTCAAATTTGAAACCGTGCCTGAAGAAGAACGGTTTAACCGTTGTAAACGATCGCTTATTCGTTGTGGATGAACGGCTATGCCTGCCTGCAAACTTGTGTAGTTCTCGTGTAAAAGACACCACGAATGTTTGCTTTGGGCAAAGCATCGGGCTAAAGCAGGGGATGCCTTTGGGTGAAAGCTGTCGAGGTTGGTCACGCGGCTCTTCAAAAGCTCTGTGTTTAGTCCAGGTTTGGTGCAGGTTTGGTCGTGGTGGGTTTTGGAAGAGCGTCAAGATGCAAAAGATGGGAGTTGACGGCTCTGAATGAGCTTTAGAGCAAGTACAATGAAGCTGAGTCAGCTGGCTATAAAAAATAAACTAGTATATTCTTGCTTAGGCCCTGTTTGGTTCCAATAAGTCCCCTGACTTATAAGATGACTTAAAACCAGTGACTTATAAGTCACACCCGTTTGGTTGTCACCCGACTTATAAGTTACCTTCCCACACCTTTTCACACCAATCAACATCATACAAGTGGTGGGACCCATGCAAAAGGGGGTGACTTATAAGTTTTAAGTTGGGGTGGAGCAACTTATGACTTATAAGTTGGGATGACTTATAAGTTGGGGCTGTTTGGAAAAATAAGTCACTTTTTGCACTTTTCGACTTATAAGTTGGTGACTTATTTGGAACCAAACAGGGCCTTAGTTGGAGGAAAGAGAAGAAGAGAGAGAAGGGAAGCGGGCTCTTGGTGAAGAGCCAGCTCTAGCACGTGCTCCTAGGCACTTTGTGAGAGTGAAATGTGGGCCATATAATAAAAAAGTAGTACACTCTTCTAATCAACTATTGTACATATTGGCTATAAGATGGGCTATAGATGACATGGTAATGGCTTATAGCCAACAGTTGGCTATACTATTAACCATGCTCTTACAAAGGATCTCTGTCGTTCTCGTGTCGTTTATTTTCTTGGATCTGATGTGCTCTAGTTCATTTGTCAGTGAAGGCAGATCGTTTACTGATGAACACTTTGTTGGTCTTGCTCTAATCCACTTTGGTGCCATTCCTTAGATGTAAAAAGCCTATGCAGCAAGATTTTTTTTTTTTTTGCAAATATTGTAGCAAGAATTTTTCAGCCAATCACTAGTTCATGGCACAATGACATGAACAGCACAAAGGATTCCTCGAATACATATAAGGTAATCTGAAACCGTAAATAAATTACAAATGGTAAATTGTAAGAAATGTATTCCCTCTTCAATAATATAAGAGCGTTTTTGACACGAGGGGAGTAGTTTATTGGATTGTTTGAAGACACGAGTTGTACCATCATTGCTACGGGCCAAGTAATAGTGGGAGGCAACTACAGCACAGCAAGCAAACACAGAAGAGACAGCGCAAGAGGCCATCCATTGCAATCAGACCGCCCAAAACAGCAGCAGCACAAGCATAGCAAGCAAATCCAAAATTCAAAACGATGTTGCAGCACGGTGAAACACCTCATTTTTACAGAGCACACAAGTACTAATCGTGTTGGATTTACAAGATGGCCATGGAAATCGTGTTGAAAATGTTACAAGTTGACCGGCGGAGGGGGCCAAGTTGGCAACCAACGGCACGGCACGGCACGGCACGCCCCGCCCGCAGGCCATCATGGTGAAGATCGTCACACCGTCGTCACCTTTCCACCCGTAGTAGTCGTACTCGTCGTACTAGTGCCCTCCCACTCGCACCCCACTCCTCCAAAAGTCCACCCTTTCCTTCCCTCCCTCCCACGCCCGCCGCCCCGCCCCGCAACCACGCGCGCACGCCCAAACGCCCGCCCGCCATAAAGCCACCCTCTCGTCTCGGGCCTCGCCGCGCGCCCACCCACGCCCAACGCCTCCCCGTTCCCCACGCCCACGCCCACGCCGACGCAATGCACCCCGTCGAGGAGCCGCGCCGCGGTGCGACCGGCGTTGCCGCGTAGGGTCTGGTCAGGTGGTGGCGTCGCGGGAGGAAAGGGCCAGGACTGGCGGACTGGAGCCCCGCCCCCCATGCCGTGCGCGCGGGCCGAGGACGCGCTCCCCTACGCCTCCGCCGCCGCGGCCGACATGGTCTCCGCCGCCCTGATCCAGAAGGCGGCCGGCGGCCGGAGGCCCCCCGAGCCAGGCCGCGCGCTGCAGCGCACGCCGCACGTGTCCGCGGGGGACGCCGACGCGCCGGCCAGCTGCTCCGGGGTAAGTTCCTGCCCCGCACTGCGAAGTCACGACCCACAGAAATCATCATACTCCTATTATTTTTTTTTAAAAAAAATTAGATTATTAGGAGCCATAGCGTGGTTGCGAAAAGCCTAGATTCTTGGTGGAGAAAGGCGAGATTTTAGCACCTAACGCCGCAACCCAGATCAAATCGCTGTCCATTTGCGGGTGCCGTCGCGCCGAGGGCGCCGTACGGGGGGACGACGTCCTTGTCCCGGATGGACGAACTGCCCCACACTGTCCCCTCGCCTCGTCCGTCCCCACCTCCCGATTAAATCACCACCACAGGCTGTGCGGTCAACCGGCAATCTTGTTGCTTAGTGCTCACTTGACCTCTGTCTCTAAGATTGGATGGATTAATAGCATTATCCTTTTCAACTTATTGATAGCATTATCTTGACTGAATTGCTTTGGTCTGTTCTTGCTGTAGGATGATGTCAAGGGCAGCCGCAGCGGGAGGAGAGAGGAGAGCCGCAGGGGCAGGGCGCGGAGCTACCGCTCGGAGCTCGAGCAGGAAGTGTGTGATTACTCTTCTTCTCCCTGGTTACATGTCGTTTTTCGACGGTTTGATGTATGTAATGTATGTCGGTGCCTGGATACGGCGTTTGTTCTTATCCGGTAAGTCGAACCGTGCAGGTCAAGAAACTGCAGAGGCAGCTTGAGAAAGAGATCGAGTTGCACGTGGCGTTGGCGGACGCTGTCACGCAGAACGCGCCGCCGCCTGCATTGAATTCTTCTGCCAAGATCCCACCTGAGGTGCAGCAGCTATTTATACTACATTGCCATTTACTAGAAAGTCGATGTGCATTCACTGATCTTGTTTTAACCTTCCATCATGTGTAGACACAGGAGCTACTAGTCAACATTGCCTCCCTGGAGGGTGCCGTTTCGAACCTTGAAAAGGAGTTAAATGATCTGTATTACCAGCTTTGTCATGAAAGGAATGAACGGCTACTTGCCGAAAATAACCCAGGAGGCTTGCCATCTGCGTCCTCAGATGACCGCTCGCTGTCAACCTGCACGTGTACATGGGAAGAAGTAAGTTTTTATCTGGCAATGTCTAAGGGTGCGTTATTCCTGATATAGGAGAGTTACTGACAGTTTTCTTGATCATATTTCTCATCAGCACATATCATCATTGCGGGATTTGAAGTTTGGAGGATCCGAGTCAATGAGATCAACGCAACAAGATTTATTCACAGAACTTGAATATGACCCGGATATTGGAGAAGAGTCCGAAGATAGACAAATGGTTTCCCTAAATAGGCTGCTCGAGAAACACCAAGATATCTCTTTAAATGGACTGTTCGAAAAGCACCGGGACGAAGAGGTCCTTTTCATGCTTATACATAACAGCCTATTCGTGTATTTGCCATGCATATTATTAGTATATCGAAGCTTAATTTATGTTTCTGCAGATGCAAGGATCGTGCTCGGTGGGAAATCAAAGCAAAGAAGATGAGAAGATCGATGATTTATCATTTGAACAGTCCATTCAAAAATTAACTAGCATGAAAGGAGGAAATCTTTGGAACTATCCAAATCAGCTATCAGAGGAGATGGTGCGCTGCATGAGAAACATTTTCCTCCGTTTATCTGAATCCTCCAAGATATCTGGGAAGGCATCTTCTGATTGTTCATCTTCCTCAGCGGAGCGTCTATCTGGTTCTACACTGGCATCCTTCTCAGATTCATCGATATTACCCTCAATGCTACGGAGCTCTTCGGTTGACTCCTATCACAATGATGAGATGATGAATAAAGCAAGAAACTTTGACCCGTATAAAGTTAATGGAAAGGGAACCCGTAGAGACATTGGAAACTACTGTTCAGCAGCTGAAGTATCTTGGATGTCGGTTGGAAAGGAGCAACTTGAATATGCATCTGAAGCTCTAAAAAAGTTCAGGTTTGCTGCTGCAACCTCGGCCAAAGTTAACAACAATCCTACTTTAGACATTTTATGTACTTACAAATATCACTACTTATTTATGGAACAATGGATTTTAATTCATATATGTGGAACTGTTAACGTCGGATCAACATTTCTAATTGCAGTGCCCTAATCGAAAAATCTACAAATAACTGAACTGAGGGAAGAATAGGATACTCGATGTAATCTTTAGTTTCTGGAAACAATCACACTAAGTTTTTTTTTCTTTGAAAATTGGGCTGCTTATCATCATTTAGCACCATAAGGTATCCTTGTCAGCATGTGATTTGCTTATATCTGAATGTGTTTGCTAACAAACTTTTGCATCCCCATTTCTTTGGTTGATCATCCATCTATAACATAAATCTTAGGAATAAAAGAATCTCGATGCATGAAAGCATCTTTTTCGCGACAAATTTTCCTAATTGGTGTTATCCCTGCCCATAAGCCCACTATTCTGGAGCAAGTTTTAGTTCTTACTCCCTCTGTGAAGAAATATAAGAACATTTAGATCACTATATTTAGTAATTCGTGTATCATTCTCATTGGTTTGCAGATTTCTTGTGGAGCAGCTATCAAAAGTTAACCCTAATTGTTTGAACTCTGATGAGCGGCTAGCCTTTTGGATTAACTTGTATAATGCGCTGATAATGCATGTAAGTACAAGTTGTTAATTACAAGGCTGGTTTGCAGGCATGGATTGTATTGCAAAAGAATTTATACATTTCCCTGATTCTATATATCTACTTTGATATTCCATATTTAATAGAAAAATAAGATCACTCAGTTCTGTTATATTTCCATTCCAAATCTTTCTTTATAAAAAGCCTTAATTTTCAACTCTCTATCACATGCATGTTGAGCCTCGTGCACTAACAATTCTGTATTGGCATCTACCAGTCATACCTAGCATACGGAGTTCCCCGGAATGACATCAAGCTTTTCTCTCTAATGCAAAAGGTTTGTCGAGTCTCTGTTTCCAGTTGAACAAATACATTACATCTTTCTTCAGTGAGGCAGTCGGTTAAAGTGAGTTGGTGATGCAGGCCTGTTACACAGTTGGTGGGCAGTCGTTCAGTGCAGCTGAAATAGAGTATGTGATACTAAAGATGAAGACTCCAGTGCACCGGCCCCAGCTTGTATAACTCTTTTCTTAATCCATTTTGTTTGCCCCTAGTTTTATTATAACACCTCTTATTGTTCTCCCTACCCGTTTGTAGTCTTTGATGTTGGCTCTTCAGAAGTTCAAAATTTCCGAGGGGCACAAGAAGTATTCGATCGATCAAGCTGAGCCCCTTCTGCTGTTTGGTCTCAGTTGTGGAATGTTCTCTTCACCAGCTGTAAGTACATGAAGAGACTGTTACAATTTCCTGGAAATATGCGTATATTGCTCTTCCATTCTATATAAAGAAAAAAAAAACCTAGCCTGTTATGCGATGCTTGTTTACTCAAACCTTGCCCACACGCCCTTTTAACGTACTGTCTAGGATATTTGAACATGTACACTGCCATAACCAATTATAAGAATCATAAAGTATAATCTATCTTTCCCTGTGTGTGTGTGTGTGTATTCTAATATTCATGTTATTGAGGTGATGGTCTGCTGTCATACAGGTAAGAATCTTCACGGCAGCAAACGTCAGGAACGAGCTTCTGGAGTCATTGAGAGACTACATCCAAGCTTCCGTCGGCATAAGTGACCGAGGGAAACTACTGATCCCAAAGCTACTGCAGAGTTACGCCAAGGGGGCCGTCGAAGACTCCCTGTTCACGGACTGGATCTGCCATCACCTCTCACCTGAACAAGTAGCAGCCATCCGAGAGTATTCCTCTCAGAGGAGGCAGCGGCTTCTCGGGGCACGCAGTTTCACCGTGGTCGCGTTCGACTCGAAATTCCGGTACCTGTTCTTGCCTGACAGCAGTGGCTCCCAGAAGCCACAACACAGAACGGGCTCCCTAGGCTGATCCTGCCAGCTGGTATGTTTGGGCCACAGAAATCATTCTTTGCAGACTGGAAAATGTGATGGCTAGTTGTATATGGTGTACATTTTTTGGGGAGGAAATTATACAACACAGCAGAGCTCAGAAACCGCTTGGGCGAAGATATTTCATTTGCGAAGTTGGATTATCTCTACCAAGACCGCGGCGAAAGGAAGATGTTTTGGATCTCATGGTGTTTGGCGCTGCGTTTCACACCGGGATACCGTTTTGGTCTTTCTTTTCTTAAATATATACTTTTTCTCTTTTGTAAAGTTGTTTTTGTCTGGGTTGATTGGTTTGTAAGTTGTGCACTAATAAATTGGGTGGTGCCATATATTGTGAGAGGGTTCTGTTTTTTGCACTGAAATCTAGCCATAGCTGGGATGAAATTGTTGCGGATGTGCCAATATTTAGATTCATGCAGAGCATAAACAACATTAAATAAATCATGTTCAGAGATTTACAATGTCAATAACTTGTGAACCGGATGTTGATTTGAAACTTAAATATAGTGGAAGTACTATTTTTAGAACAAATATATACATGTGGATTACATGTATCCAGTACAAATTATTTAAGAATGTGTGAAAATGTTTGAACAATCATCCGAATCTCTCGCTATCATTCCAGCCTGATGCTGTTGATGAATCCTATATCCATGGATGCAAAGCTAAATAAAGAACCACCTGAATCATTACCATGTCCTATATCCATACTATAATTATGTAGACTCAGAAGAAAGTGCAAGTTTTTGTTAATGGTGACATCTTCATCAGCCTTGCATTCCAGCAGCTCCCTCCCTACTTAGTCTGCCTCTGGACAAAGAGTTAAAGCTTGAACGGCGCCATGAATGCCCTGAGTTTCACATCTCCATCTGGATCATCAAAGGCTCTAAAGAACATAAATACACCAGCAAAGGAATAATAGTCCACGAGCAACCAGCGACGGCATGTTACTATTGTCACAAGAATATGATTCCATTACACTCTACAGAAATCTCAGCTTCCAGCTGCAAAAGACATCTACATGTAACTGAAAATGAATGAAGCTTCAGTTAGAGTTGAGAGGCCACAGTTATCATACAGCAGACACAGAAGTTGTCAGCATAGATACGCCAGAGCCCGTCCAAACAGGTCCAGATGCCAGGCCAGAAGTCAGCTAGGAAGACTATATGGACAACTTAACATGCAAACCAAAATAATCTAGCAAGAAAAAGAACAGAACAAGCTATTTCTGAAAGCGCATCGGCCATGTTTGCATTGCAGTATAGACCAGATACTAATTCTGCAACTGTAACAGCTTGGTTTGCACTCTACTGTAGACTGTCTTATATCTGTGTGAACGTATCAGTTCTTTGGCATTGCAAGTGAAACACCAAATTCCAGTCTTAAATTGCCCGACAACTTCCTTGAAGAACAAGACAAATACGTCTGACAAAATTACAATTTTCCCTTTGCCTCATGAGATAAATGCTGAGAATTCTGGAATTGAAGTAAAAATAAATAAGGGTACAATGCACTCTATGTGTACAGAAATATAAACAGTTCTCACTTCCATGTGTACATAAATATAAACAGCAAAGGCCACGACACAAGTTTGCTTTACAAATAGCTAGCAAACAGAGACTGGAAGACACAACAAGCAGTGATGCATCCTAGAATAGCTACCTTGCTAGCTTCTCATGATTTTACCTCTATTTTCAGTCAACAGGAATTATGGAAAGGAAAAAATAGAACAGGGTTCAACATGTCAAAACTACCCAAATTTAAGTTAATAGAACTCAGCTGAAAACGAAATCCATTTAAAGATACTTCAAAGAAGCCAAGGTAATGATGGAGCTCATTGGCTACACACCAAGAACCCCAAAATTTTGTCATTGGTGACCTACATACAGAACTGCAGATTTACATAGCAAGAGTAACAATGCAAGTATATCATCATTATAAAATATTGGAGAAATACAGCCATCTGTCATCACTTAAACAATAAGATGGCATCTTTATGTAGGCATTCATCACCCCAAACTCACACACGCTATTGATTCAGTAGTACCTTTTTTTCAGTTGCCGATGTCAAGTAAACAGTTGACAATTGAAACTGGACTCCGGTAAGAGTTTAAGGGGGACAAGATTTTCTTTTAATAAAAAAACAGGTTGTAAATTAGTTAGCAATAATAAATCAGATGCTAAATGTGACTCCCAGATAAACCTCCTCCACATCAGCTCTGTTTAAACTTGAACATTCAGTTTCTAGGGATGAAGGGGAGCCTTGGCGCAGTGGTAAAGCTGCTGCCTTGTGACCATGAGGTCATGGTCACGGGTTCAGGTCCTGGAAACAGCCTCTTACAGAAATGTAGGGAAAGGCTGCGTACTATAGACCCAAAGTGGTCGGACCCTTCCCCGGACCCTGCGCAAGCGGGAGCTACATGCACCGGGCTGCCCTTTTTTATTCAGTTTCTAGGGATAAACACTAAATGAACAAACAGCCACTACAACGGATAGGCTACATCCTCGCCATAACGGACTTGACAACATTCAGTATTCTCGAATACTCGTAGAACAGAGCAGATTGCTCGCCCTGTAAACCATCACGGTGGTGACGGTTGCTGCCAGTAAGATTGTTGCATGGGCTGCCTCCAATTATCAAGTCAAAACCACCCAATCTTCTAGTTAATGACTCGATTGTATCATTAGTGAGAGTCTCCACGTCTGGAATCTCAATCAGACTGCCACCCATTTGATTCTGATTCCACCAACCTCTGAAAATCCTCCTGTTCACTTCAGAAATCTCAACAGAAACCACTGTCTTCATGTGGACCCCAAGCTTGTGCAGAGCTACTTCTCCTCCTCCAATACCAGTGAATAAGGACAGCACATTTATACCATCAGGAAACATGTCCCTCAACACTGACAAGTGATAAGCAACTGTATCCACTTGAAATGAGTTGCCAAGAGCTTTGTACCTCTCCATCTTGCATACTCCCCTCGTGTGGTCTCTTGGGAAACCAAGTAGATACTCCATCTCATGAGGCTCCAAAGGCGCAACCTTGTTCTTTCCAATCCACACAAGATTCCATTTCCTGCATTCATCTGTGACATACTTCTGAACACTTGGAGGTGGTAGACTGCCTGAGCTTGCAAGAGCATACTCGATGCGTTCTGTCAGCTTTGCACTTGCCACACTCGTCAGCAGGCAGTTTAGCTGCCTTCTTGGGTCCCAGTAAGGCCACCACTTCTCATAATCAGGGAACGCCTCAAATATATTCTTTGGGGGGAGGGGAAGGAGAGGTGACCTGTTATCAATTGGTAGATTGTGTATATAACCTCGTTTTCTGGCAGCTGCACAAAGGTATTTAGAATCCACAAATTCTGGTTCGATGTCATATAAGGTTCTTGAAATAGTTCTCCATACGCCTCTAGGGGCTAAGGCCACATTCTCATAATAAAAGAAGGGGGGTCCAGTAGCTTGCTTCGTAAGCCTTCTCTTAACTGACCGTAGCCTGTCACTAGGCAGATTAAACCCGGCCATTGGATTTGGAAGGGGCATTGGGTCGTCCTGGCTACCATCAAAAGGAGGTTGATTTCCTTGTGCTTCACCTCCATATCGTTTCCTCTTCTTATTGCTCTCTTCCACGAGTCTCGCTTTCTTTCTCTGTCCAAAGGAATCAATGAAGCTGTCCGTAGCCTGCAAAATTACACAAATCAGCATCCTTGCATCGAACTAGAAGGAGATGCACGTCTCGTCGCGCAAATGTGTTCCCAGGGCTACGAGTTAAAGGTCATTTATTTGTCTAAAGATTTCCTGTGGTAACAGTCCTTGTTTTTTTCCGGTATTGTGTAGCATGCAAGCATAAATGGTTCTCTAATGGGCCTTCCTTTGTTTGCTGGGTGCTAACTTCCAGCCGAAAATATCTGCGTGGTGAAGAAGATGGGCGTTGAGTGACAGATGTGGCCAAAAAGGGGAGAATTCTGAGCAGCATAAGGTTTGTAGATTAAAAGAGAAAACCGTTTTTTATACACATTTAGAGTAAAACCACAAGGCACCTCGTGGTCAGGTCAATTTCTAAGATGACAATCTCCTGACTGTGATGTATAGATCAGAGTCAACTAATACAGAAAGAGGGGCATCCATACCTAAGATAAACAAAATAAACATAAGGTGCCTTCTCCATCAAATCATGCTCGTCAAATCAACAATTTAAAGAGAGAGGCACTACTACATCTGGTGATAGCCATATTTGCTTTATCTTCAGGTTAATTTAATTCGATTGCATGATTGCACATCAGAGTGGCTCAAGTTATCGATTGCACGATTGCACTAATTAGCTAACTGCATCGCAAACAGACTCCATATTACTGAGATATGTCAACTCTTATTTGGTGCTGATCTTAAATTAGTGGGACAATGCTGGCTGAATGAAAAAAAATCCAAAACTTATTTCGTGAGAGTGACAGTGACGTCTCTGTCTCAGATATCATGGGCTGTTTCACTTGTACCAACGACTACTTAAAAAATTCAACAAGACAAATGTTTCACATATATCATCATTATACATACAATCATACTAAATTATCAAGCTGGAGATATAGAATCATCTACCTCATCATCAGAACGATCAGAGTCGGGCTCTCTCCCACCAGCAGCATCATTGTTGCCATCCCAATTCTCGGAATCAAGATCGTCGTGGTCGCGGTCATCTTCAATGCTCCGGGGGGCGCAGCCAGAAGTAGAGCAGTCACCCACCAAACTCGAAAGCCCCGCCGTGCCCCTGCGCGGCGCGCACGCGACAGGGGGATGCGCCAGGACGCGTGGGGATACGCGTATCCCTGAGTATCTCTTGTTCTGTGATTTAATACAAGAAACGAAAGAATTCGGGATGCGGCAGGGATGCTTGGCAAACACGGCCGCGATACGGGTGCGGAGGGAGACGGCGACGGTGGCCGCTGGCGAGGAAGAAGATGCAGGCGAGGGGGGAGATGGGACGGCGGCCGCCGCCGAGAAAGAAGCTCCGGGAAGGGCGGAAGATGGGCACTGTGGCCGCCGGCGAGGAAGAAGATTCGGGCGGAGAGGAAGATGGCGACGGAGGCCGCGGACGAGCAAGGAGGGGAGGCGGCGGAGCGGTGGCCTCATCTCCCTGTCCTGCGGCACTCCGGCGGCTGGAGCAAGGTAGGGCAGAGCACGGGACTGGGAGCGGCTGGGGGAGCTGAGTTAGGGCCCGTTGCTTAGCCGGTTAGCCCTCCGGCGGCTGGAGCAAAGTCGCGGCGCGAGATCGGGGAGGTGGGAGGAGTATGGCCGCGACGAGGTGTGCGGTGGCGGCCGGGCGGCGCGAGCGGAGGGCGTCCTAGGGGTTTCGCGAGGGCGGTGGTGGAGCACGGGGAAGACAGGGAAAGGGCCTAAAATTAGAAGAGATGATTTTCCATGGGGTTTTGTGAAAAATATTGACTAGGGTCAGCGAAGGTAAAATGTGATGAACCACTTTGTTTAAAATTGGAACTTAGATATCCGTTTTTGTTTACCCTCATATTAGCTTTGTTGAAAATCATTTTTTACAAAATTTTCATCAAGTTGTAAAAAAAACATACACACCATCAAATCAATACCATTGGTTTCATCATTGAAATATTGTCACACTATATAAATTTGTTATTGTAAATGTTTATATTGTTGTCTATAAACTTGATAAAATGTTACAAAGTTTGACTTCAGGCAAAGCTAATATATAGAGTAAATAAATATCAACAAAGGGAGCATGTTTCTTTCAAAAATCTAAATGGCCTCCAACCAAGGTGCATGTGGTCAAGACATTTGACTCGGTCACGTGGTCTATATCTGTTTCAATATGATGTGTGCTAGGGTCTTTGCTCAGTGTTGGAGTGAGTGGATCATTATGCAAGAGCGGAGCTCTACCAACTGAGTTCTATCCCCCTCCCCCGCGAAGTGAAGTATGCATGAAAGAGTCGAATACTTCTTCTATTCTTTTCCTTGATGCAAACTTAGCTCATCATACTTGTGAATCTGGGTAAACAACCACATTTTGTTTATTACCGTTGGGATATATACAATAAGGAAACCCTTATTTGTGTTTCTTTTCAGTATTGCCATGGATCAGCTTCAATGGATGCTTAAACTATATAGTTTTTGAATTTATATAAACTAAAGTATGCTCTCAATTTTAGGTAATGGACTAAGACGTCATTTACTCTACAAGTAAACGAAAAATATACTGCAAAATTAAGTAGCTCGATTAAAACGGATTACACCATCGTGAACGCAAGAAGGTACAACCCTCGCCCTATCTCTTGGCATGGCCGAAAGGAGAAGGATAACAACGGTGAGGGCGACGATGCAGGATCCAATACTTTTTCTAGGGATTGAGATGAGAAGGAGGAGCACCCGCTGCTATGGTAATGACCACAACGATGGAAGAGGAGCAATCTCAATGATGTTGATGATGGCGGCAAGGGAGATCGCTCACGGCAAAGCGGTTGCCACGGCGACCTTTCCCGAAACGCCTCCTCAATATTGCCGCTCTTCATTCCGTAGTCACCTTTCTTCGGGTGTAGCTCAAGTTGTTATTATCTCATGGACCTTTGAACCTCTCACACAACGCATGGGTTAAGAAGCGCCCACAAAAAAGATCACACATTTTTTTAGAAAAAAACAGATCACACATCGACATGTGAGAATCACATGCGATCTGCATTTCATAACTACGGGTCATATGGGCGGCCACGCCCCATGTAGCCCTTTTATAAAAGGGTTGTGTCGTGCTGGCCGTAGGCTTCTCCTCGCGGATTAGCCTCACAACGTCACACGCGGGCTAAAAGTGTCGGCCCAAGTTGATTTTCGGTCTTATGGGGCTTTTGTCTTTTTAGTTTAAAAATGCCAAAAAGGTCCTAAAAATAGCACGTGGATCGTGCCGGGCCGGGCTTAAAAGCACGGCCCATATTGCCCAGGTATGGCTACCGGGGGTCTTTTTCTTTCTTTTTTTTCCTTTTTCCTTTCTCTCGTATATTTCCCCCGCAGATGAGACCCCCTGCAACTCTCGAACCGGCGAACGGCGGCGCCGCGGCGCGGCCGCGCGGCCGCGCAGGTCGGATAGCCAGACGCGACCGCGACTGCCGCAGTCAGGTGATCACCGCACCCTCGCCTCCGGTCCCTTACCTTACTCTTTACTCCGCCCGCGTTAGCCGCATTTCAGCTTGCTCGTTGCGCCGCGTTGCTGCAGGCGTCGCCGCCGCCGCCGCCGCGCGAGAGGTCTGCTCCGGTGATAAGGGTGCCTCTAAGCCATTGAAACGACGGAGGAAGCCGAATCTCCTGGCAGCATTCAGAAACGCTGTAGGTAGGTTATTGCTCTCGGTATGGGTGCCTCCTGCTGCTCTGCCCCTGCTAGGTTTCAGGGATTTTTTTTGTTGAGAGAGTTAGGTTTCAGGATTTAGCTGGTATACACATCACATTGTAGGTTGCGACTTTCAGTGGACGAGGTCACCACAGAGACTTGTTGATGGGTCGGGCCTTAACATTTGGTGGCAGTTTTGGTGTTCTAACTTCTAACTACCCACTTTGCAAGTCCTATTTCCAATCTGTTTTGTGGTGATGTTCTTGAACCATTTGCATGCTCATCCCACTGTCTGGACCATCGAATTGGCCAACTTCACGATTTTACCCGTGTCGATTCAGTATTCAGTACTTTTGTCTCCTACTAGTAATGGCCAAAATGTTTTCAGTTTGTCTGCTCTTGCTATGCACAATTTTGGAAGGGGAATGTTGGAGATCGATGAACCGAGCAACTGCTCGTTATCATTACTCATGGCACACACAGTTTGTGTTGCGAAGAGGGGAAGCGGAGATGAATTACAAGATTTCCGTATAGGGCCGTGTCACAATCTGTACAAAAGAACTAATCAGGCTAGTGAGCACAGAACTAGCAGCTCTTGCTTATAAACTATAAGATCTACTCTGCACACTGCAGCATAAATTTGCTATCTACATTGTATGCTAACTCAATTTTGTTTCTGCAGGTCAGCGTCTATGCTGTTCAGGAAAGATACTACCTCCTGTATGGCTGGCCTCATGCCAGGATTGTGGTTGACACACTGGCAAGCAACTTCAAGCACCTTCAGCATCTGCTCCTCATATCCTGTGCCTTGAAGCGTTGGGTCCAGGACTTCAATCTGCTTCCCTTTGGATCTCATCTCCTGTACCCACTTGACAAGCTCTTTTGACCTGGGACAGATTTGAACGGGCCGCCTCCCCGTGACCAGTTCAAGCAGGACCACACCAAAACTGTACATATCACCTCTCAGTGTAGCCACCCATCCTTGCCCGTACTCTGGGGGGATGTAACCGAGAGTACCAACCAACTCAGTTGTCACATGGGTTCTGTTGGGGAAGATCAGTCTGGATAACCCAAAGTCTGCAACATAAGCTTTGAATTCCTTGTCTAGTAGGATGTTGCTCGACTTGATATCACGGTGAACAATGTGAGGCTTGCATACATCGTGGATGTAGGATAGACCCTGGCTTGCTCCTTGTGCAATCTTCAGCCGTATTGGCCAGTCAAGAAACGAGTTGTCATCTGTCTCCCTGTTGTGGAGCCAATCATCCAGGCTGCCGTTCTCCATGTAGGAGTATATCAGTAGTCTTGAATCTCCCTGTATGCAGTAACCCCAGAATGGCACAAGATTGTCATGCTCTGCCGTGGAGAGTGCATCAACCTCTGCACTGAATTCCCTTTCCATCAGACACATTTCACTATTGAGCTTTTTTATGGCGACCTTTGAGCCATCAGGTAGCTCAGCCTTGTAGACTAGCCCATAACCTCCACAGCCAATGATATGATCCTTGTCAAAGTTCTTTGTAGCCTTCAGGAGATCCGTTAGTGTGAGCTTGTTTTGTTCTCCCTTGCCTCGTGGAACCATCACCAAAGAGTATTCTGAATTGAGATTTGAAGATGTTGCCTCCATGTCATTGTTGTTGTTGCTCCGCCTTTTGCTCATGAAATTTGTACCCCTGAGCAAGACAAGGAGACAAGCCAGCAAGAAAAGAATAGCCACCCCTCCAAAAAACACACCAAATGCAAGTGCAAAAACACCCTTCTTTTTCTTTCGTCTCTGGGTGATCACAGGTGTTTCAGCTGAGCCGCAATGGTTTACAAGCATATGACCACACAATTTTGGGTTGCCATCAAAGCTAGAATTTGGAAACGTGCTAAGCTGGCCCACAGCTGGAATAGACCCTTGCAGGTCATTATTGGAAATGTTGAATCTCGAAAGGAAGTGCAGATTGTTTAATGCAACTGGAATTGTTCCAATGAGATGATTACCAGACAAGTCGAGCGCCTGCAGGCTCGTGAGGTTGCAGATCGCTTCTGGGATCTCTCCAGATAGTTGGTTGGAGCTCAGGTTGAGGGAAATGAGTCCTTTCAACTGACCAATCTTCTCAGGTATCATGCCAGTGAAGTTATTTACCCCTAGATTCAGTACTTTAGGAAAAGCACTGGGCATGAGATATTGCATAAATGGGCTCTTATTATAAACAGGCAGCTCAAAGACCTTTGGTGCAGTTTTGTTTGACTTTAGCATTGGTATATCCATTAAGGAACTCGAAATTTCCCCTGTAAGGCTGTTGTTCGTTAAGTCTAGATAGAAGAGCAAGTTTAGGCTGCTGATCCAGTCAGGTATTGGTCCAGTGAGTTGATTGTTGTGTAGAGTTAACATCTCCAAGTTTGGCAGCTTCGATAACCAATCAGGTATTTTTCCAGACAATGAACAATCATTTATAGAAAGAACCTGGAGATTTTCAAAACCATCAACGCTAACATCCTCTGGCATGGTCTCATTCTTGAAGTTGAACCCAAGAAGAAGGGTGGTGAGGCTCCTGCAACTCCTTAGGATCTGAAGTGTTCTTGTGATATCTGTAAGGGAGTTTTTAACAAGTGATAGGAACGAGAGAGACTTCAGATTGCCTATTCTTTCTGACAACTGGCCATGGAATTTGTTGTGAGATAGTCTTAGTGCAGTCAGCCTGCTGCAGGAGTATATGCTTTCTGGAATTATGCCGGTGAAGTTGTTGTACAGAAGATCTAAAACTTTTAGATTGGGCAGGCTTGTGAAGTTGACCTTGGTAAGTTCTCCAATGAACTGGTTGCTCTTGAGGTCAATTGTTACGAGATTTGTGCAGTTGCTCAGAGCTGATGGCAGCTCCCCTGACATGTGGTTGTGTTCCAAATGCAGCTCCTCCAATCTCTTCAGGTCACCTATAGACTCTGGAATACTGCCGGTGAGCTCATTACCCCCAAGATCAAGGGTGATCAGATTTGTGAGCTTGCTGATGCCATTGATAGCTCCTTCTAAACCATTGCTAGGCAACGAGAGGTGCTCTAACGAGGTAACTTTGAAGAGCTCATCTGGAAGAGCCCCAACGAGGTTGTTGTAGCCAGCGCCGAGCAGGTTCAGCACAGAGCAATTACTGAGCCCTGGAGGGATATTTCCACTGAATTCGTTAAAACTGAGTTCGAGCACGGCCAAAGATGGCGCGCTCACACAGGGGTTAACTGGTATCTGCCCAGTAAAGCTGTTGGTGCTGGCATTGAGCGCGACCAGGCTCTTCATCACCTCCCATATAGCAGATGGAAACCTTCCTGTAAACAGGTTGCTCGAGATGTTGAGTACCTGCAGAGGCAGCGCAGGTGCTGAAGGTGGCAGCTCGCTCAGGCCTCCAGTCAGGCGGTTGAAGCTGACGTCAAGGACAACGATGCTGCTCGACGACACCAACTCCAACGGCAAGCCACCGGACAGCAAGTTGTGCGACAGGTTGAGGTGCAGGAGGCCGGTGAGGTTGCCCAGGGACGGCGAGATGGACCCCTCGAGGCCTCGAGAAGCCAGCGAAACATCGGTGACCGCCCCATCGGGACCGCCGCAGGTGATCCCATCCCACGTGCAGCAGTCCGTGTCCCTCCGCCAGGCCGCCGCAAGCCCGCCGTCCTGCGAGAGCCCAGCGAGGAGCTGGAGGAGGGAGCTCCTCTCCTGCTCCGTGCAGGAGCTGGCCGGAGTTGCAGAGACGAGCAGCAGCAGGAGGGCCAAGCCAAGGAAAGGCCTGCTCCTGTTTGGGCAATGGTGTGGCTGCATCTGCATGGCTTTCTGGAGAAGCTAGCAAAGTGAACCAATGAACGGCCGGGCTGGTGAAGAAAGAGCACGAGAGGAACGGGACACAAGCGGCTCACGGCTCCTTTTTGTTTGATCCTCTCTTCTCAGGTCGCTCTCAGGCGAAGGAAAGAGAAATGGGTCAAGGATTGGCTGCTATTGCCTATCCGGTGCATCATCGTCCACGTTCACACCTTGACATTTTCGCCCGGGCCGCCTGAGATCGCCTGTCGGTAAGTTGACTTTGCGTTCATGGATTGCCGTGTTAATAGTTAGCAGGCATCCATGATTATTCACTTGATGATCTGTTACTGCACACGTTTAATTTAATTGATCTTGCATCACTTCTCCTATCCTGGTGTGTTAATACTTAGCAGTCATTCTTGATCAAGTCCTTGATGACATGTCATGTCACGAGTGTAATTTACTTGCTCTGACATCGCTCTCCTAACTGGATTACCTTATGCATTTCTCTGCGTTTTTAGACTGATGATATGGATGGAACAGGCGTGTTTCTGGTTTCAAGTTGGACAGTTGGTTCTTGTTCTGTGGCTCTGCATCAACAGTCGCGGTCGGTACAATGAATGTCCTGCGCAAATGGGCCAGCACCACGCCAAAATTGTTTACTTTGCAGACAGCTAATCCAGTCCTGTTGATGTGGTCAGTAAGAAGCGAGTTGTGATTGGTCTGGCCAGGTGTCCAAGGTCAACTTGACAGGCTCCACGCGGCTGGCTGGCTGCTGGCTCCTGTCTGGACTGTCTTGTGAGAAAACAAAAGGGGGCTGCTTTGATGTTTTTTTCTCTCCCATATAAAAGGGCTGCTTTGAGTTATCAAAGGAAAACACAAAGGGAAGTAGGGTTATTTGAAAAACACGAGGGGCCGCACATGAATGCACACGTGCACATACAAATGAACAGAATAATTCTGCTTCATGAGGCACGTAATAAAACGTTGAAGAGATGTTTGGTCTCGGGCGGGATGGAGTGCAATTCAGAGAAAGGATCGCCACGGTGCATGGACCTGTATTCCGGCGAAATTTGGACTTGCCTTTACGACATGGCGTACTGGGGTAGGTATCCTGTGGTCGGCTGTGAGAAGCTTTTCTCATGGCCATTTTTGTCACCTCCGACGGGGACTTTCCTCTTGCCTTGGCTTGAGGTTAATCCATATTTTGTTTGGTTTCAAAGATGAATCTACACTTCGTCAGGCACGTAAAACGTTGAAGAGATGTTTGGTCTCGGGCGAGATGGAGTACAATTCAGAGAAAGGATCGCTGCGGTGCATGTATCGGTATTCCGGCGAGATTTGGACTTGCCTTTACGACACACGGGGTGGGTATCCTGTGGTCGGCTGTGAGGAGCTTTTCTCATGGCCTTTTTTGTCGCCTCCGAGGCTCCGACTGCGGCTTTCCTCTTGCCTCCGGTGACATCTTTAGGATGTGTTTGGTTTGAGGTTAATCCATATTTTGTTTGGTTTGAAGGGTGAAAAATGGTTGGGATAGCCATTCTAGTGTTTGATTCAAGGGATGAGTGATGAATAAGGGTTGTAGTAACCTTTTTGACTGATGGCTGATGTGGTGAGATTACCCCACAATTTACAAATTTTCAATGTATAAGGCAATATAATATTAGTAGTATTTAACTTGAACTTCAACTCCTCACTATGATATTGAGAGACAAATGATTTAATCCTTCATAATAAGAACTATCATAGTTCAACATTCCATATGTAACACAAGTTCGTGCATAGAACTCGTGGTTCAACATTCCATATATGTAACACAAGTTAGTGTATAGAACTCGTAGTTCAGCATTCCATATATGTATCACAAGTGCGTAGGACTCATAGTTCAACATTCCATAGAGTACTAGTAGAATCTAAAATTTAAGGATGGCAATTTTATCCACGGATATGGATACCCGCGAGTATCCGACCTGAATGGATAGGGTTTGGGTACATTTTTACGCCCATGGGCAGTGTCCGAACCCGACCCGATTACTTATGGATAGGGCATGGATATAATTATGTATCTATGGATTTACCCGAACCCGACCCGATAGTATTACATGTGTGGCAAAATTGGGTGATCCCCACTATCCCATCTTCCAATGTATTTTTCTTTATAAAAAGTGAAAAAGAAATTTTGCAATCCCTCCCCAATCCCCACCGTAACTTACTCCACCTCTTCTCATTCTTTTATCTCCTCGGTAAATGACTCGCAATTAAGTATCATATCTACTTACTCCTCTAGTAGCCCTAGATGCACTGCCATGGCGCCTCCAAACCTACCTCTCCCATGTTATTTTGTGAGAATCTAAGAGCTTATTTTGACATTGTGCACTTGTGCTATGTCATTTTGCGAGAATTTGAGAGCTTATGTGAATGTTGTGCTACGTCTTATGTATATGTGTCGAGAGAACCGACGGATATCCATATCATGGATATCCATCGGGTTTGGACGTGGACATCATTTCCCGCCCACGGATTTTCGTGGACGGGCACATAATGTCTTCATGGATTTGGATATGGATTTGATATCGTTCAACCCGAGCCGAACTCGACCCATTGCCATCCTTAAAATTATACTCCCTCTGTTTCTAAATATAAGTCTTTTTAGATATTTCACTATGGACTACATACAGAGCAAAATGAGTGAATCTACACTCTTAAATATGTCTATATACATCCGTATATAGTTTGTAGTAGGATCTCTATAAAGACTTATATTTAGGAAAAGAGGGAGTACAACTTATAGTTCAATGTTTTGGTCGTAATCAAAATAGCAAGTCCATACAACACGTAGTTAACAGGTTGTTATCAAAAGCACAGACACCACATATGCACTCAAATGCTTTGACTTGGGGAAAGTGTTGGGATATCCTCCTCATGTGGGCCGTGAGGAGATGACCACTTGAAGCCAAAAGCCCACTACCCATTAGGGTTATGATCTAGGGTCATTTTGAACTTTGCACATGAGAGGATGGGGATGCTTTACCCTCCATCCAACAGTCACCATCAAGAGTGACGAAAATCAGTTCATCCTCCAAGAGAGAAGAAGAGAGAAAACCAAGAGAGCAAGGGAAGAAGAGGAAGAGTGAAGGAAGAAGCAAAGGGAGCTCCTCCCCAAGGTTGTGATGGTCCAGATCCACTACCTTGTTTCCTTCAAACTTCGGTTCCATCATCTTTGGTGAGATTGTTCCAATCCCTAGTTCTTGAGCCCCAAATCTTGTTGTGTTCATCCAAGGTTCAGAAATCTTGATGTATGAGATTCTCTAGTGTTGTCTAGAGAAGAACTTGTTGTATCTCACATTTGATAATAGTGGAAGAGGATTTGGGTGGCTTCGGCCCGTGGTTTTTCCCCTCAAGTTGGGGGGTTTTCCACGTAAAAATCTGGTGTCTCTTCGTTGATGCTTGCTGCTATCCAGAAACTTACTCCTACCACAAGATACTTGGCTGAGGAGTGTCTTGCCTGCTGAGTAACATTTTCTGCCTCCATATATGCTGCTGCATATGTTTCCTTCCGTGCTAAGCAATGATCCTTGAGTTAGTACTTGATGTGGTGTTGAGATTACTTGTTTCCACTGCAGTTACCAGTTAACTACAAGTGCATTTTTGTGCTAATTCCCAATAGAAAGATACTCTACACATACCTAAAAACCCAAACCA
The DNA here is from genome assembly GCA_021437245.1 of Aegilops speltoides. Lineage (NCBI taxonomy): Eukaryota > Viridiplantae > Streptophyta > Magnoliopsida > Poales > Poaceae > Aegilops > Aegilops speltoides. The sequence goes on from CM038146.1 coordinate 109,250,601, forward strand.
TCTTTTGAGCCTTCTCCAACACCCTAAATGCCATTGCAACACAATGATTGTCAACCAAATAGGGATAGTAATGAGCAAGTAAATCTGAATCGAAATCGAGAGTTCTTTCATGTTCTCTCAAAGACCATCTATGGTGTTGTTGTCAGTGCTAGCATTCTTCTCTATGGCAATAGCAATTCCTTCACTAGATGCCATTATGGTTGCATGCAACCTCTCTTTTGCACAAGGGTTTAGTTTGGCTCTTTTTGGTTTGGAACCGGATGCCTCACCTGCATTGTGTGATTGTGCAACCTTTTCATGTGGGGCAGCGGGTTTCTGGGATATCTCTTCTTCAAGATTAACCACTTCTTTAGCAAGAGGGTCATTTGAGCATTTTGCATATTCCCTTGTGAGCCCATGGCCATGCTTCCTCTAGCTATAATCATCATCTCATTATAACGAATGGTCTTATTAAGGAATGGTTCGTCTTTTGGGTGAGCCTTTGAGAAACAAAATAAGTAATTTCAACAGAAGCATGAAAGAACCCATTTCATCAAGTATTTGGACATAAAAAATACAAATTTTAGGAAGTACTTTGGCATAAAAACCAATTTCCACAAGTATTTGGCGTGGCAGTAAAGTTGTTGCCTTGTGACCATGATGTCACATCATCATTACGGATCTGAGTCTTGAAAACAATCTCTTGTAGAAATGTAGGGAATACTGTGTATAGAAGACCCAAAGTGCTTGGTGTTAGAATAAATCCGAGGCGCTCCGTCAGTCATCCGAGGACCAAGCAATCACACGAGCACGACACCGAGATTTATTAACGAGGTTCACCATCATGGTTACATCCTAGGGGCCTGACTACGGGTGCTCCTCCCCATGACACTGCTAAAATTCCGCACTCCGGCCATACGGGCGCCGGCACACGTCGCCGGCTCCCCCTGCGTGCCTGTGCTATTATGTTGGCATAGGTTACATCGTGTGTCTACCCCCGATATATATGAGAGGCCTATGATACGAGTGTCCTATTAGGACACAACTCCTACCCTATCTACACACAGTCCAAAACCAAATCCAACTGTAATCTACCTTGTACAATAATATTCGACACAACTCTAACAAATGATATCTTATTACGCAATCCCGGGTCCGCTACCACCAGCGTTCTGACCCACATGCGTCAACTAGGCCCAACCAGAGAGCGACACCGACTTATGAGAGGCCTTGGGCCCTCTCCCCCCCAAAAAACTAGCCTGTTAGGAGGGGACACCCCCACCCTTATAGATCGTGTTATGTCTCCTTGTTGGGGAACATAGCAGAAATTCAAAATTTTCTTACGTGTCACCAAGATCTATCTATCTAGAAACCAGCAATGAGGGGAAGGAGAGTGCATCTACATACCTTTGTAGATCGCTAAGCGGAAGCGTTCAAGAGAATGGGGTTGAAGGAGTCGTACTCGTCGTGATCCAAATCACCGAAGATCCTAGTGCCGAACGGACGGCACCTCCGCGTTCAACACACGTACAGCCCGATGATGTCTCCCATGCCTTGATCCAGCAAGGAGAGAGGGAGAGGTTGAGGAAGACTCCATCCAGCAGCAAAGACAATGGCGTGGTGGTGGTGGAGGAGCGTGGCAATCTGCAGGCTTCGCCAAGCACCGCGAGAGAGGAGGAGTACTTTGAAAGGGGAGGCTGCGCCTGAACTTGGGGTGCGGCTGCCTCCCACCCTCCACTATTTATAGGTGGGGGAAGAGGGCCCCAACCACCTAGATCTCATCTAGGGTTGGGCGGCGCCAAGGGGAGGAGTGCCTCCCAAGTCAAGTGGAGGCCTTCCCTTAGGGTTTCCCTTCCCATGCGCATGGGCCTTGGGGGGTCAGTGCCCCGGCCCATTAAGGCTAGGGCGCCTCACAGCCCATGCTACTGTATTGGGCGTGGTGGAACAATTTCCGACCTCCGGACCCTCCGAAATCCTCCGAACCTTCTCGAAGCTTCCCAGACAATACCGAAAAAACCCGAACTTTTCCTGGAACCCGAACAACAACTTTCCATATATAAATCTTTACCTCCGGACCATTCCGGAACTCCTCGTGACGTCCGGGATCTCATCCGGGACTCCGAACACCATTCGGTAACCACATTCAAACTTCCTTTATAACCCTAGCGTCATCGAACCTTAAGTGTGTAGACCCTACGGGTTCGGGAACCATGCAGACATGACCGAGACGTCCCCACTTCAAATCGCGGCTTAGTCTTCAAATCGCCCTAGTCTTCAAATCGCGGCTGGCCCCACTTCAACCTGCCCGCTGCTAGGTCCAGCACAACGTCGCCGCCGGCCGGGAGAGGTAGCTACTCTGTCTCCTCCTCCCCTCTTCCTTCCGCTACCTCCCTCGTTCCTGCCTCGGCCCGGCGAGCCCCTGCTGCGTGCGTGACCAGGGACAAGCCCTTGATTTTTGTTTGACAAGGGATGAGGCCTGCCAATTTGTTTCTACGGAGAGCCCCTGCTATAGGCTGCCAATTTGACCAGGGACAAGCTCAGAGTGGATCGATCTATTGTGGCCAAAATACACTGCAGTGATTTGTCCATGGGAGTACAACTTCCTTGAGCTTGTTCTCTAAGTGTGCACTGGTATTCATCTCCTTCTGATTGGACAAACTTCAGTTTTGAGGAAATGTCGTTCAGATGGATTACTACGCATGAGTGCTACATCTAGCATCCAATTTCATGTTCTCCGGTGTTTACAGAGAGCCTACACTTATGTCAATATTGTTTTGTCAACTACTGTATCTATCTTCTGTACAGAGAGCCGTATATGTTTCAGACCAACAATTTGCTTCTCTGTTCCCTTGTGATTGTCATGTCTAGGTGGTCAAAATGATTACAGTAGATGTATAGACTTTTCATTGTTTGTAGCTACTATACTCATATTTAAGTTTGTTCATTGCTTCTCATGCTGAAAAAACTATTCTGTAGGGGCTTGGTGTTGTAAAACTATTCTGTAGAGCGGCGTACAAGCTAGTCATGTGGGCTGCGGCGGCTGACGACGCTGGTTGACCTTCTCCTGTGCGTGCAGGGCAACATCGACGCTGGACCAGATGGACGAGTTGCAGTGCCAAACTGGTACCTCTAAATTTTGCTTCAGTTTTGCTTCCTGCTAATCTGAATTTAGGGGAAGCTCTGAATTTTGTTATGTTTTGCAGGGAGAGGAATAGACGCTCCAGCAGCAGTGGTATTCTCTATGCAATCAAACAAGAAGCATTTAGTGTTGTTTCACCGAATCAAAAGAGACCAAAATGAGACCACATATGATTGCAGATTATGCATGTGTATGTGGAGAAGATAACTGGGTCGATTGATTTGATGTTAATTTGTTTGCTTCACTCTGTTTATTTTTGGCTACGACGACGGCGGCGGCACACGAGGTAAATTAAACCCAGCCCCCCTTCGCGTTCTTGTCCATTCCGCCGCCCACCTTGTGCTCCTAGCTGACGAACGCCTTTCCTGCTCCCCCCTTTTCCGGCGATTGAAGATGAGGCACAGGTGGGCGCCGAGGGGGAGAGCCAGCAGCCGGCGTTGGAGTATGAGGAGAGGATCCACAAGTTCCCCGGCGTGGTAAAATTACCGACCTAACTCTGAATCCTAGTTAATTTCGCTACTGTCCTAATCACTCTGCGAACAAACAGATCGGCCAGAAACCTTATGTTTGCTGTCCAGTGTCAATGGTGGAGCTCGAAACCCTAGAAGCATGTTGAACGTCATGAATAGACCTGAATATTTGTTTTAGGTAGATGCTTGACCATTATGCTTTGGAAGAGTGCAGGAGAGTCTACCATCTGAAACTGTAGTTGACCAATCTAATTTGGCATGACCAGTTGTTGCGTCTCGGTGATAAAAGGGTTAACAATATCGAGGGATTTTGTTCGACCTTTGCATTTTCCGCAGGTTGCAATTCGTGTAGCACAAAGTAGTATATTTATTGGTCCATATGTTTGTAGATAATAATGGATCTGAATGTCTGAATGTCACATTATGTCACTATAAATGTCGTTTTGGACTTTGATATGGTCTTCCAGTGTACACTTTGACATCATTTTTCTTGAAAATATGCTTCGTCGAATAAAATAGGCACATATAAGCAGAGTACATTTCATTAGGCTTGTTTTATCTGTTTGGTGTTATAGATGGTTGACGGGGAGAGACGACACTGCCGGTTTGCTGAAGTGGTAGGTTGCCATTCAGGTCAGTCCCCAATATTTTTCTTCCTTGGGCTCCAGAATTTACTTGCACTAGGGAGTTAGCCGAGCCACATTTAACCTAGTGAAGACAAGATTATTACTTTAGTACATTGATAGTCAACAGAAGAACACAACTAAAATATGCGTAGAAGTTGTAGAGAATGTTTGGGTGTGATTCATGTCGGTGGACTGATGAAATTTTTGGTAGAGCAATTCAGGCATGTAGTTGGATGGATGAATATACCTTCCATACATCTCTAGGATTTACAGAATGAAGTTAACAATTGCTTGAGCCTACTATGTTATATATGTTAGGAGTATCCTCGGCCAGGTTAATTACTAATGATCTGAATTGCTTGAATAGCTGCAAACTTGTGGCCACACAAGTTAACTTTTTATATTTTACCTAATGATTTTTATACTAGCTAGCGTTTCTCATATCACAAAAGCTGTTGCTGCACTTGGGATAGAATACAGGATTTTCTGAAAATGAAAGCAAGTTCACCGTGACTACGACAGATACTAGGTAGTTTAGCTTGGGATAGAATACAATGCACGGGTTACAATAGAAGTTATTTCTTGTCACACAATTACTGATTTCTCTTTGTTCTCATTTTTCCTTTGTTAGCTGAAACTATTCCTTGTCTACAGATAAGCTGAAATTTTATTGAGGTCAAAATTATACGAATGTGAATATTGGCCATTCTGCTTCTTCCTGTCCATTTCTTGTATAAGTAGTTTGCCAAGTCTTCTCCAATAGTAATGCATATGTCATGTATGTTCCTATTCGCTCCCAATTTCCTGAATATCTATGATCTGAATATGCATAATTTTGATAAATTTGGCAGGCACTCAGGAAGGTGCCAAGGAGATGTTGGACCAAGGCGTGGAGGCACTACGAGCTGAAGAGCACATAGTCAGAGATCTTTGGAGGCCGGCCGGTGAGCCGAGGATTGGAGGTAGCACTGATTGGTGTTTTTATGGAGAGATAGGATGCCACTGTTTGGTGTTTTTATGCATTTTGGTTTGCTTGTAACTGTGTTTGCACTAGCTGGGAGTAAGTGACTTGGCAAGAAGTGTAGGTGTTTTAATTGAAGGCATGAAAAGCCATGACAATATGTATGCTCTTCACAGGATGTGCTCTAATGTCTTTGGTTTATTATAAATCTTGGATTAGTAATGATGTGTAATGCTCTGGTTCATTGCAAATATGTGTTTGTTTTAGTTGGAATTGTATGTATAGAATGGAATTGGTGGATTTTTTTTAATTCCTAATTAGTTAGTAGTAGCGTGGGAAAACACCAAACGCCTTACTACTACTTCGTTAGTAGTAGCGTGGGTTTGCATCCACGCTACTACTAACTTTTTAGTAGTAGCGTGGGAAAAAAACCTGTGGCGCTACTACTATTTCTTTACTAGTAGCGCGGGTTGCGCCCGCGCTACTACTAAAATGTTAGTAGTAGCGTGGGTTTCACCCGCGCTACTACTAACTATTAGCTGTAGCGCGATACTAGTAGCGCGGGTACCCGCGCTGCTAGTAGCCATTTTACCCGCGCTGCTAGTAGCCTTTTTCCTAGTAGTGGTTCTCTGGTCAATAACCAACAGCGGGATCTGAATACCCATGTTGGCTCCCACATGTTCCATGATGATTTCATCGGATGAACCACGATGTCAAGGACTCAATCAATCCCGTATACAATTCCCTTTGTCTAACGGTATAGTACTTGCCCGAGATTCGGTAGTCGGTATGCCGATACCTTGTTCAATCTCGTTACCGGCAAGTCTCTTTACTCGTTCCGTAACACATCATCCCGCGATCAACTATTTGATCACATTGTGCACATTGTGATGATGTCCTACCGAGTGGGCCCAGAGATACCTCTCCGTCACACGGAGTGACAAATCCCAGTCTCGATTCGTGCCAACCCAACAGACACTTTCGGAGATACCTATAGTGCACCTTTATAGCCACCCAGTTACGTTGTGACGTTTGGTACACCCAAAGTGTTCCTACGGTATCCGGGAGTTGCACAATCTCATGGTCTAAGGAAATGATACTTGACATTAGAAAAGCTTTAGCATACGAACTACACGATCTTTGTGCTAGGCTTAGGATTGGGTCTTGTCCATCACATCATTCTCCTAATGATGTGATTCTGTTATCAACGACATCCAATGTCCATGGTCAGGAAACCGTAACCATCTATTGATTAACGAGCTAGTCAATTAGAGGCTTACTAGGGACATGGTGTTGTCTATGTATCCACACATGTATCTGAGTTTCCTATCAATACAGTTATAGCATGGATAATAAACGATTATCATGAACAAGGAAATATAATAATAACTAATTTATTATTGCCTCTAGGGCATATTTCCAACAGTCTCCCACTTGCACTAGAGTCAATAATCTAGTTCACATCGCCATGTGATTAACACTCACAGGTCACATCGCCATGTGACCAACATCCAAAGAGTTTACTAGTGTCATTAAGCTAGTTCACATCATCATGTGATTAAGACTCAATGAGTTCTGGGGTTTGATCATGTTTTGCTTGTGAGAGAGGTTTTAGTCAATGGGTCTGCAACATTCAGATCTGTATGTACTTCGCAAATCTCTAGGTCATATTGTAAATGCTGCTTCCACGCTCCACTTGGAGCTATTCCAAATGGTTGCTCCACTATACGTATCTGGTTTGCTACTCAGAGTCACTCGGATAGGTGTTAAAGCTTGCATCGACGTAACCCTTTACGCCGAACTCTTTATCACCTCCATAATCGAGAAACATGTCCTTATTACTCCAAGGATAATTTTGACCGCTGTCCGGTGATCCACTCCTTGATCACCTTTGTACCCTCTTGCCAGACATGTGGCAAGGCACGCATCAGGTGCGGTACTCAGCATGGCATACCGTATAGAGCCTATGACAAAAGCATAGGGGATGACCTTCGTCCTTCCTCTTTCTTTTGCCGTGGTCGAGCTTTAAGTCTTAACTTCATACCTTACAACTCAGGCAAGAAATCCTTCTTTGACTGATCCATCTTGAACACCTTCAAGATCATGTCAAGGTATGTGCTCATTTGAAAGTACCATTAAGCGTTTTTGATCTATCCTCATAGATCTTGATGCTCAATGTTCAAGCAGCTTAATCCAGGTTTTCTATTGAAAAACACTTTTCAAATAACCCTATATGCTTTCCATAAATTCTACATCATTTCTGATCCACAATATGTCAACAACATATACTCCTCAGAAATTCTATAGTGCTCCCACTCACTTCTTTGGAGATACAAGTTTCTCATAAACTTTGTATAAACCCAAAATCTTTGATCATCTCATCAAAGCGCACATTCCAACTCCGAGATGCTTACTCCAGTCCTTAGAAGGATCATTGGAGCTAGCATACCTTTTAGCATCCTTAGGATCGACAAAAACTTTCGATTGTATTACATACAACCTTTCCTTCTGGCCCGGTAAGGAAACTCGTTTTGACATCCATCTGCCAGAGTTCATAAATGCAGCTAATGCTAACATGACTCCGACGGACTTAAGCATCGCTACGGATGAGAAAATCTCATCGTAGTCAACTCCTTGAACTTGTGAAAAACACTTTGCCACAAGTCGAGCTTCATAGACGATGACATTACCGTCCATGTCCGTCTTCTTCTTAAAGATCCATTTATCTCAATGGCTTGCCGATCATCGGGCAAGTTCACCAAAGTCCATGCTTTGTTCTGATACATGGATCCTATCTCAGATTTCATGGCTTCTAACCATTTGTCGGAATATGGGCCCACCATCGCTTCTCCATAGCTCGTAGGTTCATTGTTGTCTAGCAACATGACCTTCAAGACAGATTCTTGTACCACTCAAGTAGTACGCATCCTTGTCACCCTCACGAGGTACGGTAGTGACTTGATCCGAAACTTCATGATCACTATCATAAGCTTCTACTTCAATTGGTGTGGGCGCCACAGGAACAACTTCCTGTGCCCTGCTACACACTAGTTGAAGTGACGGTTCAATAACCTCATCAAGTCTCCACCATGCTCCCACTCAACTTTCCGAGACAAACTTTTCCTCGAGAAAGGACCCGATTCAAGAAACAATCCCTATTGCTTTCGGATATGAAATTAGGAGGTATACCCAACTTTTTTGGGTGTCCTATGAAGATGCATTTTATTTTGGGTTCGAGCTTATCAACCTGAAACTTTTTCACATAAGTGTCGCATCCCCAAACCTTTAAGAAACGACAACTTAGGTTTCTCCAAACCATAGTTCAAACGGTGTCGTCTCAACAGAATTACGTGGTGCCCTATTAAAGTGAGTGCGGTTGTCTCTAATGCCTAACCCATGAACGATAGTGGTAATTCGATAAGAGACATCATGGTATGTACCATATTCAATAGGGTGCAAATATGATGTTCGGACACACCATCACACTATGGTGTTCCAGGCGGTATTAATTGTGAAACAATTTCCACAATGTCTTAATTGTGTGCCAAAGTTCGTAACTCAGATACTCATCTCTATGATCATATCATAGACATTTTATCATCTTGTCACGATGATCTTCAACTTCACTCTAAAATTACTTGAACCATTCAACAATTCAGACTTGTGTTTCATCAAGTAAATATACTCAGTATCTACTCAAATCGTCCGTGAAGAAAGAACATAACGATATCCATCATAAGCCTCAAAGACTCATTGGACTGCACACATCAAAATGTATTACTTCCAACAAGTTGCTTTCTTGTTCCATTTTACTGAAAACGAGGCTTTCAGTCATCTTGCCCATGTGGTATGATTTGCATGTCTCAAGTGATTCTAAATCAAGTGAGTCCATACGGTCCATCTGCATGGAGTTTCTTCATGCATATATACCAATAGACATGGTTCACATGCCTCAATCTTTTCAAAAACGAGTGAGTCCAAAGATCCATCAACATGGAGCTTCTTCATGCGCTTTATACCAATATGACTTACATGGCAGTGCCATAAGTAGGTGGTACTATCACTACTATCTTATATCTTTTGGCATGAACATGTGCATCACTACGATCGAGATTCAATAAACCATTCATTTTAGGTGCAAGACCATTGAAGGAATTATTCAAATAAATAGAGTAACTATTATTCTCCTTAAATGAATAATTGTATTGCGATAGACATAATCCAATCATGTCTATGCTCAACGCAAACACCAAATAACAATTATTTAGGTTTAACACCAATCTCGATGGTAGAGGGAGCGTGCGATGCTTGATCATATCAACAAAAGACTTCCAAGACATATCGTCAGCTCACCTTTAGCTAGTCTCCGTTTATTCCATAGCTTTTATTTTGAGTTACTAACACTTAGCAACCAAACCGGTATCTAATACCCTGGTGCTACTAGGAGTACTAGTAAAGTACACATTAACATAATGTATATCCAATATACTTCCGTCGACCTTGTCAGCCTTCTCATCTACCAAGTATCTAGGGTAATTATGCTCCAGTGGATGTTCCCTTTATTACAGAAGCACTAAGTCTCGGGTTTGGGTTCAACCTTGGGTTTCTTCACTAGAGCAGCAGCTGATTTGCCGTTTCATGAAGTATCCCTTCTTGCCCTTGCCCCTTTTGAAACTAGTGGTTTTACCAACCATCAACAATTGATGCTCCTTCTTGATTTCTACTTCGCGGTGTCAAACATTGCAAATACCTCAAGGATCATCATATCCATCCTTGATATGTTATAGTTCATCACGAAGCTCTAGCAGCTTGGTGGCAATGACTTTGGAGAAACATCACTATCTCATCTGGAAGATCAACTCCCACTCGATTCAAGTGATTGTTGCACTCAGACAATCTGAGCACAAGCTCAACGATTGAGCTTTTCTCCCTTAGTTTGTAGGCTAAGAAAATCGTCGGAGGTCTTATACCTCTTGACGTGGGCACGAGCCTGAAATCCCAATTTCAGCCCTCGAAACATCTCATATGTTCCGCGATGTTTCGAAAACGTCTTTGGTGCCTCAACTCTAAACCATTTAACTGAACTATCACGTAGTTATCAAAACGTGTATGTCCAATGTTTGCAACATCCACAGACGACGTTTGGGGTTCAAAGACACCGAGCGTGCATTAAGGACATAAGCTTTCTCTTCTGCGCATAATCGCCATCATCAACTTTCAACTATATTTTCTCTAGGAACATATCTAAAACAGTAGAATTATAGCGCGAGCTATGACATAATTTGCAAGAATCTTTTTACTATGTTCAGGATAATTAAGTTCATCTTATGAACTCCCACTCAGATAGACATCCCTCTAGTCATCTAAGTGATTACATGATCCGAGTCAACTAGGCCGTGTCCGATCATCACGTGAGACGGACTAGTCATCATCGGTGAACATCTTCATGTTGATCGTATCTACTATACGACTCATGCTCGACCTTTCGGTCTCTTGTGTTCCGAGGCCATGTCTGTACATGCTAGGCTCGTCAAGTCAACCTAAGTGTTTAGCGTGTGTAAATCTGGCTTACACCCGTTGTATGTGAACGTAAGAATCTATCACACCCGATCATCACGTGGTGCTTCGAAACGACGAACTTTCGCAACGGTGCACAATTAGGGGGAACACTTTCTTGAAATTTTAATGAGGGATCATCTTATTTACTACCGCCGTTCTAAGCAAATAAGATGCATAAACATGATAAACATCACATGCAATCAAATAGTGACATGATATGGCCAATATCATTTTGCTCCTTTTGGTCTCCATCTTCAGGGCTCCATGATCATCATCGTCACCGGCATGACACCATGATCTCCATCATCGTGTCTTCATGAAGTTGTCTCGCCAACTATTACTTCTACTACTATGGCTACCGGTTAGCAATAAAGTAAGGTAATTACATGGCGTTGTTTAATGACATGCAGGTCATACAATAAATAAAGACAACTCCTATGGCTCCTGCCGGTTGTCATACTCATCGACATGCAAGTCGTGATTCCTATTACAAGAACATGATCAATCTCATACATCACATATCATTCATCACATTCTTCTTGGCCATATCACATCACATAGCATACCCTGCAAAAACAAGTTAGACGTCCTCTAATTGTTGTTTGCATGTTTTACGTGGCTGCTATGGGTTTCTAGCAAGAACGTTTCTTACCTACGCAAAAACCGCAATGTGATATGTCAATTGCTAATTACCCTTCATAAGGACCCTTTCATCGAATCCGATCCGACTAAAGTGGGAGAGACTGGCACCCGCTAGCCACCTTATGCAACAAGTGCATGTCAGTCGGTGGAACCTGTCTCACGTAAGTGTACGTGTAAGGTCGGTCCGGGCCGCTTCATCCCACAATGCCGCCAAATCAAGATTGGACTAGTAAAGGTAAGCATATTGAACAAAATCAACGCCCACAACTACTTTGTGTTCTACTCGTGCAAAGAATCTACGCAATAGACCTAGCTCATGATGCCACTGTTGGGGAACGTAGCAGAAATTCAAAATTTTCTTACGTGTCACCAAGATCTATCTATCTAGAAACCAGCAACGAGGGGAAGGAGAGTGCATCTACATACCTTTATAGATTGCTAAGCTGAAGCGTTCAAGAGAACGGGGTTGAAGGAGTCGTACTCGTCGTGATCCAAATCACCGAAGGTCCTAGTGCCGAACGGACGGCACCTCCGCGTTCAACACACGTATAGCCTGGTGACGTCTCCCATGCCTTGATCCAGCAAGGAGAAAGGGAGAGGTTGAGGAAGACTCCATCCAGCAGCAGCACAACGGCATGGTTGTGGTGGAGGAGCGTGGCAATCCTGCAGGGCTTCACCAAGCACCGCGAGAGAGGAGGAGTACTTTGGAGAGGGGGAGGGCTGCGCCAGAACTTGGGGTGCGGCTACCCTCCCACCCCTCCACTATTTATAGGTGGGGGGAAGAGGGGGCCGGCCCCCCTAGATCTCATCTAGTGTTGGGGCGGCGGCCAAGGGGGGAGGAGTGCCTCCCAAGTCAAGTGGAGGCCCTCCCCCTTAGGGTTTCCCCCTTCCCATGTGCATGGGCCTTGGGAGGGCTGGTGCCCCTGGACCATTAAGGCTAGGGCGCCCCCCTACAGCCCATGCTACTGTATTGTACGTGGTGGAACAATTTCCGGACCTCTGGACCCCTCCGGAATCCTCTGGAACCTTCTGGAAGCTTCCTGGTACAATACCGGAAAAACCCGAACTTTTCCCAGAACCCGAACAACAACTTTCCATATATAAATCTTTACCTCCGGACCATTCGGGAACTCCTCGTGACGTCCGGGATCTCATCCGGGACTCCGAACAACATTCGGTAACCACATACAAACTTCCTTTATAACCCTAGCGTTATCGAACCTTAAGTGTGTAGACCCTACGAGTTCGGGAACCATGCAGACATGACCAAGACGTTCTCCGGTCAATAATCAACAGAGGGATCTGGATACCCATGTTGGCTCCCACATGTTCCACGATGATCTCATCGGATGAACCACAATGTCAAGGACTCAATCAATCCCGTATACAATTCCCTTTGTCTAACGGTATAGTACTTGCCCGAGATTCAATCGTCGGTATGCCGATACCTTGTTCAATCTCGTTGCCGGCAAGTCTCTGTACTCGTTCCGTAACACATCATCCCGCGATCAACTATTTGACCACATTGTGCACATAGTGATGATGTCCTACCGAGTGGGCCCAGAGATACCTCTCCATCACACGGAGTGACAAATCCCAGTCTCGATTCGTGCCAACCCAACAGACACTTTCAGAGATACCTGTAGTGCACCTTTATAGCCACCCAGTTACATTGTGACGTTTGGTACACCCAAAGCATTCCTACGGTATCCGGGAGTTGCACAATCTCATGGTCTAAGGAAATGATACTTGACATTAGAAAAGCTTTAGCATACGAACTACACGATCTTTGTGCTAGGCTTAGGATAGGGTCTTGTCCATCACATCATTCTCCTAATGATGTGATCCCATTATCAACGACATCCAATGTCCATGGTCAGGAAACCGTAACCATCTATTGATCAACGAGCTAGTCAATTAGAGGCTTACTAGGGACTTGGTGTTGTCTATGTATCCACACATGTATCTGAGTTTCCTATCAATACAATTATAGCATGGATAATAAACGATTATCATGAACAAGGAAATATAATAATAACTAAATTATTATTGCCTCTAGGGCATATTTCCAACACTCCGCCCACAACCGATGTGGGACTAGACCCAACAGTTGGAACCGCAAGCCGGAGCTACGTGCACCAAGCTACCCTTTTATTTGGACATTGAGATACAAATTTTAGCAAATTTTTGAACATGAAGAAGGAATTACAACAAGTATTTGACATTAAGAAACCCACTATAGCAAGTACTTTGACAAAAAGGGGTTGTTTGGATTCCAGCCAACAGCTGCCTGATGACCCACAAGTATAGGGGATCTATCGTAGTCCTTTCGATAAGTAAGAGTGTCGAACACAACGAGGAGCAGAAGGAAATGATAAGCAGTTTCCAGTAAGGTATTCTCTGCAAGTACTGAAATAAGTGGTAACAGATAGTTTTGTGATAAGATAAATGGTAACGAGCAACAAGTAACAAAAGTAAATAAAGTGCAGCAAGGTGGCCCAATCCTTTTTGTAGCAAAGGAGAAGCCTGGACTAACTCTTATAATAGGAAAAGCGCTCCCGAGGACACATGGGAATATGGTCAAGCTAGTTTTCATCACGCTCATATGATTCACGTTCGGTACTTTGATAATTTGATATGTGGGTGGACCGGTGCTTGGGTACTGCCCTTACTTGGACAAGCATCCCACTTATGATTAACCTCTATTGCAAGCATCCGCAACTACAACAAAAGTATTAAGGTAAACCTAACCGTAGCATGAAACATATGGATCCAAATCAGCCCCTTAGGAAGCAACGCATAAACTAGGGTTTAAGCTTCTGTCACTCTAGCAACCCATCATCTACTTATTACTTTCCAATGCCTTCCTCTAGGCCCAAATAATGGTGAAGTGTTATTTAGTCGACGTTCACATAACACCACTAGAGGTTAGACGACATACATCTTATCAAAATATCAAACGAATACCAAATTCACATGACTACTAATAGAAAGACTTCTCCCTTGTCCTCAGGAACAAACGTAACTACTCACAAAGCATATTCATGTTCATAATCAAAGGGGTAATATTGTGCATAAAGGATCTGAACATATGATCTTCCACCAAATAAACCAACTAGCATCAACTACAAGGAGTACTCAACACTACTAGCAACCTACTAGCACCAATCCCGGACTTGGAGACAAGAATTGGATACAAGAGATGAACTAGGGTTTGGAGATGAGATGGTGCTGGTGAAGATGTTGATGGAGATTGCCCTCTCCCGATGAGAGGAGCATTGGTGATGATGATGGTGATGATTTCCCCCTCCCAGAGGGAAGTGTCCCCGGCAGAACAGCTCTACCGGAGCCCTAGATTGGTTCCGCCAAGGTTCCGCCTCGTGGCAGCGAAGTCTCGTCCCGAAAGGTTCTCCTCTTTTTTTTTCTCATCGAAAGACTTCATATGGGAGAAGATGGACATCGGAGAGCCACCATGGGGCCCACGAGGTAGGGAGGCGCGCCCAGGGGGGCGCCCCCACCCTCGTGAGCAGGGTGTGGGCCCCCTGGCCTTCATCTTTGGCGACGATTTTTCTTTATTTATTCTAAGGTATTCCGTGGAGTTTCATGACTTTTGGAGTTCTGAGAATAGTCCTTCAATATTTGCTCCTTTTCCATTGAAATTCCAAATTAGGCATTCTCCCTCTTCATGTAAACCTTGTAAAATAAGAGAGAATAGCCATAAGTATTGTGACATAACGTGAAATAACAACCCATAATCCAATAAATATTGATATAAAAGCATGATGCAAAATGGACGTATCAACTCCCCCAAGCTTAGGCCTCGCTTGTCCTCAAGCGAAAAGCCGATAACGATAAATATGTCCTCATGTTTAGAGGTAGAGGCGTCGATAAAAAATAAAATACGGGCATGAAGGCATCATGATTATTTCATAACAGCAACATATATAGATTTTGTCATATGATTATTTATGTTCAAGTGATGAACTTTTCACAAAGCCAAAATATGAATCAGAAACCTTATTGGGCACCAACAATTATAATCTCAGTCATTGAAGCAATTGCAATTTATCATAACACCGGAAAGAGTCTATGTGAGAGCTTAAAAGCAAGCCCACATACTCAACTATCACTTAGTCCTTCATAATTGCTAACACTCACGCGATACTTGTGGTTACGGAGTCTTAATCGGACACAGAGAAAGATAGGGGCATATAGTTTTGCCCCACAACTTTTTACCTCAAGGGTAATGTCAACAATATATATATATATATATATATATATATATATATATATATATATCATGTTCTTTCCAACATGCTAAGCTTGCCAAAGGATAAAATGAAAAAGGAAAGGTGAAGATCACCGTGTCTCTTGCATAAGGTAGAAGATAATAATAAAAGGTAAGCCCTTCGCAGAGGGAAGCAGAGGTTGTCATGCGCGTTTAGGGTTGATGCACAAAATCTTAATGCAAAAGAACGTCACTTTACATTGCCCCTTGTATGTGAACCTTTATTATGCAGTCCGTCGCTTTTATTGCGTCCACAACAAGTTCATGCAAAGTTTATTTTCTCCGCACTAATAAATCATGCATATTTAGAGAGCAATTTTTATTGCTTGCACCGATGACAACTTACTTGAAGGATCACAAGTAGTATTTCTACTTAGTGCTGAGAATTTGGCTAGCATGAGGGGAAAGGCAAGCTCAACACGGTAGAGGAACCATGACAACATACTTTATCTCAGATGTAAGAAAACATAACTCATTATGTTGTCTTCCTTGTCCAACATCAACTCTTTAGCATGTCATATTTTAATGAGTGCTCCCAATCATAAAAGATGTCAATGATAATATATCTATATGTGAAACTCCTCTTTTCTTATTACTTCCTATTAATTGCAACGATGACCAAGGCTATCTTTGCCAACTCCCAACAACTTCAAATCATCATACTCTTTCTATGTGAAGTCATTACTTTCAATAAGATCAATATGAATTCTTGATTCTTTTATATTCCTTTTCTTCTAATCACCCAAGATCATGGCAAAACTACTCAAGCCCTTGACTCAACACTAATCTTTATTATATAGCTCACAGACTCGATTACAAAGAAGGATCATAAAGCAAAACTCAAAACTAGATCATGCCATGACTTTATTCTACTAAATCAAGATACTACTAATAGGATCGAACTAAGAAAAAAGGGTAAAGATAGGAGTTGTGATGGTGATACGATACCAGGGAACCTCCCCCAAGCTTGGCAGTTGCCAAGGGGAGTGCCCGTACCCATGTGATTATGTCTCCTTCCTTGTTGGCGGTGGAGGTGTTGATGATGGTGCAAGCTTGTCGTCCACCTTCCATGGCATAGGCTCACCATCATAGAAGGATGACCGAGTCTCCGGAATCCTCAAATCTGTAGCCAAACTCATCCTTTTGAATCTATATTCATACTCACAGTTTTGGTTTTGCAGATCATAGATTTGGGCTTGGAGGTGCTCGATCTTCTCATGTAGCTTATAGATGGCTTCCTCGGTCTTCTTGGCATTCGGCTCATAGTTGTTGGTGAACTCCGCGAGCATCTTGTGAGTAGCATTGATTCCACGCTCCACCATCCCCTGGCATTTGAAAACTTGTTGCTCCATTGCTTCGAGACTCAACTCCACGCTTCCGGTTCCCTTTGGTCCCTCAACATCACGGATGTGCAGCAACCCATCACGCATCTCAATGGTTTGAGGGTGTCGCAGCACCTCCGTGAGGTAATGGTTGATAACCTTCTCGAAGAACTTGTCCTTGGAAGCACTTGGGGTCGTCATGATGATCTAGACCTGTCAGAAAAACAGCTCGAAACAAGAACAGAGGATATTTGCGTGATACAGGAATCAAAACCTTCGGGAGTATATATAATGAATTTTTACCGACCAAAATACGTATCGTGCAAGGAAACGGAGTCCGGAGGGCACACGAGGTGCTCACGAGGTAGGGGGGCGCGCCCAGGGGGGTAGGGCGCGCCCTCCACCCTCGTGTCCTCCCTGGACTGCTTCTTATTCTTCTATTTTTCTAAATATTCCAAAACGGAGAAATATTGCCTTAAAAATTATTTTGGAGTCGGTTTACTTACCGTACCACATACCTATTCCTTTTCGGGGTCTAGAACATTCTGGAAAGTGTCCCTTATGTACTCCTCCGGGGTTACGGTTTCAATAATATTAGTTTCAACATTTATAAGATTACCTGAGATATAGTGTTTGATCCTTTGACCATTTACCACCTTCGGATTTGTGCCTGCGAAGTTGTTGATTTTTATGGCACCGGAACGGTAGACCTCCTCGATAACGTAAGGACCTTCCCATTTGGAGAGAAGTTTTCCTGCAAAAAATCTTAAACAAGAGTTGTATAGCAATACATAATCACCTACATTAAAGTCACGCTTTTGTATCCTTTTATCATGCCAACGTTTGACTTTTTCTTTAAACAACTTGGCATTTTCATAAGCTTGGGTTCTCCATTCATCAAGTGAGCTAATATCAAATAACCTCTTCTCACCGGCAAGTTTGAAATCGTAGTTGAGCTCCTTAATAGCCCAATATGCCTTATGTTCTAGTTCGAGAGGTAAATGACATGCTTTTCCATAAACCATCTTATACGGAGACATACCCATAGGATTTTTATATGCAGTTCTATAGGCCCATAATGCATCATCAAGTTTTTTGGACCAATTCTTTCTAGACCTATTGACAGTCTTTTGCAAAATTAATTTGAGCTCTCTATTGCTCAATTCTACCTGTCCACTAGACTGCGGGTGATATGGAGATGCAATTCTATGATTAACGTCGTATTTAGCAAGCATCTTACGGAAAGCACCATGAATAAAGTGTGAACCACCATCAGTCATTAAGTATCTAGGGACTCCAAACCTTGGAAAAATAACTTCCTTAAGCATTTTAATAGAAGTGTTATGATCAGCACTACTAGTTGGAATAGCTTCTACCCACTTAGTAATGTAATCAACAGCAACTAAAATATGTGTAACCATTAGAGGCAGGAAAAGGTCCCATATAATCAAAGCCCCAAACATCAAATGACTCAATAACAAGTGAACAATTCATAGGCATTTCTTGATGTCTACCGATATTACCAATTCTTTGACATTCATCGCAAGATAAAACGAACTTACGGGCATCCTTGAAGAGAGTAGGCCAATAAAAACCGGATTGCAATACCTTTTGTGCAGTTCTATCTCCAGCGTGGTGTCCTCCATAGGTCTCGGAGTGACACTTGCATAGGATCTGTTCCTGTTCATGCTCAGGTACACAACGTCTAATAACACCATCTACTCCTTCCTTATAAAGATGTGGGTCATCCCAAAAGTAATGTCTCAAGTCATAGAAAAACTTTTTCTTTTGTTGGTATGTGAAGCTAGGCGGTATGAATTTAGCAACAATATAATTAGCAAAATCAGCATACCAAGGAGTGCTACGAGAAGTACTTATGACATTTAATTGCTCATCGGGAAAGCTATCATCAATAGGTAGTGGGTCATCAAGAACATTCTCTAGCCTAGACAAGTTGTGCTGAACGGGTTCTCAGCTCCTTTTCTATCAACAATATGTAAATCAAATTCTTGAAGCAAGAGAACCCATCTAATGAGTCTAGGTTTTGCATCTTTCTTTTCCATAAGATATTTAATAGCAGCATGATCTGTGTGAATAGTTACTCTAGAATCAACAATATAGGGTCTGAATTTATCACAAGCAAATACAACCGCTAAAAGTTCCTTGTCGGTAGTAGCATAATTTCTTTGAGCATTGTCTAGAGTCTTACTAGCATAATGGATAACATTCAATTTCTTATCAACTCTTTGCCCTAGAACAGCACCTACAACATAATCACTAGCATCACACATAATTTCAAAGGGTAAATTCCAATCAGGTGGCTGAACAACATGTGCAGAGACTAATGCTTTCTTAAGTATTTCAAATGCTTCTACACAATCATCATCAAAGACAAATGGTACATCTTTTTGTAATAAATTAGTCAGAGGCCGAGAGATTTTTGAGAAGTCCTTGATGAACCTCCTATAAAATCCGGCGTGACCAAGGAAACTTCTTATACCTTTGATGTCCTTGGGACATGGCATCTTTTCAATAGCATCAACCTTGGCTTTATCAACTTCAATACCTCTTTCAGAAACTTTGTGCCCCAAGACAATACCTTCATTAACCATAAAGTGACACTTTTCCCAATTCAAGACAAGATTAGTTTCTTCACATCTCTGCAAAACTCGAGCAAGATTGGTCAAGCAATCATCAAAAGAGGAACCATAGACGGAAAAGTCGTCCACGAAAACCTCACAAATTTTCTCACAAAAGTTAGAGAATATAGCCATCATGCATCTTTGAAAGGTAGCAGGTGCATTACATAAACCAAAAGGCATACGTCTATAAGCAAAAGTACCAAAAGGGCATGTAAAAGTAGTCTTTGATTGATCTTTAGCCGACACAGGTATTTGAGAAAAACCAGAATAACCATCTACAAAGCAATAATGTGTATGTTTGCATAGTCTTTCTAGCATTTGATCAATAAAAGGTAAGGGTTAATGATCTTTCTTAGTAGCCTTATTTAATTTGTGGAAATCAATTACCATCCTATAAGCTGTGATAATTCTTTGCGGAATCAATTCATCTTTATCATTAGGGACAACAGTAATACCTCCCTTCTTAGGGACACAATGGACATGGCTTACCCACTGACTATCAGCAACGGGATAAATTATACCTACTTCCAGAAGCTTGAGTATTTCTTTTCTTACCACTTCTTTCATTTTAGGATTCAAACGACGTTGAGGATCACAAACTGGTTTGGCATCAGCTTCCAAATTTATTTTATGTTGACATAGAGTAGGACTGATGCCCTTAAGATCATCCAGAGTATATCCAATAGCGGCACGATGCTTCTTCAGAGTTTTCAATAATCTTTCTTCTTCAT
Organism: Aegilops speltoides; assembly: GCA_021437245.1. Classification (NCBI taxonomy): domain Eukaryota; kingdom Viridiplantae; phylum Streptophyta; class Magnoliopsida; order Poales; family Poaceae; genus Aegilops; species Aegilops speltoides. The sequence goes on from CM038146.1 coordinate 109,270,960, forward strand.
GCTCTGAAAGGTTAGCACTAATAATAACAGGATATATTTTCTTTTCATCAAGATAAGCATATTTAATATTATCAGGCAATGGTTTAAGCTCAAACACGGGATCACCCTTGGGTGGAGGAGGATCCCTAGGATTTCAACATGCAAATTGTGTTGCAGAATAGGTTCCTGTTTAAAGAATACTTCATCTATTTACCTTTTTTCATTCATGAACATATCATTTTCATGGTCTAGCAAATAGTGTTCTAAAGGATCACTAGGAGGTACAAGAATAGAAGCAAGACCAATAATTTCATCCTTACTAGGCAATTCTTCCTCAGGATGTTGTTTACTAAATTTAGAGAAATTAAACTCATGAACCATATCATCCAAGCCAACAGTAACAACATTCTTTTTGCAATCTATCTTAGCATTAACGGTACGCAAGAAAGGTCTACCAAATATAATGGGACAAAATCTATCTTGTGGAGAACCAAGAACAAGAAAATCAGCGGGATATTTGGTTTTCCCACACAAGACTTCAACATCTCTAACAATTCCCATTGGAGATATAGTATCTCTATTGGCAAGTTTAATTGTAACATCAATATCTTCTAACTCAGCAGGTGCAATATCATGCATAATTTCTTTGTATAAGTCAAAGGGTATAACACTAGCACTAGCACCCATATCACATAAGCCATGATAACAATGATCTCCTATTTTAACAGAAATAACAGGCACGCCTACCACAGGTCTATGTTTATCTCTATCACAGGGTTTAGCAATTCTAGCAGTTTCACCAGTGAATTGAATAAAATGCCCATCAATATTATCAGACAAGAGATCTTTAATGATAGCAATATTGGGTTCTACTTTGACTTGCTCAGGAGGTGTATAAGTCCTAGTGTTGCTTTTACGAACCACAGTTGAAGCTTTAGCATGATCCTTTTGTTGGGGAACGTAGTAATTTCAAAAAAATTCCTACACACACGCAAGATCATGGTGATGCATAGCAACGAGAGGGGAGAGTGTTGTCCACATACCCTCGTAGACCGTAAGCGGAAGCGTTATGACAACGCGGTTGATGTAGTCGTACGTCTTCACGACCCGACCGATCCAAGCACCGAACGTACGGCACCTCCGAGTTCAGCACACGTTCAGCTCGATGACGATCCCCGGACTCCGATCCAGCAGGTGTCGGGGATGAGTTCCACGAAGACGACGGCGTGGTGACGATGATGATGTTCTACCGACGCAGGGCTTCGCCTAAGCACTGTAATGATATGACCGAGGTGGAATATGGTGGAGGGGGACACCGCACACGGCTAAGGAACGATCACGAAGATCAACTTGTGTGTCTAGAGGTGCCCCCTGCCCCGTATATAAAGGAGCAAGGGGAGGGGGCCGGCCTAGGAGGGCGCGCCAAGGGGAGTCCTACTCCCACAGGAGTAGGACTCCTCCTTCCTGTTGGAGTAGGAGAAGGGGAAAGAGGGGAGAGGAGGAAGGAAAGGGGCTGCACCCTTGTCCAATTCGGACGAGAGGGGGCTGTCGCCTCCTTCCTTCGGCCTCTCTCCTCTATTCCGTATGGCCCAATAAGGCCCATATACTCCCGGCGAATTCCGTAACTCTCCGGTACTCGAAAAATACCGAATCACTCGGAACCTTTACGAGGTTCAATATAATCGTCCAATATATCGATCTTTACGTCTCGACCATTTTGAGACTCCTCGTCATGTCCCCGATCTTATCCGGGACTTGAACTCCTCCGTACATCGAACTCATAAACTCATAATATAACCGCGCCGAAACCTTAAGCGTGCGGACCCTACGGGTTCGAGAACAATGTAGACATGACCGAGACACGTCCCGGTCAATAACCAATAGCGAACACGGATGCTCATATTGGCTCCCACATATTCTACGAAGATCTTTATCGGTCAAACCGCATAACAACATACGTTGTTCCCTTTGTCATCGGTATGTTACTTGCCCGAGATTCGATCGTTGGTATCTCAATACCTAGTTCAATCTCGTTACCGGCAAGTCTCTTTACTCGTCCCGTAATACATCATCCCGCAACTAACTCATTAGTTGCAATGCTTGCAAGGCTTAAGTGATGTGTATTACCGAGAGGGGGCCAGAGATACCTCTCCGACAATCGGAGTGACAAATCCTAATCTCGAAATATGCCAACCCAACATGTACCTTCGGAGACACCTGTAGAGCACCTTTATAATCACCCAGTTACGTTGTGACATTTGGTAGCACACAAAGTGTTCCTCCGGTAAACGGGAGTTGCATAATCTCATAGTCATAGGAACATGTATAAGTCATGAAGAAAGCAACAACAACATACTAAGCGATCGTGTGCTAAGCTAACGGAATGGGTCATGTCGATACATCATTCTCCTAATGACGTGATCCCATTAATCAAATGACAACTCATGTCTATGGTTAGGAAACATAACCATCTTTGATCAACGAGCTAGTCAAGTAGAGGCATACTAGTGACAATCTGTTTGTCTTTGTCTATGTATTTCACACATGTATTATGTTTTCGGTTAATACAATTCTAGCATGAATAATAAACATTTATCATGATATAAGGTAATAAATAATAACTTAATTATTGCCTCTAAGGCATATTTCCTTCAGTCTCCCACTTGCACTAGAGTCAATAATCTAGTTCACATCATCATGTGATTCAACACCAATATTCACATCTGTATGTGATTAACACCCATAGTTCACATCGTCATGTGACCAACACCCAAAGGGTTTACTAGAGTCAATAATCTAGTTCACATCGCTATGTGATTAACACCCAAAGAGTACTAAGGTATGATCATGTTTTGCTCGTGAGAGAAGTTTAGTCAACGGGTCTGTCACATTCAGAGTCGTATGTATTTTGCGAATATTCTATGTCTACAATGCTCTGCACGGAGCTAATCTAGCTAATTGCTCCCACTTTCAATATGTATCCAGATTAAGACTTAGAGTCATCTGGATCAGTGCCAAAACTTGTATCGACGTACCCCTTTATGAAGAACCTTTTGTCACCTCCATAATCGAGAAACATATCCTTATTCTACTAAGGATAATTTTTTGACCGCTGTCCAGTGATCTACTCCTAGATCACTATTGTACTCCCTTGCCAAACTCAGTGGTAGGGTATGCAATAGATCTGGTACATAGCATGGCATACTTTATAGAACCTATGACCAAGGCATAGGGAATGACTTTCATTCTCTTTCTATCTTCTGTCGTGGTCGGGCTTTGAGTCTTACTCAATTTCACACCTTGTAACACAGGCTAGAACTCTTTCTTTGACTGTTCCATTTTGAACTACTTCAAAATCTTGTCAAGGTATGTATTTATTGAAAAACTTATCAAGCGTCTTGATCTATCTCTATAGATCTTTGTGCTCAATATGTAAGCAGCTTCACCGAGGTCTTTTATTTGAAAAACTCCTTTCAAACACTCCTATATGCTTTGCAGAATAATTCTACATTATTTCCGATCAACAATATGTCATTCACATATACTTATCAGAAATGCTGTAGTGCTCCCACTCACTTTCTTGTAAATACAGGCTTCTCCAAAAGTCTGTACAAAACCAAATGCTTTGATCACACTATCAAAGCGTTTATTCCAACTCCGAGGGGCTTGCACCAGTCCATAAATGGATCGCTGGAGCTTGCACACTTTGTTAACTCCCTTTGGATCGACAAAACCTTCTGGCTGCATCATATACAACTCTTCTCCCAGAAACCCATTCAGGAATGCAGTTTTGACAACCATCTGCCATATTTCATAATCATAAAATGCGGCAATTGCTAACATGATTTGGACAGACTTTTAAGCATCGATACGAGTGAGAAAAATCTCATTGTATTCAACACCTTGAACTTGTCGAAAAACTTTTTTCGACAATTTGAGCTTTGTAGATAGTAACACTAATATCAATGCCCGTCTTCTTCTTGAAGATCCATTTATTTTCTATGGATTGCCGATTATCGGGCAAGTCCACCAAATTCCACACTTTGTTCTCATACATGGATCCTATCTCAGATTTCATGGCCTCCAGCCATTTCGCGGAATCTGGGCTCATCATCGCTTCCTCATAGTTTGTAGGTTCATCATGGTCTAGTAACATGACTTCTAGAACAGAATTACCGTACCACTCTGGTTCGGACCGTACTCTGGAAGACCTACGAGGTTCTGTAATAACTTGATCTAAAGTTTCATGATCATCATCATTAGCTTCCTCACCAATTGGTGTAGGAATCACTGGAACTGATTTCAGCGATGAACTATTTTCCAATTCAGGAGAAGGTACAATTACCTTATCAAGTTCTACTTTCCTCCCACTCACTTCTTTTGAGAGAAACTCCTTCTCTAGAAAGGATCCATTCTTAGCAACGAATGTTTTGCCTTCGGATCTGTGATAGAAGGAGTACCCAACAGTTTCCTTTGGGTATTCTATGAAGACGCACTTCTCCGATTTGGGTTTGAGCTTATCAGGTTGAAAACCTTTTTCATATAAGCATCGCAACTCCAAACTTTAAGAAACGACAGCTTAGGTTTACTGCTAAACCATAGTTCATACGGTGTCGTCTCAACGGTTTTAGATGGTGCCCTATTAAACATGAATGCAGCTCTCTCTAATGCATAACCCCAAAACGATAGTGGTAAACTGATAAGAGACATCATAGATCGCACCATATCTAGTAAAGTACGATTACGACGTTCGGACACACCATTACATTGTGGTGTTCCAGGTGGCGTGAGCTGTGAAACAATTCCACATTGTTTTATATGAAGGCCAAACTCATAACTCAAATATTCTCCTCCATGATCAGATCGTAGAAACTTTATTTTCTTGTTACGATGATTCTGCACTTTACTCTGAAATTCTTTGAACTTTTGAACTATTTCAGACTTATGTTTCATCAAGTAGATATACGCATATCTGCTAAAATCATCTGTAAAGGTTAGAAAATAACGATACTTGCCACGAGCCTTCATACTCATTGGTCTGCATACATCAGTATGTATTATTTCCAACAAGTCAGTAGCTCGTTCCATTGTTTCGAAGAACAGAGTTTTAGTCATCTTGCCCAAAAGGCACGGTTCGCAAGCATCAAATGATTCATAACCAAGTGATTCCGAAAATCCATCTTTATGGAGTTTCTTCATGCGCTTTACACTGATATGACCCAAACCGCAGTGCCACAAATAAGTTGCACTATCATTATTAACTTTGCATCTTTTGGCATCAATATTATGAATATGTGTATCACTACGATCGAGATCCAACAAACTATTTTCATTGGGTGTATGACCATTGAAGTTTTATTCATGTAAACAGAACAACAATTATTCTCTGACTTTAAATGAATAACCATATTGAATAAACATGATCAAATCATATTCATGCTCAACGCAAATGCCAAATAACATTTATTTAGGTTTAACACTAATCCCAAAAGTATAGGGAGTGTGCGATGATGATCATATCAATCTTGGAACTACTTCCAACACTCATCGTCACTTCCCCTTCAACTAGTCTCTGTTTATTCTGTAACTCCTGTTTCGAGTTACTAATTTTAGCAACCGAACAAGTATCAAATACTCAGGGGTTACCATAAACACTAGTAAGGCACACATCAATAACCTGTATATCAAATATACCCTTGTTCACTTTGCCATCCTTCTTATCCACCAAATATTCAGGCATTTCCGCTTCCAAAGGACCATTTCCTTTGCGAAGTAAGCACTCGGTTTTAGGCTTTGGTCCAGCTTTGGTCTTGTTCACGGGAGTGACAACTTGTTTGCCATTCTACTTGAAGTTTCCCTTTCTTTCCCTTTTCCCTTTTCCCTTTTCTTGAAACTAGTGGTCTTGTCAATCATCAACACTTGATGCTCTTTCTTGATTACTACCTTCATCGATTTCAACATCACGAAGAGCTTGGGAATCGTTTTCATCATCCCTTGCATACTATAGTTCATCACGAAGTTCTAGTAACTTAGTGATGGTGACTAGAGAATTCTGTCAATCACTATCTTATCTGGAAGATTAACTCCCACTTGATTCAAGCGATTGAAGTACCCAGACAATCTGAGCACATGCTCACTAGTTGAGCGATTCTCCTCCATCTTTTAGCTATAGAACTTGTTGGAGACTTCATATCTCTCAACTCGGGTATTTGCTTGAAATATTAACTTCAATTCCTGGAACATCTCATATGGTCCATGACGTTCAAAACGTCTTTGAAGTCCCGATTCTAAGCCGTTAAGCATGGTGCACTAAACTATCAAGTAGTCATCATTTTGAGCTAGCCAAACGTTCATAACGTCTGCATCTGCTCCTGCAATAGGTCTGTCACCTAGCAGTGCATTAAGGACATAATTCTTCTGTGCAGCAATGAGGATAAACCTCAGATCACAGATCCAAACCGTATCATTGCTACTAACATCTTTCAACACAATTTTTTCTAGGAACATATCAAAATAAACATATGAAAGCAACAACGCAAGCTATTGATCTACAACAAAATTTGCAAAATACTACCAGGACTAAGTTCATGATAAATTTAAGTTCAATTAATCATATTACTTAAGAACTCCCACTTAGACAGACATCTCTCTAGTCATCTAAGTATCACGTGATCAAACCATGTCTGATCATCACGTGAGATGGAGTAGTTTCAATGGTGAACATCACTATGTTGATCATATCTACTATATGATTCACGTTCGACCTTTCGGTCTCCGTGTTCTGAGGCCATATCTGTTGTCGTGGATTTGTCACGGCAGATGTCCTAGCGTAAGGACTTAGTCGTGGAGCCATCGCTACGGGTTTACTTGCAGGGGTTAAAGCGGACACAAAGACACAAGGGTTTATACTAGTTCGGCCCCTTCGATGAAGGTAAAAGCCTACGTCTAGTTGTGATGGAATTGATGTAGTCACGATGGCTAGGGAGCAAACAAGCTTCGCCTAGGCTCGAGTTGTGGTTGTCTGTCCTTGAACCACCGCCGGGTCGTCCCCTTATATACACGAGTGACGCCCGTCGGTTCGTAGAGTCCCAACCGGTTCATATTCGTATCCCGGTTGGTATCTCTCTATTCCTAACTTACAATACAAGTCATACATCAGGCCGGTTTACGGCTACAAGCTCTAAACCGACTATAGGCCTTGGGCCTTTCTCTGATTACACCACTGACGGAGCTAACCCGGCCCAAGCTGGCCGGTTTACACCTAGAGGTAATATCCCCAACATTAGGCCCCAGATTGATTTGAATTGGTTCATGTCAATCCTTCACAAAGCCTGTATCTTGGACATCTTCTTTTTTGCTTGGAAAACTGCCACATCGTCGTTGCTTCTGATCGCTGTAAACCGGCATGACGTCGTTGCTTCTGGTCACTGTAAACCGGCATGACGTCATCTTGAAATTTGATCCTTTATAACGCCTTCTTTAATAGCAGTCCCTGGATCCACGCGCTTGACCTAGCTTTACTGCCTTATAAATAGGACCGAAGGGTCATTCTTTTCCTCCCTTCGCTTCCTCTTCTTCGTCTTCCTCGCGCCGCTGCCCTTGGAGCTCCGCCATCGTCATCGACTTCTGCTTCATCCTAGGCCGCTGCATCAACCTGAACGTACCAGAGTACTGCGGCTTGCTCCCGCGTCTTCTCCATTCCCAGTGAGCTTCTTTTTCTTCTCGTGTTAGATCTGTTTTCTAGGGTTCCAGCTTTGTACTGTGTTCTTCGCGCGTCTTCATCTACCTTTTTAGCTTTTGAACCACGCTGTGGATCTGTGTTGTGTTAATGGCGACGCGTCCGCTGCATTTTCTCGTCTTAGTCCCATGGATCTTTCTGCATATAAATCTGCCTTACGGTCCACTTCTGTTTCTTCTTTACTTCCGCGAAATATTTCCTGTTTTCTGAAAACCCGCGTTTGATCCGTAGTAATCATGAGATCTTGTGAAACTTGTTTCTGCAAACTGTCCATGACTTCAATTATCTCCAAGGCCTAGATTAGGCGGTTTAACTCACCGTAATAAAAAACTGCCAAACCGGCATAGGTACACCATTAGTCCCCTTGTTGAACCGCCAGAACGCATCTGACCTCATATCACAATGAACTGATTTATAGAAACTGCCTCCGGTTTATCATAACTTAGATCAATCACTCTGTAACAAGCACGCTCTTAAACCGGATCCTTTTCTTTGTAGATCCTACCATGGCCAAACAGGTGTATGAATGCAACTGGGTTCCTTCCCGCGTCTCCGAGACACAGTTGAATGAACTGGTATCGATTGGCGCTTTAGATGACAAAAATACAGTCCATTGGAGGGTTCCTGGAGAGGAATGTCCTCCCACACCTCAGGAAGGGGAAGTTGTAGTTTTCGCGGATCACCTGGCCCGGGGTTTCAAACCGCCCGGGTCAAAATTTTACCGGGATGTGATGGCCAATTTTCAGCTCCGTCCCCAAGACATTGGCCCCAACTCCGTCACCAACCTGTGCCATTTTCAAGTGCTATCCGAAGCATATCTGCAAGAGGAACCTTCTGTTGAACTGTTCAGAGATCTCTTCCATCTAAACCGTCGTCTCAATTCACCGACGGCCCCAATCTGTAATTAGGCGGTATGGCTATCCGTAAAAGGAAGGAGATCACCTATCCCCACGTCAAACTCCATACTCACCCCAAAGAGTGGAATGCAACTTGGTTCTACTGCAAAGATACTTCTCCTGAAGGTGAAAATCCTTTACCTGGCTTTCGTCCAGAGCGGCTAAGCAATACTCATCCCTTTCCTCAAAGACTGACTGCCAAAGAGAGAAGCAAATATGCCCCACAACTGTCCAAGCTCCGAGCCTTTATGGCCAACGGTTTGACTGGAATTGATCTTGCACGCTGCTGGTTATCTTGGGGCATACTGCCTTTGAGCCGGCGTTCCGGTTTGATGTGCCAGTATACCGGCAGCGTCGATGACCCACTCCGACACACCAAACTTGAACTTTCTGAGGATGAAGTTACGGATTCAGTAAGAAGAATGCTGAATGAACCGGAGCATCTTTGCGCTCAAACCGGCTTGGCTCCTTACTGCACCACCAACACCCCACCTGCGGTAAGTCTCTGACTGTCATCATCAAAACCCGTTATTACTTTCATATATCCAACTTTTACTTATTTCTGATCCAGGGTGATAATCCATTTTGGAGCAAGAAACTTTCTCAAGACAAAGCGGACAAAGCTGGGCGGCCAAATCGGCCCAAAACAAAAGTTGTCAAGAAATCAGCCCACAAGAGAAAGACTATCGCTTCATCGACCCGCCATTGGCGATGATGTGGGTAATCCGAACTTGATTCTCTTGGCTTGTTTTTACACGCCTTATTGATGATGATGCTTGTCGGGATGACGCAAGCCAACAATGCAGGATTTCTTGAGGTAACCATTCTTTCTTCCGATTCAACAAATTTGCCTTCACCAAAATTTCACCGGCAACCCGGAAAGTTAACTTTTCTCACCCTCTTGCTTACTTGGATCCCAAACTTGTTATGAAGACACAGCAACATGAAGCTTCGCCGCACAACCCGCACAATGGACGGTAGTTACCTCTGCGGTTTACCCAACAGCCCGTTCGAAGCGCCGCACCGAGGTTTCCGACCCTTTTATTGCTTTAAATTCCAAAGCGGGTTTCTTCCACAACCTCTTAATCCGTCCGACTCGATTATCAGGTTACTTCCCATTCATCCTCTGGCGAATCCTCAGCCACTCAGCTTCCACCATTGAAAATAGCCGCCGGGTAAGTCCATACAGCCATATGCTTTCTGATACTTTCTGTAATGGATATGCCTTTTTTCCTGACTTTTGTCTCTTTAGAACCAAACCGAAACCCAGCAAGAAGGCCCGCTTGGACAAAACCGTTGAAGAAGCTGCCGCTTCAGATCATGAGCGAGCGCCGGATCTCAAAAACGTTGCCTCTGAAGATATTCCCAATGACCCTCCGGTTCAAGAGGAGGTTATTCCTGAAGAGAGGCCTGTGAATACTTCAATATCTGTCGATCCACCTGCCAGCACCGTCCGGTTTGAGAAGCCTCGCAGCCCTACTGAAACAGCCGTGCCCACCCGATCCGCCGAGTCGAAAGACGATGACGTTGTGATTACTGGTATGGGCCGCTCTGAACCGGGGAATCCTGCAACCTTAACCCGACATACTGTGAAAGAGGATTCTTCCAGTTTGAATAAAGGAAAGTGGGCTGTCGAGCTGGAAACATATGCCGCTTTAAGCGCCCAAGATCTTCATTCTGGATATCTGAACCGGCTTTACAGCAGCCGTGACTATGAAGCTGGCCTGGTCAAATTAATGAGGGACAAGTTTGAGGTAACTCACTCCTTTCCTTATTACCAGTATTTTAATCCTTGTAGCCCCCAAGGGCCGGTTTGTAATCTTGATCAAACCGGGACTTGATTAATTTCTTGATCCATTTTGACATCTACCCGCATAACCACAAGGGCTGGTTTAACTCATACTTAAACCGGTATTTCAATATAACTGCCTGCCGAAACATTGGTAGAAATCAAATAACCATTAGCCCCCAAGTGCCAAGTTGAATACTTGTATTAAGCTTGGGACTTTGCCATGTAGTAGCAGTAGAAAAATTGAAGGTACATTAGCCCCCAAGTGTCAAGCATATAACTGCGTTGTGTGGTTGAGACTTTGACTTGAATTGCTGAGCTGAATATACTGTCAATGCACAGGCTGAGGTAAAAATCAAAGACGATCGGATTGCCGATTTACAGGCTGCTTTGCAAACCCAGCAGGCCGAAACAGAGAAGGCCAAGAAAGAGTTAACCAGTGCCTTGACCGCTGCCGAACAGGTGAAGGAAAATATGAAGAAAGAACAGGCAGTCTGGGCCACTGAAAAGGCCAATTTGCTCAAACGGGCAGAAAATGCTGAAGCTGCCCTTAAACCGGTAGTGGATGATCTGACAGCCGTGAAGCGGCAAGTACATTCTATGACTGCAGCCATCTTCGGTAAGCTCCCCATGAATAATTGTGATATGTTGTACCTGCTGCATCATTAGTCCGGTTTAACACTATCCCTTGACCGTATGTAGGCACACGCGTTGGGCACTTGGGAAATGACATGCGGAAGAAACTGAAGGCTGTCTACACTTTAGTTGAGCAGTTATATACCGGAGCCCAGCGCGTTATCACCACAATGTCACATAACAATCCAGCGCCTTCCCTGATTCAAGATACTCTGAACCGGCTATCAATTCTTCCTTCCCGGATTGAAGAAGTAAAGAAATCTGCTGCACGAACCGGAGCCATCAATGCCTTGATCCGAGCCAAGGCATGGGTACCGGACTTTGATCCCGTGGAAGCAGCTCAAGGTTATCCCAGCGTGAAAGAAGATGGCTCTGATTTCAGTGAAGAGGACTTGTGGGCTATAAACCGTGCAGTACGCCCATTGGCTTGTCAATTGGCCGAAGAAGCCGACTTGGAGCATTACCAAGCACAATATAATGATCAGAACAAGCGAGTGTCTGCCCCAACCTTTGAACCGGAAAATCTGATCCCTCCAATCCGTAAGCATACTTACGCACCCGACATTGAACCATCGTCTTTGATTCACGAAGAGGCTGTTTTCCAAGCGCTAATGGGAATCGACTGGACTACTGTGGATTTCCAGCCAATGGGTAGGGATGAAGATGCTGAAGCGGTAGAAGATGAAGAAGAGTCTTGAACCGGTAGCCGGGTTTAAACATCTGTCGTGGGCGGTTTGCCCAAAGAACAATGATCTCATTTGGGCACTGTGTTGCCTTGTAATAGCCTTAGTTAAAACTTTCTGCCTGGATATGCCTTCGTGCATAGGTGAAACTTTTGTTTGATTCATACTCCCTGCAACCAGAAAAATTGAACCTCGGTGGCGGTGACACCGCCATCCGGTTTATGGTATTCCATATATATATATATATCGAAAATCAACAAGTATGTGATACAAATACCTGCCGTATCTGGACATGAAGCTGGCGTAGCCAAACTTTGAAGCAGAGGTCTTTAAAAACCATGACCGTCTTGGGGAGATAATAATTCCCATATAACCGTGCTGAAGCAGCACAAGCCCCCGTGTTATTCCAAGAGGATGAACCGGAAGAAAGGTAAACCGGGCAGATAAAAACTCCGGTGCAATATCAAACCGTGTCCTGTCAGCTTGTAACTGATAGGTAAACCGGATAAAAATATTCGTCGGTTTTAGAAAACGCAACAAAAATCGAATACCAACTATTTGAAAATATGGCAACAAAGGCAATAACTCTTTGCAAAAGTAAAGCTTCATGGAGCTGGTCAGATGGCATTACCATGGTCAGACGCAACCAAGCCCCCCGAAGGCGTAGCGATGGTGCTAGTCGGCCAGGTCCCCAAAAGACTCTTGGCGAGTACGCCGCCAAGTGGCATGACATTGGTTGGGTTCGACCAAGCCCCAAATGACTCTGGCCCTATTGGCCGACCAAGAGGCGTGACCGGTTCAGACGTGACCGTGTCCCCAAATGATCTGGTGGCTTTCACCTATCAAGAGGTGTTGCATTGGTTCGGACACGACCAAGCCCCCAAGTGATAAATATAACTGTCAAGGGGTAAACCGGAGGCCGCTTTAAAAACAGAAACACTCCATGTAACCACACATGAGAAGAAAGACAGAGACCCCGCTTTAGCTGAGGCTCCGATTTTTATTATATTGAAGATAATATATACATTGTCATTCTATGTACATAAACTGAGCCGATGACTCAAGTGTAGTAAGGTCGAAGATGAGCTATATTCCACGGCCTATTGGTCTCCTCCTCTGATGTACGTGAGTCTTTATGCTCTCGAATATCAATCAGATAGTAGGAACCGTTGTGTAGATTCTTGCTGACCACAAAAGGTCCTTCCCAAGGCGGGGATAACTTGTGCATATCTGTTTGGTCTTGGATGAGACGAAGCACCAAATCTCCTTCCTGAAAGGCTCTGGTCTTAACCCGGCGGCTGTGGTAACGACGAAGATCTTGCTAGTAAATCGCCGAACGAGCGGCTGCCATATCACGCTCCTCATCCAATAGATCCAAAGCGTCCTGTCGCGCCATCTCGTTGTCCGCTTCAACATAAGCCACTACACGGGGCGAATCATGCCGGATATCACTGGGGAGAACTGCCTCCGCTCCGTAGACCATGAAGAAAGGTGTATATCCAGTGGATCGGTTTGGCGTAGTATTGATACTCCATAGCACCGATGGGAGCTCTTCAACCCAGCACCGGTGTTCTCTCGTAATGGAACCAAGTCGGGTTTGATGCCTCGTAAGATTTCTTGATTAGCGCTTACGCCTGCCCGTTGGGTGGGGATGCGCCATCGACGACACGTCAAGCGGATGTGCTCACGTTCACGTAACTCTTTCATAGCCCCTTGGACAGATTAGTGCCATTGTCGATAATGATACTTGTGGAAAGCCAAACCGTAAATCACCCTTTTGATGAACTGCACCATTGTTGCTGCGTCACACTTGTCGATGTGCTCGCTTCGACCCACTTGGTAAATTTGTCCATTTGCCACCAACAAAGGGTCTTCTTATCCTTGGACCGCTTAAAGGGTCCAACCATATCCAGCCCCAAATCGCAAACGGCCACGTTATTGGGATCATCCTCAACTCTTGTGCGGTACATGGGCGCGCTGAGAAATTCGACATCCATCACACCGTTTGACCAAGTCCTCCGCATCAAGCATGAGCGGTTAACCAAGAAATCCGTGGCGGAACGCCGCCACGGGGACTTTGAACGGCGTGATGCCCGCAATCCCTTCATGGATTTCTCTTAAAATTTCACAGCCTTCCTCGGGGAAACACAGCGTTGAAACGCCTCAAACACTTGCAATGATGCAACTCACCATTAAGGATCGTCATAGATTTGGGCGCGGATTATCCGTGCGCCGTAACCTCATCTTCGCAACTCCTCGAGTCATATCGCAAGGTAAGGGTCGTCCAATCCGGAATAACATGCAATGCTGCCACCAACTGAGCTTCCGGATCAGGAATAGCCAAATCCGCTTCACCAGGGAGCTGGACCGACGGGTTGTGCAAGACGTCCAAAAAGACATTAGGCGGGACCGGTTTACGCTGAGAACCCAACCGGCTTAAAGCGTCTGCCGCTTCGTTCTTCCGGCGGTCCACATGATCCACTTGATAGCCCTTGAAACAACCTGCGATATTATCCACTTCTCGGCGATATGCAGCCATGAGCGGGTCCTTAGAATCCCAAGTGCCAGATACTTGCTGAGCCACCAGGTCCGAGTCACCAAAGCACTTAACCCGGCTTAAATTCATCTCCTTAGCCATCCGGAGACCATGGAGCAAGGCTTCGTACTCAGCTGCATTATTAGTACAAGGGAACATTAAACGGAGAACGTAACAAAACTTATCACCTCGTGGGGAAGTTAAACGACTCCAGCCCGAGCCTTCAACCGCTGGATCCGTCAAAATGAATAGTCCAAGATGTGTGATCCGGCTTCTCCTCTGGCGCCTGTAACTCCGTCCAGTCATTAATGAAATCAACAAGTGCTTGTGACTTCACTGCTGTGCGTGGTATATACTTTAGTCCATGCGGCCCAAGCTCGATGGCCCATTTTGCAATCCGGCCAGTTGCCTCTCGGTTCTGTATGATATCACCCAAAGGAGCTGAACTAACCACTGTGATAGGGTGCCCTTGGAAATATTGCTTCAGTTTCCGACTGGCCATAAAAACACCATAGACTAGCTTCTGCCAATGCGGATATCTCTGCTTGGACTCAATAAGCACCTCACTAATATAATAAACCGGCCGTTGAACCGGATACTCCTTGCCTGCCTCCTTGCGCTCTACCACAATGGCCACGCTTACTGCTCGAGCATTGGCTGCTACATATAACAGCAATGGTTCCTTGTCAACCGGAGCCGCAAGAACAGGCAGATTGGCTAATTGCCGCTTTAGATCCTCAAATGCTTCGTCGGCAACGAACTCGCATTTAAATTATCTGACTTCCTTAGCATCTGGTATAAGGGAATGGCCTTCTCTCGAGGCGGTGATAAACCGCTCAACGCCGCAATCCTCGCCCGCCAGACGCTGAACATCATTGATACACTTGGGTTTAGCCAAGGAAGTGATGGCTTTAATTTTCTCGGATTAGCCTCAATTCCTCTGTTAGACACCAGAACCCCAATAACTTGCCACCGGAACACCAAAAACACACTTGGCGGATTAAGCATCATCTTATAAATGCGCAAGTTGTCGAAGGTTTCCTTTAAATCTTCCACCAGTGTCTCCTTTTGTCTTGATTTCACCACAACATCATCTACATAAGCATGCACATTGCGGCCGATCTGCGTATGCAAGCAATTCTGTACACACCCCTGATAAGTAGCCTGGGCACTCTTGAGCCCAAAAGGCATAGATACATAGCAGAAGGCTCCAAAGGGAGTTATAAACGCTGTCTTCTCCTGGTCCTTAACCGCCATTTTGATCTGATGATATCCAGAGTATGCGTCCAAAAAACTTAAACGCTCACATCCTGCCGTGGCATCAATAATCTGATCAATGCGGGGGAGGGCAAAAGGATCTGCTGGGCAAGCCTTGTTAAGATCTGTGTAATCCACACACATACGCCAGGTGCCATTTTTCTTAAGGACTAGCACCGGATTAGCAAGCCACTCTGGATGAAACACCTCAATGATAAAGCCAGCCACTAAAAGCCTGGCTACTTCTTCTCCAATGGCTTTGCGCCTCTCTTCATTAAACCGGCGGAGGAACTGTTTCACCGGTTTATACTTAGGATCCACATTAAGTGTGTGCTCAGCGAGTTCCCTCGGTACACCTGGCATGTCGATGGCTTCCATGCAAAGATATCCGGTTCTCACGGATGAACTTCGATGAGCGCGCTTCCTATTTGGGATCGAGTTGGCACCGACGAAGGAACTGCTTGGACGAATCGCCTTGCACGAAGTCAACAAGCTTGGTCTCACCACGATTTAAACTTTAGATCCGATTCATGCTCAGTAGTGGGTTTCTTCAAAGGGTCATATCTGCGGATCAACATTGTCCTTATAGAACTTCAACTCCTCCGTGGCACAGACCGCCTCTGCATAAGCTGCATCGCCTTCCTCACATTCCAAAGCAACCCGGCGGCTTCCATGCACCGTTATCGTCCCTTTGTAACCCGACATCTTTAGCTGTAAGTAGATATAACAAGGTCGTGCCATGAACTTAGCATAAGCCGGCCGCCCAAACAAGGCATGATATGGACTCCGGATTTTCACCACTTCAAAGGTTAGCTTTTCAGACCGGGAATCATGCTCATCTCCAAAAGCCACATCCAGGGCTATCTTACCAACAGGATAAGCCGATTTGCCTGGTACTACACCATGGAACACCGTATTGGACGGTCTGAGATCCTTGTCTGTGAGACCCATGCGACGGAAAGTTTCATAGTATAATATATTGATACTGCTTCCTCCATCCATAAGCACCTTAGTAAACTTATAGCCCCCCACCTGAGGGTCTACCACCAATGCCAGCTGACCCGGATTATCAACCCGGGGGGGATGGTCCTCTCTGCTCCACACGATAGGCTGCTCGGACCAGCGTAAATACCGCGGTAAGGCCGGTTCAACAGAATTTACTGCCCGTTTGTGAAGCTTCCGATCCCGCTTGTCCAAACTGGTTGTGAAAACATGATACTGCCCACTATTCAACTGCTTTGGTTGGCTCTGATAGCCTGACTGTTGCTGCTGCTGCTGGCCACCCTGACTACTCTGATTATGGTGATTGCCCTGGTTAGGCCCTGAACCAGAAGCTCCGTCCTGACCCGGCCCATGAAAACCGGATCCTGAACCACCACCTGACCCCTGGTCATACCGGAAAGCATTGGAATTTTTGAACTCCTGCATAATATAACAGTCTTTCCAGAGATGGTTCGATGGGGACTCCTTCGTCCCGTGCTTGGGACAAGGTTGATTCAACAAGTAATTCAAACGGCTTGTATTAGGGTTCGGACCCCGATTCGCCTTGCCTCTGCGCTGTGGGCCTCTGTCCTGTGCATTAGTGTTGGCTACGAAGTCCGGGTTGCTATCAGCCTTGCGCTTGCCTCCGTTTCCATGACCCGCCGATTTGTACTGCTGCCCCTTGGAGTTGCCGTTCTTCTTTCCCTTCCCTGCTTCTTCATCATCAGCTTCAGGATCCTTGGTACTGTCCGAATCGGCATACTTTACCAAAGCGGCCATGAGGGTTCCCATATCATTGCAGAACCGCTTCATGCGTCCCAATTTTAACTTCAAAGGTTCAAACCGGCAGTTGCCTTCTAATGTTAAGATCGCCGAGTCAGCGTTGATCCGGTCAGAAGAGTGCAGAACCTCAGACACACGGCGTACCCAACGGGTTGTCGACTCCCCTTCTTCCTGGACGCAAGCTGCCAGGTCTACGTTGGATTTGGGCTGCCTACACGTATCCTTGAAGTTCTGGATAAACCGGGCCCGTAACTGGGCCCATGAACTGATAGAATTGGGCGGTAAGCTCTTCAACCAAGTACGGGCCGTGCCTTCCAGCATCATGGTGAAGTACTTTGCACATGCGGTCTCATCCACATCTAGCATCTCCATGGCTATCTCATAACTTTCAACCCACGCTTCAGGGGACAGATCCGCGGTGTAATTTGGCACCTTGCGTGGGCCCTTAAAATCCTTAGGGGACGCACATTGCGTAAGCGGGAATTAAACAGGGCACCCCCAAAGCGGATGCGACTCCTGGCCCGGCGAAGGTGGTAGGGCGAACCGGTGTGTGTTGATCCGCATCATCCTGTGCTGCCAACTCGGCCTCCCTGCGTGCCCAGGCCCGATCCACTACATCCTGAGCGTCACGAATACCACCCATCTGGTGATTGCCTCGGGCCGCTTCACGGTCACGCGCGTTGCTTGATATGGCCGGTTCATCGATGCGCCTGCTGTAAATCCGGCTTGGACGGGGCGTAGAATGAATCCGATCGCGGCTGTATGAATATGCCTCCTGTTGTATCAGCGCAGTCCGGAGAAGCTCCTTAACCCGGCGTGTCTCAACTGCTTGTGGGGAATCTCCTTCGACGGGGATCGCCTCCAACCATGCAGCGGCTGCAACAAGGTTGTCCATGGGATTAGAATAATGACCTGGGGGTGTCTGTACCGGCGGAGGAACCACCATGTTCTGCTGCGGAGGCTCCATTAGGCGCGGTTGGACCGTTGCTCCTGCTCCTGGTGCCTCAATCCGGTTTGCCTCCTGTCTTTGGGCGGAGTTCTTTGGGTTCGGCCCGGGTCTGAAAGAGATTTCTAGGATCAAATCCTGATGGCAGGCGCGATCTATACTTCCGCTTCAACACCTCTTGCGATGCACTCTGGTCAAGCATGAGTTTATAAGCTTGCGCGTCTAAAGCGGCCCGCTCTGCGGCCATATGCTCCTTCTCTGCCGCTAGATCCGCTTTGGCTTGCGTGATCTGCTCCTTCACCTTTGCAATTTCTGCATTATGAGCCTCCTGATCTGCTGGGTTGTCCACCGCCATGAGCGCTGCTAATGCATCAAACAGATCTGACAGAACTTGAACCGGCGGACGCACCGGGCCTCTCGCCTCGCTATCAAGCAGCTGAACCGCAAGCATTGCCGCCATGTTGAAGAGTGGTTCGCTGCTGCGTCGCCCATGAATATTCCAACCGGTTTAAGCGGCTTGGGGGTCCGAATCTCGTCACCGTCGGAACAGCCCCCGATCATATCATCCTCGCAATCGGTACAATGACTCTGTCTCTCCTGCCGAGGATTCATCGCCCGAAATAAGCGACGGTCTCACTACCGTGCTCGAACGGCGTCGTACTCCCTCCATGGGTGACTCCAACGAAGACATGTTTCACGGCCGGTTTAACTCGGGCAGGTCGCGCCGCCGAGCCGTCTCGATGAGGTCGGTCAGGATGTCCGGCTCGGCCCAGCTCCCCGATCTTGCCAATGAAAACGTATGCCGCCAAGGGGACCCGGTATCCATACTCGATTGAATCGCCTCGGGACCCCATCCGGCGTCGTCGATGTAGATCCGCGCGGCGACTCTTGGTCATCCGCCCACGACGTAGCCTTCGAGTCCTTTGAGCCTGCCCTCCAAGATCGTCAAACCATCGTGGCGATAGCCCCACGGTGGGCGCCAACTGTCGTGGATTTGTCACGCGGATGTCCTAGCGTAAGGACATAGTCGTGGAGCCATCGCTACGGGTTTACTTGCGGGGTTAAAGCGGACACAAAGACACAAGGGTTTATACTAGTTCGCCCCGATGAAGGTAAAAGCCTACGTCTAGTTGTGATGGAATTGATGTAGTCTCGATGGCTAGGAGCAAACAAGCTTCGCCTAGGCTCGAGTTGTGGTTGTCGTCCTTGAACCGCCGCCGTCGTCCCCTTATATACACGAAGTGGCGCCTGTCGGTTCAGAGAGTCCCAACCGGTTCATATTAAGTATCTCGGTTGGTATCTCTCTATTCCTAACTTACAATACAAGTCATACATCAGGCCGGTTTACGGCTACAAGCTCTAAACCGACTATAGGCCTTGGGCCTTTCTCTGATTACACCACTGACGGAGCTAACCCGGCCCAAGCTGGCCGGTTTACACCTAAAGGTAATATCCCCAACATCTGTTATATGCTAGGCTCGTCAAGTTTAACCTGAGTATTCCGCGTGTGCAACTATTTTGCACCCGTTGTATTTGAACGTAGAGCCTATCACACCCGATCATCATGTGGTGTCTCAGCACGAAGAACTTTCACAACGGTGCATACTTAGGGAGAACACTTCTTGATAATTAGTGAGAGATCATCTTAAAATGCTACCATCAAACAAAACAGAATAAGAGGTATAACAGATAAACATCATATGCAATCAAAATATGTGACATGATATGTCCATGATCATCTTGCACCTTTGATCTCCATCTCCAAAGTACTGTCATGATCTCTATTGTTACCGGCACGACACCATGATCTTCATCATCTTGATCTATATCAATGTGTCGTCACATGGTCGTCTCACCAACTATTGCTCTTGCAACTATTGCTATCGCATAGCGATAAAGTAAAGCAATTATTTGGTGCTTGCATCTTATGCAACAAAGAGACAACCATAGGGCTTCTGCCAGTTGCCGATAACTTCAACACAACATGATCATCTCATACAACAACTTATATCTCATCACGTTTTGACCATATCACATCACAACATGCCCTACAAAAACAAGTTAGACGTCCTCTACTTTGTTGTTGCAAATTTTACGTGGCTGCTACGGGCTTAGCAAGAACCATTCTTACCTACGCATCAAAACCACAACGATAGTTCGTCAAGTTAGTGTTGTTTTAACCTTCGCAAGGACCGGGCGTAGCCACACTCCGTTCAACTAAAGTTGGAGAAACAGACACCCGCTAGCCACCTGTGTGCAAAGCACGTCGGTAGAACCAGTCTCGCGTAAGCATACGCATAATGTCGGTCCAGGCCGCTTCATCCAACAATACCGCTGAACCAAAGTATGACATGCTGGTAAGCAGTATGACTTGTATCGCCCACGACTCACTTGTGTTCTACTCGTGCATATGACATCTACGCATAAAACCAGGCTCGGATGCCACTGTTGGGGAACGTAGTAATTTCAAAAAATTTCCTACGCACACGCAAGATCATGGTGATGCATAGCAACGAGAGGGGAGAGTGTTGTCCACGTACCCTCGTAGACCGTAAGCGGAAGCGTTATGACAACGCGGTTGATGTAGTCGTACGTCTTCATGATCCGACCGATCTAAGCACCGAACGTACGACACCTCCGAGTTCAGCACACGTTTAGCTCGATGACGATCCCTGGACTCCGATCCAGCAATGTGTCGGGGATGAGTTCCGTCAGCACAACGGCGTGGTGACGATGATGATGTTCTACCGACGCAGGGCTTCGCCTAAGCACCGCAACGATATGACCGAGGTGGAATATGGTGGAGGGGGGCACCGCACACGGCTAAGGAACGATCACGAAGATCAACTTGTATGTCTAGAGGTGCCCTCCTGCCCCCGTATATAAACGAGCAAGGGGGGAGGGGGCGGCCGGCCCAGGAGGGGCACGCCAAGGGGAGTCCTACTCCCACCAGGGGTAGGACTCCCTCCTTCCTTGTTGGAGTAGGAGAAGGGGGGAAAGAGGGGGAGAGGAGGAAGGAAAAGGGGGCTGCACCCCTTGTCCAATTCGGACCAGAGCGGGGTTGCGTGCCTCCTTCCTTTTGGCCTCTCTCCTCTGTTGGGGAACATAGCAGAAATTCAAAATTTTCCTACGTGTCACCAAGATCTATCTATGGAGAAACCAGCAACGAGGGGAAGGAGAGTGCATCTACATACCCTTGTAGATCGCTAAGCGGAAGCGTTCAAGAGAACGGGGTTGAAGGAGTCGTACTCGTCGTGATCCAAATCACCGGAGATCCTAGTGCCGAACGGACGGCACCTCTGCGTTCAACACACGTACAACCCGATGACATCTCCCATGCCTTGATCCAGCAAGGAGAGAGGGAGAGGTTGAGGAAGACTCCATCCAGCAGCAGCACAACAGCGTGGTGGCGGTGGAGGAGCGTGGCAATCCTGCAGGGCTTCGCCAAGCACCACGTGAGAGGAGGAGGAAGAGAGGTAGGGCTGCGCCAAGAGGGAGAGAAAACCGTGTGTTGGGGAGCACCTAGACCTCAACTATTTATAGGGGAAGGGGAGGGGCTGCGCCCCCTCTAGGGTTCCCTCCCCAGGGGTGGCGGCCAGAAGGGGAGAGAGGGGAGGCGCACCTGGGGTGGGCCTTAGGGCCCATCTGCCCTAGGGTTTCCTCTGTTGTGACGTTTGGTACACCCAAAGCATTCCTACAGTATCCGGAAGTTGCACAATCTCATGGTCTAAGGAAAAGATACTTGACATTAGAAAAGCTTTAGCATACGAACTACGATCTTTGTGCTAGGCTTAGGATTGGGTCTTGTCCATCACATCATTCTCCTAATGATGTGATCCCGTTATCAATGACATCCAATGTCCATGGTCAGGAAACCGTAACCATCTATTGATCAACGAGCTAGTCAACTAGAGGCTTACTAGGGACATGGTGTTGTCTATGTACCCACACATGTATCTGAGTTTCCTATCAATACAATTCTAGCATGGATAATAAACAATTATCATGAACAAGGAAATATAATAATAACCAATTTATTATTGCCTCTAGGGCATATTTCCAACAGTCTCCCACTTGCACTAGAGTCAATAATCTAGTTCACATCGCCATGTGATTAACACTCACATGTCACATCACCATGTGACCAACATCCAAAGAGTTTACTAGTGTCATTAAACTAGTTCATATCATTATGTAATTAAGACTCAATGAATTCTGTGGTTTGATCATGTTTTGCTTGTGAGAGAGGTTTTAGTCAACGGGTCTGCAACATTCAGATCCGTATGTACTTCGCAAATCTCTAGGTCATATTGTAAATGTTGCTTCCATGCTCCACTTGGAGCTATTCCAAATGGTTGCTCCACTATACGTATCCGGTTTGCTACTCAGAGTCACTCGGATAGGTGTTAAAGCTTGCATCGACGTAACCCTTTACGCCGAACTCTTTATCACCTCCATAATCGAGAAACATGTCCTTATTTACTCCAAGGACAATTTTTGATCGCTGCCCAATGATCCATTCCTAGATCATTCTTGTACCCCTTGACTGACTCATGGCAAGGCACACTTCTGGTGCGGTACACATCATAGCATACTATAGAGCCTACGTCTGAAGCATAGGGGACGACCTTCGTCCTTTTTCTATATTCTGCCGTGGTCGAGCTTTAAGTCTTAACTTCGTACCTTACATCTCAGGCAAGAACTCCTTCTTTGACTGATCCATCTTGAACACCTTCAAGATCATGTCAAGGCATATGCTCATTTGAAAGTACCATTAAGCATTTTGATCTATCCTTATAGATCTTGATGCTCAATGTTCAAGTAGCTTAATCCAGGTTTTCTATTGAAAAACACTTTTCAAATAATCCTATATGCTTTCCAGAAATTCTACATCATTTCTAATCAACAATATGTCAACAACATATACTTATCAGAAATTCTATAGTGCTCCCACTCACTTCTTTGGAAATAGAAGTTTCTCATAAACTTTGTATAAGCCCAAAATCTTTGATCATCTCATCAATGCGTACATTCCAACTCCGAGATGCTTACTCCAGTCCTTAGAAGGATCGCTGGAGCCAGCATACCTTTTAGCATCCTTAGGATCGACAAAACCTTTCTGATTGTATCACATTCAACCTTTCCTTATGAAGACTGGTAAGGAAACTCGTTTTGACATCCATCTGCCAGATTTCATAAATGCAGCTAATGCTAACATGATTCTGACGGACTTAAGCATCGCCACAGATGAGAAAATCTCATTGTAGTCAACTCCTTGAACTTGTGAAAAATTCTTCGCCACAAGTCGAGCTTCATAGACGTTTACATCACCGTCCACGTCCGTCTTCTTCTTAAAGATCCATTTATCTCAATGGCTTGCCGATCATCGGGCAAGTCCACCAAAGTCCATGCTTTGTTCTGATACATGGATCCTATCTCGGATTTCATGGCTTCTAACCATTTGTCGGAATATGGGCCCACCATCTCTTCTCCATAGCTCGTAGGTTCATTGCTGTCTAGCAACATGACCTCCAAGACAGGATTGCGTACCACTCTGAAGTAGTACGAGTCCTTGTCGACCTACGAGGTTTGGTAGTGACTTGATCTGAAGCATCATGATCACTATCATCAGCTTCCACTACAATTGGTGTAGGTGCCACATGAACAACTTCCTGTGCCCTGCTACACACTGGTTGAAGTGATGGTTCAATAACCTCATTAAGTCTCCACCATCCTCCCACTCAATTCTTTCGAGAGAAACTTTTCCTCGAGAAAGGACCCGTTTCTAGAAACAATTACTTTTGCTTCCGGATCTGATATAGGAGGTATACCCAACTGTTTTGGGTGTCCTATGAAGATGCATTTTTATTCGCTTTGGGTTCGAGCTTATCAACCCGAAACTTTTTTTCACATAAGCATCGCAGCCCCAAACTTTTAAGAAACGACAACTTAGGTTTCTCCAAACCATAGTTCAAACGGTGTCGTTTCAATGGAATTACGTGGTGCCCTATTAAAGTGAGTGCGGTTGTCTCTAATGCCTAACCCATGAACGATAGTGGCAATTCGATAAGAGACATCATGGTATGCACCATATCCAATAGGGTGCAACTATGATGTTCGGACACACCATCACACTATGGTGTTCCAGGCGGTATTAATTGTGAAACAATTTCCACAATGTCTTAATTGCGTGCCAAAGGTCATAACTCAGATACTCATCTCTATGATCATATCATAGACATTTTATCCTCTTGTCACGATGATCTTCAACTTCACTCTGAAATTACTTGAACCATTCAATAATTCAGACTTTTGTTTCATCAAGTAAATATACTCAACATCTACTCGAATCATCTGTGAAGTAAGAACATAACGATATTCACTGCATGCCTTAGCACTCATTGGACTGCACACATCAAAATGTGTTACTTCCAACAAGTTGCTATCTTGTTCCATCTTACTGAAACCGAGGCTTTTCAGTCATCTTGCCCATGTGGTATGATTTGCATATCTCAAGTGATTCAAAATCAAGTGAGTCCAAACGATCCATTTGCATGGAGTTTCTTCATGCGTATACACCAATAGACATGGTTCGCATGTCTCAAACTTTTCAAAAAACGAGTGAGTCCAAAGATCCATCAACATGGAGCTTCTTCATGCGTTTTATACCAATATGACTTACATGGAAGTGCCACAAGTAAGTGTTACTATCATTACTATCTTATATCTTTTGGCATGAAAATGTGTATCACTACGATCGAGATTCAATAATCCATTCGTTTCAGGTGCAAGACCATTGAAGGTATTATTCAAATAAACAGAGTAACCATTATTCTCCTTAAATGAATAACCGTATTGTGATAGACATAATCCAATCATGTCTATGCTCAACGCAAACACCAAATGACAATTATTCAGGTTTAATACTAATCTTGATGGTAGAGGGAGTGTCACAGCCCCAGTCCAGGCCTTGCTTGTCTTTGCAGTAGTATCCATGCATCATGTTTAAATTTTATGAAACTTGAAATGGGGATTGCCTAAACCCTAGCACCAAATAAATTCAACTAGGTTCAACTAAAATATTTTCAGAGAGTCCAAATAGCTTTTAGAAATGTTCATCATTTCTGGAAAATGCTGGAGACATAACCAGGGGTGTTGCACATTTTTCCATGACATATTTGGGCGCTGAGTTAAATCATATGGTATTTTAATTTGGGCATTTAAATACTATAAAATATTTAAAATGCTCAAATAATCATAAACAAAATGTTTACTGTTGGATATATTCTAAACAGTAGCCATGATTAGTTTCATGATTTTTGGATCTGTTTAAGTATTTTAAATAAAGTCACAAAGTTGCAGAATAATAGAAAAACAAAAACAATAAAAGAGAGAGAGACTCACCCGGGCCACTTACCTGGCGCCACCCACCAGGCCCACCTGGCCGGCCCAGCCCAGCGCCGCTGCCAGTCACCACCTACCTCTGCTAGTAGGCAGAGGAGGGACACCGCGATGCCGCCGCGCTCGCCACGCCACCACCACCTGCTCGCTGTCGTCTGCGACAATGTGACGCTCTCAGCACCTCTGCGGCACCGCCCCGACCCCGTGGACACATCACACGCGGCCCTGTCTCTCTCCCTCGCTCTCTCCCATGATGGCCGACGCTGCCGTAGCCGCACCGTCGCCATAGCCGTGCCCTCCGTCGTCTCCGTGCCACGCCACCTTGTCAAGGAGCTCCGCCGCCCTCCTCTCCGTCGAGCAGCCTGAGCCCCGAGCGCTCGCGCGCTCTGCTTCGTCTTCTTCGAGCTCGACTTCACCGAGCACCACCGCAGATCCCCTTCGCCGTCGCTGCCGCATCAGTTCGTCCCCGACTGCATCGTCTGGTTCTACGTGACCGCCGTGAGCTCAGCTACCTCTTCATCCTCTCCGTTTGCCTTCTCGTGCATCGTAGCGACTGCACGAAGCTCACCGCACGCGCCGCCGCCTGACCACGTCGCCGGCGTTGCTCCGGTGACCATTTGGTCACGGGCTTGTGCCCGTCACACCCCTCGCACCGCGTAGAGGCCGAGGTGCTAGCGCCACGCCTCCTGAGCCACCGCAGCCCAGCGACGAGCTGGCCAAGCTTGCCCCGCGACCTCGTCGCCCGAGAAAGCTCGGCCACTCCCGGCCAAGCCACCACCATGGCTGGGTGCGGCGATCACCACCGCCCGTGCTGCTCTGCAGCGACAAATGGGGCCTCAATGGTCGAATCCATGAAGACGCCATGGCGTCTGGCCCGCCGTGGCTAAACGCCGACAAGCTTTGACCTGTTGACCGGCGGGTTTGACCTCGACGTGGTGGGTGGGCCCAGTTGACTCTCGTGAGTCAATGACAAGTGGGCCCCCTCGCTAACTACATCTAATTAGTTTTAACCAAAATTAGTTAGTTTAATTAATGGCGACATGCGGGACCCATCGGTCAGTTTGACCTGGACCTCCCCGTTGACCTCTGACGTCATCCTGACGTAATGCTGACGAAGTAATTTAATTAATGGAATTATTCTTCTCAGAAATTCCGTAAATTAGTATAAACTTCTAAAAATCATAGAAATTAATCTGTAACTCCAAATAAAACAAATTATATATGAAAAATGATCAGAAAAATCCAATCTTTCCATCTGTACTAGTATCATGCATGTCAGAAAACTTCAACCTTGCTGTTTAGGTGAAAGAAGCTAATGCACTTATATCACTTATTATTTTGGGTGATCATTTGAATCCTTGGTTCAAATGGACTCAAACCTTTATGTCCCAAGTTGCATTAGACCTATCACACATCATATTGCCATGTCATAGCATGCATCATATTGTGCATTGCATTGATTGTGTTCTTTTCTGTGTTGCCGGTATTTGTCCCCTCTCGATAGACGTGGTTTCGACGATGAGATCGATGACACTGATGAAGAGCTATATTATCTTTGGAAGTGCCAGGCAAGCAAAACCCCCTTGTTCATTCCGATACAATCCCACTCTCTCGCCCTGCTCTCTTTACTGCATTAGGACAACAACGATTCATCTATTACTTGCTGCGGTAGCTGAACCCCTTTATCCTCTGCATGACCTGTCATTGCCACAGTAAATAGATGAAACCCACTAGCATGAGTAGGAGTTGTTTGAGCCCTGATGTGCCTACTCATTATTGTTTGTTTGTCATGCCTGCTACTGCTTAGAGTTGAGTCAGGTCTGATTCATCGAGGATGAATCAGAGGTGTGTGAACATGTCCTACTGTGTGTGAGCTAAGTGTGTGAACACGATTTGGTAAAGGTATCGGTGAGAGGCCATGTAGGAGTACATGGTGGGTTGTCTCATTGAAGCCGTCCTTAGGAACTGAGTTCTGTGTTTGTGGTCCATGATTCAGCTACTACCATACATTGGGCCTGAAATATGACCCGCCGACTTCTTATTCACCCCTGTCCTCTGTCCGGGAGTTGCAAGTAGTTTACGTGTTTGTAGCCTCTCGGAGGCCGTGGACAGCGCCGACCGTAGGGGTGGGCTGTGATCACGGTAGGTACGTGGCACGGTGTACAGGCGCCTGTTTGGTGTCTCGGGAACCTTGTTCACATCGCTTGGGGCTGTGGCGAAACTTGGCGGATCTCCTCATGGATGGAACCGAATAGGCGATAAACTGGACTAGAGACTTGAGTGTTTAGGTAGGTTGTGGTCTACATCCACGTCGGCTTTAAGCTTGAAGTCTGCCGAGCACATGTCGTGTGCGGGGCGCTAAGTGGTGGAAACATGTATGAAGAAGTACACCCTGCATGGGTTAACATCATCTATTCAATAGCCGTGTCCACGGTAAAGGACTTCTGGTTGCCTATAACAGTTCATAGACAAGTGAAAGTGGATACTCTAAAATACGCAAGATAAGCGTGAGTGCTATGGATGGCGTTCTCGTGAGGGAGACGGAGCGGATCCATAGTGGTGTATTGCTATTGTGAATATGTGGACTCGTGTGCGCCACCTCAAAAGAGTTACTTGCAATAGTAGTTCAGGATAGCCACTGAGTCAAAGCTGGCTTGCTGCAGTTAAACCCCACCATCCCTTTGTTGATAATGATGCATATGTAGATAGTTACGATGTAAGTCTTCTTTGGGTACATTTGTACTCACGTTTGCCTATTTTACGTTTTTGCAGAGAGACTTCAGTCTCGCTAGTAGTTCCACGTGGACTTCGACGTTTAGCTTGTTACCTCAGCTACGATCTTGTGCCCTCGGCAGGATCTAGTAGATAGTCAGGCTTCTAAGCCTTTTTTTCATTTGTTGATGTCTGTACTCAGACATGATAAGCTTCCGCATGTGCTTGATCTGTATGCTCTGAATGTTGGGTCATGAGACCCATGTTTGTAATATCTCGCTCCTCAGAGTCTAATGAATACATACTTGAGTCGTAGAGTCATATTGTGATGCCATGTTGTATTTGCACATATCGAGCATATTGTGTGTATGTTATTGAAATGCTTGGTATGTGTGGGATCTGACTATCTAGTTGTTTATCCTTAGTAGCCTCTCTTACCGGGAAATGTCTCCTAGTGTTTCCACTGAGCCATGGTAGCTTGCTACTGCTCCTGAACACTTAGGCTGGCTGGCATGTGTCCTTCTTCGTTCTGTGTTCATCCCTTTGGGGAAATGTCACGCGTGAGTAACGGAGTCTGTTAGCCGCTTCTGCCCGGTTTCTGCGAGTCCTGCTAGCCCAGTGCTATAGCCCGGAACTTACTCGCTGATGACCGACACGTTTGATGCTGGGTCATGGATGCCTGTCCCTGTAAGTCTATGCCACTTTGGGTTTGCGACTAGCCATGTCAGCCCGGGCTCCTTATCATATGGATGCTAGCGACACTATCATATACGTGTGCCAAAAGGCACAAACGGTCCCGGGCAAAGGTAAGGAGACACCCGTGGGAATACCGGGCGTGAGGCCGCAAAGTGATATGAGGTGTTACATGCTAGATGGATGTGACATCGAGTCGGGGTCCTGACAGCGTTGGTATCAGAGCTTGACTGCCTATAGGATTACCAAGCCAAACTGGTCGAAGTTGAGTCTAGAAATGCTTTAGTTATGTAAGGGAATTGATTGTGGAATGGAACGTAAGGCTCTTTTTACTCCTTATACCTCATGGCCTTCTGATCTGAGTCATCCTCTTCTTTTCTACGGGGTTTAAGAACTAGGCCTTCGCATCTATCTATCAGGATGACGTGTTACTAATCCATAGACTTATAGGATTGATAGTTTTAAGCCTCAAATCAGTTTCTACTACTTTTGATATGTTCTCGGTTGAACCAGAACCTTGATATGATGTTGTTAAGTGACTATGCAAATCCTTGTGAATGTCTCAAATCTTTTCTGAGCATTTACAGCCGTTATGCTGTCCGAGTCATCCCAGGTTTCTAAACAATCTGATGCACTTGCAAATCCTTTTCCTCTGGTTTTGATGTTCCTTTGGGCCAGATTAACCACACTAATCGGTGAGTTGAGGTACTGTGTTGCCTTAACATATATGTCGGAGTTATTATTATGACCCTAGGTGTCTAGAGTATCACCTAGTAATCTAGCCACGTTTTGTGTCCCATTGTGATGACTCTGGCCTTTATTCCCGAAAGCATCCCGTGATGCAATTTAGATAGCAGGTATTCTACCCCTGGGTTTTGAACTCGATATTCACCCAACTTACTTCATGTTGGTAGTAATTGCTAGTTCCTTTAGGTTATTAGTAACCCTTGCGTTAGTTCTCGAGGTTTGTGGTATATCGTTCTTCCAAATACCATGAACTACTTATGGCAGCAGTTCCTTGTTGAACCAAAAGATCACAACAAGAGTGCTCTCGAAGAGCTCTCCATTCTATATCGTGACCCTGCCAGTCCTACCTTCCCCGCATGGGTTATCCGGAAGAAAAATGTTGAACTTGGTTCGACATACTAATCTATGCATCCACAACTCAAAAAGTCATATGTTCCTTTGAGTTATCCCCCTTTAGTTGTATCCCGACCTTCGTCTATCGATTGATAGTCAGGAGTAGTCGTGCATTCATGTTCATCGATGCCTTTTACTTCTGTGGTCCGTCAAGCCATTCTATTCGGAATGACTAGGAGAAACAAACTCCAGTACCTCATCCTTATCCAGGATTGGGTCAAAGCAGTTGTACTCCGTAGATCAAAATACAATCAAACTTTTGATCCGTTCTACCCTGAAGTGTTACCCTCTTTATGTCAGGATCGTCATGAGAATTGCACTATCTCTTATGAATCCTTGATGAGTGATACTTCTTGCCATCATTGTTCATTTCTCGGTTCCCGTGTTGTTGCAACCAGAATGCCGACAGGTGAACTATGATGTGTGAAATCAATACTCCTGGCAACTTTGTTGCTTGGTAGTTAAAGGACAATAACCTCATTCTTAGCGTGTTAGTTATTGAATCATCACCCTAAGGATGATCGTGCTACCTAGTCCTTATTTCTGGTGCACCCTCCAATCAATGAGTTAGGATTGTGTCAATCCCTCGCTCTGTTGATCATATCGTCTTGCCCTAGAAAGCAAGATTGTTCTCGAGCTTAGTAACATATCGGTGGTTCGTGATTTTCTGAATATCTACTCGGAAGTATCACTAGGTCGACACCTGACCGCTATGTTGAGTTCATGATCAAGTTGGTTTTCTTATAAATCACTCCTTCTCCAAGAATCTGTGTTGGATATCCCTGAGCTAGTTGGTTGAGCTAGACAACAACTTGGAGAGTTGGAAGATAAAAGCTTGTCTGACTTAGTTCATGTTAAGGGATATCTTCTCGTGTGTGTGTGTTGAAGAAAGATGATACCTTCATTGAATGATCCTCGTGATCAATTGTCGGTGCTATTGTCTTATCCAATCGTTGATTTGAGTATGGGCTATCGTCAAATCAAATCAGAACCAACGATGTTCGTAATGTTGTCTTACCGTGGTTGATCCCTCGAGCATACACCATTATATCTTTTGGGCCTGACCAATGCTATCACCTGTTCACATAATTGTGGAATTCCATTTATATGGAAACCTGGATGAATTGTTGTTGAGCCCATCGACAACATCCTTATCTTCTCCATGATTTCGTGGAACATTAAGTTAGTGTTGGAAACTTTTGAAAGCATTTCTTCATGCTAGCTCATGAAGCACATGCATGGATGGAAGAAGTGACTTCCTCTAATTCATGTGCATTTGATGCAAGTTGCCGCCGTGAATTCGATAAAGTCAATGTTGTTTCCTTGGAATCGTCCCAAGTTGGTCACACATGTGCAAAGTATACTATGGTTTGGTAGATTAATTACCTCCACTCCATATGTATTTCGTAGCACACCAAGCCACTGATTGATTTGTTCAAGGTCAAGAAGTTCCTTCTTAAGAGCTAGACTTATGTAAGGATTTCGATATCCTCGATGATGGTTCCCCACTCGAACTCGGTAGTGTTTTATTATAAGACTACTACGTGGTCATGCTTGTCTGGGACAATGTGTTCACATGTTTGTAGCAGAACTAGCTCATGTTTTGGAGCTTGCTATCGTAGTTCATTCCCCGAGAATCTCGCAACATCATCTCGTCGACTTATGTTGCAAACTTTCATTTTACTTTCTAGACTCGATGAGTCTAGATTATTCTGACACCTACCAGATCTGAATCTCAGGCAGATATGATGGTTGGAACGTTTCCCAAGAATTATATTATTGGTCTCTCTGTAACCCGGTAAGGTGGATGCGTGGCCAACAAACCTAGCCGGAAGACCTGTTATTGTAATATCTTGATTGAAAAAGTTGGCCACCTCTCCATAAGGACTTCGTAGGATTTACTCCCTAGCTGTGCCTTATGATTTTTGTGTTTCCGAAGTCCGACCTGTTACTTGATGTTCTAGATGTCAAACCATATCTATGAATGGGATACGCTAGTACATCAAGGAGAACATTAGGAGCGGAGTGCTAAATGTCTCTCAATCGATCATCCAGATTTTGTCCCCTTGGTCTCGCTAAGGTGAAATCTGAGAAAGTGTTATCTTCCTTTGCATCTGCATTGTCCATCGCTATTCATCATGGTAGTATGTTGTGTTGTCAGCACCCTTGACATGGATGTTGGTAAAACCTTGATGATTATGGAAATGCTCAAGTTCTTGGAAACACGCACAGACACTAGGTGTTATCATCGGCACTAACTGGGATTGCTCTCGATTTCCCCGGTTATGCTATAACCATTTCGACAGTGGACTCACTCTCTACTGTTGAGCTTTTTTCCCCAGTCACTAAAATCATTCCTTGTGTTGTTTTCAACAAGGTAATCCACATCATCCATTCAATTCCGGATATGTCATTCTTTTGAACCCCGCCAAATGATCGATTGTGATTGCCTTAGGCTGGTATAAAGATTTTCAATGATCTCTAAATCAAAGGTAATTCTTTTTGCCACTTAAGGAGATATTTCTACGAGTTACCTTCCCTAAGGTGTCTCGTTGTGGTATCATGGCAACTATTTTCCTTGCTACTCTGAAATCTCATCAATTGTTTCCTCCGTCCTTCATGATGTGTGTTTTTCCTCTCAGCTCAAGAGATGTCCTACATCTCATTTCGTGAGTTGATCTTGTGATCATTAAGATGATCCATCCTTGTAGAGTGTCTCTGTCCTCGTGTTGGATGAAGATCTCAAAAGCAAAGACGTCAAGATCAATTGGAGCACTGAATCAGCATCCTTGAGAAAGACAGTTGGATCATGAAGTTTGTAATACTTAGTGTCCCCTTTGTCTTCTTACCTCACGTCTTGAATCTCGGGACGAGATTCTTGTTTAGTGGGGGTGAGTTGTCACAGCCCCAGTCCAGGCCTTGCTTGTCTTTGCAGTAGTATCCATGCATCATGTTTAAATTTTGTGAAACTTGAAATGGGGATTGCCTAAACCCTAGCACCAAATGAATTCAACTAGGTTCAACTAAAATATTTTCAGAGAGTCCAAATAGCTTTTAGAAATGTTCATCATTTCTGGAAAATGCTGGAGACATAACCAGGGGTGTTGCACATTTTTCCATGACATATTTGGGCTCTGAGTTAAATCATATGGTATTTACATTTGGGCATTTAAATACTATAAAATATTTAAAATGCTCAAATAATCATAAACTAAAATGTTTACTCTTGGATATATTCTAAACAGTAGCCATGATTAGTTTCATGATTTTTGGATCTGTTTAAGTATTTTAAATAAAGTCACAAAGTTGCAGAATAATAGAAAAACAAAAACAATAAAAGAGAGAGAGACTCACCCGGGCCACTTACCTGGCGCCACCCACCAGCCCACTGGCCGCCCAGCCAGCCCACCGCCAACACCACCTACCTCCAAGAGGCGGAGGAGGGACACCGCGATGCCGCCGCGCTCGCCACGCCACCACCCTGCCTGTCTGCCGTCGCCCGCGCCAGCGCGACGCCTCGAAGCGCCTCTGCGGCACCGCCCCGACCCCGTGGACACCTCACACGCGGCCCTGTCTCTCTCCCTCGCTCTCTCCCATGATGGCCGACGCTGCCGTAGCCGCACCGTCGCCATAGCCGTGCCCTCCGTCGTCTCCGTGCCACGCCACCTTGTCAAGGAGCTCCGCCGCCCTCCTCTCCGTGGAGCAGCTCGAGCCCGAAGCTCCAAGGCTTCGCCGTCTTCTTCAAGCTCGACTTCACGAACCACCGCCAAAATCCCTTCGCCGTCGCCGCAGATCGATTCGTCCCGACCGCGCCGTCTGGTTCTACGTGACCGCCGTGAGCTCAGCTACCTCTTCATCCTCTCCGTTTGCCTTCTCGTGCATCGTAGTGACTGCACGAAGCTCACCGCACGCGCCGCTGCCTGACCACATCACCAGCGTTGCTCCGGTGACCATTTGGTCACGGGCTTGTGCCCGTCACACCCCTCGCACCGCGTAGAGGCCATAGGTGCTAGCGCCACGCCTCCTAGGCCACCGCAGCCCCGCGCACGAGCTGGCCAAGCTTCGGCCCCCGCCTGACCTCGTCGCCGGCGAAGCTCCGGCCACTCCTCGGCCAAGCCACCACCATGGCTGGGTGCGGGCGATCACCAGCTGTCCGTAGCTGCTCTCCACGCCGCAAATGGGGCCTGTGGCGAATCTGCAACTGCGCGCCGCGTCTGGCCCCGCCGGCGGCTAAACGCCGGCAGGCTTTGACCTGTTGACCGGCGGGTTTGACCCGACGTGGTGGGTGGGCCTGTTGACTCCTTTGAGTCAATGACAAGTGGGCCCCCTCTCGCTAACTACATCTAATTAGTTTTAACCAAAATTAGTTAGTTTAATTAATCACGACATGCGGGACCCATGGTTAGTTTGACTGGGCCTCCCGTTGACCTCGACGTCATCTGACGTAATGTTGACGCATAATTTAATTATCGGAATTATTCTTCTACAGAAATTCCGTAAACTAGTATAAACTTCTAAAAATCATAGAAATTAATCAGAACTCCAAATGAAACAAATTATATATGAAAAATGATCAGAAAAATCCAATATTTCCATCTGTACTAGTTTCATGCATGTCAGGACACTTCAACCTTGCTGTTTAGGTGAAAGAAGCTAATGCACTTATATCACATATTATTTTGGGTGATCATTTGAATCCTTGGTTCAAATGGACTCAAACCTTTATGTCCCAAGTTGCATTAGACCTATCACACATCATATTGCCATGTCATAGCATGCATCATATTGTGCATTGCATTGATTGTGTTCTTTTCTGTGTTGCCGGTATTTGTCCCCTCTCGATAGACGTGGTTTCGACGATGAGATCGATGACACTAATGAAGAGCTATATTATCTTCGGAAGTGCTAGGCAAGCAAAACCCCCTTGTTCATTCCGATACAATCCCACTCTCTCGCCCTGCTCTCTTTACTGCATTAGGACAACAATGATTCATCTGTTACTTGCTGCGGTAGCTGAACCCCTTTATCCTCTGCATGACCTGTCATTGCCACGATAAATAGATGAAACCCACTAGCATGAGTAGGAGTTGTTTGAGCCTGATGTGCCTACTCATTATTGTTTGTTTGTCATGCACGCTCTCGCTTAGAGTTGAGTCAGTCCGATTCATCGAGGATGAATCAGAGGTGTGTGAACATGTCCTACTGTGTGTGAGCTAAGTGTGTGAACACAATTTGGTAAAGGTATCGGTGAGAGGCCATGTAGGAGTACATGGTGGGTTGTCTCATTGAAGCCGTCCTTAGGAATTGAGTTCTGTGTTTGTGATCCATGATTCAGCTACTACCATACATTGGGCCCTGAAATATGACCCCGCTTGACTTCTTATTCACCCTAGTCCTCCATCCAGGAGTTGCAAGTAGTTTCTGGTGTTTGTAGCCTACTGGAGGCCGTGGACAGCGGTGACCGTAGGGGTGGGCTGTGATGCGGTAGGTACGTGGCACGGTGTACCGGGCGCCCGTTTGGTGTCTCGGGAACCCTGTTCACATTGTTTGGGGCTGTGAGCGAAACTTCGGCCGGATCTCCTCATGGATGGAACCCGAATAGGTGATAAACCTGGACTAGAGACTTGAGTGTTTAGGTAGGTCGTGGTCTACATCCACGTCGGCTTTCGCTTGAAGTCTGCCGAGCACATGTCGTGTCTGCGGCGCTAAGTGGTGGAAACATGTATGAAGAAGTACACCCTGCATGGGTTAACATCATCTATTCAATAGCCGTGTCATGATAAAGGACTTCTGGGTTGCCTATAACAGTTCATAGACAAGTGAAAGTGGATACTCTAAAATACGCAAGATAAGCGTGAGTGCTATGGATGGCGTTCTCGTAGGGAGACGGGAGCGGATCCATAGTGGTGTATTGCTATGGTGAATATGTGGACTCGTGTGCGCCACCTCAAAAGAGTTACTTGCAATAGTAGTTCAGGATAGCCACCGAGTCAAAGCTGGCTTGCTGCAGTTAAACCCCACCATCCCTTTGTTGATAATGATGCATATGTAGATAGTTCTGATGTAAGTCTTGCTGGGTACATTTGTACTCACGTTTGCCTATTTTATGTTTTTGCGAGAGAGACTTGAGTCTCGCTAGTAGTTCCACGTGGACTTCGACGTTTAGCTTGTTACCTCAGCTACGATCTTGTGCCCTCGACAGGATCTAGTAGATAGTCAGGCTTCTAAGCCTTTTTCATTTGTAGATGTCTGTACTCAGACATGATAAGCTTCCGCATGTGCTTGATCAGTTTGCTCTGAATGTTGGGTCATGAGACCCATGTTTGTAATATCTCGCTCCTCGGAGCCTAATGAATACATACTTGAGTCGTAGAGTCATGTTGTGATGCCATGTTGTATTTGCACATATCGAGCATATTGTGTGTATGTTATTGAAATGCTTGGTATGTGTGGGATTTGACTATCTAGTTGTTTATCCTTAGTAGCCTCTCTTACCGGGAAATGTCTCCTAGTGTTTCCACTGAGCGATGGTAGCTTGCTACTACTCCGGAACACTTAGGCTGGCCGCATGTGTCCTTCTTCGTTCTGTGTCATCGTTCCTTCGGGAAATGTCACGCATTGAGTACCGGAGTCTGTTAGCCCGCCACTGCCCGGTTTATCGAGTCTGCTAGCCTGTGCTATAGCCCGAACATACTCGATGATGACCGACACGCTTTGATGCTGGGTCATGGATGCTGTCCTCGTAAGTCTGTGCCACTTTGGGTTTACGACTAGCCATGTCAGCCGGGCTCCTTATCATATGGATGCTAGCGACACTATCATATACGTGTGCCAAAAGGCGCAAACGGTCCCGGGCAAAGGTAAGGCGACACCCGTGGGAATACCGTGCGTGAGGCCGCAAAGTGATATGAGGTGTTACATGCTAGATCGATGTGACATCGAGTCGGGGTCCTAACAGGGAGCGTGCGATGTTTGATCACATCAAACTTGGAAATACTTCCAACACATATCGTCAGCTCACCTTTAGCTAGTCTCCGTTTATTCTGTAGCTCTTTTATTTCGAGTTACTAACACTTAGCAACCGAACCGGTATCTAATACCCTGGTGCTACTAGGAGTACTAGTAAAGTACACATTAACATAATGTATTTCCAATATACTTCTATTGACCTTGCCAGCCTTCTCATCTACCAAGTATCTAGGGTAATTCCGCTCTAGTGACTATTCCCCTTATCACAGAATCACTTAGTCTCGGGTTTGGGTTCAACATTGGGTTTCTTCACTGGAGCAGTAGCTGATTTGCCGTTTCATGAAGTATCCCTTCTTTCCCTTGCCCTTCTTGAAACTAGTGGTTTCACCAACCATCAACAATTGATGCTCCTTCTTGATTTCTACTTTCGCAGTGTCAAACATCGTGAATACCTCAAGGATCATCATATCTATCCCTGATATGTTATAGTTCATCACGAAGCTCTAGCAGCTTGGTTGCAATGACTTTGGAGAAACATCACTATCTCATCGGGAAGATCAACTCCCACTCGATTCAAGTGATCATTGCACTCAGACAATCTGAGCACAAGCTCAACGATTGAGCTTCTCTCCCTTAGTTTGCAGGCTAAGAAAATTGTCGGAGGTCTTATACCTCTTGACGTGGGCACGAGCCTGAAATCCCAATTTCAGCCCTCGAAAACATCTCATATGTTCATGACGTTTGAAAAACGTCTTTGGTGCCTCAACTCTAAACCGTTTAACTGAACTATCACGTAGTTATCAAAACGTGTATGTCCGATGTTCGCAACATCCACAAACAATGTTTGGTGTTCATCACACTGAGCGGTGCATTAAGGACATAAGCTTTCTACTGTCCGCATAATCGCTACTATCAACTTTCAACTATATTTTCTCTAGGACATATCTAAATAGTAGAACTAAAGCGCGAGCTTACGACATATTTTGCAAAGATCTTTTGACTATGTTCAGGATAATTAAGTTCATCTAATGAACTCCCACTCAGATAGACATCCCTCTAGTCATCTAAGTGATTACATGATCCGAGTCAACTAGGCTGTGTCCGATCATCACGTGAGACGGACTAGTCATCATCGGTGAACATCTTCATGTTGATCGTATCTACTATACGACTCATGCTCGACCTTTCGGTCTCTTATGTTCCGAGACCATGTCTGTACATGCTAGGCTCGTCAAGTCAACCTAAGTATTTCGCGTGTGTAAATCTGGCTTACACCCGTTGTATGTGAACGTAAGAATCTATCACACCCGATCATCACGTGGTGCTTCGAAACGACGAACTTTCGCAACGGTGCACAGTTAGGGGGAACACTTTCTTGAAATTTTAATGAGGGAGCATCTTATTTACTACCGTCGTTCTAAGCAAATAAGATGCATAAACATGATAAACATCACATGCAATCAAATAGTGACATGATATGGCAAATATCATATTGCTCCTTTTGATGTCCATCTTCGGGGCTCCATGATCATCATCGTCACTGACCTGACACCATGATCTTCATCATCATGATCTCCATCATCGTGTCTCCATGAAGTTGTCTTGCCAACTTATTACTTCTACTACTATGGCTACCGGTTAGCAATAAAGTAAAGTAATTACATGGCATTGTTTACATACTCATCGACATGCAAGTCGTGATTCCTATTACAAGAACATGATCAATCTCATACATCACATATCATTCATCACATTCTTCTTGGCCATATCACATCACATAGCATACCCTGCAAAAACAAGTTAGACATCCTCTAATTGTTGTTTGCATGTTTTACGTGGCTGCTATGGGTTTCTAGCAAGAACGTTTCTTACCTACGCAAAACCACAACGTGATATGCCAATTGCTATTTACCCTTCATAAGGACCCTTTTCATAGAATCCGTTCCAACTAAAGTGGGAGAGATCGGCACCGCTAGCCACCTTATGCACCGAGTGCATGTCGACCGGTGGAACTCGCCTCACGTAAGTGTACGTGTAAGGTCGGTCCGGGCCGCTTCATCCCACAATACCGTCGAAACAAGATTGGACTAGTAATGGTAAGCATGTTGAACAAAATCAACGCCCACAACTACTTTGTGTTCTACTCGTGCAAAGAATCTACGCAATAAACCTAGCTCATGATGCCAACCTTGGGGAACGTAGTAGAAATTCAAAATTTTCCTACGTGTCACCAAGATTTATCTGTGGAGAAACCAGCAACGAGGGGAAGGAGAGTGCATCTACATACCCTTGTAGATCGCTAAGCGGAAGCGTTCAAGAGAACAGGGTTGAAGGAGTCGTACTCGTCGTGATCCAAATCACCGGAGATCCTAGTGCCGAACGGACGGCACCTCCGCGTTCAACACACGTACAGCCCGATGACGTATCCCATGCCTTGATCCAGCAAGGAGAGAGGGAGAGGTCGAGGAAGACTCCATCCAGCAGTAGCACAACGGCGTTGTGGTGGTGGAGGAGTGTGGCAATCCTGCAGGGCTTCGCCAAGCACCACGTGAGAGGAGGAGGAAGAGAGGTAGGGCTGCGCCAAGAGGGAGAGAAAACCGTGTCTTGGGCAGCCCCTAGACCTCAACTATTTATAGGGGAAGGGGAGGGGGCTGCGCCCCCTCTAGGGTTCCCTCCCCAGGGGTGGCGGCCAGAAGGGGAGAGAGGGGAGGCGCACCTGGGGTGGGCCTTAGGGCCCATCTGCCCTAGGGTTTGCCCCCTCCCACTCTTCCTTGCGCCTTGAGCCTTTGGGGCGACCAGCCCACCCGGGCTGATCCCCTCCCACACTTGGCCCATGCTGCCCTCCGGGGATGGTGGCCCCACTTGGTGGACCCCCGGGACCCTCCCGTTGGTCCCGGTACGTTACCGAAAGAACCCGAAACTTTTTCGGTGACCAAATAGGACTTCCCATATATAAATCTTTACCTCCGGACCATTCCGGAACTCCTCGTGACGTTCGGGATCTCATCCGGGACTCAGAAAAACATTCGGTAACCACATACAAACTTCCTTTATAACCCTAGCGTCATCGAACCTTAAGTGTGTAGACCCTACGGGTTCGGGAGACATGTAGACATGACCGAGACGTTCTCCGGTCAATAACCAATAGCGGGATCTGGATACCCATGTTGGCTCCCACATGTTCCACAATGATCTCATTGGATGAACCATGATGTCAAGGACTCAATCGATCCCGTATACAATTCCCTTTGTCTAGCGGTATAGTACTTGCCCGAGATTCGATCGTCGGTATACCGATACCTTGTTCAATCTTGTTACCGACAAGTCTCTTTACTCGTTCCATAACACATCATCCCATGATCAACCCCTTGGTCACACTGTGCACATTATGATGATGTCCTACCGAGTGGGCCCAGAGATACCTCTCCGTCACACGGAGTGACAAATCCCAGTCTCGATTCGTGCCAACCCAACAGACACTTTTGGAGATGCCTGTAGTGCACCTTTATAGCCACCAGTTACGTTGTGACATTTGGTACACCCAAAGCATTCCTACGGTATTCGGGAGTTGCACAATCTCATGGTCTAAGGAAAAGATACTTGACATTAGAAAAGCTTTAGCATACGAACTACGATCTTTGTGCTAGGCTTAGGATTGGGTCTTGTCCATCACATCATTCTCCTAATGATGTGATCCCGTTATCAATGACATCCAATGTCCATGGTCAGGAAACCGTAACCATCTATTGATCAACGAGCTAGTCAACTAGAGGCTTACTAGGGACATGGTGTTGTCTATGTACCAACACATGTATCTGAGTTTCCTATCAATACAATTCTAGCATGGATAATAAACAATTATCATGAACAAGGAAATATAAAAATAACCAATTTATTATTGCCTCTAGGGCATATTTCCAACATCCTCTATTCCCGTATGGCCCAATAAGGCCCATATACTCCCCGGCGAATTCCCGTAACTCTCCGGTACTCCGAAAAATACCCGAATCACTCGGAACCTTTCCGAAGTCCGAATATAGTCGTCCAATATATCGATCTTTACGTCTCAACCATTTTGAGACTCCCCGTCATGTCCCCGATCTCATCCAGGACTCCGAACTCGTTCGGTACATCAAAACTCATAAACTCATAATATAACTGTCATCGAGACCTTAAGCGTGTGGACCCTATGAGTTCAAGAACAATGTAGACATGACCGAGACACGTCTCCGGTCAATAACCAATAGCGGAGCCTGGATGCTCATATTGGCTCCCACATATTCAACGAAGATCTTTATTGGTCAAATCGCATAACAACATATGTTGTTCCCTTTGTCATCGGTATGTTACTTGCCCGAGATTCGATCGTCGGTATCTCAATACCTAGTTCAATCTCGTTACCGGCAAGTCTCTTTACTCGTTCCGTAATACATCATCCCGCAACTAACTCATTAGTTGCAATGCTTGCAAGGCTTAAGTGATGTTTATTACCGAGAGGGCCCAGAGATACCTCTCCGACAATCGGAGTGACAAATCCTAATCTCGAAATACGCCAACCCAACATGTACCTTCGGAGACACCTGTAGAGCACCTTTATAATCACCCAGTTACGTTGTGACGTTTGGTAGCACACAAAGTGTTCCTCCGGTAAACGGGAGTTGCATAATCTCATAGTCATAGGAACATGTATAAGTCATGAAGAAAGCAACAGCAACTTACTAAACGATCGTGTGCTAAGCTAACGGAATGGGTCATGTAAGTCACATCATTCTCCTAATGACGTGATCCCGTTAATCAAATGACAACTCATGTCTATGGTTAGGAAACATAACCATCTTTGATCAACGAGCAAGTCAAGTAGAGGCATACTAGTGACAATCTGTTTGTCTATGTATTTCACACATGTATTATGTTTCCGGTTAATACAATGCTAGCATGAATAATAAACATTTATCATGATATAAGGAAATAAATAATAACTTTATTATTGCCTCTAGGGCATATGTCCTTCACGTTCATTCTAACAGGGAAAGGAGGTTTCCCAACATAGGAAGTAGGAACAATAGGATCATTATAAGTGACAATCTTTTCTTCAACTTTAATAGGTGCAGCTACTTTTACTTCTATGGGAGGATGATATTGAAACCACTTCTCCGTGGGGAGATCAACATAAGTAGCAAAAGATTCACAGAAAGAAGCTACTATCTCAGAGTCAAGTCCATATTTAGTGCTAAACTTACGGAAAATATCGGTATCGATAAAAGATTTAACACAATCAAACTTAGGTGTCATACCTGACTCCTTACCTTCGTCAAGGTCCCAATCTTCAGAGTTGTGTTTAATTCTATCCAATAAATTCCAATTTAAATTCAATTGTCTTCATCATAAAAGAGCCAGCACAAGAAGTATCAAGCATGGTGCGATTGTTATCAGAAAGCCGAGCATAAAAACTTTGAATAATTACTTCTCTTGGGAGCTCATGATTGGGGCATGAATATAACATTAATTTAAGCCTCCCCCAAGCTTGAGCGATGCTTTCTCGTTCGCGAGGCCAAAAATTATATATATAATTGCGATCACGATGAACAAGATGCATAGGTTAATACTTTTGGTGAAATTCCAATTTCAATCTTTTATAGTTCCACGATCTCGTATCATCACATAGCCTATACCATGTCAATGCGTCTCCCTCCAAAGATAAAGGGAAAGCCTTCCTCTTAACGGCATCATCGGGTACACCTGCAAGCTTAAATAGTCCACAAATATCATCCACAAAGCGTAGATGTTTGTCAGGATGCTTTGTTCCATCTCCTGCGAAAATGTTAGCTAGCAGTTTTTCCATCATACCCGAAGGAATCTGAAAAGAAGTTTCATTTTCAATAGGTTCAGTAGGTTCAGTAGGTTGAGGAGCAACTCTTGGCTCAACTGGACGGGGTGAAGATACCCCAAACAAGCCTCTCAAGTAATTACTTTCCATAGTAACAAGTGACAGAAAATTTCAGCACACTAAATAAAATTTTCCTTACCAAATTCCACCTACCAAAGGCGCTTCACTCCCCGGCAACGGCGCTAGAAAATAGTCTTGATGACCCACAAGTATAGGGGATCTATCGTAGTCCTTTCGATAAGTAAGAGTGTCGAACCCAATGAGGAGCAGAAGGAAATGATAAGCAGTTTTCAGCAAGGTATTCTCTGCAAGTACTGAAATAAGTGGTAACAGATAGTTTTGTGATAAGATAAATGGTAACGAGCAACAAGTAACAAAAGTAAATAAAGTGCAGCAAGGTGGCCCCATCCTTTTTGTAGCAAAGGAGAAGCCTGGACTAACTCTTATAATAGGAAAAGCGCTCCCGAGGACACATGGGAATATCGTCAAGCTAGTTTTCATCACGCTCATATGATTCGCGTTCGGTACTTTGATAATTTGATATGTGGGTGGACCGGTGCTTGGGTACTGCCCTTACTTGGACAAGCATCCCACTTATGATTAACCTCTATTGCAAGCATCTGCAACTACAACAAAAGTATTAAGGTAAACCTAACCATAGCATGAAACATATGGATCCAAATCAGCCCTTTACGAAGCAACGATAAACTAGGGTTTAAGCTTCATCACTCTAGCAACCCATCATCTACTTATTACTTTCCAATGCCTTCCTCTAGGCCCAAATAATGGTGAAGTGTTATTTAGTCGACGTTCACATAACACCACTAGAGGTTAGACGACATACATCTTATCAAAATATCAAACGAATACCAAATTCACATGACTACTAATAGAAAGACTTCTCCCTTGTCCTCAGGAACAAACGTAACTACTCACAAAGCATATTCATGTTCATAATCACAGGGGTAATATTGTGCATAAAGGATCAGAACATATGATCTTCCACCAAATAAACCAACTAGCATCAACTACAAGGAGTCATCAACACTACTAGCAACCTACTAGCACCAATCCCGGACTTGGAGACAAGAATTGGATACAAGAGATGAACTAGGGTTTGGAGATGAGATGGTGCTGGCGAAGATGTTGATGGAGATTGCCCTCTCCCGATGAGAGGAGCGTTGGTGATGATGATGGTGATGATTTCCCCCTCCCGGAGGGAAGTGTCCCCGGCAGAACAGCTCTGCCAGAGCCCTAGATTGATTCCGCCAAGGTTCCGCCTCGTGGTGGCGGAGTCTCATCCCGAAAGTTTCTCCTCTATTTTTTTCTCATCGAAAGACTTCATATGGGAGAAGATGGACGTCGGAGAGCCACCAGGGGGCCCACGAGGTAGGGGGGCGCGCCCCCACCCTCGTGAGCAGGGTGTGGGCCCCCCCTGGCCTTCATCTTTGGCGACGATTTTTCTTTATTTATTCTAAGGTATTCCGTGGAGTTTGAGGACTTTTGGAGTTGTGCAGAATAGTCCTTCAATATTTGCTCCTTTTCCAGCGCAGAATTCCAGCTGCCGGCATTCTCCCTCTTCATGTAAACCTTGTAAAATAAGAGAAAATAGCCATAAGTATTGTGACATAACGTGAAATAACAGCCCATAATCCAATAAATATCGATATAAAAGCATGATGCAAAATGGACGTATCACTGCCAAGCCAAAAATTTGGACGTTGACCGATTGTTGGGTACTCGTTTGGA
This sequence comes from Aegilops speltoides, assembly GCA_021437245.1. Taxonomy (NCBI): domain Eukaryota; kingdom Viridiplantae; phylum Streptophyta; class Magnoliopsida; order Poales; family Poaceae; genus Aegilops; species Aegilops speltoides. The sequence goes on from CM038146.1 coordinate 109,315,735, forward strand.
TCATGGCCAAATATTTGACACGCCCAGGCTGCATGGGCTTGTCTAGTTCATTTCGATTCCAACACTTGGCCAGCACACGGGCGGCTGGATGCTGCACCAAATTTTTAGCTTGCTCATGATTTGGCAGGGCTGGCCAGGGCACCATCCAAACACACCCAAAAAATCAACTTCAACAAGTGTTTAGACATTGAGATACTCATTTTAGCAAGTGTTTGAGCACAAAAAAGAATTCCAACAAGTATTTGACATTAAGGGGTTGTTTGGATTTCGCCCAGGACAGTCCAACCAACACTGGGCGAGCCAATTTTTTGACGAGAGAAATTGCAGCATACGTTTTGCCAGCTCGTGGGCGTGAAATCTCAACTGCTGACCAAAATATTGGCAAGGCTTTGAACATTTGGCTTCCAACCAAGCGAGTGCCCATCCGAGTGGTTAACGCCAATTTTTTTGGCGGGGTAGCTCTTCGCTACCATCCAAACAACCCCTAAGAAAATCAGTTCACCGATAATTATCCAAGAAAAGTACTAACGGGCAGTAAAATAGATACGTTAACATCATTTGCGTAATGCTCATGATCAAGGACAATCATACACTTCTCTTCATCCCATGGTGCACTACTCAACTCCTTGAGTTTCACTGTTTTTTGCAATTTCCTCCTCCTTGTCCTATTTATGATTTTTTTATCTGAACTCCATTTAAGTTAGGATGAAAAAGTTCATTCAAAGCAATGGCACAAGTATTGGATTGTGCTTGCTTGAAGGCAGTACTTGTTCTATTGCAATTGGACACCACATCACTTAGGTGGGTTAGCATGTACGATGCCATGGATTTCCATACATGATTTTCTATCCATGTTTTATCCAAGTGATCCACAAACGAGGAAAATCCCTGTTTTGCCTAACTCTATCTCTTGATGAGAGGAAGCAAAAACGTGCACACACAAATCGAAGGGCTGCTTTTATAACTTGTGTTATAAAAGGGCTGCTTTGAGCTACTCAAATCGAAGAAAAAAATGAAGTTGCCTTTTCTTGAAACACAAGGGGCCGCACATGAATGCACATGTGCACACACAAATGAATAGAATAATTCTGCTTCGTGAGGCGCGTAAAACGTTAAAGTGATGTCTGGTCTCGGCGGGATGGAGTACAATTCAGGGAAAGGATCGCTGCGGTGCATGTATCGGTATTCCGGCGAGATTTGGACTTGCCTTTACGACACACGGGGTGGGTATCCTGTGGTCGGCTATGAGGAGCTTTTCTCATGGCCATTTTTGTCGCCTCCGAGGCTCCGACTGCGGCTTTCCTCTTGCCTCCGGTGACATCTTTAGGACGTGTTTGGTTTGAGGTTAATCCATATTTTGTTTGGTTTGAAGGATGAAACATGGTTGAGATAGCCATTCTAGTGTTTGATTCAAGGGATGGGTGATGAATAAGTATTGTAGTAACCTTTTTGACTAATGGCTGATGTGGTGAGATTACCCCACAATTTGCAAATTTTCAATGTATAAGGCAATATAATTGTTAGCAGAATACGTATTGGTGTTTGTATGTATGCGTAGTCACCGCATGATCTCTCTCTCTGAGACGTGCTTTGCATCGTGGGTTAGTGGAGCTAGTGGCTCTCACATGTTCTCTTTGAACTGCTCCTGTAAACTGTATATATGCAGCATCAGATGAATGGAAGTGGTGTGAGTTGAGTCCTATTCCTCGTCAACATGGTACCTGAGCAGGACCTGCACAATCCCTTTGGGCAGAGCTCCGCCAACCTTTCCGCTGCTGCCATGGACACCAACACAGTTCAGACCCCACCCTCCTCCCTCGCTGACGGCGACGGCGACGCTGGCGCTCCTCTGCAGCCGCCGGCCCCTTCCACTCCTGCTCCAGACGCAGCCACGCCGGCGCCCCTTCGCATCGCTCCAGCGGCGCCGGTTGCCGCGCCCGCTCCGACGGCCCTTGCCTCCTCGGTTCTCCAGACCGTGGACATCCGCCGCCACGTCCCCATCGTCCTCGACCTCACCGCCGGGAACTATGCTCAGTGGCGCCGCCACTTCGATGCAGTTCTCGGCATGTTCGGCCTGCACGATCACGTCGACGCCGCCGCTGCTGCGTACACCCCTGACCCAGAGTGGGTGATGGCCGACCATGCCGTCGTCCACTGGCTGTACGCAACGATCTCCCCCGAGCTGCTTGATGCTGTGATGGAACCAGAAGACACCGCGCTCACCGTCTGGACGGCCGTCGACGACATCTTCCGGGCAAACCAGCTGTCTCGTGCAGTCTACATCGACGCCGAGTACCACGTGGTTGTGCAGGGCGACCTCACCGTCATGCAATACTGCACCAAGCTCAAGCTCTACGCCGACCAACTGCGTGATCTGGGACAGCCCGTCACGGAGACGCGCCAAGTCTTCCACCTCCTCCGCGGCCTCAACCGCCAGTACCACAACGCCATCCCGCACATCACCGCGCGCGTGCCACTGCCCACCTTCCTCCAGACGCGCTCGTTCCTTCTCCTAGAGGAGCACCGCACCGAGCAGTCGGCACGTCAGCAGGCTGCCCATGCTCTCTCCCCTGCACGCTCATCCGCCCTGCGCCCGCCCCGCCCGCACCTGACTCTGCTCCGTCGGGCGGCCGTGGTCGTGGCCGTCCACGCAAGCGTGGCCGTGGCAATGGGGGGGCCTCTTCCTCATCATCGCCTGCCCCGCCTTCACCACGGGCACCGTCCCTGCCTGCCTGGCGCCGGGCGCGAACTCCTGGACCGGCCTCGTCCAAGCGTGGCCTATGCCGTGGCGTGCTCCCGGCTCCTGCGTACTTGGGCCGCGTCCCGGAACTCCACACCAGCAGGCCATGATGGCCATGGCGCCGCCCTACCCCAACCCGTACGGCTACGGCGGCGGCTCCTACCCCGGCTTCGCGGCTCCTCCACCATACGGTGCTGCTCTGGCGCGCGCCCAACCAGGCTCTGGACATGGCGTTCCTACAGGCGGCGCTGCACAGTGCCACCGCCGGCCTTCCTCGTCCGGGAGCAACTCCGACTGGTACCTCGACACGGGTGCCACAGCACACATGTCCGCGAACCCCGGTACACTCTCCTCTTTGCGTCCATCTTCCACTTCTGCATCTATCATCATTGGAAACGGTGACCACCTACCGATCACGCACGTTGGCACCGGGTCTATCATCACTGGCACATCACCTATTCTTCTTCGTAACGTGGTCGTCTCTCCCTCCCTCATAAAGAATCTTCTTTCTGTTCGACAACTTTGCCGTGACAATCCAATCACTGTTGAATTTGATGAGTTTGGCTTTTCTGTTAAGGACCGCCGCACCCGGATGGTGATTCCGCACTCTGACTCCACCGGCAACCTGTACCCCGTTGCTAGTGGCTCTCCGGCGCGTCGGGTTCAGCACTTCGTTGGCACTGCCTCCGTCGGTCTTTGGCATCAACGCCTCGGGCATTCGCATGATGGATCGCTCCGGCGCCTTGCGTTTGACTGCTCCAAGTCTGCGCCACACTCTTGCCGTGCGTGTTGCCTTGGCAAACACACGCAGCTGCCTTTCTCTTCATCCACCACCGGTAGCTCATTTCCCTTTCAGTTGCTGCATTTAGACGTTTGGACATCTCCTATTGTAAGCATTTCTGGCTACGAGTTTTATCTTGTAATCCTTGACGATTATACCCATTATGTATGGATGTTTCCCTTGCATCGCAAATCTGACATCTACCCCATTCTTGTCGAGTTCTACGCTTACACTCGTACTCAGTTTCAATTACCCGTCCTTGCCATGCAAACTGACAATGGCTGAGAGTTTGACAATGCCGCTGTCCGCGCTCTCCTCGCCTCCCATGGCTCGGTGCTTCGCCTCTCATGCCCATACACCAGCCAGCAAAATGGCAAGGCCGAGCGCACCTTGCGTACGCTCAATGACAGCGTGCGCTCCCTCCTCTTCCATGTCTCCATGCCCTCACACTTTTGGGCTGAAGCTTTGAACACGGCCACATTCTTGATGAACCGCCGGCCTTGTCGAGCTAGCTCTCCCCGCACACCCCATGAGCTGCTACTGGGCACCGCACCGGACTACGCCTCGCTGCGTGTGTTCGGCTGCCTCTGCTACCCCAACGTCTCCGCCACCGCCCGCCATAAACTTGAACCTCGTTCCATCGCATGCGTGTTCCTCGGCTACTCTACCGACCACTGCGGCTACCGATGTTTCGATCCCACAACCCGACGAGTTCTCACCTCCCGTCATGTCCGCTTCGATGAGGAAACCTTTCCCTTCGCAGCCGTCCCGTCGTCTAACCCTGCACCGGTCACCTACTGCTCGCCGCCCGTTTTGCAGATTGCTCGCGACTTGGCTGGCGTCAGCGCGGCTCCCGCGCCCGCGAACGCCGCCCGTTCGAACTCCGCCGTTCGATCTTCATCAAGCGGCCCGGAGGCGTCGTCGTCGTTCACGGGTTCCCCCGCTTCAAGCCCCGCCAACCGATCTTCATCGAGCAGCCCGGAGGCGTCGCCGTCGTTCGTGCGCTCCATTGCTTCAACCTCCACCGCCGGATCTTCATCCCGTGGCTCCGGCGCACCATTCAGCTGCGCGCGCGCCTCTGGTTCAAACGAGGCCGCCAGCTCGCGATCAGGCGCGGTGCCTGGCCCTCCTGCGGATGTTGCACCACCCGTTGCCGCCCCGTGCGTCATGGTGACCCGCGCGCGCGTCGGCATCTTCCGCCCCAACCCCCGGTATGCCAACGACTACGCCTGCCTCGCCACCACTCCCGCAGACGTGTCGCCGGTCCCTCGCTCTGTTCGCACCATGGTGCGCGACCCCAACTGGCTCGCCGCCACGCGCGAGGAATTCGCGGCACTCGTCGGCAACAACACCTGGGAGTTGGTTCCCCGGCCGCCGCGGGCCAATGTCATCACCGGAAAATGGATTTTCCGGCACAAGACCCGCGCGGATGGCTCGCTTGAGCGTTACAAGGCCAGGTGGGTGGTCTGGGGCTTCAACCAGCGCGCTGGGATCGACTATGGCGAGACCTTCTCCCCCGTGGTCAAGCCGGCCACGATCCGGACGGTGCTCACTATCGCTGCGTCACGTGCCTGTCCAGTACACCAACTGGACGTGAAGAATGCCTTCCTCCACGGCCCCTCTCTGAGGAGGTCTACTGTCTCCAGCCAGCGGGCTTCGTCGATGAGGCTCGGCCGGACCACGTCTGCCGCCTATACAAGTCCCTCTACGGGCTCAAACAGGCGCCGCGGGCTTGATTTCACCGCTTTGCCAGCTTCCTCGCGCGCATTGGCTTCGCTGCCACCCGCTCCGACAGCTCTCTGTTCGTCTACTCCAACGGTGCTGCTGTTGCCTACCTGCTGCTGTACGTGGACGATGTCGTCCTCACTGCTTCGACTCCAGCGCTCCTCCGCCATGTCATGGACCAGCTGACCGGCGAGTTCGCGATGAAGGACCTCAGGGCGCTGCACTTCTTCTTGGGCATCCGTGTCACCCGCAACTCTGCAGGCTTCTTCCTTTCGCAAGAACAGTACGCAGACGATGTGCTGGAGCGTGCCAGCATGGAGAACTGCAAGCCGTGCGCCACGCCGGTTGACACAAAGGCCAAGCTGCCCGCGGCGGATGGACCGCGCGTCCCCGACGCCACCGCCTATCGCAGCATGGCTGGTGCACTCCAGTACCTGACGATCACCCGTCCGGAGCTCGCGTACTCTGTCCAACAGCTGTGCCTACATATGCACGATCCCCGGGAGTGCCACCACACGCTGCTCAAGCGCGTGCTCCGCTATGTCCAGGGCACCACCGCCCTGGGGCTCCACCTACGTGCCTCCCTTGCCCTCGACGTTCGCGCGTACACCGACGCAGATTGGGCCGGCTTCCCCGACACCCGCCGCTCGACCTCCGGGTACTGCATCTTCCTCGGTGACGCGCTCGTCAGCTGGTCCTCCAAGCGACAGGCGACGGTGTCGCGCTCTAGCGCCGAGGCCGAATACCGTGGCGTTGCCCACGCAGTCGCCGAGTGCATTTGGCTTCGTCAACTGCTCGGGGAGCTCCTCTGTCCCGTCTCGTCCGCCACACTTGTCTTCTGTGACAATGTCTCGGCGGTCTACCTCTCCAGCAACCCAGTGCATCACCGGCGCACCAAGCACGTCGAGCTCGACATCCACTTCGTCTGTGAACGGGTGGCGCTCGGCCAGTTTCATGTTCTGCATGTTCCTACACGTCAACAGTTCGCGGATGTCATGACCAAGGGGCTGCCTACGGACATTTTCCAAGAGTTCCGTTCCAGTCTTTGCGTCTCGACCATCGACGTCAAGACTGCGGGGGGGTGTTAGCAGAATACGACAGGTGTGTATGTATGCGTAGTCACCGCATGATCTCTCTCTCTGAGATGTGCTTTGCATCGTGGGTTAGTGGAGCTAGTGGCTTTCACACGTTCTCTCTGAACTGCTCCTGTAAACTGTATATATGCAGCATCAGATGAATGGAAGTGGTGTGAGTTGAGTCCTATTCCTCGCCAACAATAATATTAGTATTTAACTTGAACTTCAACTCCTCAATATGATATTGAGAGACAAATGATTTGATCCTTCATAATAAGAACTATCATAGTTCAACATTCCATATGTAACACAAGTTTGTGCATAGAACTCGTAGTTCAACATTCCATATATGTAACACAAGTTAGTGCATAGAACTCGTAGTTCAGCATTCCATATATACATCACAAGTGCGTAGGACTCATAGTTCAACATTCCATAGAGTACTAGTAGAAGCTAAAATTTAAGGATGGCAATTTTATCCACGGACATGGATACCCGCGGATATCCGACCTGAATGGATAGGGTTTGGGTACATTTTTACGCCCATGAGCAGTGTCCGAACCCGACCTGATTACTTATGGATAGGACATGGATATAATTATGTATCTATGGATATACCCGAACCTGACCCGATAGTATTACATGTGTGGCAAAATTGGGTGATCCCCACTATCCCATCTTCCAATGTATTTTTCTTTATAAAAACTGGAAAAAGAAATTTTGCAATCCCTCCCCAATCCCCACCGTAACTTACTCCACCTCTTCTCATTCTTTTATCTCCTCGGTAAATGACTCGCAATTAAGCATCATATCTACTTACTCCTCTAGTAGCCCTAGATGCAGCTGCCGACGCCTCCAGCCTTACCTCTCCCATGTTATTTTGTGAGAATCTAAGAGCTTATTTTGACATTGTGCACTTGTGCTATGTCATTTTCGAGAATTTGAGAGCTTATGTGAATGTTGTGCTACGTCTTATGTATACGTGTCGAGAGAACCCGATGGATATCCATATCCAATGGATATCCATCGGGTTTGGACGTGGACATCATTTCCCACCCACGGATTTTCGTGGACGGGCACATAATGTCTTCATGGATTTGGATATGGATTTGATATCGTTCAACCCGAGCCGAACCCGACCCATTGCCATCCTCAAAATTATACTCCCTCTGTTTCTAAATATAAGTCTTTTTAGATATTTCACTATGGACTACATACAGAGCAAAATGAGTGAATCTACACTCTTAAATATGTCTATATACATCCGTATGTAGTTTGTAGTAGGATCTCTACAAAGACTTATATTTAGTGGTTGTTTGGATGCCAAGAATTAGACGTGAGTTTTTAGAAAACCAGTTTTCAGAGGATTTTTAGGAAAACCAGTTTTAGTTAGTTTTTCTGTTAAGGTGGGTGTATACATTCTTTGTTTGGATAGAAAACAAAAAGAAAACACGATTAGTCTCTCTTCTTGGGCCAGTTCCTCGAGGACGGCGTCGCCATGGACCAAGCGAACCACACGACAACGGCGTTGTCGCGGACGAAGCGAACCAAGTGGCGGGCTAGTCGGATACACATGGCGTGCAACAGGCGGCTTGCCGCACGACCCCGCCTCAACCGCAGCCGGAGAGGAACTAGGGTATAGGGTGCAGAGGCACTACCGCCCGGCGACGGGATGCACGCCCTGCTATGTCAGGGCGGAGAGCAGTGCAGTTGGTGTGACGTCGCTGCACTCGCTGCTCTACTGAGCTCTGTTGTTGCTACAAATTTTACAAAAAGGAGGATTGGAACGGGCCTTCAACTACATCTCCGTTCTCGTGCTGTTCAAGTGCTTGTTGAATTACTTCCTTGCTGGTTGATTAACCTATACTCAGTAGTTAGTTCCCATGAACTTCCGCCTGGAGTGCAGCGACCGGAGAGATCAGGTTGTAGCCGTCGCCGGTGTACAGGAAGAGGAGTTTGTCGGCCATGCTCACCCTGCCCTCGGCGGCCGCTCCCATCTCGACGTCCCAACACGACGGCGGCCACGTCCAGACCCCTAGCGGCGAGCTCGCCAGTGGTGCGAGCGCTTCATTGATATCCTGGCATAGAACGTTTCACCCTCCAGTGGACTTTCAGCGTCGCCATGGTTGTACCTGGGAGAACGTCGCAGTGCTCGTGGCCGACTCCGTGTTCAGCCAAAACGAGTATATAGAAAAACGTCGATTAGTCGTTTTTCCATAAACTCGGTTTTTGGGCTTTTGTAAAACTTAGTTTTGCATATCTACGATTCTGTTAGACAATCCAAACAAGATTTTTGGTTGTTACAACTGAAATCGAGTTTAAAGGAAACTAGTTCTCTATAAACTCGACCCATTGCCATCCTTAAAATTATACTCCCTCTGTTTCTAAATATAAGTCTTTTTAGATATTTCACTATGGACTACATACGGAGCAAAATGAGTGAATCTACACTCTTAAATATGTCTATATACATTCGTATATAGTTTGTAGTAGGATCTCTATAAAGACTTATATTTAGGAATGGAGGGAGTACAACTTATAGTTCAATGTTTTGGTCGTAATCAAAATAAAAAGTCCATACAACACGTAGTTAACAGGTTGTCATCAAAAGCAGAGACACCACATATGCACTCAAATGCTTTGACTTGGGGAAAGTGTTGGGATATCCTCCTCATGTGGGCCGTGAGGAGATGACCACTTGAAGCCAGAAGCCCACTACCCATTAGGGTTATGATCTAGGGTCATTTTGGACTTTGCACATGAGAGGATGGGGATGCTTTACCCTCCATCCAATCGTCACCACCAAGAGTGACAAAAATCAGTTCATCCTCCAAGAGAGAAGAAGAGAGAAAACCAAGAGAGCAAGGGAAGAAGAGGAAGATTGAAGGAAGAAGCAAAGGGACCTCCTCCCCAAGGTTGTGATGGTCTAGATCCACTACCTTGTCTCCTTCAAACTTCGGTTCCATCACCTTTGGTGAGATTGTTCCAATTCCTAGTTCTTGAGCCCCAAATCTTGTTGTGTTCATCCAAGATTCAGAAATCTTGATGTATGAGATCCTCTAGTGCTGTCTAGAGAAGAACTTGTTGTATCTCACATTTGATAATAGTGGAAGAGGATTTGGGTGGCTTCAGCCCATGGTTTTTTCCCTCAAGTTGGGGGGTTTTCCACGTAAAAATCTGGTGTCTCTTTGTTGATGCTTGCTACTGTCCAGAAACTTACTCCTACCACAAGACACTTGGCTGAGGAGTGTCTTGCCTGCTGAGTAACATTTTCTGCCTCCATATATGCTGCTGCATATGTTTCCTTCCGTGCTAAGCAACGATCCTTGAGTTAGTACTTGATGTGGTGTTGAGATCTTGTTTCCGCTGCAGTTATCAGTTAACCACAAGTGCATTTGTGTGCTAATTCCCAATAGAAAGATACTCTTCACATACCTAGAAACCCAAACCATCTTTTGAGCCTTCTCCAACACCCTAAATGCCATTGCAACATAATGATTGTCAACCAAGTAGGGATAGTAATGAGCAAGTAAATCCGAATCGAAATCGGGGACTTCTTTCATGTTCTCTCAAAGACCATCTATGGTGTTGTTGTTAGTGCTAGCAATCTTCTCTATGGCAATAGCCATTCCTTCACTAGATGCCATTATGTTTGTATGCAACCTCTCTTTTGCACAAGGGTTTAGTTTGGCTCTTTTTGGTTTGGAACCGGATGCCTCACCTGCATTGTGTGATTGTGCAACCTTTTCATGTGGGGCAGCGGGTTTCTGGGATATCTCTTCTTCAAGATTAACCACTTCTTTAGCAAGAGGGTCATTTGAGCATTTTGCATATTCCCTTGTGAGCCCATGGCCATGCTTCCTCTAGCTATAATCATCATCTCATTATAACGAATAGTCTTATTAAGAAATGCTTCGTCTTTTGGGCGAGCCTTTGAGAAACAAAATAAGTAATTTCAACAAAAGCATGAAAGAACCCATTTCATCAAGTATTTGGACATAAAAATACAAATTTTAGGAAGTACTTTGGCATAAAAACCAATTTCCGCAAGTATTTGGCGTGGCAGTAAAGTTGTTGCCTTGTGACCATGATGTCACATCATCGTCATAGATCTGAGTCTTGAAAACAATCTCTTGTAGAAATGTAGGGAATACTGTGTATAGAAGACTAAAAGTGCTAGTTATCGACTAGAGGGGGGGTGAATAGGCGATTTTTATGAAACTATTCAAAACGTGAAAGTTTCAAAGACAAACAATAGAAATGACCTAATTGATATGCAGCAGAAGATAAACTACAACAAGCAAACCATAGTCAAGTATGCAATGATGTGAAAGTACAGGACTAATAGCAGCTAAGTGGTAAGGATCAGGTTGGAAGATAGTATGAAGCCAATCAACGATAGTAGTCAAGCAATGAAGTCAAACAGGTACAACAGATAGGCAATGACTTCACGAAGACAAACTCTAAGTAAAGGAAGGGAGAGGATAGAACCAGTCACTTGTCGAAGACACAGATTTGTTGGACCAGTTCGATTCTTTGTGACAACTATGCGCTGGTTAGGGAGGCTGAGATTCAACTCAAGACCGGTCTTCACCTTATTCCCTTGAGCTAAGGACACAGAGTCCTCGCCCAATCACTCTGGTAAGTCTTCAAGGTAGACTTCCGAACCTTCATAGACTTCGTTCACCGGCAATCCACAATGACTCTTGGATGCTCAGAATGTGATGCCTAACCGGCTGGAGGATTCACAGTCCTCAAGTGTAATAAGTCTTCAGGTCACACAGACAGAGAGACTTCAGTGATGCCTAACACTCTTTGGCTCTGGGTGTTTGGGCTTGGTCCTCGCAAGGATTTCTCTCTCTCAAAGGCTTCGAGGTGGGTTGCTCTTAAACGACAAAAGCCGTGCACTAACTCTGAGCAGCCACCAATTTATGGTGTAGGGGGTGGGCTATTTATAGCCACTGGGCAACCCGACCTGATATGTCCGAAATGACCCTAGGTCACTAAGGAACTGACACGTGTTCCAACGCTCAGATTTCAAACACACACGACAACTTTACTTGGGCTTCAAGCAAAGCTGACTCATCCAGCTCTGGATAAGATTTGCTCTCATTGTCTTCGCTCGAAGACATAGGATTTGGGTTGAGCATCACTTTAGTCATTCTGGCTTTGTTCACTTGGACCCCACTTAACAGTACGGTGGTTCCTATGACTCAACAAAGAAGAAAAGGAAACAACGAAACAACACAGTCTTCGCGCTCCATAGTCTTCACTCAATGTCTTCTCATGTCATAGTCTTCAATATGAATATCTTCACATACCACCATTATCGCCAATGTCTTCATACATTTTTAGGGTCATCTCCGTAGGTAAACCGAATCGATGAGGGACACTACTGCGTTATCCTGCAATTCTCACAAAAGCATTAGTCCCTCAACCAACTTTGTCGTCAATACTCCAAAACCAACTAGGGGTGGCACTAGATGCACTTACAATCTCCCCCTTTGGTGATTGATGACAAACTGGTTGAAGTTTTCAACGGGGATAAAGTATGTGAAATTGTAAAGGATAGGATATTGTCTTCATAAGTAGCAAAGGCTCCCCCTGAAGATGTGCATATAAGTAATTTGGTTTTGGAATGCAAATGCACATGGCAGGCTGTACTTGTGGAGATCCTCTTCAACTTATGAAGATAATTCATCATGCATGAAATGATATAGGAAATAGAATGACATGCATAATGAAAAATGGACGTCTGCAGAATGATCTAAGTGCGGAAGTTATCATCGCACATGTGGAATTTACCATAGCATCACAGTAAAGCAAATAAGTAGCAGACGACCATCGAGTTTAGGTGTTACAACTCAAAGAACCAAATGTATCAAAAGCGAGAGTTGTAAACACTAGGCAAAATATAAAGCAACCACCCATATGAACCTGCTTGAAGACTATCAAACTCATATGCTTCTCCCCCTTTTGTCAGTAAGGACCAAAAAGGTTTGAAGACATAGAGCATCTACTCGTCCTCATGAGTAGGTGAAGCAGCAGGGTTGTCGGTGTTGTTTGGCGGCGCAAACGTACTTGGTGCATTGTCGATGCATGCAGAAGTAGGGGCGGTGAAGTAGCATCATCTTCATCATCGATCACTCTGGCATTCACAGTTGTCGCGGAGGAAGATAGTCAGAGTCTTCAAGGAATGGAGTTCGACGTAGGACATCAGTCCGTGGAGGAGTGGAGTCAAACTTGAATCTTTCAGTGAAGCCATCGTCTTGAAGATCTGCTTCAGAACTAAGCAGCGTCAAACTATTCCATGATCACCGACAAGTCTCGTGAGCGACAAATGCATTCTTGGTGGCAAGATTTCGAATGCGATTGACGTCCACCAAGAGGCTTTGCATCTGTCTCTTGAGCCAATAGTGATGCTTATCTTGTTTTTGATGAAGTGCCACAAGAAGTTCTCGGTCATTTAGAACACGAGAGCGCTTCTTAGGCCTTTGGGCAATGGTGCTTTCAGTGGCTTCAGTTTGTGCATGATGAGGCAGACGAGTATTCTAAGCCATTGGATAGATACGTGTTACTGCTTGGACGCCTTCCATGGCTGAGTGAAGCTTTGGTGATCAGCATTTTGAAGACAAAGAGGCTTCTTGGCAGGCTCAGGGTATATGGCGTCAACTGACATATCAACCTCTGGTAGAAAGATCAGATGATTGCGAGCAGAGGGCTGATAGTTGACAGAGGAGTGTCGCTTGATGAGGCGCATGACCCATGGAGCATAGAATTTCAGGCCAAAAAGGTCAGATCCAGACGCAGCAAGTTGCCAGATGAAGAATTCTTGGGAATTGAAGCTGATGCCATTGAGGATGTAAAATACCAATGTCTTCATGGCTCCTTCAAGTTTGGTCGCTGATGAATGTCCTTTGATAGGCCAGAGAGTTCGCCTGATGATGTGATATATTGTGCGAGGCAGATACTCAAGGTCATCAACAAAGAACTCCATTGGGTATTCAGCGTCAGATGGTAAAGGCTTCATCATGCTCAACATCTGGCTCATGTTGGGTTTCGGCTTATGGAAGATGCTCTCCAGTGCATTGCGGTGTAGTTGACAATTAGGTTCATATAGCTCTCCGGGAGTGGGTAGGCCTGTAAGCTCAATGACATCAAGAGCTTTGGCTTCATGATGAACATTTCCTGTCATCCACTCGAGAACCCATGTCTTTATATCCCTGTTGTAGCCGTGAATGTGGAGGGTAGCATAGAATTGAAGCAAAAGTTCCTCATTCCAATGTTCTTTGTCTGTCACAAAGCTGAGTAGACCTGCATCACGAAAGCAATCAAGTGCTTCTTCTAAGCATGGTAGTCCAGCAATGGCTTCAGTGTCGAGGCGCATATGAGGGAAAATGCGCCCTTGATCATACAGAACACAGGAGTAATAGCTTCGCTGCTGATAGCTCCAGAAATGATCAGATGATATTCTTGGTTTTGAGTAGGGGTTCTTGGCGCTGTCAAAGAAGGTGTTGTGGCTCTTACCATTTGCATTGAAGGACCCTGTAGAGTTTGCAGTACCTGGGAACCTTGGCAGTCTTTGCTTTGGTTTCTGGACCTGAGGCCTATGCTCAACATGATAATCAAACTGAGGACCAGAGGCAGTAGGCGGAGGGACTAGAACGGGCCATCGGACAGTGGTTAGCTGACCATGATTGTATGCTTGCTCAATTGTATAGGGCCTTGGAGGCGGAACAGGAGCAGTGGCAACAACTGAGGCTTGAGGCTGCACAACAGGTGCTTCAGGAGCAGTTGCATCATTGGCTTCTGGCACACTGGTTGGTGCAAGCTCCATATTAGCTTCAGCCATGACTACGTCATTGGCTTCATTTGCGTTGGTGGTGGCAGATTCAAGATTTTCAACCTCCACTTGACGAGCTGGAGGGTCAGGCACTGGCACGTTCTCATCAGGAACAGCTTCTTCAGTATTGGGGGGAGTAGGAACACGTACGTCTTCTTGTCTTTCATCGGCTGATGCAGCCGGATTGTCTTCAGCAGCTTGGGCTTCAGACACGGAGACATTCACAGTCGGAGTGGCTTCTGGAAACACTTGACGTGCAATAGATGGGTGGTGCACTTCTCCTTCTGGAATGCTCGAAAGAGGGACCTGAGCCCTTGGTCCTTTGCGAAGCCTGAGTAGTGCTGGCGACGCCTTTGGAGATGGAGTTGGTTGGGCCTCAAATTCCTCTTGTTCTTCTTGCACAGGTGGTGTGACTTGTGGTTGTTGTTGGGGAGTACTTCGGGAGTCTTGTTGCTGTGGGTGATCAGCCCATGATGCATCCTGAGCAATTGGCGTCATAGGACAACCAATGCTGATGAGTTCGCTGTTCGTGAGAACAGGCGATGATACCAAGTTGTGTTCGATCTGAGGAAGAACTTCATCATCTTCAACATTGTCATCGTGACCAATGTCTTCAGCAGCGGTGGGTTCAGCTGCTGGAATGTCTTCAGCTTCATGAGCCTCTGTGGAAGCAGACTCATGAACTATCATCCGTCGTTCTTGGTGTTCAGATGCAGGGCGAACCACTGAGATAGGTTCAACAACTAAGGGCTCTGTGGGAGCAGCCCGATTCTTCTTGGTTTTGTGCTTCTTCTTGTAGGGAGCAGCATCAGAGGCTTCAGTATTTTTCCTTTTTCTGGCTTCAGCCTCGGCAGCCCTTGTCTTCTTCTGATTTGAGGCGGTTGACACGACCTTTGGCTTCGAGCCAGTCATGCTGCTTGGGAAGATTATGCGAGGTGCTTCCTGCCTTGAAGGTGCAGATTGGGCAGTAGAGAGCTTCTTCTTCTTTGCAGCCATTCTGGGGTCAATGCCAGGACAACCAAGAGATTTGCGCTTCTCAGCCTTATTGTAGGCCAAAGACACACTTGTCGATTAAACTCTTCATACGCCATGAGAGCCCCGAGCTTCTTCAAGGCTTCTTGAGAAAGGCTTCTTTAAGCTCGTGCAGCATGACCTTGAAGTTTCTGACATCTTGCACGCTGAGCTTTGCCACATGCTTCTTGAACTGAGCTTTTTCATAATCAATCTTGTTCTTCAACTCAACGATGCGCTGAGCGAGAGCTAGCTCAGAAGCAATGGCGCCATTGAAGGAGACATTGAGGCCAATGGGAAGCTGCAGATCTTCAAAGCTGAGATTTGGGGTGTCAAACCACTCATCAATGAAGTTATGGATGATTGCCACATCAAAGAGAGGCAAGTTATTGAAGATCTCTGCTTCTTCCTTGCTCTTGATCAGTTGCTCAAGGGCATCATCTGCAAGATCATCATCGCTGGATAGATCAATGGGTTCTTCACGCAGAATGGCAGCAGGAGTCAAGGTTTGATCAGTATGCTTGACGATTTTATTTTTCTTCTCCATCCTCTTGGAGATACGTGATAGATCTTCAGACTGCACACTGTCCTCAGGAGGTGCAGTGTCCAGTGGCTTCGCACATGAAGCTTTTGGTGGAGCAGCTGAACTTGAAGCCTTAGCCTTCTTTAGCTTCTGCGGCTTTGGAGGAGGAGCTGGGGCTTCATCAGTGTCAGCATCATTATCAGAATGGTCTACTTTGGCACCTTGGACCAAGATGTAGGTGATGAGGCCATCAAGGTTGGAGAAGGGGCCGATGACATTGGGTTCTGCATCACGTGAGCCGTCAGCACGGGGAGCAGAGGGACCAGGGTTGAAGTCTAATCCCAATGACTTCTTGTTTTCCTTGGCCGATGCCTTTGCGTGCTGGAAGTTGCACTTGAAGAGAGTATCGTCACGACACCAGAGCAATGATGATGGGTCGGCATTCTCAGGCTGAGGTCCACAGACCATACAAGGATAGAAACCCTGTGCAATAGCTTCAGCTCTGTTCTTGGGTTGAAGGCCTCGATAGAGAATATCACCCCAAGGACTTTTGATAGCATTTTTCTCTGCATATTCCTGGGTCATAAACTTGTACTTGAACCATTCTTCAGCCCAATAGCGTCGAATCCATTTGATTCGTGTCTTGCGCTGCTGATAATTCTCTTGAGGATCTGTCTTGTAAAGTTCTGCGAGGTCATCAGGCAAATCTTTTGATGTTCCCCCACGACGCTGTCTGCCACCCTTCCTTACTGATTTCTCTGCAGCCATGAACTTCAAACTGAATGGTTTCAACACGTTCAAAGGCTTCAAAGGCTTTCGCTTGCTGGACAAACAGGAACTGGCTTCGGGAGAGTTAATGTGATGCTGTAAGTATTCTGCAAACAAATGCAGACTATGAGAACCAAGGGATTCTCCCACGGACATGTACCTGTGACAGCATTAGAGATGCGAGGGAAGGGGAAGAGGTCATATGCATTCTCAGAAGATTTTGAAGATAAATCAGTTTGAAGAAATTGACCTCATGATGCGAAGACATTCACTTATATGTTGAGAGTCGGTTCCAGATTTGTACGAATCCGTGAATAAGTACAAGTGAGGAATCAAACTAGATTGAAGTTTAAGTGAATTGACTAGGCAGTATTAGATGCAGACAGATTAGATCTAACCTTGTGTAGGAAGAAACTACTTTTGGTAAATAGGATGAATCTTTGAAGATCAAAAAGATGGTAAAAATAGAGTTATATTTACCACACGAAGAACTGCTAGATGGGATGAACAGGAGACCGAGCAGTTCAATCCACCGTGCCCTAACTTGGCGGCGGAGGACACCTACAGCGGCGACGGAGAGTATGATGTCCGCGGCCGGCGTGAGGACGGCGTTGGAGAAGTCGCGGCAGCTAAGCGCTTCGTCGCCGGCGTCGTCGACAGCTAGCGTTGGCGCTAGGGTTTTGACGAGGTGGAGAGGTGGAATAAAGTTTTCTTTACCGCAGGGGACATGTATTTATAAGGAAGTGTGCGGCACAACGCAATTACGCAGTTGTAACGCCCCGGATTCGATGCGCCAGGTGTCTTCCAGTTATTCATCGTTGTTGCAATGTCATTTGCTTGCGTGTTGCATTTTATCATGTCATCATGTGTATTTCATTTTGCATTCGTGTTCATCTCATGCATCCGAGCATTTTCCCCGTTGTCCGTTTTGCGATCCGGCACTCCTATGTCCTCCGGCGTTCCCCTTTTTGTCTCTCGTTGTGAGCGGGTGTTAAACTTTCTCGGAATGGCCCGAGGTTTGCCAAGCGGCCTTGGTATAGCACCGGTAGACCGCGTGTCAAGTTTCGTGCCATTTGGAGGTCGTTTCGTACTCCAACGGTTAACCGGGTAACCGCAAATGCCCTCTTTTGTTGCAGCCCAACACCCCTTCCAAAGTGGCCCAAAACCCAGCGAACTCCCCTCCATGCTCTCGGCCATTCGATCACGACCGTGTGGCCGAAAACCGCTCCTCATTTGGACTCTCCTAGCTCCCTCTACCTATAAATATGTGGCCTCCCCTGAAATCTCGCAGTCCAACCCTAGCTTCTTCCTCCCGCCGCCGCCGGACACGTCCACCCCGGCCGGACATGTCCGCCGGCCACGTCGCCCGGCCAATCCCGCATCGCCACCTCAGCCTCCGCCACCCACGCCCAATCCGTGCCGCCAAGTGGCGCGCCTGCCTTCTCTCGCCTCCCGCGCCGCATGCCTCTGCGGGCCCACGGCCGCCCGCCCCGCCCGACGACCGCGCCCCGCCGCCTCCGCGCCCGGCGAACCAGCCATGCCGCCCGCCAGCAACGCCGCCGCCCGTCCGAGGCCCCGCCGCCCGAGCCGCCGCCCGTCGCCTCCCACACGCCTGCCCCACTACGACTTCGCCGCTGCTGAGCCAGCCGGTGTCTGCCGCCGCCCGCCCGCTGGTCTCTCCGCCCGGCCAGCCCTCCCTCCGCCGGCGGTTTCGCCTTGCCGTCCCAGATCCGCCACACGCCGCCCGCCCGAAAACCCGCCGTCGCAGCCCGTCGCCGTGCCATCTCGCCGCTCGCCATCCCCGCCGCCGTGGCGCGCCTCCCGCCGCCAGCCATCCCGCGGAGCTGCTCCGACACCCGTCGCCGGCCTCCCGCAACCCGCCGCCGCTCCCCACACCTCCCCGGCGTCGCAAGCCTCGCCGGAGTCCGCCGCCTCGCCGGAACCCGGGCGGGTGGATGAGATCCACCCGTCCCGCGATCCAAACGCGCCTCGAGCCGCCTGGATCTCGCCGTCCCGGATCCCGCCATCCCATTGACTTTTCCACGGGGTATATTTTTCTCTAAGTCCCCGAATCCCTGACATAATCATGACATGTTCATCGCATTGTATCTCTGCATCCATAGCTCCGTTTTGTGCGTGTAATATGTCAAATTGTTCGCCTCGACGAGTACTTCATTTCATTCCATTGCATCATTTTCATTTGAGCTCATCTTGGTGCGCGAAATGCTGTTGGAAGAGTGCATGTTGATGTTAATCTGCTGAAACTGTTATAACTTGCTCATTTGTCATTTTTGCCATGACTGGTGTGTGCATCCTATGAGGTTGATGTCTACATGTGTTT
The DNA here is from genome assembly GCA_021437245.1 of Aegilops speltoides. Taxonomy (NCBI): domain Eukaryota; kingdom Viridiplantae; phylum Streptophyta; class Magnoliopsida; order Poales; family Poaceae; genus Aegilops; species Aegilops speltoides. The sequence continues at coordinate 109,334,543 of CM038146.1, forward strand.
CGATCTATGCCATGCCATCTTTCCATAGGTGCTATCCATGTATTTTGTGAGTTGTGTGCTGAGTGCATCAAGCTTGTTAAGGAGGGTACTTGTTGTTACTGTTTTGCTAGGCTGATTCTGTTATATTTTGTTGCTATGTAAACATGCTTCTATTAGTCATTTCGTGCATAATCTGGAGATGTTCTATAAACATGTTTTGATCTAAATGTCTTGCTCTATCCATTAATGCCACTGGTTGCAATTATAGCCTGCTGGATCATGTTCATATCTTGCTCCAAAGTTGCTAAATAATGTTGCTGTCAACCTGTTAACATGAAGTTCAGTTTTGGCCATATGCTTTTCTAGTGATCCATGAACCCTATGACCTTGCTATTGCCATTCTTAGCTTCATAAAAATGCCTTCTTACTGTTGGTTGCCTTGCCATGCTATGTATTGCTCGGTGGCGAGCGGTTCAAGCTCACCAACATGCCTACTTATTGTTGTTCCTGCCATGTATGAATCTGTCATATAACTTGCCATGTTTAGATGGGTGCCATCTTATCTTCGGTTCCTTTTTGGCTCATGGTCAGTAAGGGACTTTTGTTATATGCATTTAGTAGTATCATTCCATGCCTTTGTTTGCCATGATAAGTTCCTGTAACTTGTTGTTTGATAGCTCTAAACATTGCAACCTGATGTTATTTCTTCTAAGTCTGAAACTGTTATTATTTGCATTCTTTCCATGTCATTTTGAGCATGTTCTAGTTGTTTCTGGAGATAGCTCAGTGTTCATGTTTTGTTATTCTTTACCTGTACTTCATGCCGATGACTTTTGTTATTATGTTGGGGTGTTGTAGCTTATTGTTTTGATGCTTGCAAGATGCCTAGTTGCTGTTATGGACAGATTGTTGTTATGACTTGTATAGTGTATGTGTTGAACCATTGATCCGTTTTGAGTGTGCTCTATATGAAACTTGCTTGATTTTGCATGTAGTTCCATATTATCATGTTGCATCCTTGTTTTGGTGTGTTTGCTTGGTGTTTGTATGCATTTTGCATCAATGCCATGTTTGACTTATTTTGCTCATATCTTCTAGGCCGTAGCTCCGAATCTAATGAACTTTATATGTAACTTGACTAGAATTTCGTGTAGATCATCTTGGTGCATCTTAACTTGCTGTTTAACAACTTGAACTTAAGGTTTATTCAGATCTGGACCAATTTCGAAATTTGCATATGAGGACTTACCGGATTTGTTATATGTTGTTTCCGGCCTCATTTAAACTTGCCTTGATGTGTTGTTCTTGTTTGCATCATCTCTTGCCATGAGTAGCTTCATGTAGCTTTGCCATGCATCGTGCTTGTTGTGCATCATGTCTTGTTCGTGTGTGGTGTGTTTACCATGTTGTGTGCTTTTTCTCGATAGTTCCCGTTTTGTTGTGTCGGTGTACTAAGGTAGGGGTACCTCAGTACCCCAACTTGTGCACGGGCAGTTGCAGCTTCCCGCGGCAGGGTTTACCACGTGCTCGCCGGAGACCTTCCTGCTCCACATCAAACCATTCAAGAACAAAGAGTACAAGACAGAAGATCGAGACCCCGGCAAGCAGAGCTTGCCGGGAAGGCCGTTCTGGGCTCAAGGTAACATCAATCACGCAAGGCCCTGGCGAGAGGAGCTCGCCGGGAAGACTAGAAGATTACATCACAGAAGACACGCCTCGGCGCTATATGCGTCCCGACAAGGGCCCGGGGAGCGACAAGATACAGAGCCCGGCAAGCTCCCGGGCCCGGCAAGATCAAGACCCCGGCAAGGTGCTTGCCGGGAGAGTTGCGCTGTGTGCCCGCGCCCCAGCTCATCAGCCCACGCGTCGCCCTGGGGCCTGTACAGGGACGCGTGGCGGATGGTTGTGCAGCCTGGGGGACACGGTGGCACTTCACGGTGGTGGATCCATCGCCGTGGCAGACGGAGACGCTAGGGCGGGAGCTTTTGGGGTCGACGGCGACGGGCATTAAATGCCCTTGTCCCCCACTGTCAAAGTAGGTGGCGACCACTGTTCACGCACTGTAGCTTCACTGTTCCGCAGACTGCTCCAAATACCACCTCTTTTACATTTTACCCCTTTCTCCTCGTTGACACTGTCGGTGACCCCTTGCACTATAAAAGGAGGCCCATGCACAACGTGGAGGAGGTTCGGCTCATTCGATACACGCAACACGACCATACGCTCACACTCTCGAGCAAGATCAAATACAAACACAAAGCAGCAGTAGGGGTGTTATCTCTCCGGAGAGCCCCGAAGCTGGGTAAAAGCCGCCAGCGTGCTCGCCTCGATCTGCTCTCAGGCTCCCTCCGCCTCGTACCGCCTGAGACAAGGGGCCCCGGCCCCATAGGTGTTCGTGGCGGGCAGCTCTCCCCCGACATCTTTGGCGCGCCAGGTAGGGGGCGTCGAGGTTGTGCGGACCTGATCCGGCGTTCGCGCGGGCGCCATCTTCATCAACCTCTCCAGTTTCATCAACAACTTCATCGACAATTGTGCCATGGCCCCGAAGAAGAAGGCTTCGGGAGTTGCAGGCCCGTCTGCGTCTCTTCCGCCGCCACCGGAGCCAACGATGGGCGGAGGAGACTCCGACGGAAGGATGGTCGCCGGCGAGGATACTCGCGGCGCCACCAGATCCAAGGACAGGACGGATGGCCGTGCCTCGATCGCCGTGGACACACCGCATCCGTCTCAGCACGAGACAGCCCAGCAGCGCCGTACCACGGGGGGTGGTATCCGCCTGCTGGGGCAAGGACACGCTGGGGGCTTGCGAGATGCTCCGGACCACCGTCCGGACACAAGTAAAGCGAAGGCGCCGGGGCAGGACCTTGCTCCTTCTAACGCTGTTAGGAGTCCGAGCGTATCCCGCTCCACGCACCGCTCGCCCCCGCACAGAAGACGAAAGCCAAGTCCGGCAGGTGCTCTGGGGCCCACTCCGGCAACCGCACCTCCTCGGAGTGCTGCGCCGCCGTCGAGGACGCGCCATAGAGCTCCGTTGGCAAGCCAAGTCCGGCAGGTGCTCTGGGGCCCACTCCGGCAACCGCACCTCTTCGGAGTGCTGCGCCGCCGTCGAGGACGCGCCATAGAGCTCCGCCGACAAGCCAAGTCCGGCAGGTGCTCTGGGGCCCACTCCGGCAACCACACCTCTTCGGAGTGCTGCGCCGCCGTCGAGGACGCGCCATAGAGCTCCGCCGGCAAGCCGAGTCCGACAAGTGCTCTGGTGCCTACTCCAGCAAGCGCACCTCCCCGGAGTGCTGCGCCGCCGTCGAGGACGCGCCATCGAGCTCCACCGGCAAGTAAAGCAAAGAAAGCAGTCGGTTTCAAACTTTTGAGCCGTATCCCTTGAAAATCCGTACCTTGTACGGACAGCCCGTGCGCAAAGGGGACGAATCGTGGCTAAGTTGCACCCTTGATCTGTTTCAAGTCCGCTCAACGATGAAGGCGCGCTGCAACTAGCCCGAGGAGTTCTTCCTGCCGGAGGCAACACCGCCAGCGGGCTGCTGATGTTCCGTACTCAGCAAGTGTGTTTGCGCCGGCGGGATCCCTGAAAGCGTACCGGCGAGAAAATCAAGGGAGAAGTGCGGCCTTGCCGGAGCATAGAAGGCAGAAAAGCTAAGTTGCTTAAGCTTGAGTTCAGAACACTTTTAGTTCTAAGTTTTTGTGTTATATTCCTCGAACGTTCGTACCTTGTATGGAACGCCTGGGCGGGGGACCGACTCGTGGTTAAGTTGCACCCTTGCTTTGTTTCGAGTCCGCTCAACAATACAAGTGCGCTGCAACTAGCCCGACAAGGTTTCTTGCCGGAGACAGCACCGCCAGCGGGCTGCTGATGTTCCGCACTCAGCAAGTGTGTTAGCGCCGGCAAGTATCCTAAAAGCGCAGGGTAGGAACATACAAGAGATGCAACGAAGTAGAGGATGTAACGTAGCAAGCCTTGCCGTGCGACGTCCTTTGTATGAGAAACTTGTGCGCGGAGGAGCCTGGTCGTGGCCCAGTTGCGCGCCTTATCTCGTTTCCGAGCACGCTCAACGATTTAAGTGAGCTGCGACAAAGTGTCGCGCCCTTGGTTTGTTTTCGAGTCCGCTCAACAAACACAAGTGAGCTGCAACTGGCCCGGCAAGGTTGCTTGCCGGAAGCAGCACCGCCAGCAGGCTGCTGATGTCCCGCACTCAGCAAGCGTGTTCGCACCGGCAAGCTCCCCGGGAGCGTAGAGTATAAACATACAAAGGATGAAACATGGCATTGCGTTGCCCAACACGAAGTTACGTTACAAAAAGTAACTTATTACAGTGCTGTCTAAGTTGTTTTCATGGCTACAATCACAGCGACAAGGAGAAGCTAGAAGGGGCGCGCTGGCGCGCGGGCCCCGGCAAGCCAGCCTCGCTGGGGGCTACAAGTGCCAAAGTTCCTTCGGAACGGGCCAGGGCCTCCGGAGGCCGCGGCATCGACGGCAAGGGCAATAGAAGGCGCACCGGCATCTGGGTCTTGGCGGATCCAGAGTCGCCGGGGGCTGCAAATGCCAAGATTCCTCCCCGGCAAGCTAGGGTCGCCGGGGGCTGCGGGATCAGATAAGTTTTTCATCCCTCGTCATGCATCCTCTCATGGACCGGGGAAAGAGGGGCTGCGTCCTTGAACGAACGTGTCTTGTAAAACCCGTACGCGGAGGAGCCAAGCCGTGGCCCGGTTGCGCCCTTGGTTTGTTTCCGAGTCCGCTCAACAAACACAAGTGTGCTGCCGCACCCTTATCTTGCTTTCGAGCACGCTCAACGATTTAAGTGAGCTGCGACAAGTGTCGCGCCCTAGCTTCGTTTTCGAGCCTGCTCGGCAAGCTAAGTGGGCTGCAATCGGTCCGCAAGGTTGCTTGCGGAAGCAACACCGCCAATGGCTGCCGATGCCCGCACTCAAGAAGCGTGTTCACGCCGCAAGCTCCCGAGAGCGTAATGGGAACATACAAGGCACGAAATCAAGTAAAGGACTCGGTCCGCAAGCATTCCCTCTTTTCATTAAAAACGTCCTAGTCTAGTACAAGTCCATAGAGGATGAAAAACATGATAGAGAGGATTACAAGTTTTAAATGCAGCTAAGGCCCAAGGGCTTACAAATTAAAAGATAAGATGCCCGTGATCCCTCTCCTGTTTCTCTGTTCAGGAGTTCGGGAGGTAGGTCAGGAGTCCCGGCAAGAGAAGCTTGCCGGGAGGGCGAGGCGCCTAGGAGAGCTACGGCGCCAGAAGACACCAAGAGAACTTCCGGGGCGGCCAGAGCTTGGCGGAGACGGAGGCGCGGAGGCAGAGCTTGAAGACGGGGTGGTGGAACGTCGGCCTGCTGTCGAGGCTCCTCGCCCTCGACTCGATTTGACGGCCTTGCCGCCACCCTCTTCCTCTTCCGCAGCCTCCCTCGCCACCGCCCAAGGAGACGGCCCGGGGAGTTCAAGGCCGCAACCCGGATTATTGGAGTCGCCGGTGGCGACGAGGCACCGGCGTCCGACACCTAGTCGGACCCGCCATCCCCTCGCCGCCGCTGTCGCTCCCTCCTCGTCACTCTCGCCGAGGAGGGACCTTCGCTATCGGAGGAGCTGTCCACACAAAGATCTCGCCCGGGTCCCGGAGTCCCGAAGACCTTGACGGCGAGAAGGTCGCCTCCATTAACTTGAAATGGAGGGTAAACCCCGCCGCCAAGCTGTGGATCCGGCGAACGTCTTCCACCCTCGGTCGGTACATCACGCCGGGGCTGGGGACACGACACTCACCCGAAAGCCGCTGATCCCGCAGCCCCTCATGCGCAACTCCATCACCTCGGCGGATCCGGTTCCATCGTGCTCGCGAATGGGGCCGGCAATGGAGGCGGCGACGAGGCGCCGGCGCAGCTTGATGAAGAACTCCTGAGGATCGCCTCGGTATGGACCGCCTCGAGAAGGGAGCCGCCGGAGGAGACGGGAGGCTCGTCACCACGACCGCCTCTCCTCGGCCTCGTCCGCTGCCTCGCCCCTCCCTCTCCCCTCGTGGCCGGCTCCGCCGCCACGGGGACGGGATAGGGAGAGGTGCGCTGCCTGGAGGCGACCCTCGCTGCCACCGTTGAAGAACTAGGATTTCCTCCTTCCATGGCGGAAAGAAGAACGGAAGTTGAAGACGAAGGGAGAAGAGGAAGTGTGAGACCATTGTGCTCCCCTTCCGCCCTTTTTAAAGGGCGAGGTGGGGACTCAACCGCCCTGCTCGGCCAATCGGGAAGCGAGGAGGGCAGAGGAGCGGGGCCGACTCGCCATCTCCGCCTGCGGGCGGCTCGGTCTCCCACCTTCGCCCCCACGGCCCCGTGCATGCGGGCGCATGGCGTGGCAGCAGGGCGGAGCGACGGGTGAAGTGACCTCGCCCGCACCACGATCACGGGAGTGGATGCCATTAAGGACCGCATCGCCGCCCGCCTCCCACGACACCGCAATCGACGTCGCGCGTTCGCGGGGGATGCGGCGAATCTGCGGAAGTGGATTCGCGCACCATGGGCCGCGTGTGCCTGCAGACTGTTTTGGGCCTGGCCCAACAGCGCTTCGGCACCGTGTGGCCCAGCCCGGGCTCTGTCCGGTGTACTAAGGTAGGGTACCTCAAGACCCCAACTTGTGCACGCAGCGATTCTGACTTCCCGCGGCAGGGTTTACCACGTGCTCGCCGGAGACCTTCCTGCTCCACATCAAACCATTCAAGAACAAAGAGTACAAGACGAAGATCGAGACCCGGCAAGCGAGCTTGCCGGAAGGCTGCCCGGCTCAAGGTAACATCAATCACGCAAGGCCCGGCGAGAGGAGCTCGCCGGAAGACTAGAAGATTACATCACGAAGACACGCCTCGGCGCTTATATGCGTCCCCAAGGGCCCGGGAGCGACAAGATACAGAGCCGGCAAGCTCCGGGCCGGCAAGATCAAGACCCGGCAAGGTGCTTGCCGGGAGAGTTGCGCCAGGTGCCCGCGCCTCAGCTCATCAGCCCACGTCGCGCAGGGCTCAGATAGGGGCGCGTGGCGGATGGCTGTGCAGCCTGGGGACACGGTGGCACTTCACGGTGGTGGATCCATCGCCGTGGCGACGGAGACGCTTAGGGCGGGAGCTTTTGGGGTCGACGGCGACGGGCATTAAATGCCCTTGTCCCCATCACAAAGTAGGTGGCGACCACTGCTCACGACCGTAGCTTCACTGTTCTCGCCTTGCTCCAAATACCACCTCTTTTACATTTTTACCCCTTTCTCCTACGTTGACACCTGTCGGTGACCCCTTGCACTATAAAAGGAGGCCCATGCACAACGTGGAGGAGGTTCGGCTCATTCGATACACGCAACACCACCATACGCTCACACTCTCGAGCAAGATCAAATACAAACACAAAGCAGCAGAGGGTGTTATCTCTCGGAGAGCCCCGGCTGGGTAAAAGCCACCGTGCTCGCCTCGACCGCTCTTCAGGCTCCCTCCGCCCTCGTCAAGATGATAAGGGGCCCGGCCCCATAGGTGTTCGTGGCGGGCAGCTCCCCCCCGACATGTTGCGATCGTGAGGATGCGTTCGTCTACGTGTGGTTCGTCTTCGTGGCTTCATCTTCTTCATGGACTCGTTCTTCTTCCTAGCGGGATTTCAGGCAAGATGACCGCTACCTTGGATCTCACTACTATCATTGCTATGCTAGTTGCTTCGTTCTATCGCTATGCTGCGTTACCTATCTTTTGCTCTTCAAGCCTCCCAAATTGCCATGAACCTCTAACCTTTGACACCATTCCTAGCAAACCATTGATTGGCTATGTTACCGCTTTGCTCAGCCCCTCTTATAGCGTTGCTAGTTGCGGTGAAGTTGAAGATTGCTCCATGGTGGATGTGGTTATGTTGGGATATCACAATATCTCTTATATTATTAATGCATCTATATATTTGGTAAAGGGTGGAAGGCTCGGCCTTATGCCTGGTGTTTTGTTCCACTCTTGCCACCCTAGATTCTGTCATACCGTGTTATGTTCCCGGATTTTATGCTCCTTACGCGGTCGGGTGATTTATGGGACCCCTGACAGTTCGCTTTGAATAAAACTCCTCCAAAGAAGGCCCAACATTGGTTTTACCATTTGCCTCACCACCACCTATATTTCCCTTGGGAGTAATTAACCCAAGGGTCATCTTTATTTTAGCCCCCCCGGGCCAATGCTTGTCTAAGTGTTGGTCCAAACTAGAGCCACTTGCAGCGCCACCACGGGGAAACTTGAGGGCTGGTTCTAGTTGTACGTACTGCTCATCCGGTCGTGGCCTGAGAAGAGATACGCGCGGCTACTATTAGGATGTCGGCATGCCGGGAGGTCTTGCTGGTCTTGTTTTACCATTGTCGAAATGTCTTGTAAACCGGGATTCCGAGACTGATCGGGTTTCCCTGGGAGAAGGTCTATTCCTTCGTTGATCGCGAGAGCTTGTCATGGGCTAAGTTGGGACACCCCTGCAGGGTTTAAACTTTCGAGAGCCGTGCCCGCGGTTATGTGGCAGATGGGAATTTGTTAATGTCTGGTTGTAGATAACTTGACACCAGATCCGAATTAAAACACATCAACCGTGTGTATAGCCGTGATGGTCTCTTCTCAGCGGAGTCCGGGAAGTGAACACGGTTTCTGGGTTATGTTTGACGTACGTAGGAGTTCAGGATCACTTCTTGATCATTGCTAGTTGACGACCGTTCCTTTGCTTCTCTTCTCGCTCTTATTTGCGTATGTTAGCCACCATATCATGCTTAGCCGCTGCTGCAACCTCACCACTTTACCCCTTCCTTACCCATTAAGCTTTGCTAGTCTTGATACCCATGGTAATGGGATTGCTGAGTCCTCGTGGCTCACAGATTACTACAATAATAGTTGTAGGTACAGGTTTCACGATGATCTTGACGCGAGAGCGATGCTTGCTTGCATTGAGTTCTTCTTCTGCTTCTTCGATCAGGGGATAGGTTCCAGGTCGGCAGCCTAGGCTAGCAGGGTGGATGTCGTTTGAGCTTTTTGTTTGTGTTTCATCTGTAGTCGGATGTTGATCTCTTGTAAGATGATGTTGTATTCATGTGGCATTGTATGTATTGGATGTATCCCCACTATTATGTAATTGTTGATGTAATGATATCCACCTTGCAAAAGCATTCCAATATGCGGGTCTACCCTTGGTGGGACCTTCGAGTTCCTTTTGGATAGGGTCGCATATTGGGCGTGACAAGTTGGTATCAGAGCCTCGACCGACCTTAGGAGCCCCCCCTTGATTGATCGTGTAGTTTGGCCGTTGTTGAGTCTAGAAGAAAACTGTTTTCGGAGTCTAGTTATAACGGAGAGTAGGAATTCCTTTTACTCCTCAGCCCCTTCGTCGCTCTGGTAAGGAATCTTGACGTAGGTGTTTTTAATTACTCCTCTTACCCTTCAAATTTTCTTTAGGATCACGCAGTTGGTCTTCCGATCGTTGGTTCTCAGCTCTTTTTATCCGGTGCATCTCTCGTCAAGTCGACTCGAACCTCTTCTTCCTTTCCAAGTTCAATCCTCAGTTGTCTTCTTTTCCCACCCACCCACCCCTTTTCTTCTCGAAGCCGGAGTCCGTAATCGAGTATCCATCCTACTCGTGTGAAGTCTTTGCTTTCTTTCCTCAATGTTTTCAATCAGTGTTTTCTCTTCAAGTTATTTGTCGGTCTCCCCTTCCAAGTTGCCTTTGTTTTCCCGCCCTCCCACCCTTTTTCTTCCCGGAGTCTGACTCTCTCTCGACCATCGATTTCATTCGTGCGGAGCCTCTTCAGTCTTTTGTCAATTATTTTAACCGGTGAATTCTCTTTTGTTTGTCATTCTTCATCTCTTCTCCAGTAGATTCAATTCAAGTTTTTTTCGGGTTGATCACATTCATTTCCTCGGCTCAAGTGTTTTCCCTGCTCGTTCGCCTCTCGCCATTTTATCCTTCCGGAGTTCAAGATATCTCAGGAGATTCGTCTGTGTTCCAATTAATTCGAGGTTGTCACCTCATTCAAATATTTCAATTGTTCCGGTGCATCATCTATCTCTTCAACAATCCTTTTTAACGGTGTTTTCTCTTTAGTGGGCCCTAACCCACAGGTCTTTTCCCAGGATCTTACCTGACTCTTCTAATTCCCCCGGAGTTATTCTCAATTCTTTTCAAGTGTGACGTAAGAATGGATTCCATCAGTCACATGCCTTCTCCAAGATCTCGTTCAAATTCTTCTCGAGTGCTCTCGATTCATTGTTTCCTCTCTTGAATTCTTGTTTCACCTCATCCCTTTTTCCCTTCCGTCTCGGTCCTAAGATCTCGGGACGAGATCTGTTGTTAGTGGAGGAGTGTTGTAACGCCCCGGATTCGATGCGCCAAGTGTCTTCCAGTTATTCGTCGTTGTTGCCATGTCATTTGCTTGCGTGTTGCATTTTATCATGTCATCATGTGCATTTCATTTTGCATTCGTGTTCATCTCATGCATCCGAGCATTTTCCCCGTTGTCCGTTTTGCGATCCGGCACTCCTATGTCCTCCGGCGTTCCCCTTTTTGTCTCTCATTGTGAGCGGGTGTTAAACTTTCTTGGAATGGCCCGAGGTTTGCCAAGCGGCCTTGGTATAGCACCGGTAGACCGCCTGTCAAGTTTCGTGCCATTTGGAGGTCGTTTCGTACTCCAACGGTTAACCGGGTAACCGCAAAAGCCCTCTTTTGTTGCAGCCCAACACCCCTTCCATAGTGGCCCAAAACCCAGTGAACTCCCCTCCATGCTCTCGGTCGTTCGATCACGATCACGTGGCCGAAAACCGCTCCTCATTTGGACTCTCCTAGCTCCCTCTACCTATAAATATGTGGCCTCCCCCGAAATCTCGCAGTCCAACCCTAGCTTCTTCCTCCCGCCGCCGCCGGACACGTCCACCCCGGCCGGACATGTCCGCCGGCCACGCCGCCGGCCAATCCCAAGATCGCCACCTCAGCCTCCGCCGCCCGCGCCCAATCCCAGCCGCCAAGTGGCGCGCTGCCTTCGCTCGCCTCCCGCGCCGCCGCTCTGGGCTCCACGGCCGGCCCGACCGCCCTGACCACAGCGCCCCGCCGCCTCCCGCCCGCCAGCTGATTGCCGCCCGGCCGCAGCGCCCACCGCCGTCCGAGCCCCTCCACATGAGCCGCCCGCCGCCACCCCGACGCCCGGCCCCGCCGCTGACTTCCGCCGCCCTGCTCGCTGGCCCGGCCAGCGTGCCGCCGCCGCCGCCGCTGGTCTCTCCGCCGGCCGCCGCCGCGTCGCCTCAGACGCCGGCCCCGCCGCTGACTTCCGCCGCCGCTCGCTGAGCCAGCCAGCGTGCCGCCGCCGCCGCTGGTCTCTCCGCCCGGCCGCAGCCCTCCTCCGCCGGCAGGCCTCGCCGCCGCCGCCCAGATCCGCCACCGCGCGCGCCCGCCCGAAACCCCGCCGTCGCAGCCGGTCACCGCTCCAGCCTCGCCCGCTCGCCATCCCCGCGCCGCCGTGCGCGCCTCCCGCCGCCAGCCATCCCGCCGGAGCTGCTCCGACACCGTCGCTGGCCTCCCGCAACCCGGCGCCGCTCCCCGCACCTCCCCGGCGTCGCAAGCCTCGCCGGAGTCCGCCGCCTCGCCGGAACCCGGGCGGGTGGATGAGATCCACCCGTCCCGCGATCCAAACGCGCCCCGAGCCGCCTGGATCTCGCCGTCCCGGATCCCGCCGTCCCATTGACTTTTCCACGGGGTATATTTTTCTCTAAGTCCCCGAATCCCTAACATAATCATGCCATGTTCATCGCATTGTATCTCCGCATCTGTAGCTCCGTTTTGTGCGTGTAATACGTCAAGTTGTTCGCCTCGACGAGTACTTCATTTCATTCCATTGCACCATTTTCATTTGAGCTCATCTTGGTGCCCGAAATGCTGTTGGAAGAGTGCATGTTGATGTTAATCTGCTGAAACTGTTATAACTTGCTCATTTGTCATTTTTGCCATGACTGGTGTGTGCATCCTATGAGGTTGATGTCTACATGTGTTTTGATCTATGTCATGCCATCTTTCCAGAGGTGCTATCCATGTATTTTTGTGAGTTGTGTGCTGAGTGCATCAAGCTTGTTAAGGAGGGTACTTGCTGTTACTGTTTTGCTAGGCTGATTCTGTTATATTTTGTTGCTATGTAAACATGCTTCTACTAGTCATTTCGTGCATAATCTGGAGATGTTCTATAAACAAGTTTTGATCTAAATGTCTTGCTCTATCCATTCATGCCACTGGTTGCAATTATAGCCTGCTGGATCATGTTCATATCTTGCTCCAAAGTTGCTAAATAATGTTGCTGTCAACCTGTTAACATGAAGTTTAGTTTTGGCCATATGCTTTTCTAGTGATCCATGAACCCTATGACCTTGCTATTGCCATGCTTAGCTTCGTAAATATGCCTTCTTACTGTTGGTTGCCTTGCCATGCCATGTACTTCTCGGTGGTGAGTGGTTCAAGCTCACCAACATGCCTACTTATTGTTGTTCCTGCCATGTATGAATCTGTCATATAACTTGCCATGTTTACATGGGTGCCATCTTATCTTCAGTTCCTTTTTGGCTCATGGTCAGTAAGGGACTTTTGTTATACGCATTTAGTAGTATCATTCCATGCCTTTGTTTGCCATGATAAGTTCCTGTAACATGTTGTTTGATGGCTCTAAACATTGCAACCTGATGTTATTTCTGCTAAGTCTGAAACTGTTATTATTTGCAATCTTTCCATGTCATTTTGAGCATGTTCTAGTTGTTTCTGGAGATAGCTCAGTGTTCATGTTTTGTTATGATTTACCTGTACTTCATGCCCATGCCTTTTGTTATTATGTAGGGGTGCTGTAGCTTATTGTTTTGATGCTTGCAAGATGCCTAGTTGCTGTTATGGACAGATTGTTGTTATGACTTGTGTAGTGTATGTGTTGAACCATTGATCCGTTTTGAGTGTGCTCTATATGAAACTTGCTTGATTTTGCATGTAGTTCCATATTATCATGTTGCATCCTTGTTTTGGTGTGTTTTCTTGGTGTTTGTATGCATTTTGAATCAATGCCATGTTTGACTTATTTTGCTCATATCTTCTAGGCCGTAGCTCCGAATCTAATGAACTTTATATGTAACTTGACTAGAATTTCGTGTAGATCATCTTGGTGCATCTTAACTTGCTGTTTAACAACTTGAAATTAAGGTTTATTCAGATCTGGACCAATTTCGAAATTTGCATATGAGGACTTACCGGATTTGTTATATGTTGTTTCCGGCCTCATTTAAACTTGCTTTGATGTGTTGTTCTTGTTTGCATCATCTCTTGCCATGAGTAGCTTCATGTAGCTTTGCCATGCATCATGCTTGTTGTGCATCATGTCTTGTTCGTGTGTGGTGTGTTTACCATGTTGTGTGCTTTTTCTCGATAGTTCCCGTTTCGTTGCGATCGTGAGGATGCGTTCGTCTACGTGTGGTTCGTCTTCGTGGCTTCATCTTCTTCATGGACTCGTTCTTCTTCCTAGCGGGATTTCAGGCAAGACGACCGCTACCTTGGATCTCACTACTATCATTGCTATGCTAGTTGCTTCGTTCTATCGCTATGCTGCGTTACCTATCTTTTGCTCTTCAAGCCTCCCAAATTGCCATGAACCTCTAACCTTTGACACCATTCCTAGAAAACCATTGATTGGCTATGTTACCGCTTTGCTCAGCCCCTCTTATAGCGTTGCTAGTTGCAGGTGAAGTTGAAGATTGCTCCATGGTGGACAGGGTTATGTTGGGATATCACAATATCTCTTATATTATTAATGCATCTATATATTTGGTAAAGGGTGGAAGGCTCGGCCTTATGCCTGGTGTTTTGTTCCACTTTGCCACCCTAGTTTCCGTCATACCGTGTTATGTTCCCGGATTTTATGCTCCTTACGCGGTCGGGTGATTTATGGGACCCCCGACAGTTCGCTTTGAATAAAACTCCTCCAAAGAAGGCCCAACATTGGTTTTACGATTTGCCTCACCACCACCTATATTTCCCTTGGGAGTAATTAACCCAAGGGTCATCTTTATTTTAGCCCCCCCGGGCCAATGCTTGTCTAAGTGTTGGTCCAAACTAGAGCCACTTGCAGCGCCACCTCGGGGAAACTTGAGGGCTGGTTCTAGTTGTACGCACTGCTCATCCGGTCGTGGCCTGAGACGAGATACGCGCGACTACTATCAGGATGTCGGCACGCCGGGAGGTCTTGCTGGTCTTGTTTTACCATTGTCGAAATGTCTTGTAAACCGGGATTCCGAGACTGATCGGGTCTTCCTGGGAGAAGGTCTATTCCTTCGTTGATCGTGAGAGCTTGTCATGGGCTAAGTTGGGACACCCCTGCAGGGTTTAAACTTTCAAGAGTCGTGCCCGTGGTTATGTGGCAGATGGGAATTTGTTAATGTCCGGTTGTAGATAACTTGACACCAGATCCGAATTAAAACACATCAACCGTGTGTGTTGAAGGAAATATGCCCTAGAGGCAATAATAAAGTTATTATTTATTTCCTTATATCATGATAAATGTTTATTATTCATGCTAGAATTGTATTAACCGGAAACATAATACATGTGTGAATATATAGACAAACAGAGTGTCGCTAGTATGCCTCTACTTGACTAGCTTGTTAATCAAAGATGGTTATGTTTCCTAACCATGAACAAAGAGTTGTTATTTGATTAACAAGGTCACATCATTAGTTGAATGATCTGATTGACATGACCCATTCCATTAGCTTAGCACACGATCGTTTAGTATGTTGCTACTGCTTTTATCCATGACTTATACATGTTCCTATAACTATGAGATTATGCAACTCCGCTTACGGAGGAACACTTTGGTACTACCAAACGCCACAACGAATCGGGTGATTATAAAGGAGTACTACAGGTGTCTCCAAAGGCGTATGTTGGGTTGGCGATTTGAGATTAGGTTTTTCACTCCGATTGTCGGAGAGGTATCTCTGGCCCTCTCGAGAATACACATCATTTGAAGCCTTGCAAGCATTACAACTAATGAGTTAGCTGTGAGATGATGTATTACGGAACGAGTAAAGAGACTTGCGATAACGAGATTGAACTAGGTATTGGATACCGACGATCGAATCTCGGGCGTAACATACCGATGACAAAGGGAACAACGATGTTGTTATGCGGTCCGACCGATAAAGATCTTCGTAGAATATGTAGGAACCAATATGGGCATCCAGGTCCCGCTATTGGTTATTGACCGAGACGTGTCTCGGTCATGTCTACATTGTTCTCGAACCGTAGGGTCCGCACGCTTAAGGTTTCGATGATGCTTATATTATGAGTTTATGTATTTTGATGTACCAAGAAGTTCGAGTCCCGGATGTGATCACGGACATGACGAGGAGTCTCGAAATGGTTGAGACATAAAGATTGATATATTGGAAGCCTATATTTGGAGTTCGGAAAGGTTCCGGGTGAAATCGGGAATTTACCGGAGTACCGGGAGGTTACCGGAACCCCCCGGGAACTAAATGGGCCTTAGTGGGCCTCGAGGGAGAAGAGGAGGGGCCGGCCAGGGCAGGCCGCGCCCCCCCCTAGTCCGAATAGGACAAGGAGGGGGCGCCCCTTCCTTCTTCCCCTCCCCAATCCTACTCCAACTAGGAAGGGGGAGTCCTACTCCGGTGGGAGTAGGACTCCTCCCGGCAGCGCCTCCTCTAGGGCCGCCGCACCCCTTGCTCCTTTATATACGGGCAGGGGGCACCCTAGAAGACACAAGTTTGATCTACGGATCGTTCCTTAGCCGTGTGCGGTGCCCCCTCCACCATATTCCACCTCGGTCATATTGTCGCTGAAGCTTAGGCGAAGCTCTGCGCGATAGAACATCAAGATCGCCACCACGCTGTCGTCTTGAGGAACTCTCCCTCGACACTCGGCTGGATCGGAGTTCGAGGGACGCCATCGAGCTGTATGTGTGTCAAGAACTCGGGGCGCCGAGTAACGGCGTCGGGATCGGTCGGATCGCGAGGAGAACGTCGACTACTTCCTCTACGCCAGATCGCTTCGCCCGGTCTCACGAGGGCGTGAGACAACACTCTTCTCTCTTGTTGCTATACATCTCCATGATCTTGCGTGTGCATAGGAAATTTTTGAAATTACTACGCTCCCCAACAAAGGGTATCGAGCCTAGGTTTTTATGGTTTGATGTTTTGCACGAGTAGAACACAAGTGAGTTGTGGGCGATACAAGTCATACTACCTACCAAAGATGTCATACTTTGGTTCAGCGGTACTATGAGATGAAGCGGCCCAGATCGACATTACGCAGACGCTTACGCGAGACTGGTTTCACCGCCACGAGCACTCGCTGCTTAAAGGTGACCGGTGGGTGTCTGTCTCTCTCACTTTAGTTGAACAAGAGTGAGGCTACGCCGGTCCTTGAGAAGGTTAAACGGAGTCTATTTGACGAAGTATCGTTGTGGTTTTGATGCGTAGGTGAGACGGTTCTTGCTTAAGCCCGTAGCAGCCACGTAAAATTTGCAACAACAAAGTAGAGGACGCCTAACTTGTTTTTCCAGGGCATGTTGTGATGTGATATGGTCAAGACGTGATGCTATATTTTATTGTATGAGATGATCATGTTTTGTAACCGGTTATCGGCAATCGGGCAGGAGCCATATGGTTGTCGCTTATTGTATGAAATGCAATCGCTACTGTAATGCTTTACTTTATCACTAAGCGGTAGCGATAGTCGAGAAGCATAAGATTGGCGAGACGACAACGATGCTACGATGGAGATCAAGGTGTCGCGCCGGTGACGATGGTGATCATGGTGGTGCTTGCGGAGATGGAGATCACGAAGCACAAGATGATGATGACCATATCATATCACTTATATTGATTTGCATGTGATGTTTATCTTTTATGCATCTTATCTTGCTTTGATTGACGGTAGCATTATAAGATGATCTCTCACTAAATTATCAAGAAGTGTTCTCCCGAGTATGCACCGCTGCCAAAGTTCGTCGTGCCCGGACACCACGTGATGATCGGGTGTGATAAGCTCTCGTCCATCTACAACGGGTGCAAGCCAGTTTTGCACACGAGAATACTCGGGTTATACTTGACGAGCCTAGCATATGCAGATATGGCCTCGAACACGGAGACCGAAAGGTCGAGCGTGAATCATATAGTAGATATGATCAACATAAGATGTTCACCATTGAAAACTACTCCATCTCACGTGATGATCGGTTATGGTTTAGTTGATTTGGATCACATGATCACTTAGATGACTAGAGAGATGTCTGTCTAAGTGGGAGTTCTTAAGTAATATGATTAATTGAACTTAAATTTATCATGAACTTAGTCCCGGTAGTATTTTGCAAATTATGTTGTAAGATCAATAGCTCATGATTGTTGCTTTCATATGTTTGTTTTGATATGTACCTAGAGAAACTGTGTTGAAAGATGTTAGTAGCAATGATGCGGATAGGATCCGTGATCCGAGGTTTATCCTCATTGCTGCGCAGAAGAATTATGTCCTTGATGCACCGCTAGGTGACAAACCTATTGCAGGAGCGGATGCGACGTTATGAACGTTTGGCTAGCTCAATATGATGACTACTTGATAGTTTTGTGCACCATGCTTTATGGCTTAGAATCGACTTCAAAGATGTTTTGAACATCATGGACCATATGAGATGTTCCAGGAATTGAAGTTAATATTTCAAGCAAATACCCGAGTTGAGAGATATGAAGTCTCCAACAAGTTCTATAGCTAAAAGATGGAGGAGAATCGCTCAACTAGTGAGCATGTACTCAGATTGTCCGGGTACTACAATCGCTGAATCAAGTGGGAGTTAATCTTCCGTATAAGATAGTGATTGATGAAATTCTCTAGTCACCATCACCAAGTTAGTAGAACTTCGTGATGAACTATAGTATGCAAGGGATGATGAAAATGATTCCCGAGTTTTTCATGATGATGAAATCGATGAAGGTAGAAATCAAGAAAGAGCATCAAGTGTTGATGGTTGACAAGATCACTAGTTTCAAGAAAAGGGCAAAGGGAAAGAAAGGGAACTTCAAGTAGATTGACAAGCAAGTTGTCACTCCCACGAAGAAACCCAAAGCTGAACCAAAGCACAGGCCGAGTGCTTACACTACAAAGGAAATGGTCACCGAAGCGAAACTGCCCTAAATATTTGGTGGATAAGAAGGATGGCAAAGTGAAAAAGGGTATATTTGATATACAGTGTTTTATGTGTGCTTTACTAGTGTTTATAGCAACCCCTCGGTATTTGGTACTGGTTCGGTTGCTAAGAGTAGTAACTCAAACGGAGTTGCGTATAAAATGTAAACTAGTTAAGGGTGAAGTGACGATGTGTGTTGAAAGTAGTTTCAAGATTGATATGATCATCATCGCACACTCCCTATACTTTCGGGATTAGTGTTGAAACTAAATAAATGTTATTTGGTGTTTACGTTGAGCATGAATATGATTTGATCGTGTTTATTGCAATACGGTTATTCATTTAAGTAAGAGAATAAACTGTTGTTCTGTTTACATGAATAAAACCTTATAAGGTTACACACCCAATGAAAATGGTTCATTGGATCTCGATCGTAGTGATACACATATTCATAATATTGAAACCAAAAATAAAAAGTTAATAATGATAGTGCAACTTATTTGTGGCACTGCTGTTTAGGTCATATTGGTGTAAAGCGCATGAAGAAACTCCATGCTGATGGGATTTTGGAATCACTTGATTATGAATCACTTGATGCTTGCGAACCGTGCTTTTTGGGCAAGATGACTAAAACTCCATTCTCCGGAACAATGGAACAAGCTACTGACTTATTGGAAATAATACATACCGATGTATGCGATCCAATGAGTGTTGATGCTCGTGGCAAGTATCGTTATTTTCTGACCTTCACAAGATGATTTGAGCAGATATGGGTATATCTACTTGATGAAACATAAGTCTGAAATAGTTGAAAGGTTCAAAGAATTTCAGAGTGAAGTGGAAAAATCATCGTAACAAGAAAATAAAGTTTCGTGATCGATCACGAGACGAATATTTGAGTTACGAGTTTGGTCTTCAATTAAAACAATGTGGAATAGTTTCACAGCTCACGCCACCTGGAACACCACAATGTTATGGTGTGTCCAAACATCGTAACCGCACTTTATTGGATATAGTGCAATCTATGATGTTTCTTACCGATTTACCAATATCGCTTTTGGGATCATGCATTAGAGACAGCTGCATTCACGTTAAATAGGGCACCATCTAAACCGTTGAGACGACACTATATGAACTGTGGTTTAGCAAGAAACCAAAGTTGTCGTTTCTTAATGTTTGGGGCTGCGATGCTTATGTGAAAAGTTTCATCCCGATAAGCTCGAACCCAAATCGAGAAGTACGCCTTCATAGAATACCCAAAGGAAATTGTTGGGTACACCTTCTATCACAGATCCGAAGGCAAGATATTCGTTGCTTAAGATGGATCCTTTCTAGAGAAGGAGTTTCTCTCGAAAGAAGTGAGTGGGAGGAAAGTAGAACTTGATAAGGTAATTGTACCTTCTCCCTTATTGGAAAGTAGTTCAATCACAGAAATCTGTTCCTGTGACTACTACACCAATTAGTGAGGAAGCTAATGATGATGATCATGTAACTTCAGATCAGTTACTACCGAATCTCGTAGGTAAACCAGAGTGAGATCCGCACCAGAGTGGTACGGTAATCCTGTTTTGGAAGTCATGTAACTAGACCATGATGAACCTACGAACTATGAGGAAGCGATGATGAGCCCAGATTCCGCGAAATGGCTTGAGGCCATGAAATCTGAGATGAGATCCATGTATGAGAACAAAGTATGGACTTTGGTGGAGTTGCCCGATGATCGGCAAGCCATATTGTATAAATGGATCTTCAAGAGGAAGACGGACGTTGATAGTAGTGTTACTATCTACAAAGCTCGACTTGTCGCAAAAAGGTTTTCGACAAGTTCAAGGTGTTGACTACAATGAGATTTTTCTCAACTGTAGCGATGCTTAAGTCTGTCCAAATCATGTTAGCAATTGCCACAATTTATGAAATTTGACAAATGGATGTAAAAACTGCATTCCTAAATGGGTTTCGGAGGAAGAGTTGTATGTGATGCAACCGAAGGTTTTATCGATCCAAAGGAGCTAACAAAGTGTGCAAGCTCCAATGATCCATCTATGGACTGGTGCAAGCATCTCGAGTTGGAATATACGCTTTGATAAGTTGATCAAAGCATATAGTTTATACTGAGACTTGCGATTGAAGCCTCAGTATTTACAAGAAAGTGAGTGGGAGCACTACAAGATTTCGATAAGTATATGTGAATGACATATTGTTGATCGGAAATAATGTAGAATTATTCGCAAAGCATAAAGGAGTGTTTAAAAGGAGTTTTTCAAAGAAAGACCTCGGTGAAGCTGCTTGCATATTGAGCATTAAGATCGATAGAGATAGATCAAGACGCTTGATAAGTTTTTTCAATGAGTACATACCTTGACAAGATTTTGAAGTAGTTCAAAATGGAACAGATCAAAGAAAGAGTTCTTGCACGTGTTACAAGGTGTGAAATTGAGTAAGACTCAAAACCCGACCACGGCAGAAGATAGAAAGAGAATGAAAGTCATTCCCTATGCCTTGGCCATAGGTTCTATAAAGTATGCCATGTTGTGTACCGATCTATTGTATACCCTACCTTTGTTTGGCAAGGAGTACAATAGTAATCTAGGAGTAGATCACTAGACAGCGGTCAAAATTATCCTTAATGGAATAAGGATATGTTTCTCGATTATGGAAGTGACAAAAGGTTAAATGCGTAAAGGGTTACGCCGATGCAAGTTTTGACACCGATCCGATGACTCTAAGTCTCGATCTAGATACATATTGAAAGTGGGAGCAATTAGCTAGAGTAGCTCCGTGCGAGCATTGTAGATATAGAATATTTGCAAAATACATACGGCTCTGAATGTGACAGATCCGCTGACTAAACTTCTCTCACGAGCAAAACATGATCATACCTTTGTACTCTTTGGGTGTTAATCACATAGCGATGTGAACTAGATTATTGACTCTAGTAAACCCTTTGGGTGTTGGTCACATGACGATGTGAACTATGGGTGTTAATCATATACAGATATGATTATTGGTGTTCAATCACATGGCGATGTGAACTAGATTATTGACTCTAGTGCAAGTGGGAGACTGAAGGAAATATGCCCTAGAGGCAATAATAAAGTTATTATTTATTTCCTTATATCATGATAAATGTTCATTATTCATGCTAGAATTGTATTAACCGGAAACATAATACATGTGTGAATATATAGACAAACAGAGTGTCACTAGTATGCCTCTACTTGACTAGCTTGTTAATCAAAGATGGTTATGTTTCCTAACCATGAACAAAGAGTTGTTATTTGATTAACAAGGTCACATCATTAGTTGAATGATCTGATTGACATGACCCATTCCATTAGCTTAGCACACGATCGCTTAGTATGTTGCTACCGCTTTTATCCATGACTTATACATGTTCCTATAACTATGAGATTATGCAACTCCGTTTACGGAGGAACACTTTGGGTACTACCAAACATCACAACGAATCGGGTGATTATAAAGGAGTACTACAGTGTCTCCAAAGGCGATGTTGGGTTGGCGATTTCGAGATTAGGTTTTGTCACTCCGATTGTCGGAGAGGTATCTCTGGCCCTCTCGGTAATACACATCATTAAGCCTTGCAAGCATTACAACTAATGAGTTAGCTGTGAGATGATGTATTACGGAACGAGTAAAGAGACTTGCGATAACGAGATTGAACTAGGTATTGATACCGACGATCGAATCTCGGGCAAGTAACATACCGATGACAAAGGAACAACGATGTTGTTATGCGGTCGACCGATAAAGATCTTCGTAGAATATGTAGGAACCAATATGGGCATCCAGGTCCCGCTATTGGTTATTGACCGGAGACGTGTCTCGGTCATGTCTACATTGTTCTCGAACCGTAGGGTCCGCACGCTTAAGGTTTCGATGATGCTTATATTATGAGTTTATGTATTTTGATGTACCAAGAAGTTCGAGTCCCGGATGTGATCACGGACATGACGAGGAGTCTCGAAATGGTCGAGACATAAAGATTGATATATTGGAAGCCTATATTTGAGTTCGGAAGGTTCCGGTGAAATCGAATTTATCGGAGTACCGGAGGTTACCGAACCCCGGGAACTAAATGGGCCTTAGTGGGCCTCGAGGGAGAAGAGGAGGGCCGGCCAAGGCAGGCCGCGCCCCTCCCCTAGTCCGAATAGGACAAGGAGGGGGCGGCCCCTTCCTTCTTCCCCTCCCCAATCCTACTCCAACTAGGAAGGGGGAGTCCTACTCCTGGGAGTAGGACTCCTCTGGCGCCCTCCTCTGGGCCGGCCGCACCCCCTTGCTCCTTTATATACGGGGCAGGGGGCACCCTAGAAGACACAAGTTTGATCTACGGATCGTTCCTTAGCCGTGTGCGGTGCCCCCTCCACCATATTCCACCTCGGTCATATTGTCGCAAGCTTAAGCGGCTCTGCGCCGTAGAACATCAAGATCGTCACCACGCCGTCGTCTTGACGGAACTCTCCCTCGACACTCGGCTGGATCGGAGTTCGAGGGACGTCATCGAGCTGTATGTGTGTCAAGAACTCGGGAGCGCCGGAGTAACGGCGTCGGGATCGGTCGGATCGCGAGGAGAACGTACGACTACTTCCTCTACATTGTGATCACTTCCGTTTCGGTCTACGAGGGTACGTAGACAACACTCTCCCCTCTCGTTGCTATACATCACCATGATCTTGCGTGTGCGTAGGAAATTTTTTGAAATTACTACGTTCCCCAACATGTGTAGCCGTGATGGTCTCTTCTCGGCGGAGTCCGGGAAGTGAACACGGTTTCTGGGTTATGTTTGACGTACGTAGGAGTTCAGGATCACTTCTTGATCATTGCTAGTTGACGACCGTTCCTTTGCTACTCTTCTCGCTCTTATTTGCGTATGTTAGCCACCATATCATGCTTAGCCGCTGCTGCAACCTCACCACTTTACCCCTTCCTTACCCATTAAGCTTTGCTAGTCTTGATACCCATGGTAATGGGATTGCTGAGTCCTCGTGGCTCATAGATTACTACAACAACAGTTGCAGGTACAGGTTTCACGATGATCTTGACGCGAGAGCGATGCTTGCTTGCGTTGAGTTCTTCTTCTGCTTCTTCGATCAGGGGATAGGTTCCAGGTTGGCAGCCTGGGCTAGCAGGGTGGATGTTGTTTGAGCTTTCTATTTGTGTTTCATCCGTAGTCGGATGTTGATCTCTTGTAAGATGATGTTGTATTCATGTGGCATTGTATGTATTGGATGTATCCCCACTATTATGTAATTGTTGATGTAATGATATCCACCTTGCAAAAGTGTTCCAATATGCGGGTCTACCCTTGGTGGGACCTTCGAGTTCCTTTTGGATAGGGTCGCCTATTGGGCGTGACAGCAGTTGCCCCTGGCGGTTCACATCTGAGGGGCACGTGGCAAGCATGCAACATACTTAGAGTTGTCCCACGTTCCCACGCCCGCCAGGCATGTCGGATGGTTGTTCTGGCTTCTCCGGATTTAAATAAGTAAAGATGAGTCATTTAAAACCGACTTAATGTTTGTCTCTGTGTCTTCTGCTGACTAGGACACAGAGAAGACATTCGACAGTTTCAATAGAATGCATATGATTTGGACAGATAGAGTTTGAGATAGAAAGCATAGAGAGATTAGGGTCCGATCACTTTCACTTAGTTCAAAAGATTCAACTGGGAAGAAATAGCTATAAGTGAATGTTGTAGAGGACAGAACACTAGTATATATATATCAGAAAGCAATCAAATCATCATAGTGAAGAAAATCATGAAGATAAACTGAATTTGAAGACAAACCAAATGCGAAGTCATTGCAAAAATAACGCCATGAGCGAAACACTTCAAACAGAGAAATTTGGTGGTGGCGTTACCCACCGTATAGGAAGTATTAGACCCAGACACTGCGCACAATTATCGTGGCACTCCGAAGTCAAATTCCATGTTAATGTATTCACACTCAGAATGTAAGTCTTCATTGATTGAAGATATACTTTACTTCGTGTGTTGCACATCTAAGTCATCAATAGGCATAAGTGTTAGGATGTGTGCCTGATCACAGGACATTTGAGGATTCCAAGATATTTAGCTCACACCATAACTTGCAAAACCTTTTCTCATCCAAGGGCTTTGTGAAGATATCGCCATTGCTCTTCAAAGTGGACGTGAATGATGTCAATATCTTTCTTCATGACATGATCTCGAGAAAGTGATGATGGATTTCAATGTGCTTTGTCTTCGAGTCTTTGATGGATTGTTGGCAATCTTGATGGCGCTTTCGTTGTCGCAGAAGAGAGGTACTTGTTTCAGATTTATGCCATAGTCCTTGAGAGTTTGCTTCATCCATAGAACCCGAGCGCAACAAGATCCAAAGAGCAATGTATTCAGATTCAGCAGCTTGAGAGTGATACACGCTACGCTTCTTTGAAGACCAATAGACAAGTGATCGACCCGTAAAGTGACATGTGCCGATGTAGACTTGCGATCCACCTTGTCACCAAAGATAAGCAGATCCGAGAATCCAGCCAAATCAAATTTTGAGCCCTTTGGATACCATAATCCGAGTGTTGGGGTGTAAGCCAAATATCGAAGAATTCGCTTCACGCCTAAGTGATGCGATTCCTTTGGTGTCGCTTGGAATCGAGCACACATGCAAACACTAAGCATAATATCCGCCTAGATGCACATAGATAAAGTAAAGAACCAATCATGGAGCGGTATACCTTTTGATCGAACTCTTTACCATTGTCGCCGGGACCAAGATGGTGTTTGGTGGCATTAGCCTCAGTAACCTTTGCGCCTTCCATTCCAAACTTCTTCGAGATAGTCTTTGAGATATTTTTCTTGAGATATGAAGATGCCATTCCTTTGTCGATTTAATTTGAAGACCAAGGAAGAACTTCAGCTCACCCATCATGGACATCTGATATTGCTTGCATCATGTATCCAAACTCATCACTATACTTCTGGTTGGTGCAGCCGAAGATAATGTCATCCACATATATTTGGCACACAAACAGTTCACCATCATATGCCTTCGTGAAGAGTGTGGGATCGAGGGATCCAGGTTTGAAGCCTTTGCTCTTCAGGAAGTCTTTGATCGTATCATACCATGCGCGAGAAGCTTGTTTGAGGCCATACAGTGCTTTGTTTAGCTTGTACACCATATGAGGATGTTTTGGATCTTCAAAGCCAGGTGGTTGAGCGACATATACTTCTTCTTCAATCTTGCCATTGAGAAATGCACTCTTCACATCCATTTGATATAGCAAGATGTTGTGATGATTAGCGTAGGCTAGCAATATGCGAATAGCTTCAGGCCTAGCCACAGGAGCAAATGTTTCATCGGAGTCAATTCCTTATACTTGAGTATATCCTTGTACCACAAGACGTGCTTTGTTTCTGACGACTTGACCATGCTCATCTTGCTTGTTTCAATATATCCATTTTGTTCCAATAATGTTATGCTTGCGAGGGTCAGGTCGCTTGACAAGTTCCCAAACATTGTTCAGCTTGAACTGTTGAAGTTCTTCTTGCATAGCTTGTATCCATTCAGGTTCCATAAAGGCTTCAGCGACTTTCTTGGGTTCTGATATTGACACAAATGAAAAGTGCCCACAGAAGTTTGCTAACTGTGTTGCTCTTGAGCGAGTAAGTGGACCAGGTGCATTGATGCTATCAATTATCTTCTCAATTTGTACTTCATTTGCAACTCAAGGATGAACTGGACGAAGACTTTGCTCTTGCTGATCATTTTCATCATTGGGAGGATTGTCTTCAGTCTGAGCATTGTCTTCAGGTTGGTTAGGTGCAGAAATGATAAGTTCCTCTTCAGGCTGTGCTTCAGAAGGCATGATTTCACCAGTTCCCATCGCTTTGATAGATTCATTTGGCGGAGCTTCATTTAGTGTACTTGGCAGGAGTTCTCTTTGTGAACCATTTGTTTCATCAAATCGCACGTCCACAGTTTCGACGATTTTGTAGAGATAGAGGTTGAAGACAATGTAGGAGTGCCAGTCCTTTCCATAGCCAAGCATGAAGCCTTCGTGAGCTTTAGGTGCAAATTTTGACTTGTGATGGGGATCCTTGATCCAGCACCTAGCACCAAATACTCTGAAGTAGCTTACATTTGGCTTCTTGCCAGTGAGGAGCTCATAGGATGTTTTGTTCAGAAGCTTATGGATGTAAACACGGTTGATGATGTGACATGTCAGATCAATAGCTTCAGCCGTAACTTTCTTGGTGTCTTGTATTCGTCGAGCATTGTTCGAGCCATTTCAATGAGGGTTCTGTTTTTGCGCTCAACGATGCCGTTTTGCTGAGGTGTGTATGGAGCAGAGAACTCATGAGTGATTCCCATTGTATCCAGATAAAGATCAAGTCCGGTGTTCTTGAACTCAGTGCCATTGTCACTTCTGAAGTGCTTGATCTTCACGCCATAATTGTTCATTGCTCGATTGGCGAAGCGTCTGAAGACATCTTGCACTTCAGTCTTGTAGAGAATTATGTGCACCCATGTATATCTTGAGTAGTCATCAACAATGACGAAGCCATAGAGGCAAGCAGTTGTTGTGAGGGTAGAGTAGTGAGTAGGGCCAAATAAGTCCATGTGTAATAGCTCGAAGGGTTGAGATGTTGTCATGATTGTCTTCGAGGGGTGCTTTGCCCTAGTCATCTTTCCAGCTTCGCAGGCACCACACAAATGATCCTTCTTGAACTTGGCACCGTCGATGCCTATGACATGCTTCTTCTTGACGAGTGTGTGTAAGTTCCCCATACCAGCATGCCCCAGCCTCCGATGCCAGAGCCAACATTCAGAAGCTTTTGCGAGAAGACATACGGCAAGTTATGGACCTGCTAAGAAATCTACCATGTATAGATCATCTTTCCGATACCCTTCAAAGACTAGAGACTTGTCAGATTCCATTAGTGCAAGGCAACGATATTTTCCGAATAGCACAATCATGTTCAAGTCACAAAGGATTGAGACAGACATTAAGTTGAAACCAAGGGATTCAACAAGCATCACTTTATTCATGTGTTGATCCTTTGAGATTGCAACTCTACCTTGACCCAATACCTTGCTTTTACCAGTGTCAGTAAATGTGATGTGACTCTTGTCTGATGGACGTAAGGTTGATTCCATGAGAAGACTTCGATCACCAGTCATATGATTTGTGTATCCGTTGTCCATAATCCACTCTGAAGCTTTTGGTGTCATACCCTACATTACAATTAGGAGGATGGGCTTCACGAAGAGCGTTGTGAAGCATAAGCATTTGACGCACACAAGGATTATCACAGCTTAGATCAAGGTTAGGACACATAGTATGACTGGTAAGCGATTCAGATATGAAATACATAGTAAGATCATTTTATCATGCATCCCTTAATTTGTTTTAGGTCCCCAGCAATAGCATAGGACGCCTTTGATTACAGGCTGGAGACCTTTCCCTGCAAAAGAAGGTTAATTCTTCTTCACCACCCACATCTTCGGGGTGGCTTAGAAGCAATGAGTCTAAGTGCAGATCTCGAGAATTTCGCTTTGGAGCCCTAGCAAATAGCCTTGCAGAGATGAATGATACTCATATGAATAAGCGTAAAAGTTCTTAGTTCTATGAACATAGCGGTTTGAAGACACACGCCATATTCATAAGTCCGAGTATGATTTCCTGCAAAACATTGGCGTTAGGGTGACTCGTGAGTCTCAGATTCAGATGAAGCCTTTGGGCCATATGAAGCCATAGGTCTGGGTTTGTCTTCTTCCTTGGTGGTGTCATGACGACATTCACAGAAGATTCTCAATGCACCGCTTAGGTACCCAGATCTTCTTCATAGGTGGTCCATTCCTGCAGCTTAGTACCAATATACCGCAAACACTTCACCGCTCGATTCTTGAACAGCTTATAGTTTGCATCAAAGGATTCATCAATGATAATAGGATTAGCACAGGTAAAGCCAGATAAGGTGGATGTATCCACTGAAGGTTCCTTTGCAACAACCCATGTGGTTTTGGGATACCGCTCAAAGCTTCCAAAGAGGAGCCATCAACATTCATTTTCCTCTCAACCCAACACCTCTTTCCTAGGGTTTCGTTCGAGATCAGCTTTTGAGGACATCGCAGAGTGTCGATGTCCTTTCGACTTTTATACATCCCTATTTCAAGCAATGTCTTCAACCTAGCATTTTCATCAGCAATAGTAGTACTATCCTCCGCAGAGGGGTTAGTTATCACATCAAGAGTTGAAGACAATGCAACAATAGCAGCGATGGAACACTCAAAGAATGAGAGATGTAGCGTTATCACGCTCAATGCATTTTAGACATGGTGGTTCAAATCCATCCTGAGCGGGACTGATCTGTTGAGCACGAAGTGACTCGTTCTCTTTTTGAAGATCTTCATGAGCCGCTCTCAATTTCTCAAGCTCTTGCTTCCTTTGAAGATAATCATAGGAGATCCTTTCATAAGTAGTTGAGAGCGTTTCATGACGACTTTCAAGTTCTTGGTACTTAGCATGAAGATTTTTTATATCTTCAACTAAGGACTGTGAACGTGTCATTTCCGTGTCCAACACGTCATTGCTTTTGTCTAACAGTTTTTGAGTATGTTCCATAGCCTTTTGTTGTTCAGTTGCAATTTTAGCAAGTGTTTTGTAGCTTGGTTTGGATTCACAATCAGAGTCATCATCACTTCATGTTTGAAAGTAAGCATCACATGATTTTACCTTGGCACCACGTGCCATGAAGAAGTAGGTGGGAGTAGGATCGTCTTCGTCATCAGCTTCAGCGTTGGTGTGGAAGTCATTGTCTTCAGTGTTGAAGATGGACTTGGCAACATAGGCTGTGGCAAGAGCCAGACTTGCAACGCCAGGGTCGGACTCCTCTACAGACTCCACCTCCGCCTCCTCAGAAGCAGACTCCTCCTCTGAATCCATTTCCTTGCCAACAAAGGCACGAGCCTTGCCAGATGAGCTCTTCTTGTGTGATGAAGACTTGGAAGAAGACTTAGAAGAAGACTTTGAGGATTTCTTCTTCTTCTTGTCATCAGAAACATATTCCTTGCTCTTCTTCTTCTTCTTCTTCTCATTGTCCCACTGTGGACACTCAGATATGTAGTGACCAGGTTTCTTGCACTTGTGGCAGGTTCTCTTCTTGTGGTCATGGGTGGAAGCTTCATCATTCCTTGAGCTGGATCGTGAAGACTTTCTGAAGCCTTTCTTCTTGGTGAATTTCTGGAACTTCTTCACAAGCATAGCAAGTTCCTTTCCAATGTCTTCAGGATCATCAGAACTGCAGTCAGATTCTTCTTTAGATGAGGAAACAACTTTTGCCTTCAATGCGCGAGTTTGGCCATAGTTGGGACCATAGATATCTCTTTTCTCAGAAAGCTGGAACTCATGTGTGTTGAGCCTCTCAAGTATATCGATTTAATCGAGTGTCTTGAAGTCGACGTTCTTGTATCATGAGGAAAGGGTGTCAAAGGAGCTGTCAAGTGATCTCATTAGTGTCTTGACGATTTCATGCTTGGTAATCTCAGTTGCGCCAAGAGCTTGAAGCTCATTTGTGATGTCAGTGAGGCGATCGAATGTGAGCTGGACATTTTCATTGTCGTTTCTCTTGAAGCGGTTGAAGAGGTTGCGAAGAACACTGATCCTTTGATCTCTCTGGGTTGAGACGCCTTCGTTGACCTTGGATAGCCAGTCCCAGACTAGCTTCGACGTTTCCAGAACACTCACATGGCCATATTGTCCTTTGGTTAGATGACCACAGATAATGTTCTTGGCAGTAGAGTCCAGTTGAATGAACTTCTTGACATCAGTAGGGGTGACACCTTCACCAGTTTTGGGAACGCCGTTCTTAACGACATACCAGAGGTCGACATCAATGGCTTCAAGATGCATACGCATCTTATTCTTCCAGTAGGGATATTCAATTCCATCGAACACGGGGCAAGCAGCGGAGACTTTGATTATCCCTACAGTCGACATAGCTAAAACTCCAGGTGGTTAAACCGAATCACACAGAACAAGGGAGTACCTTGCTCTGATACCAATTGAAAGTGCTAGTTATCGACTAGAGGGGGGTGAATAGGCGATTTTTATGAAACTATTCAAAATGTGAAAGTTTCGAAGACAAACAATAGAAATGACCTAATTGATATGCAGCGGAAGATAAACTACAACAAGCAAACCATAGTCAAGTATGCAATGATGTGAAAGTATAGGACTAATAGCAGCTAAGTAGTAAGGATCGGGTTGGAAGATAGTATGAAGCCAATCAACGATAGTAGTCAAGCAATGAAGTCAAACAGGTACGACAGATAGGCAATGACTTCACGAAGACAAACTCTAAGTAAAGGAAGGGAGAGGATAGAACCAGTCATTTGTCAAAGACACAGGATTTGTTGGACCAGTTCCAGTTGCTGTGACAACTGTACGTCTGGTTAGGGAGGCTGAGATTCAACTCAAAAGACTGGGTCTTCACCTTATTCCCCTTGAGCTAAGGACACAGAGTCCTCGCCCAATCACTCTGTAAGTCTTCAAGGTAGACTTCAAACCTTCACAGACTTCGCTCACCGCAATCCACAATGACTCTTGGATGCTCGAACGCGACACCTAACCGGCCGGAGGATTCACAGGTCCTCAAGTGTAATAAGTCTTCAGTCACACAGCATGTAAAGACTTGATGATGCCTAACACTCTTTGGCTCTGGGTGTTTGGGCTTGGTCCTCGCAAGGATTTCTCTCTCTCAAAAGCTTCGAGGTGGGTTGCTCTTAAACGACAAAAGCCGTGCACTAACTCTGAGCAGCCACCAATTTATGGTGTAGGGGGTGGGCTATTTATAGCCATTGGGCAACCCGAACAAATATGTCCGAAATGACCCTAGGTCACTAAGGAACTGACACGTGTTCCAACGGTCAGATTTCAAACACACACGGCAACTTTACTTGGGCTTCAAGCAAAGCTGACTCATCCAGCTCTGGATAAGATCTGCTCTCATTGTCTTCGCTCGAAGACATAGGATTTGGGTTGAGCATCACTTTAGTCATTCTGACTTTGTTCACTTGGACCCCACTTAACAGTACGGTAGTTCCTATGACTCAACAAAGAAGAAAAGGAAATAGCGAAATAACACAGTCTTCGCGCTCCATAGTCTTCACTCAATGTCTTCTCATGTCATAGTCTTCAATATGAATATCTTCACATACCACCATTGTTGTCAATGTCTTCATACATTTTTAGGGGTCATCTCCGGTAGGTAAACCGAATCGATGAGGGACACTACCAAGTTATCCTGCAATTCTCACAAACGCATTAGTCCCTCAACCAACTTTGTCGTCAATACTCCAAAACCAACTAGGGGTGGCACTAGATGCACTTACAAAGACCCAAAGTGGTTGGTGTTAGAATAAATCCGAGGCGCTCTGTCAATCATCCGAGGACCAAGCAATCACACGAGCACGACATCGAGATTTATTAACGAGGTTCACCATCATGTTTACATCCCAGGGGCCTGACTACGGGTGCTCCTCCCCATGACACCGCTACAATATCGCACTTCGGCCATCCGGGCGCCGGCACACGTCGCCGGCTCCCCCTGCGTGTCTGTGCTATTATGTTGGCATAGGTTACATCGTGTGTCTACCCATGATATATATGAGAGGCCTATGATACGAGTGTCCTATTAGGACACAACTCCTACCCTATCTACACACAGTCCAAAACCAAGTCCACCTGTAACCTACCTTGTACAATAATATTCGACACAACTCTAACAAATGATATCTTGTTACGCAATCCCGGGTCCGCTAGCACCAGCGTTACGACCCACATGCGTCAACCAGGCCCAACCGGAGAGCAACACCGACTTATGAGAGGCCTTGGGCCCTCTCCCCCCAACAAAAAAACTAGCCTATTAGGAGGGGACACCCCCACCCTTATAGATCGTGTTATGTCTCCTCCCACAACCGATGTGGGACTAAACCCAACAGTTGGAACCGCAAGCCGGAGCTACGTGCACCAAGCTACCCTTTTATTTGGACATTGAGATACAAATTTTAGCAAGTATTTGAACATGAAGAAGGAATTACAACAAGTATTTGACATTAAGAAACCCACTATAGCAAGTACTTTGACAAATGGGGGTTGTTTGGATTCCAGCCAACAACTGCCAAGCCAAAAATTTGGACGTTGACCGAGTGTTGAGTACTCGTTTGGATCACGGCCAAATATTTGACACGCCCAGGCTGCATGGGCTTGTCTAGTTCATTTCGATTCCAACACTTGGCCAGCATACGGGTGGCTGGATGCTGCACCAAATTTTTGGCTTGCTCATGATTTGGCAGGGCTGGCCAGGGCACCATCCAAACACACCCAAAAAATCAACTTCAACAAGTGTTTAGACATTGAGATACTCATTGTAGCAAGTGTTTGCGCACAAAAAAGAATTACAACAAGTATTTGAAATTAAGGGGTTGTTTGGATTTCGCACAGGCCAATCAAACCAACACAGGGCGAGCCAATTTTTTGACGAGAGAAATTGCGGCATTCGTTTTGCCAGCTCGTGGGCGTGAAATCTCAACTGCTGACCAAAATATTGGCAAGGCTTTGAACATTTGGCTTTCAACCAAGCGAGTGCCCATCCAAGTGGTTAACGCTCATTTTTTGGCGGGGTAGCTCTTGGCTACCATCCTAACAGCCCCTAAGAAAATCAGTTCACCGATAATTATCCATGAAAATTACTAACGGGCAGTAAAATTGATACATTAACATGATTTGTGTAATGCTCATGATCAAGGACAATCATACACTTCTCTTCATCCCATGGTGCACTACTCAACTCCTTGAGTTTCACTGTTTTTTGCAATTTCCTCTTCCTTGTCCTATTTATGATGTTTTTTTATTTGAACTCCATTTAAGTGAGGATGAAAATGTTCATTCAAAGCAATGGCACAAGTATTGGATTGTGCTTTGCTTGAAGGCAATACTTGTTCTATTGCAATTGGACACCACACCGCTTAGGTAGGTTAGCATGTACAATGCCATGGATTTTTGTACATGATTTTCTATCCATGTTTTATCTGAGTGATCCACAAACGAGGAAAATCCCTATTTTGCCTACCTCTATCTCTTGATGAGAGGAAGCAAAAACTCATTTTACTTGTTGGGTAATCATCTTTGCCATCCAATCTAATTAGAATATCATAATTTATAAGCGGCAAAAAAGGTTGTTGGTTATTTGAAGTTATTCTAATCTCGTACACATAAATTTGCAATTATCCCGTGAAATCCTCGAGCCCAAAGATGGAAAGAAAAATTCAAATAGTTTTTTTTAGGGAAAAGCCATCATGGCGGTTTATATTTCATGAGAGAAAAGGGCTACATCGTTTGTGATTACATCGAGTAAGAAGTCCGGAGCCTCGTTCTGCCATACAATAGTTCGCGAGGGCTCCGACTTAGTAGCCAAATGATCAGCGCCATATTGGCTTCCCTAGGGCAATGACTGAAACTAACCGAAATAAAATTACGGCAAAAGAAAGTACACTCCTCATAGATGGCTGCAGCTGGTCCTAAGGAGTTACCGCCTTCTTGCATTATCTGAATGACCTCCATGCAGTCCGCCCTGATCTCCACGTTGTTGCAACCGATGGTGTTTTCCAGCACCAGCCCGTCCTTGAGGCCCCTAGCCTCAGCCGTCGCTGCATCCTGGACGAACGGGATACTGCTCGTGGACGCCGCAACTTAGGAGCCCGTGGAGTCCCGTATGATGGCCCCTGTTCCGCCGGTGCCACTATCAGCATCAAAAGATGTGTCAATATTGAGACTAACAAATCCCGCTGAAGGTCTCGTCCATCCATGTCTCTGTATCCTGCCCGCGCCATGCTTCCTTGCCCTCAAGTAGTTTTTGGTTAGAGTCACAATGGCTTGGGCCGATCTTCCTGGTTCTTGAATGGGCTCACCGTGGGTGAATCTCCGCCGTTCCCACCATATATACCAAACCGCCACAGCAACCAGCTCCTTCATTGGCACGCCCGGGAGCGACGGGAGTGTAGCGTTTGGCATTAGCATCAGGTCACCCAGGACCGAAGATCCCTCTAACTCAGCTTCAGACAGCTCGTTTATGGTGTTTAGCAAGCCTAGCTTTGCCCAAATCTTTTGCACTCGGTTGCATCTGAAGAAAGAGTGCCGAATACTCTCGTAGTCCGTGGCACATATCGGGCAGTCGGAGATTGTTATCATATGTCTATTGGCCAGTACTCCCCGACAAGGAATTGCGCCATACAAAGCTCTCCAGACATGCACCTTGATCTTTGCCGGTATTTGAAGCTTCCAAAGAGTGCGCCAAACTGGACTAGTACTTGAAGACAAAGTTGTATTTGTTTGTCTCAACTTTCGTCCATGTTGGTGATCCCACTCCATGTGGTATGCCGTCTTAACCGAGAAAATCCCTGTTTTGTTGTAGTGCCATGACACAAAATCTTCCATCATACCTGTAGCGAGAGGAATATTCAAAATTCTATTGGCATCAACAGGCCAGAGTACCTGTCGGATTAGCTCTTCATCCCAGCATCTATTCTCCATATCAATAAATTCAAAAACTTTCGTGAGAACAATATTTCCTCTTCGGGTCATCACCATCCTGTTTGGGCTGCTAGGGACCCAAGGATCATCCCAAATATTTATTTGCGTACCATCTCCAACTCTCCAGATGTGGCCCTTTTTGAAAGTCTGAATACCACTCCACAGACTCTGCCAAGTGAAGGAACTTCCTTTCTTAAGCGTGCAGTTAAGTAGGTCACCATCTGGAAAATATTTTGCTCTCAAAACTCTCGCACATAGTGATTCTGGCTCCGCGAGTAATCTCCAGCATTGTTTTGCTAGGAGGGCCAGGTTAAAACAATGCACATCTCCGAACCCCATCCCACCCATGCTCTTAGGTACACACATCTTCCACCATGCAAACCAGTGCATGTGCTTCTTCACCTCCTCATCTCCCCACCAAAGACATAGCAGAAGTTATCGCATTACAAATCTGTTTTGGGAGTTTGAACACAAGCATAGCATATGATGGTATGGCTTGAATAACAACCTTCAGCAACACTTCCTTCCTGCCAAAAGAAAGCATCCTCTCCTTCCAGCCTCTCAGCCTGGCCAAAATCCGATCCACAATATGCTGAAAACAGTCAATCCTGTCCAAACCAATGACTGGTGGCAGTCCTAAATACTTATCCGATATTGCCTCCGCCATTATATTCAGAGTAGAGCACACCTCTGCTCGAACCTCCGCTGGAGTACACGGACTGAAAAAGATACTCGATTTTGCCTCACTCACGAGTTGGCCAGAGGCAGCACAATAGTCATCAAGAGCCCGGCGTAGGCTCGTAGCATTAGTAGCATCTGCTCTCATCAGTATAAGGGAATCATCTACGAACAGTAGGTGCGAAACTGCCGGGGCGTCTTTGTAGACTTGAACCCCCATTAAGTTACCCGCCTCCTCCTCATGAATGAGCAGACTTGAAAGGCCTTCCGCACAAAGTAAGAATAAGTAGGGTGATAACGGATCTCCTTGTTGGAGGCCTCTGGACGAAAGGAAAAAATCTGTTAGAGAATTATTAAACCGGACTTGGTACTTTACTGACCGAACACATTCCATGATGAGAGCAACCCAGTCCGATGCAAAGCCCATCCTCAGCATAATTCTCTCGAGGAACACCCATTCAACCCTGTCATAAGCCTTGTGCATGTCCAGCTTGACCGCACAGGTTCCAAACTTTCCCGTCCTCTTCCTCTTAATAGCATGGTACGACTCAAAAGCAACTAGGAAGTTGTCAGTAATCAAGCGCCTGGGGACAAAGGCACTTTGATTAAGTGAGATAATCTCTGGCAGCAGATACTTTAGCCTATGAGAGAGCAGTTTTGAAATCACCTTATACACCACGTTACACAGGCTAATTGGGCGGAATTGTGTGATGACTTCCGGATTTTCCACCTTTGGAATAAGGACAATTGTAGTAGTGTTCCATCCCTCTGGTATCTTCCTATTGTTCATTGCCATCAACACCTCATCGATAAGATACTCTCCAATGATATGCCAGAATCTCTTATAAAAAACCGCATGAAGACCATCAGGTCCCGGTGCCTTCAAATCCCCTATATTGTACATAGCCCTTTTCACTTCTTCTCTAGTGTAGGGTTTCATCAACTCATCATTCATCTCCGGCGAAACTTTCGCATTCACCTTGTTCAGAACATCTTGGTCTGGGTCATGCACTTCAGAAGAAAAAAGTCCCTCGAAATAAGTTGCCACATGGCTTTTTAGCAGCTCCTCCTCCTCAATCGAATCTCCTGACTCTCCTTTCAGCTTCTTAATAAAAAAAATCTTGCGTCTTCCCGTGGCAGCTCTATGGAAGAAATCTGTGTTTTGATCGCCATGGCAAAGCCACCAAGCTGACCTCTCGCATCCAAAGATATCTCCTCCTGCTCGAGTAGGTTTTCTATCTGCAAGTGTAACTCATGCTGTCGCGCGACTGCATCCTCCGTGAGCGGTCCAGTCATAACAGCATTTAGTTCTTTCTGTAGTTTCCTTAACCGAGTCCTGGGACCCTTAAGAGTTTCTTTGTCCCATGAATGCAGCACAACATGTATGTCACCTGTGACCTGCGAATAAGGCACCACTCCACTAGCTTTAGCTCGGTCCCAGGTAGTTTGAACAATCACCTCTACTTCCTCCTTGGCAAGCCATCTTGCTTCAAACTTTCTTGGTCCAGTCGGACCCCTTGGTTGCATGCCTTGCTGGAATTCAGTGTCTATCAAAATTGGCCGGTGATCCGACTTATTAAACGGCTCATTAGACACCCCATAGGATGGGAATAGGTCTACCCACGTGCCACTCGAGACAGCTCTGTCCAATCGCTCTCTTATTCGACCTCTTCGCCAAGTAAAAATATCCCCACCGTAACCAAGATCATCAAGTCCGCAGTCACTTAGTGCACTGCTAAATCCCTGCATGCAGCGTTGAGGGCGCCCCCCCTTCTTTCTCGTGAGCATGCAATATTTCATTGAAGTCCCCTGCTATTAGCCATGGCAGATCAGCCATTGTGCGCAGCTCACGCATGTACTCCTAGGACAGGTGTTTCCGGTCGCTGCTTGGTTCACCGTAGAACCCTGTGAACCGCCAGCCCGCCGGTGTTGTCTCCTTAATTCGGATATCAATGAAGTTTGCACGAGTTTCCCAGGATGAACTCCCAGGCTGGTGTGCCAGAACATGATCAGCCCTCCACTTCTACCATCACTTTCCGAAACTACCATCTCATCGAACCCTAGTCTCCTTTTCAGTTTCCCTGCCTTAGCTTTATCCAGGTGTGTTTCAGACAGGAACAACACATCCGGTTTTATCCGCTCTTGGACCCCCAAGAGCGCTCGAACTGCCGCAGGTTTGCGCATCCCACGGCAATTCCAAACGAGGAGTTTCATTGCGACCGGTCAAGCCCCTTCTCGGAGCTCGCCGATAAGTTGTGGCTGGCATCCATCACAGCCAAGTTTGCCTTCTTTGACCTCTTCGAATCATGCGAGGACGTATCCCCTTCCTCCTCATCTACCTTCCTCGTGCTCAACTCCACCTGCGGGTGAACTATCATCGCAGTTGACATATCAACTGGGAGTTCCCGTTCCGAGGGCCCCTCCTTTGTATTTGCTGGGTCTGGGTTCTTATCATCAAAGGCCAGCCTTTTCCTGCCGGAGGGTTTGAGCTCGTCTCCCCTCCCCCCACTTATAGGTTTTATAGGGCTTGTACCGGTGTCTTGCAGCTCATCATCATCCGAGGCAATGGTTCTTCCCCTACCCCCCACAGATCCCCTATCCTTCTTCCATCCCTGCGACCCTTGACCTGTCTGCCTTCTTTCTCCTGGCCGTGGTGCAAGTATGAACTCACCCCATTCCATGGTCCTCGGGTCATGCTTCCCATTACCATGCTCAAGGTACGTGTGACCCATATGGCCGCATACATAGCAGAATACTGGCATCTTCTCGTACAGGACCGAGTAGTATACCTTCTTCTTATCTTTTGTGATAGACACATATCGCATCAGAGGCTCATGTATGTCCAGTTTAACCTTTATCCTCACAATCCTCCCCTCACCCCATCTAGGGTTTAGCATTATCTTCTCCACAATCCCTACTCTCTTTGCCAACGATCGCACCACGTTTTCCTTCCTGTAGAGTGGAGGAAGATCCACGATTTGTATCTAGACTGCAAGTTTATTCAACACAACTTCATCATATCTAGAGTAACCATCATACTTCTCAATGAGCACACCATGGTCACGAAACAGCCAAGGGCCCTCCTCTGTCACCCTCTTCCAATCTCCCATGCAATTAACTATTAGGGAGAATAAGTTCTCGCCCAGAGGTTTGAAGTTAACTCCCTGTGCTAAGCTCCATGCAAGTCTCATTGTCTCATAGAAAGAACTCCTACTGAAGGGCTTATCCATATGCACCGTTGCGAGCGCCATGAACTCTGCCTCCTTGATCTCATCCGCGAACTCCTCATCGAAGTCCAGATCGTCCTCCTCCCTCTCCTGCAGGTTCAGTTTCCCGATCATCTCCTCGACCCCGATCGGCTTTCCCCCCGGAGTCGCACTCCCCGCTGATGATTGAGATCCACTTGCCGCCATGGCCGAACCCTAAACTTCGGGCTTCAGCCGCCGCGCCCTAACAACCCAAAGCAGGAACCAAGGCTGGGTAGATAGCGAGGCTATCCCCTTGATCAGCCCGAGAACCTCGACGGGAGGGATTGGACGTGGTGGTAGAATACAGATCGCCTCACGGTGTCGCCGCCGGAGGAAAACTAAACCCTAGACGGAGACCGCCAGAGAAAAAAATAAAAAAATTTCAAATAGTTAAGTAAATTCAGAATAACATTCTTCTCTCTAGCGATTCACATGGCATCATTAAATGACATGTAACTATTCAGAGTCATGATATTCACGACAATCATAGATGAAAAGTCCATATTCTTAGGTCATTGACAAACAACTTATCTGATACTACTACTCTGTCCCATAATGTAAGACGTTTTTGCAGTTCAATTTAAACTGCAAAAACGTCCTATATTATGGGACGGAGGGAGTAGTACTTAGCACAATTGGCACAAAATGAGTAAACTGAAATCTAAATTTGGAACCACCATTTCACGGAACATGAAATAATTATTGACGAACAAATATCAATTTATTTCCACCCAAACAGGAATAATTTGATCATTTCTCACACTTTACTCCACACTTCACTCATTTACTCCCCAGTGAAACTTCCATGTGGGGTCCGGGTCCACCTTCCAGCTGACATAAGACAAGACAGACCATAGAATTCTTGAAAGGGAAATTACTTCATCAAGCCGCGCGGAAGGAACACGATTCACCCGTCCAGAGGATTCACCACGTGCCCAAGAAAGAGAGCCACGCCGGTCCTCTCCTCGACGATGGCGAACAGGAACGGCCGGTCCGCCACGAAATCCACGGGAGGCCGTGCGCTTCCGCACTGCGACAAGCACACGGCGGTGGCGGCCGCGGCCACGGTGCCCAGCTCGTCCACCTCGACGGTGGCATTGTGGTACACCCCGGAGATGCGCAGCCCATTTCCGCCGGTCACCATGCCGGAGAAGTCGCCGCCTCCGAAAGCCCTGGTCACCCCGAGCTCCTGCATCTCCCGCGACGCCTCGAACTTGAACTCTAACTTGAACTTCGGGACCATGAACCGCCCGACCGGAGCCTGGTCCGCCGGCGTGTGCCTCCTGATAAAGTCCGGCGTCGAGACGGCCTTGTCGTAGAGTCCGGCGAGCCCGAGGGCGGCGCTATGATCCGGGACGAGGAGGAGCATGTAGAATGACGCGGCTTGGTGGACGTGGTGGAAGCCGCCGCCGTTCTTGTAGGGAAGCTTGAGGGCCTTGAAGCCGGGGAAGGCGGCGACGTGCTGCTGAAACAGGCTCGTCGTCATGAACGGTGCGCGCACGGTCGTGCCGTCGGCGAGATGGAACGGCGCGGCGAAGGTCGCCGACGGGTCGAACGGCTGAGCCCACGTCCCTTTGAAGTAGAGCGCGTTGGCAAGAACGACCACCGTGGACGAGTTGACGGAGCCGACGGGGAGGACCTCGTCGATGAGCTCTTTGGTTTCGTGTCTCACGAAGGTGTTCACCTGCTGCCTCGCCTTTTCCGGCTGCAAGATGTAATTTTCAGACTTTCAGAGACGTTAGTCAGCACGTGTTCTTGATTAATCGGCATGCGTTCCAAAAGTTTTAGCAGCGCACGTGCAAAGCACATCGGGTTAACATAATAATTGAGAAAAGGATATAGTTGAGGTACAAGGAAAATATAAAAATATGATTAATCAACACATCAATTGTTTGACATAATCTCTCCCTAATAATAAAGCACGGATTGGGTATCCGGGTTCACCGTCACAATGCGCTTCTTCCCGTGAATTTACGCTTTCGGTTGAATTTAAAACATATACGCGAGGTGGTACTAATAAGTGGAAAACGTTTCTTTCTATTTTTCAGACGTGACTAGCCTGCGCCCCGAGTAGCAAGCCCGAGTTACGAGAGCAGGCTCGCTGGCTGGATGGGCCAGTCCGCCCATAGCTCGCTCGCCAATCCCAATGCCCACGCTCGTGTTCACGAAATTGATCTTTTCCCGATATACCCTAAAGAATTCCTCTTCCTTGAGAAAAAGAGTCGAAGCCGATGCAAATACTGTTGTTGTTGCACCCGTCCAATTTATCCTAAGAACCACGAGGGTCAAGAACCAAATCGCCCGAGAAGGAGGAGCGAGTCTTGTGAGCAAGGGCCGTCGATGTCGCCGCCGCTGCACCCCAAGAAGGAGGAGCGAGCACGCGGAGAAAGGGCCAGCCGGCGCCCATGGCTATGGCGACTCGGTCTCTGTGAAGAGACGAGATGAGATGAAGAGAAGAGAAGTGAGTGTAAGGACGACACGCCACTGTTGCTTTGGTCCGTGGCGGCTCTCATCGCTGATTCAAGTTTGTGTCCCGTGTCCGTGTTCCTCTACTCCCCACTGCACAACGGGGTCGCCCAGCCGCCACTCTCCCTACACGGCCCCGCACACCTCCTCCCTAGCCGCACCTCCTCGCGCTCGTGGAGATGTCGTCGCCCTCGCCTATGTCATCTCCGCATCGCATTTCCTTCCCCGCTCTACTTGACCTCCTCCTCCTTGCTCATGCCGCCGCCGGCGCA
Organism: Aegilops speltoides; assembly: GCA_021437245.1. Lineage (NCBI taxonomy): Eukaryota > Viridiplantae > Streptophyta > Magnoliopsida > Poales > Poaceae > Aegilops > Aegilops speltoides. The sequence continues at coordinate 109,375,975 of CM038146.1, forward strand.
CTGCTTCGCCTTCCATCCATGTTCCGCCCCACGCCGCTTTCTACGAGGTGTGCCGCGTCGCTGCTAACATTGGAGAAGCCGCCCACTCCATATGTAGTTACGTCAAGGCAACTGCCCTGTTGCACAACAACGTCGGGGAGCACGGCCCAGAGCACAATCTCGACGACCTTTATGGAGCAGAGGAGTGGGTACGCGGCGTCGAGAACGAGCACCACCCTGTGCATGGCGTCCTATATGTCGGCCTTGGTCGCCGTTGTCAGTGGCGACGAGCACGGGCTATGCGCATAGGTAATGCTCGAGCTCCCTTTGAAGCCTCGTGGCGTTTCGCTGTTTCTCCGTGAGCGGCGAGTACTTGTTCATGCCGAGGGTGCAAGGACCCATCAAGACGCCTCGAGGGCAGGGCCTGCGATTGCGGCCATGCGCCCATGACAAAGGATGAGTTGACCTCTTACCTGCCATGTGTGCTGACCTGAAGACATGCGCAGGATAGGGCAGCGGTAGCGCCCCGCTCCCGAGTCCCGGTTTCCGTGCGGTCGGGGAAGAAGAAGATGGAGTCAAGAAGAGCGGCAGCCTTCGCAGCTCTGCTCGTGCACGACGGATGTTTAGTGTCTTCTCTGTCCAAGATGCCATCAGAATGCCCAGATATGGCCGAGGTGCCGCCGGAGGTCAGCGCCCTTGCACAGATGCCCGACGCCGCCACCGCTTTCGCTCTGTCTGTTCTTCGCTGCCATTTTTTCTTGGCTGAGATGTTGCTGGCGCCGCCCAGTTTTCATCGGGAAGTCTTCGCCGGGGCGTTGGACGGATGCAGCTATCGAATTAGGATGATGTTTCTTTCCTTGAAGCTATCTTCGTTTGTGTTCTGAAACCACTGAACCACCAAGCGTGAAAAAAATCCCACAGAAGCAGCATTAACAAGATACCACTGATCCTACTACAGTATGTACTCTCTGTTTAGATCGGCTAAGAGCCAATTTCAATCAAGCATATACTGTAATAGTTAACTGCAGCAGTAAATAATCACCTTGAGTAGGTGTTCAGAAAGTCAGATTTTCATTTGTTTTGCAAGATAAAATTAATACATTTTTTTGCACTTTCAGTTTAAAATTAATTAAGACTTTCGCCTCATAACCATGCCAAAAATATGGGATGTGAAACTAATTCCAAAATGAGTACATGCATGGTTTGGCTAGCAAGATTTCAGATAGTGTGCCACCTCCTGAAAATTGTTTAACAAAAAAGTTCTCGGTGGCCATGAACACCCGATGGCAATGCCCCTGATGGCCATGGATAAAATCATCTTTTCAACTGCCTCTTGACAGACAACTAATGCTCAACTAAATAGCCCTGAAATTTTTGGGAAAAGGGAATTTTGAGTGGAATATATGGTTGAAATTTGAGTAGTAATACTCTACAAAAATAACAAACGAAATGTGCATGATTTAAAAAATGTTTGCAATTAGTATATAAATGTTCATGAATTCAAAAAATATTCTTGATTTTAGAAAATGTTCAAAAGTTTGTAGACGTGTTCATGAATTTGAAAAATGTTCACGATTTCACATATGTGCATGGGTTCAAAATTTTCTTGATTATTTATTTCTCCCGTTGCAACGCACGGGTTTTTTGCTAGTTCATATAACATGCAAAAAAACGAATTCTTTTATTACGCAGTGCCATTCAAGTTCAAGTCTTGATGGTTTGTTAAATGAAAACTTGCAAAAAATATGGAAAACTCAGCAGGAAATTAGATAACTCAATCGAATAAAAAAAACCAAAGTCGGTGTCATGATAACATGATTTCCTTTTGCACGTCTAGGGCCTCTTTGATTCATAAGGTTTCCAAAACGCAGGAATAGAAAAAACGTAGGAAATAATGGCATGTCACCTTGAATAATACAGGATTGTAAAGGATGTTTGATTGTGCTCAGGAAAAACATAGAATTCTTTCAAGAGATTGGAGTGGATGAAAAATTTCCTATGTAATCTAGTGCAAATGAATCCTAAGGGGAAAAAATCCTATGGTTTGCAATCCTACAAATCAAACAATCCAAGTAGGAAAAATTCCTAAGGATTGGAATCCTCCAAAATTACTTTGAGAATCCTTTGAATCAAAGAAGCCCTACTATGGGGGATGGTGTTCATACCCTTTAACCTTCACCTGCGACTGGTAGTGTGAATATATTTGAAAAGTGGTTGGACATGGCTGCAGCGACATGGCATTGGTCCTTAGGGTGTAGGGGCACATGCATGAAGACTTTCCGGTTGTCAATGATAAGGTCAAGCCGGCTCCAATAAGGAAGCGGCAACAACGGCGTGTTGGCGGCTTGTTCTGATGATGATAGTGGTCGCTCAATGGTCTAGTGACCTCAATGTAATTTTTATCATATTTGAGATGGTGAATTTTTTTACAACATAAATTGCTCTCATTTAAATTCCCTCCAAACATCGTTGTTAAGTGCCCTTCAAAAACATCCTTTTTAAAAGTAGAAAGACTACTTTGCCCCTAGTTTTACTTGTATTGCAAATCCCCTGCAACTCGAGGAGTCCACAACGACATTGCCGCCGACCCTGCATATAGGATGGTTGGGGGAACAATCACTGTCGCGTGGATGATTACCGAGGAAGCCGCCACAACATCTAGGACGGAGGTCGCCTCCTTCCCCGATGCTAATGTATTATGCTAGGATTCGCGCACCACTATCACCTGGACAATGGAGAGACGTGGAAGAGGATGCGACGATTGGGTGGGAGAGAGGGAAGCAAGGATCAAAGAAAGATGAGGGGTGAGGGAGGTGGCGAGATTGGAAAGAGATGGAGAGGGAAGGGCTAGGATGACATTTTGTGAGATAGGGGGAGTGGATAGAGATATGGATGAAACTAGAGAGGGTTTGGTCGGATAATGATCAAAAATAATCCAATTTTCAAATATATTTTTATTTGAAAGCGAGACGGTTGCAGATTCAAATATCGGATTATGTGAATTTGGTCATGGTATGGTAATGGATTGGGTCTAGATCAAAAAGCAAACATACACCACCTTCATATATCAGGAATATAGACATGAAATGGACATACACCACATGATTATATACCGATGTCACAAAGATGTTTCCATATCCTATAGCCTTCCCCTCCATATTTGAAAATGATTTTTGTTGTAGTTTATCATAACCGCTTTCATCCTTAATAGAGGGTACATGATTGATTTGGTTTTTAATGGTCACAGGGGTTAAGAGAGGGTAGTGGGCATTAGGAGTTTTCAGCCTCATGAGCCATTGTTATCACAGGATGTTTGGTTTAAAATTGTAGCTTGTGATGTCATCTTATTTCCGACGGGTTATAAGAAAGGCATGTCTGTGATGATAGAGTGTCAGTGATTTGTGTCCGTTAATTATGTAAATTTTAAAGATATCCATCAAGGATGGACTTTCGTGGCCGTTTTTGCTTGTCCGCCACTGTTGTGGTAGTATGGATCTAATGTTGAAAGAGACAATTGTAGGTTCACTACTACTATTACTCTCTCACTCACTCACTCACTCACTCACTTGCTCCTCCCCCCCCCGCCCCAACAAACCCACTTTCTAATTCATTTTTTTAAAATCAAACAATAGATGTGCTAATAATCATAAGAAACTTACTATTTCAAATTTACCTTTTGGCAAATTAATTTCCTTTAATAAATACAGTTGCATATTGTAAAATTTGAACAAAAGTTGTTTTGAACAGAAACTTGCTTTTCAACAAAAAAAAAAGTATAACAAATGCTTAACTTATGGGATTGTGAGAGAAGTCATGCTACTGCAGTTAAGGCTCTAAAAACCAGCGACTACCTCGACCTCTACTGCGTCAACAACCACAAATTGCCATAGATGGACATACGGCTGTCAGAGACAACACTTGCTAGGAAGGCGTGGAGGCACTACTGGTTCATGGTGTGCATACATTCCAACTCTCGAAGGGGATGATCATGCGGAGGACGAGTACAGACTCCTGGACTCCATCAACATCAACCGGCGCTCCTCTCCGGGTCCCATGCGAGATCCTCGACGGCATGCACCAGTCGGAACACACAATCGCGTTCGAGGGGGTTGAATCAGATCGCCGTGTCGTGTGGGAATTGTGGTTGGTCGGGGCGGGTTAGCCTTTGGATATGGGCTGAACTGGTCAACTCATATTAGAGATGGTTGATTAGTCTGATTTGCCATTATGGTTAGGATTCGTGCAAAAATACTTTTCGAAAAGCATAGATGCACATCGCTAGCTGTATATGTTCTACACAATGTACTTCTTTCTTGGACTTGCTCTCGAGAGTAAAAACCAACTCCCTCCGAACAAGTAATGCCGAACGGAGGGAGTATGATCTAAACTTTGGTTGGACCTAACGGCATGACGCTACGTGTTACCAGTCATTCCCTTTCTTGGGACATCATTGTGGGAGGGCTTTCCCCTGGTCAAAGAAAGGTGGTTAACGGTGATGTCTGCTATCTAAGGCATCCTTCGCTATGACATTTTGGTGCAATGTCTTTTCTTTTTCTTTCTTTATATGTGTATACTTTGGTTGTTGCTTTCATAATATTTGGGTTGGCTTTTGACTTAATTCTTCTACACAGGCTTGGCGCAGTTGATATCCATTTAATATTATACTTTTATTAAAATATTATACCCCTAGCTTTGAGCTGTTAGGTAGGCGTATGCAGCACGTTACCTCTGACCAGAAGTCAACTGATTCCGCGACGGCGGCGTAGACAGCGGCGGCGACCTCCACGAACTCCGGCCTGAGTGCCCGCCCACGGGCGACCCATACGCCGCACGCGAAGGACGTCTGCTCGAGACCACGGAGCATGCCCACCAGTCTGATCGACGGGTCGCCGTGCAGCGCGGCGAGCGACGACCCAGCTGACCCCGCCAGGAAATCCAGCAGCTCCCGCTGCGTCTCGCCCTTCGCGCCAGCCGCCACCAGCGCGAGCGCCGCGTGGAGCGACAGCGGGGAGACGATGAAGTTGCGCCCCGCGCCGGCCGCCGTGCTCCCGACGCTCGTCGCCATGCGCAGGCAGCCTGCATTAGCCAACGTGTTCCCGACGCCCGCCCCTGCCGTGCCGCCGGAATAGGCGCCATGGGTTCCGGTCTCACGTGGGACCATCGCGGTGGGGCGCACGGGTGCGGCCCAGGACGGGAAGCTAGGACGCGGCGGAGCAAACGCGTGGGCGACCATGGCGCGGTGAACCTGCCGGCGTCGTCGGCGGAGCGGTGATGGTGAGGGTGGCAGGCTTCGGTGTTCTCGGTTGGTAATTGGCGCGTGTTGGATGGGGCAGTCTGGAACGAGGCGAGATGTCTCGCGATGGCGGCCGCAGGGAGCATCTGGGGAGCCTGGCTACCGGGGAAGTGCGGCGGAGCGGGAAGGGTTCCGGGGTGGTCATCGTGGCGGCGACCCCGGCGAGGTGGGGAGCCGTGAGGGCCGGCCGGGCGCCAGGAGCTCATCGTCCCTGGATACTAGGTAGGTAACGGGGGCAGCGTTGTACACGAGCCAACGAGTGTGTGATATGCGATGGTATCTCATATTTTCGAGAGACCGAGCCGGCACATTATCTCAAGATTGACAAACTCATCTCATATGTTTTTGTAGTTGATGGAAACGACTCCTCCCAGTGAACGCATACCGCCGAAAGGTCTGTAATAAATCTAAAAAAATGCGAACATTCAATGTCAAATCTAGAAGGCTGGTTATACCACTGTCCTCCTAACCATCCAACCACATGTTGGTTCGTAAAAACGATGATACCTTGATAGTTGATAGTATTATCACTATCGTTCACATCATTAGAAAAGAAATTCAGTTTTGCTAATGGTTAGGTACCTAATATTTTCCCACGTCAATTGATTTTCACATTGCACAAGGCCAAAGGCGGGGACGATGCGAGGAGCGGCAAAGCTTCGACCAAGCCGAGGCCGAGCCAGGACCTCACTGAAGCCGGGGACGACACAACGAGCGGCATCGTCCCATGTGGAGGCGAGGAAGAAACTTAAGGGGGGACGGGTGCAGTGTCGCCGGGGTCCCTGCAGATCGGGTGGGTTTAGAGGGGTGGCTAGGGCGATGACCAACATATTGGTGAGGAAAGGGCGAGAGGCGGAGAGGCGGCGATAGACACCGGCCACTAGCGGTGAATAGGGTTGTGTAAGAGAGCGGCTACGTGAGGAAGAATATGAACATGACACACTTGAGGAGGAAGAAGGGACATGAACCGTTGGATTTCATTCTGACATACAACAAAGAGACTGATGTAACGTTCTTTTTCTGGACCTGATGAATAGGTGCTCCCAAAGAAATTAAGAATCCTTTAACTCCAATCAAAATTTCAAACATCTAATAGGAGAACTCCAACATTTTTAATTAGATTTCCAAAATAGAACTTCCGAAAAGTAGGGTTGGCCATGCTAAAGGAGAACAAACAAAAATTCAAAATCTGAACCATACTACTTCAGTATTCCCTCTATTCCAAAATACTTGACATTTTAAGTTTGTCTTGAGTCAAACTTCTTTAATTTTTTTTGTTTGCGAGAAAAACTCCGGATCTTTTCATCATGGTGGTACAAAGAACACCAGAAGTAAAAATCACATCCAAATCCGTAGACCATATAGCGACGAGCCGACGACTGCAAGCACTAAAGCGAGCCAAAGGTGCGCCGCCATCATCACCCCTCCATCACCGGAGTCAGGCAAACCTTGTTGTAGCAGACAGGCGGAAAGTCGTTGTGATAAGGCCCTACAAGACCAGCGCACCAGAACAGCAACCGCCGCCAATAAAGAGAAGCGTAGATCGGAAGGATCCAACTTGTAGACACAAAAACACAGACGAATGAAGACCGGATCCACGTGGATCCACCGAAGACAAACACCGACCGAATCCCATGAGATCTGCCAGAGACAAACCTCCACACGCCCTCCGATGACGCTAGAAGCACCGCTGGGACAGGGGCTAGGCGGGAAGAATCTTATTCCATCTTCAGAGAGCCGCCGCCGCCGCCTCAGCTCTCTAAGCAGGACACAAACCTAACAAAACTCAGAAAAACATCAAAAAACGAAGCCCTCCCGCCGGCAAGGACCGGAATCCACTGCGCCTCCATTGCCCTAAGGCTACAAGAGACGAGACAGAGTGGCGGCGGTGCCGACAGGAGGCATTGGCAACCCTAGAGGTAGGTGCCCTTCGCTCGTGCGTGCGAAGGGGTGCGAGCGAGGACACCCTTAAACTTCTTTAAGTTTGGCCATGCATATAAAGACATATATTAATATACGCGATATCAAGTATATACAGTATGAAAATGTTTTTATGATGAATCTTATAAAACTAATATGATGTTATAGACGTTGTGGTTCGCATGTTGATATCCTCAAAACTAGGTCAAAGAAAAGTCTCATATTGATAAGTTTCAGCGTTTTGTTTTATGCAAGCTGTACTTCCCGTGACAACGTATGTGTACTTCTATTTAGTGCATGTGAACCTTTCATATACAATTACTCCCTCCATTCCTAAATATTTGTCTTTCTAGAGATTTCAACAAGTGACTGCATACGGAGCAAAATGAGTGAATCTACACTCTAAAGTATGTTTATGTACATCAGTATGTGGTAGTCCATTTGAAATCTCTAAAAAGACAAATATTTAGGAACGGAGGGAGTACAACTTTTGGTCATGTATGTTTCCAGAAATTTTCAGGAATTTTTCTTCAATTACTACCTTTTTTGCAGTTTGGGTGCACCAGCACCGAGAGCCACACGTTCCTGTCCATGTCTGCAAGCTCTTTCTAATATAGTGTGTTTGTTTAAATTATGTGTGTATTTTCAATGTTTATGTGTGTATTATAACAGTTTTGTATGTACTTCCTCCGTTCTTAAATATTTGTCTTTCTAGGGATTTTAACAAGTGACTACATACGGAGCAAAATGAGTGGATCTACATTCTAAAATATGTCTATATACATCCGTCTGTGATAGTTCATTTGAAATCTCTAAAAAGACAAATATTTAGAAACGGAGGAAGTACTTCCGAAGTGTGCCTTCATGCGGAAGTTTTTTTTTCCGCTGCACCCACACCCGTGAGCTTTGGCGAGTGATGCTCCAAGATGGAGTCTGCTTGAAGAGAATATTTTTACACCATCAGGAACGGAATGACTCCTACTTCCTTCGTTCACAAATTAAGTCTTTTTACAAATTTTAATAGGGACTACGTACAGATGTATATAGATGTATTTTAAAGTGTAGATTCGCTCAATTTGCTTCGTATGTAATTCATATTGAAATCTCTAAAAAAGCTTATATTTTAGAACGGGGGGAGTACATGCGCTCCATGTGATGACAGAACAACAGCGGGCTATGGTCTCGATGGTTCTTTGACGAATTTGGTGCATTTACAGTGAAATCAGACACAACAAACCTGCGCCTACAGTCGAGGTATCGAAGTATTTCCTTTTCAGTTACCTGAGCTTGCTCCTGCTCATCCAACAAGACCCCGTCAAGATTTTCATGAAATAATGCGCTGAAGTCGGCAGAACCAGTGGGAGGCACTTGAGAATACAACTCATTATATAAATTGAAAATCAAAGTACAGACACTGAAAAGAGGAAAAGCACCGTGAAGGAAAAGGGAAGAGTCCGAAAAGCAAAACCACAGTAAAAATGAATAAAGTCAAAGAAAAGAAACTGGGAAATAAAAAAATAGTACTAATACTTTTCTTTGAGGAAAAAAATAGTACGTACTAATTTTTTTTTTTTGAGACAATAGTACGTACTAATAAACCGAAGCAGAGCACGCTTGGCAGATCACAATTTCCTGCTGTTGGGCTGCGCGGCTGTGGCCTGTGAACCTCGCCACTGGGCCAGCCTTCTTCCCCTTCCTCCTCTCTCGCCGCGAGATGAACCGAACCAGGGCACCGGCGAACGGCGGCCACCGCCACCTCTTCCCGGAGCAGCCGCGCAGTGAGAAAAGGTCAGTGATCACCTCCCCCCCCCCCCCGCCCCCCTGTTCGTCACGCTTCCCTGCAAAGGCTGAATGCGCGGTGTGGTGCGTGAATCGTGGTTGGGGAATCGGGATGCTGCCCTCCATGATTAATCATCGCAGACTTCCCAACCGCTGAAGGATTGGCCCAGACTGAGCTCTGGAATTTGTAGACCAGAGCGAGTCGAAGCAAACTCGCTTCAATTCAGAAATCCGAATGCCGTAGAATGGCCATCCTTTTGTCCTAATGTTGACGTTTTACAGACCTAGGACCTCTAGGAACCCTAACATTTGGGGAAAATTTCGGTGTCTTCCTAAATTTTTCTCAGTATTTTTATCTTCCTTTCAAGTGCTTTTAAGAAACATGTATTATATACTTGCGGTACTCTTCACATTGCCGATGCGAAGCTTGGTGCGCGGTGTGGTTCATGTATGTTCTCGCCTTGTGTCGTATCGAGTCGGTGGTACTTCTGTAAAAGGGCACTTTGCCCACTTAACTGAATCCTAGTAACATGTAGGGATTTTGCACTCTAACTCTCCACTTATGTGGAGTTCTTAAGGAGCATGCTGGATAAGAACTGAGTAACTACTCATAACTCACTTGTTTAACCATGGAGTATATGATAATTTGAGAAAAGGAAGGCCATGAATGAATTACAAACTTTAACCTGTTAGCAGCCATGCAAAAGAACTATAAGATAGTCAGTACTAATTAGATGGAAGCTACATCTGCCATGTGCAATTGACTACAAGATAATCATGTCTAACCACTTTCTATCTTAACTGAATTTTGTGTCTGCAGCTTGGTGTCTATACTTTCAAGGAATGAGACTACTTCCTGTATGGTTGGCCTCATGAAAGGATTACGGTGGACACACTTGCAAGCGGCTTCGAGCACCTTCAACATCTGCTCTTCATACCCTGTGCCCCGAAGTGTAGGATCCAGGATTTCAAGTTGCTTCCCTTCTGATTTCATCTCCTGTACCCAGTTCGCAAGTTCCTTTGATGAAGACAAGACCAGGACAGGCCGCCTTCCAGTGAGCAGCTCAAGTAGGACCATGCCAAAACTGTACATGTCACCTCTCAGTGTAGCAACCCATCCTTGTCCATACTCGGGTGGGATGTAGCCCGGAGTGCCAACTAGCTCAGTTGTGAAATGGGTTTGACTGTCAATCAATCTGGAGAGACCAAAATCTGCAACATAAGCTTTGAATTCTTTGTCAAGCAGGATGTTGCTGGACTTGATGTCACGATGGACAATGTGAGGCTTGCAGACACCATGGATATAAGAAAGGCCCCGGCTTGCTCCTTGTGCGATCTTGAGCCGTGTTGGCCAGTCAAGAAATGAACTTGCACCACCATCCCCATTGTGAAGCCAGTCGTCCAGGCTGCCATTCTCCATGTAGGGATATATGAGGAACCTTGAACCTCCCTGCATGGCATAACCCCAGAGCGGTACAAGGTTGTCGTGCTGTGCCATTGAGAGTGCATCAACCTCTGCAGTGAATTCCCTGTTCATCAGACACATGTCATCATTAAGCTTCTTGATAGCCAGTTTGAGGCCATCAGGTAAATCAGCCTTATAGACCAGTCCATAACCTCCGCACCCGATGATGTTCTCCTGGTGAAAGTTATTTGTAGCCTTCACAATGTCAGCGAATGTGAGGTTACTTTCTTCTCCCTTTCCTTGTGGCACTATCACTAATGATTCTTCTGAATCAGTCTCGATTGAAATAGCTTCCACATCTCCGTTATTGCTGATCCTGTTTTTGGTGATGAAATTGGTATGCTTTAATGTTGCAAGGAGACCCCCAATCACAAAAAGAATAGCAGTTCCTCCAAAGAACACACCGAATGTAATTGCCATAATGGATTTCTTGCTCCAGTGTTTTCTGAAGCCTGATGGTCCTTCAGTTGAATCACAACTGCGATGAAGAATATCGCCACACAACTTTGGATTCCCCTCAAAGCTAGAATTTGGGAATGTACTTAGCTGGACTCCATCTGGAATTTTTCCTTCGAGGTCATTGTGGGAAATGTTGAATGCTGAAAGGAAGTTCAGGTTCTTCATTGCCGATGGGATTATACCTGTGAGATGATTGCTAGATAAGTCCAGCACCCGCAGATTTATCAGGTTGCAGAGCTGCAGTGGTATCTCTCCTGATAAGCTATTTGAACTGAAGTTCAGTATAACAAGCGAGCTCAACTGACCAATCTCCTCAGGGATCACACCTGTGAACTTATTATTTCCTAGATTCAATACTTTTGGGAAAGCACTGGTTATCCGATATTGACGTGATGGAGTTGCATAGACAGGCAGTTCAAAGGCTCTTGGGTCCAAAGGGGCCGCAATCTTATCTGAATTTAGCATTGGCATCTCCATTAAGGCTGTTGGAATTTCACCTGTAATGTTATTATCTGATATATCTAGATGGAACAGTAACTTTAGGCTTTTGATCCAGCCTGGTATTGGCCCACTGAGTTGGTTATCTTGCAAAAATAACATCTCCAGCTTTGTCAGCTTTGATAGCCAAATGGGTATGTTTCCAGACAATGAGGAACTAGCTATTGAAAGAACCTGAAGATTCTGAAAACCATCAACTATTTCATCTTCTGGCATGGACTCACCCTTGAAGTTGGTCCCCCCGATAAGTAGGGAAGTGAGGTTCCTACAGTTCTTGAGTATCCGGAGTGTGTTTGTGATATTTGTAAAATTGTTGAAACCAAGTGATAGGAAAGTAAGGGATTTCAAACTGGCTATTCTTGGTGAAAGCTGCCCATGCAAGTTGTTGCCAGATATCCGCAGTGCAGCCAGCTTGCTGCAAGAGTATATGCTTTCTGGAATTGTGCCGGTGAAGTTGTTGTACAGAAGATCTAAATTCCTTAGACTGAGCAGGCTTGAGAAGTTGACCTTGGTAAGTTCTCCGTTGAACTGGTTGCTCTTGAGATCAACTGTTATGAGATTTGTGCAGTTGCTCAGAGCTGACGGCAGCTCCCCTGACATGTTGTTGTGGTCCAAATGCAACTCCTCTAATTTCTTGAGCTGGCCTATTGAGTTCGGAATCTTGCCGCTGAAATTGTTCCCTCCAAGATTTAGGTTAGCCAGATTTCTGAGCTTGATTATCTGTGTGGCATCGAGCTTTCCATCTAAATGATTGTCCGGAAGCGAGAGGTACTCCAGTAAGGAAGCATCAAAGAGTTCATTGGGGAGAGCCCCCCTGAGGTTGTTGTGTCCAGCCTTGAACACTCTGAGCATGGAGCAGTTGCCAAGTCCTGGAGGGATGCTGCCTGTAAATTGGTTGTAACAGAGCTCAACCACAGCTAACAATGACGAGCTGCTGCAGAAATGACTCGGTATTTGCCCACTGAAGCTGTTGTTGCTGGCGTTGAGCGCGACCAGGTTGTTCATCACTTTCCACGTGGATGGAAACCCTCCTGTGAACAAGTTGCTCGAGATGTTCAATACCTGCAGAGGCCGTGCAGACATTGACGATGGCAGCCCTTCCATGTCTCCTCCGAGGCGGTTGAAGCTGACGTCAAGAACGACGATGCTGTCGGACGATGCCAGCTCCAGCGGCAGGCCACCCAACAGCGAGTTGTGGGACAGGTTGAGGCGCAGAAGCCCGGCGAGGTTGCCCAGTGACGGTGATAGGCGCCCCTCAAGGCCCTTCGAAGCCAGTGAGACATCTGTGACTGACCCATCCGCACCACAGGTGATCCCTTCCCAGACGCAGCAGTCAGTGCTGTTCCGCTTCCACGACTCCGCGAGGCCGCCGTCCCGCGACAGCCCAGCCAGGAACTGCAGGAGGGAGCCCTTCTCCCCCTCCGTACAAGAACTGGCTGGAGAGGCCATGGAGAGCAGCACCACCACCACCACAAGAGCAGCACAGCCAAGGAGACGCATGGAGAATCCATTGCTGCACTTCTTGCATGAGGAACGGAGCTGCTGCTGCTGCTGCTGCTTCTGCATGGTTTCCTAATCAAAGCTTTAGCATGAGAACCAGATGATCAAACCTGACCTGGTCAGGAAAGAGGGCGAGGAGGAAGGAGAGGGAGGATTGGACTCTCACATTGACCACAGAAGAGATGAGGTTTGGGTCAAGGAATCAGGGGCTGTGCGGGCTCACATCCACACTGGTGCTCTTCACACTGGCCTCGGGCAGCAGCTTCCTGGCCCTCACCCACGCCATCACGTTTCGGTTGAGGCCGCCCTGCAATAAGCCAATAATCTATGAAAAGACCAGACCCTCTTGCACAAAACAATTGTAACCACCCTTGATTCTCTGATTATTGAATTGGTAATGGTACAATGATGCATTTGTTTAACTACATGATCTGATGGATACGATATGATATGCCCCATCAGAGAAGTACGTATTATTTTTACCAACTTGACTGTACAACAAGTCTTTACTAATCGCAGCAGGTGGTCACTGGTCAGTGGTGTCCGTTCTTGGTCTCTTTTTGGTGTGTTTATTTACTTGGTCGTTAGTTCGTTGCTTCTAGTTTATTCACTCATGTAATGTGTTCCTTGTGAATCTAATTAGGACATTAGGTGCTGGTTGGCTGTCAGGTGTCAACTTTGCATAGTCGAGTCGTCAGTTTCAGATTAGAACGTAGACTTGGCATGCATGGAGATGCAAGACACGTCACCTAAGCAACGAAAGTGCCTGCCACCTTGGCATTCGGGGAGTGCCTACGTGGGTGGGACATGGCCACCTTGTGATGCAATGGGCAGAAATTTACATGGGTGATTAGAGTTTCTGTGATGAACATACCTGTAAATTATAGTATATTATTCGGTGTTCATGTGCGCCTAAGATGCATCACTTAAACAACATTATGTACTCAAATGGGCATTTTATAAGTTTTCTTGCCATCTTGTTATCTTGTATCCACCTATCAATCCTTTTCATTTTAGAGAAAATCGCACTGTGGGTCTGTTAACTTGGCACTGAGAGAACAACTTAATTTAACAACATGGAAACCGATCAATGGAATGAAAATCAAAATGGATCTCCGTCTATTTAGAGTCTTTAAAAAACAGGAAACAATTTTTGAGGCCTAAACATAGCTGAAAGGTGTGCATTTTTAAAAAAGTTTGCCTCAAAGATGTTTAGGATGTGCATATATTACTTCAAAGATGTTTAGAATGCGCGCACATATTTCATCAACATATCCTTTTCACCTGCTTTGTAGAAGAAAAAAGACAAACATGTTGTTGGAGTTGTGTCGAATATAGTGTACGAGGTAGGTTACAGTTGGACTTGTAGTTGTATCGTGTTTACATAGGATGTGGAGTCGTGTCCTAGTAGGACACTTGTATCCTAGCCTCTCATATATAGCGGGGGTAGACACACAATGTAACCTATGCCAACATAATAGCACAGGTGCGCAAGGGGAGCCGGCATGTGCTTGCCGCCCGTGGCGGTGTGCGGTATATGACGGTGTCACGGGAGAGGCGCTTCGTAGTCAAGCCCCGGGGATGTAGCCATGTCGGTGAACCTCGTTAACAAATCTCGGTGTCGTGCCTCGTGTGATTGCTTGGTCCTCGGATGATCGACGGTGGCCTCGGATTTATTCTAACAAGTGGTATCATGAGCAAGGTTCGATTTGAGGCTGTGGTGTTGATCTAGAGGAGGAGGAAAGTTCGACATGGATCGGTATAGTCTCTACGCGCAGCATGAAAGCGATCAGAGAAGTCGGCGACTAATGAAGCGATCGAAAGCAGATGCATGGGCCGAAGCAGGTTGTCGCTCATTACTGCTTGTTCCTCGGCGGGATCAGATCAGATGTGGAAGCGGCGGCACAGCGCGGAAGGCGAGCCAGATCGATTCGCGTAGGCTCTCATCGCATGAGGCGCGGAGTACGCTACTGGCGATGCCGCGAGTTGGGTCAGTACGGAGACATGCGATGAGCGATCTCGGTGGGTTGCTGGTGTGACCGTGTACGTGTGCTACAGCAGATCGTGCAGCAGCGAGGCGGCGGTGTGGAGCGATGCAGGTGCGTCCGTAGCCAGGACAGCGTGGTGCTAGTGGGCCGAGGCGCAGAGGACGGGTGGCAGCTGGCCCAGCAGGCCTGAGGCCGAGTCATGCCGCGGGAGGCTGGCGTGCACGTTCAGGTCTGGGACGTGGCGCGAGGCACGTGTGTGTTGTATGGAGGAACGGAAGGCTTTGCATGAACCTGGAGATTTGTTTGAAAAAAAATTGGCACAAGGACCTAGAGTTTGATCGTGATGCTATCATCAAGAAAGAAATAAAAGAAGGGATCCAGAAGCTACATACGTGTGGTTCACACGGGAAGGCTGTGAGGGATTTTCCTTTGGTTTTCTTTGCTGGTACACTTTTGTGTATGGATGGCGTTGGACATGGTGATGGCTTGAGGAGTCTGGAGCATGTCATGCAGCTAGATAAGTTCGGCTGGGTCGGACTAGACAGTCTGACGGATCGACGCAAGTCGGTTGGTAAAGAAGACGGTGGTGGGATCGGCGAAGACGACATAGGAGCGTGATGCTGATGGTGACCGACTTCTGGGCGTGGAAACACGTGGTGCACATGCCCGAGGCTTGTGCGGCTTCGACAAGACTATGGCGCGGGAATTATTCAAGGTGGTGTATACACGGAGCTTGAAGTCGATGAGGCGCAGGGGTGGACTGATCATCTACCATGGAGTCATGTTGAAGGTGGAGCTGGATTGAGGGGCTACAGTGTAAGGATCCAGAGAATCGAAGCCTATTCAGCGGGATGAAAAAGCGAGGGACATGTAGTTCGGACTGGAGCCTAGTGGTCTGATAGAAGCGTGAAACTCGTTATCGGTCGGTGATGATCGGTGGTACTCTGCAGTGGGGGTTGATTGGTGTGGGTTCGCGACCCTTGAGACTCGACCAGGACAACGGAGGCTCGACGCAGTAATAGCAGCGAGGCGTGCGGTACGCACGGGACATGGAGACGGGCCAGGGCTCTGGCGGTCATACATGTGGTGAGACAACTGCGAATTTGACTCGGAATGACTACAAGCAGTGGTGAAATTCTTTCAGGTTTCAGACAGGCGGTCAAGAAAGGAGTGGTGATGTTGAGTTCAGCTAACTCTTATGTGTGACACCCAATATGTGAGTTGTTCACTTTCACGCAGGTCAGTGATCGGTGTGTGATGGCGTTGACGGATACTCTGAAAGTTGGGAGCACAAATTGAGTAACAAGGGACTTAATTTTGCTCGAGGGTTGACTGTGGTCAAGAAAAGAAGGGACTACAAGTTGCAGGTGGAGTCGCATGGAGTCTTTGGAGTAGCAGCGGTACTCATGGGATAAGCTCAAGTCCAATGTACATGGAAGTTTGACGCATGGACAAATCCAGGGTGGTGGAGTATATTCGCCAAGGTGGAGTTTGTTGGAGTTGTGTCGAATATAGTGTACGAGGTAGGTTACAGTTGGACTTGTAGTTGTATCGTGTTTACATAGGATGTGGAGTCGTGTCCTAGTAGGACACTTGTATCCTAGCCTCTCATATATAGCGGGGGTAGACACACAATGTAACCTATGCCAACATAATAGCACAGGTGCGCAAGGGGGAGCCGGCGGCATGTGCCGGCGCCCGGGTGGCCGGTGTGCGGTATTGTGACGGTGTCACGGGGAGGAGCGCTCGTAGTCAAGCCCCGGGGATGTAGCCATATCGGTGAACCTCGTTAACAAATCCCGGTGTCGTGCCTTGTGTGATTGCTTGGTCCTCGGATGATCGACGGTGGCCTTGGATTTATTCTAACACATGTGTATCAAAATAAAGTAGGTTTGCCATTTCATTCACTGGTCTTCGTTGCCTAATGCGTTCCCTATGAATCTAGCCAACTATTTCAAGTTGATGAGTAAATGAATGATGTAGATTGTCCTCGTAAGAAAACGTGTTTTTTCAGAGAAAATAGTGCAATTATATACAAATGTAGAATCTTCGGGATATGATAGGTGCTCTGAAAACTTTGTAGACAAAACAGAAACCTCCATCAACCACCAGCATTGCCGTTAGATGTAGATCTCCATGCTAATGCCATAGACAGAACAACGTTGAGAGCCGATGACCGGGCATGTAGAATAGCGTTTGTCGATGTGGAGGGTCAACCTGGATTTGGATCCGTCGCTTTCAACCGTCAATATCGAGGGAGAAGGAGAACACCAGATCCGACACCAATTGGGGTCTTCAACTGCGCTCTAGGGTCACCATCTTTACCCTTTTGTTGTGGCTGCCAATAAAGAGCAACCGCTAGACACAAGCAAAATAATGCTCGTCAACCTGAGCGAACAACAAGCAGATGAGGCCATCGGCTCTTGGGCGTCAACCGAAGCTACTTTGTTCGACGACAGCGCCATCCTGATCGCACCGGCGCTACTAGATGACGAATAAACCCTACCTCTATGCACAGACGAGGGAGATAGTAGAAGGCACGTGCTATGCATGAAGTTCTTCACTCACTCATTTGTTTAGCATGGAAAAAGTAGCTTATTCACCACATTGCTAGTTTAGTACTACCTCTGTATCAAAGTATAAGAGTTTTTTGCATCAAAGTATAAGACGTTTTTGCAGTTTAGTATGAAAAAAGTGGCCACATTGCTAGTTTAGTACAACCTCTGGCATTGCTAACCATTCTTACAGCTTGGACAATCTGGAAACATCGCAATGCATGCATATCCGATGGCATCACGTCGTTGCATACCCACCTCATGAACACCATCTAGAAGGAAGCTCGTGCCTAGCGAAAGCCACTGCTAGAGGGTTAGGCATAATCATTCATGTAACCGTACACATAATTTGTAACAAGCTGAGCAATCCCACCCTCTAATGCTCGATGGTGTCCTCGTATGTGCCTTCTAGCGTATGCATGACGGGGAACACCACCTTGTACTTTCTACTCTATCAATGAAATGATACTCACGCATATTCGTGAAAAGAATATAAGACATTTTTGCAGTTTAATTTTAAAATGTCTTATACTTCATATAGAGGGAGTAGTATGCATGCCTTTAAGTGTTAAATTCCGTTGAACTGTCAAGTTGTTGCGTTCGAATGTTTTGTTGATACAAACACTTTAGTGCGTTGATTTGTAAAATTTATAGTTGCTTACTTGTTTTTTATAGAGAGCTATAGTCCGGAAATCCGTTGGAGCTCCCGGGAGTGCCGCTCCTACACGCGAAAATATTTTTTGAAATGTCAAAAAAAAAATTCCAACAAAAATTCTATGTGTTCTTTGTCACACTCAATGCTACATACAAATTTGTAGGCAAAAAGATTAAACATTTTGGCATGTGCAAAAAACAAAAACAAAATGAACACCAAATATTACCCCAAAATATCACAGTAAATTTGTTTTTTCACCAGCGAAACATCGCTGCTCCGTTTTGCATGAAAATTTTCAAGGATGCTCGCGACACTAAAACGAACATCTACAAAAAAAATTCAGAATTTTTAAAAAACATTTACTATATATTTTTTGTTTACTATTCACGCAGGAGCGCGCGCTCCCAGGAGTCAAAACGTTATTCTGTGCACCAGCATGTGTGTGGGCCCACTTGGAGCCACGAGCCCACAAGCATTCCAGAAAGGTGGTGGAGCCGCTTTGGCGCCTGTCCGTACATAGCGGATTCAAGAATTGTCGACCGTTAGATCTCTTGAGCTGGGTACTGACAAATGGTGGATGTTCAGCTGTTAGAACAAATCAATGGCTTGTAATTGCTCATGAGACTTGCCGGATAGCTACTCGAAATTCAAAAAATTGTGTACTATAGTAGCAGAGATATGGGAACGCCCCCCTCGCTGCAGCAGCGAACGGAGGCAGGCATGAACCGTTGTGTCACCACCTCACCAACCTTCACAAGGGGAGAAACCGTAGTGCCGGGCCAACCATTTCTTCAAAATATTGGTCAAAAATTTGCAACCTTGCTTTCATTCGAGCAAACCATATGCATTTCCTATTTGATGCACCGAAACGCCTACAACCACGTGCATTGTGCCGTCCCAATTCTGACATGTGTTCTCGTTGTTCCTACGGTACGCCCGTGCATTTTTTTTGTTATTCATTTTCTACACTTTTTTTGCGATTTCTTTCATTTATTTCCTTTTCCCGTTTTATTTTTTATATTTTTGATCCTATTCTATTTGTTCGTTTTATTTCTTAGTAAACATACATGTTATTTTCCTATTTTTCTCTCTTATTTCGTTTTGTGTTAACCTTTTCAAATTCAACATTAAAAAAATTTACAAGGTGAACAGTATCTTTAGTTACAGAGAATATTTTTCTAATACATAATGACCAAAATTATAAAACATGGAGAAGCTTTTTCTAATACACAGTGATCATTTTTACAAATACCATGAGTATTTTCCAATACACGTTAAACACGGTGAACATTTTCTAAATAGAGGACGAACATTTTGTAAATGCAAGAGAACTTTTTTAATTCATGAAAGTTTTCTAAATTTATTTTTTAATAAAGTATATTTAAAGATCATAATGAAGAAACCAAAGGAAAAGAGAAATCCAAGCTAAAACTAAAAAACCAAAAATGAAAATAAATCAATAAAAACCGGCACCTGACGCACTAAAAGGGCGATCGTGCTGTAGCCTCTCCCCGATGAGTCCAGTTCAAAAGAAAAGGGGAAAAAAACTTCCGACGAGCCGCACCTCCAGCGCTCTTACCTCCTCCCGTCCCGCCACCGTACGGGCGCCGCCGACCGCCGTTGCTTCGCAGGATCTCTTCTGCCTAAGCGCGCTACAGGAAATTATCCCTCCGGCGCAGTCGCACTTGGGGAGCCGCAGTGGGGAACGCCACGGCGAGTTCTCGGCGGACCGCAGCAGCGTGGCGCGCTGAACCTGTTCTGCGAAATGCCGACCCGGACATCGTCTATAGGGCGGCGACCGTGGCCGTCTGGGGACCTCGGTGAGTCGCATCGATCATGCTGCAACGCAAGGTCAGTGGTTTCTTTCTGACCGCCATTCCTCTCTGAGTCACTGTGCCACCGGCGGCTGTATACTGTAACGCTCAGTGAGTTGCTGACATCCAAACATCGTAGCTGCATTGCGTTCTAAATTCATCAATTCCATGGTTGGGACATACTTCAGTAGTATATGCCAATCCAACTCCAACACTGCTGGTTTCAAGTTTCAAGTGAATCCATTAATCTGAAGCAAACAGCTGAAACCACACACTATCTGCACTTGAATGGAAAACAGTTTCATTTTTTCAATGAGAAAACAAGGCGATAATTTCACTTGTTTATTATTTTTCCCAAGCTTGTAAAGCTTGAGCATACATAATACTCCCTCCGTCCTGAAATACTTGTCGGAAAAATGCATAAAAATGAATGTATCTAGAACTAAAATGCATCTAGATACATCCATTCCTCCGACGAGTATTTCCGGACGGAGGGAGTACTTTAAGAAGCATCTGAAATGAAGATGAACTTAGAAAGAACTCTCCTTAAAAAACACATGTAAAATTCAAAATGCGAATCTGTCGGGCACTGTACCAAAAAAAGCAAGGCTAATCACAACTAGTGCTTCTAGTGAAGCTGGTAAAATTGCATCTATTCTGTGTAAAGTACAATATTAGCTATCATGTGGAATTTATCTGCTCTTGGCTGACTTTCATGTGTCCAGGTCAGCATCTATACTGGCCAGGCAGGAGACAACTTCCATGATAGTTGGCCTCCTGAATTGATTATGATGGACACACCTGCAAGCAATTTCAAGCACCTTCAGCATTTGCTCTTCATACCCTGTTCCTTCAAGTGTTGGATCCAGGACCTCAATCTGCTTGTCCTCAGACCTCATCTGGAGAGCCCACGGGACAAGTTCTTTCGACGTAGACAGCACTGGAACAGGTCGCCTCCCTGTGAGAAGCTCAAGCAGGACTACCCCGAAACTGTACATATCACCTCTTAACGTAGCAACCCATGCTTGCCCATACTCAGGGGGAATGTAACCCGTAGTGCCAACCAACTCAGTTGTGACATGTGTTTGGTTGGGAAGGATCAATCTGGCTAGCCCAAAGTCTGCAACATAAGCTTTAAATTCTTTGTCCAGTAGGATGTTGCTGGATTTGATGTCACGATGGACAATATGAGGCTTGCAGACATTATGGATATAAGAGAGGCCCAGGCTCGCTCCTTGTGCAATCTTGAGGCGAGTCGGCCAGTCAAGACAGTAATTGGCATCATCATCCCTGTTATGAAGCCAATCATCCAGGCTGCCATTCTCCATGTAAGAATAAATGAGCAGCCTTGAGTTTCCCTGTGCGCAGTAACCCCACAGTGGTACAAGATTTTCATGCTGTGCCATGGAGAGTGCATCAACTTCTGCTCTAAACTCCCTTTCCATCAGAAATATTTCACCGTTGAGCTTTTTGATCGCCAGCTTGGATCCATCAGGCAGCTCTGCCTTGTAGACTAATCCATATCCTCCACAGCCAATGATATTCTCCTTGTCAAAGTTGTTTGTAGCTTTCACAATGTTTGTGAATTTGAGCTTGTTTTGTTCTCCTTTTCCTTGTGGCATCACCACTAGTGTTTGCTCTGAGCTGGAGTAGAATGAAGTTGCCTCATTACCTCCGTTATTCTCCCTTCGACTTCTCGCTGTAAAACCCTTTATCCTGACTGAGAAAAGGAGACGCCCCAGCAACAAAAGAATAGCAATACCTCCAAAGAACACACCAAATGCAATTGCAAAAATGACCTTCTTATTTCCTTGTTTTATTGGAACTAGTGGTGTTGAACCTGGACCACATTTGTGAGTGAGGATAGAGCCACAGAGCTTTGGATTCCCATTGAAACTAGTATTTTGAAATGTATTAAACTGGCCTCCAGATGGAATAGTCCCTTCTAGGTCATTGTTTGAAATGTTGAATGCTGAAAGGAAGTGCAGGTTGTTCAATGCACCTGGGATAACACCTGTGAGATTGTTGCTGGACAAGTCTAGCACCTGCACTTTTGTGAGATTGCATATTGATTGTGGTATCTGTCCTGTCAAGTGGTTAAAACTGAAATTGACTGAAAGAAGGGCCTTCAAATGACCGATATCGAGGGGTATCTCGCCAGTGAATTTATTGCTGCTTAGATCCAACACTTTAGGGAATGCAGTGGGTATACGGTATACTGATGAATCTTTATAAACAGGTAGCTCGAAGACACTTGGGTCAAAATTGGCTTCCGCCGTTTCTGACTTCAGCATATGCATATCTATCAGTGCTGTTGGAATTTCCCCGGTGAGGTTATTGTTTCTTATGTCTAGATAGAAGAGGAAGTTTAGGCTGCTGATCCAGTCAGGTATCGGCCCAGTAAGTCGATTGTCGTGTAAAAATAACATTTCTAAGTGCTTTATCTTTGATAACCAAACAGGTATTTTTCCCAACAATGAGCAGTCTCCTATACCAAGAACCTGGAGATTCTGAAAACCATCAACTATGTCATCCTGTGGCATGAGCTCTCCGATGAAATTTTCGCCGAGAAGCAGGGTGGTAAGGTTCTTGCAGCTCTTAAGGATCCGAAGTGCATCTCTGATGTTTCTGAAAGAATTTTTGGCAAGTGATAGGAAGCTAAGGTACTTCAGATTGCCAATTCGTGGTGAAAGCTGCCCTTTTAAATGGTTGCCGGACAGCCGCAGTGCAGTCAGATTGGTGCAAGAGTATATACTTTCTGGAATTGTGCCAGTGAAGTTGTTGCACATAAGGTCTAATGTTTTTAGATTGGGCAGGTTGGAGAAATTGACCTTGGCGAGCTGTCCACTGAAATTGTTTTTCTTGAGATCAATTGTTATGAGATTCGTGCAGTTGCTTAGGGATGATGGCAGCTTCCCTGACATATTGTTGTTGTCCAAATGGA
The DNA here is from genome assembly GCA_021437245.1 of Aegilops speltoides. Classification (NCBI taxonomy): domain Eukaryota; kingdom Viridiplantae; phylum Streptophyta; class Magnoliopsida; order Poales; family Poaceae; genus Aegilops; species Aegilops speltoides. The sequence goes on from CM038146.1 coordinate 109,398,824, forward strand.
GCTCCTCCAGTTTCTTGAGCTGGCCAATGGAATCTGGAATATTGCCACTGAAACTGTTCCCTCCAAGATCAAGTCTTACTAGATTTTTTAGGTTGGTTATGTGTACACCATCAATAACTCCATTCAAATCATTGCTAGGAAAAGACAGGTATTTCAACAAACTAGCATTGAAGAGTTCATCTGGGATTTCTCCACTGATGTTGTTGTACCCGCCCCTGAGCTCTCTCAGCTTGGAGCAATCACCAAGTCGTTGGGGGATGCTGCCACTGAATTTATTTAAACACAGATCAAGCACCGCGAAGGATGGTGAACTGTTACAGAAATGAGGTATCTGCCCTGTAAAGCTGTTATTACTTGCGTTGAGTGCTATCAGATTCTCCATTGCTTTCCATGTGGTGGATGGAAACTGTCCTGCAAATAAGTTGCTCGAGATGTTCAGTACCTGGAGAGGCCGGGCAGGGGTTGACGATGGCAGCTCGTGGAGTGTTCCATTGAGCTGGTTAAAGCTGACGTCAAGGATGGTGATGCTGCTGGACGACACCAATTCGAGCGGCAGGCCACCGGACAACGAGTTGTACGACAGGTTGAGGCGCAATAGGCTGGTGAGGTTGCCAAGGAACGGCGAGATGGACCCCTCGAGGCCTTGAGAAGCCAGTGAAACACCAGTGACCGTCCTATTGGGACTGCTGCAGGTTATCCCTTTCCAAGTGCAACAATCTGTGCCGTTCTGCCATGAAGCAGCGAGGCCACCGTCTTGTGAGATCCCGGCGAGGAACTGAAGAAGGGAGGCCTCCTCATGCTCGGTGCAGGAACTGGTCAGAGAGGCCAAGGAGATGAGCAGCACGAGAGCAAGGCCAAGGGAAGGTATGTGCAATTTCTTGCTCTGTGTCTTGTTTGAAAACTGGAGTGTCTGCATGGTTTTCTGGTGAAACTAGGATGGAAACCAGAGCTTATGTTGTGTCCTTGCTGGGTAAGGCATCAATGGTGATCTAATCGTGAAATACTAGTGGGGGTGGGGGGGATCTTGCTCCCATTAACATTTTGGTCCTTGCAGTCGTAGTCAGCACAAAGAATAAAAATGGTTGGTTCACACTATTGACGTTTCACTCACGGCTGCCTGCTATAATCCACTGACAAGTCAATATCCCAATCTTATTGAATATGGACCGCACAGAATATTGCTTTTGCAGGCATCCACTCATTCTTTACTCAATCTGTATGTAATTATTACAGCATGCCATAGTTTACTTGACCTTACATCACTTGTCTTACCGGCTTCGCTTCACTAAAACAAATCTCACCTTTCCTCATTAATACTAACCAAAAAATATCAGTTCTTGATGCATCCTTTTGTGAACAGGAAAAAGGGTGCGTTCAAGAAAGAAACAGTTGGTGAAGATTTTGCAAAGATTCTACTGGCGGGATAGTATGCCAGGAAGATTCTACTGGCTGTGGAGGAGCTCGGGAAAGCTCGTAAATCATGCTGTGTGTGCATTTTTGGTGTGTATATATGTGGGATGGTGATTCTGTTCTGCGGGCTGTAATACAAGGTCCACGGTTTCTTCACCGCGTGAATACTTTAACAGGTTGGTGCTTCTGTACATTTTCATGTTAATATGTTATGCATGGTGATTTTCTGACATTGCAAAAATCATAGTTGCATTGTGTTGCCGTATCCATTCAATTCATGCGTGGCCCAAACATCTGCAGACTGTAGTATCGATTAATCCAACTCAAACTCTGATGGTTTGTAAATCAGTTAATCTGAAGCAAACAGCTGATAGAGCATAGTATAGTATCTGCACTTGAATGCAAAACACTTTTACTGTTTCACTGTGAAAACAAGGCAATCATTTTACTTGTTTATTTTTTATTTACACTCTGGGAAGCTTGAGCATGAATAATGCTTCAAGAAACATCCGAAAGGAAGATGAACTACAAAAAAATTAAGCTCAAAATGACGACCTGTTGGGCGCTGTAAAACCCAACTGTAAGGTTAATAAGAAGTATTGGCTAGCTTTTATGTCCGCAGGTCAGTGTCTATACTGCCCAAGCAGGAGACCACTTCCATGATTGTTGGCCTCCTAAACTGATTATGGTCGACACACTTGCAAGCGGCTTCAAGAACCTTCAGTATTTGCTCTTCATAACCTGTTTCTCGAAGTGTTGGATCCAGGACCTCAATCTGCTTGCCCTCAGACCTCATCTGTAGAATCCACGGGACAAGTTCTTTTGTTGTAGACGAAACTGGAACAGGTCGCCTTCCTGTGAGCAGCTCAAGCAGGACTACCCCAAAACTGTATATATCTCCTCTCAACGTAGCAACCCACGCCTGCCCATACTCAGGGGGAATGTAACCCATAGTGCCGACCAACTCAGTTGTAACATGAGTTTTGTTGGGAAGGATCAATCTGGCTAGCCCAAAATCTGCAAGGTAAGCTTTAAATTCTTTGTCCAATAGGATATTACTGGATTTGACGTCACGGTGTACAATTTGAGGCTTGCAGATATCATGGATATAGGAGAGGCCTAGGCTAGCTCCTCGTGCGATCTTGAGCCGAGTCGGCCAGTCAAGAAATGAGCTAGTGTCATCATCTCTGTTATGAAGCCAATCATCCAGGCTGCCATTCTCCATGTAGGAATACATGAGGAGCCTTGAGTTTCCCTGGACGCAGTAACCCCAGAGTGGTACAAGATTTTCATGCTGTGCCATGGAGAGAGCATCAACCTCTGCACTGAATTCCCTTTCCATCAGACACATTTCACCGTTGAGCTTTTTAATTGCCAATTTGGAGCCATCATGTAGCTCTGCCTTGTAGACTAACCCATAGCCTCCACACCCAATGATGTTCTCCTTGTCAAAGTTGTTCGTAGCTTTCAAAATGTCAGAGAATTTGAGCTTGTTTCCTTCTCCCTTGCCTTGTGGCATGTGCATCACTACTAGTGTTTCCTCTGAACTAGAGTAGAATGAAGTCGCTTCAACATCTCCACTATTCTTGCTTCCATTTTTCTCTGTAAAACCCTTCATCTTGACTGAGAGAAGGAGTCGCACCAGCAACAACAGAATAGCAATACCTCCAAAGAACACACCAAATCCAATTGCGAAAGCAAATTTCTTATCTCGTTGTTTTCTGGAGGACGGGTGTATTGAAGAACCACATTTGTGAGTGAGAATAGAGCCACACAGCTTTGGATTCCCATCGAAACTAGAATTCTGAAATGTATTGAACTGGCCTCCAGATGGAATAGGCCCTTCTAGGTCATTGTTCGAAATGCTGAATGCTGAAAGGAAGTGTAGGCTATTCAATGCAGCTGGGATAGCACCTGTTAGACTGTTGCTGGACAAGTCTAGCACCTGCAAGTTTGTGAGGTTGCAAATCGACAGTGGGATCTGTCCGGATAACTTGTTGAAACTTAAATCAAGTACAACAAGCACTTTCAACTGACCAATCTGTGGGGGAATCACACCAGTGAACTGATTGTTGCTTAGATTCAACACTGTTGGAAAAGATGTAACAACACGGTATTGAAGTGATGGACCACTGTAAACAGGCAACTCAAAGACCCTTGGGTCCCATTGAGTTGCATTTTCAATTGATTTTAGCATTGGCATCTCCATCAAGGTTAACGGGATTTCTCCTGTAAGATTGTTGTTTGACACATCCATAAAGAAGAGATGGCTTAGGGAGTTGATCCAGCCTGGTATCGGTCCAGTGAGTTGATTGCTATTTAAAAGTAAGATCTCCAAATTTGTGAGCCTTGATATCCATAGAGGTATTTTTCCAGACAACTGGCAACTTTCGATGTCCAAAACCTGGAGATTCTCAAAGCCATCAATTCTGTCATCCTCTGGCATGAGCTCTCCCTTGAAGTTACTGCCGATTAGCAGAGTGGTAAGGTTCCTGCAGATCTTTAGGATGTGAAGTGTGTTTGTGATATTGCTGAAAGAGTTTGTGGAGAGTGATAGGAAGGTGAGGTTCTTCAGATCACTTATTCTTGGTGAAAGCTGCCCTATTAATTTGTTGGTGGATACCCGTAGTGCAGTCAGATTGCTGCAAGAGTATATGCTCTCTGGAACTGTGCCGTTGAAGTTGTTGAAGTAAACATCTAATGCCTTTAGATTTGGCAGGTTGGAGAAATTGACCTTGGAGAGCTGTCCACTGAAATTGTTATTCTTGAGGTCAATTGCTACGAGATTCGTGCAGTTGCTTAGAGCTGATGGCAGCTCCCCTGACAATTTATTGTTGTCCAAATGGAACTCCTCCAATTTCTTGAGCTGGCCTATGGAATCTGGAATCTCGCCAATGAAGTTGTTCCCTCCAAGATCAAGTGTTACTAGATTTCTGAGCTTGGTTATGTGCACACCATCAAGAACTCCATTTAAATGATTATTACGAAAAGAAAGGTATTCCAACAAAGTTGCATTGAAGAGTTCATCTGGGATTTCCCCACTGATGTTGTTATACCCAACCCTGAGCTCTCTCAGGTTGGAGCAATCACCAATTTGTTGGGGGATGTTGCCACTGAATTTGTTTAAACACAAATCAAGCACAGCGAAGGACAGTGAACTGTTACAGAAATAAGTTGGTATGTGCCCTGTAAAGCTGTTGTTACTGGCATTGAGTGCTCTCAGATTCTCCATTGCTTCCCATGTGGTGGATGGAAACTGTCCTGTGAATAAGTTGCTCGAGATGTTCAGTACCTGGAGAGGCCGGGCAGGGGTTGAAGATGCCAGCTCGTGGAGTGCTCCATTGAGCTGGTTAAAGCTGACATCAAGGACGGTGATGCTGCTGGACGACACCAATTCTGCTGGCAGACCACCGGACAGCGAGTTGTGAGAGAGGTTAAGGTACTGCAGCATGGGGAGGTTTCCAAGGGACTCCGAGATGTGCCCCTCAAGGCCTTTTGAAGCCAGCATGATATTGGTGATCATGCTATCTTGCCTGCAGGTGATCCCTCTCCACTTGCAGCAATCGGTGCCATCCTGCCATAAGGCAGCGAGGCCGCCATCCCGCGAGAGCCCAGCAAGGAACTGGCGAAGGGAGGTCCTCTCATACTCCGTGCAGGAACTGGTCAGAGGGGCGAAGGAGATGAGCAGCAGGAGAGCAAGGCCAAGGGAAGGTATGTGCAATTTCTTGCTGTATGTCTTGTATGAAAACTGGAGAGTCTGCATGGTTTTCTGGTGAAACTAGGACGGAAACCAGAGCGTATGTTGTGCCCTGCCTGGATAAGACATCAATGGTGGTCTATTCATGAATACCATGAGGGGGGAAGAAAGATCTTGCTCCCATTATGCGTTGGTCCTTGCAGTCGTAGTCAGCACGAAGAAAAGAATGGGTGGTTCACACTGTGTGACGTTTCACTCACGGCTGCCTGCTATAATCCACTGACAAGTCAATTTCCAAATCTCACTGAATACCGACCGCACAGAACATTCCTCCTTTTGCAGGCGTCCACTCATTCTTGGCCCAGTCTGTCTAGAATTGTTACTTCAAGCGATAATTTACTTGACCTGACATAACTTGCCTTACCGGTTTCACCAAACAAATCTCAGCTTTTCCCACTAATTCTGATGAAAAAAATATATCAGTTCTTGATGCATCCTTTTGTGAACAGGAAAGAGAAGCTGGGCATCCGGGAAAGAAGCAGTCGGTGAAGATTTTGCGAAGATCCAAAGGGCGAGATAGCACGCGGGGAAGATGGTACCGAAAGGCGCCTGCGATCGAGGGCAATCATGGTGGTCTCAGTCAGTTGTGTAGACAAAGGCCAAGTGGAGGGCAGGAAGAAAGTGCAGTTTCCTGGCTTCCTGGCTTAATGGGCGGGACGGGTGGTAGATCCGTGCGGTCTCCTCCATCCCCTTCTTGACCTGGGGGCGTTTACTTGCCCTTGTCACGCGTGCGTGCGAGCTTCGTCTGATGTTTACGTTTGCTCTTCTTTTTCTGTTCTCCTGGCTCCACTGGCGCACTATTATTGTGGACCATGGACAGTGGCGCTTTGTGGCTGTCATCTGAATTCTCAAGCGGTTCAAGTAACTTGGGGTGCTAGCAATGGTCATGCTAAGTACTCCCTCCTTCTCAAAATAAGTGTCTCACTCTTAGTACAACTTTGTACTGAAGTTAGTATAAAGTTGAGACACATATTTTGGGACGGAGGGAGTAGTTTTTTAGTAGTAATATTGTTTTGAAATACCACGGTGAATTATATTGGGTAGACCCTTTTTAAGAACTATTAAGGCTATAATTATGTTTACGAGGGAAATATCAGGACTTAAGAATTTTGATAGCCAGCGAACGTTCGCTGGGAGAGCAAGGCAAATCGAACATTTTTTCATGGCAATTTATGTTGTCCGAGGATGATAATTTTCTTTAGCCAGCATGTCAAAGCCGCCCAGTTTTTTCCTTTTTTGGCTCGGATTTGTCGTGCTTGCTGAAGGAATTTGTCATCCCCGCGACAAAGTAAATTGCCATGAAAAACATTCGCTTTGTCATCCTCGTGACAATGTAAATCAGAAGGTTTTCGTTTGGTTTTTCTTCTTCTAGTTTTTATTTTGGTCGGCCATGTCATGTCTATATTTTCTCGGTTTTCCTTTTCTCTTTTATTTTTTGTCCATTTTCCCTTTTATGCGTTTCTTTTTGTAACTTTTATTTTTTCAATTTTCTTCTTGATTTATTGTTTTTATAATATAATTTGGATTTCTTCGCTTCAGTATATGAAAATATATTCATACGTGCCTGACCTTTTTTTTTTATAACACATGAATAATTTTTAAAATACACGGCGAACATTTTATAAACACGTAATGAGCACTTCTACACATCACCATTTTCTAACATACAGGCATTTTTCAAATACATAATTTTTAGAATACATATTGAACATTTTTTAAATACATGACAACATTTTCCAAGTACTTAACTAATATCTTTTAAACACACAATTGTTTTTCAATAACTAGAACAAATATTTTTAAATTTGCGATGAATATTTTTGGAATCCGAAACAAATATTTATATGAACTGATGTAGTTTTTTTTTTTGAAATATTTTTAGTTTTTTGTCATTTTAATTTTATAAATCTGTAATTTTATTTTTCCAAAACCCCAGGCAAAACTGGCAAATGGTCCGGCAGTGGGCCCTATGCGCGGAATAGGAGGTTTTCTCTCAATTATCTGAAAAGACTCTTTACGGGCCGGCCCTTATAAAGCACCAGCAGGAAGCGCCCCTTTCCCGGATTTGAACCAATGACTTATGCCCTACCATGGATTCTAAAGAAATACCATTATTAACGGTCCAAGACCATACATATTGATAGGTGACCTAACAACCGCAGTCGGACAAAAATCAGTTTCGGGAACCTCCCATAAGCTTCTTGCCTCGGTTTCGCCAAGCTTCTAGAAGCTTCCATCTATTCCTTTTGTTTTTTGAATGGGTTTGTTCCTTTTTTCCTCATTTCTTTTATTTTTTTCCCTGAACCTTTTTTCAAAACCCATGAACTTTTTCAAATCCACTAACTTTTTTCGAATCTGTAAACTTTTTTTCAAACACATGAATGTTTCCAAATCCACATACACGTCTGAATTTATGTTTTCAAAATCAGCAATCTTGATGAACTTTTTTCAAATTTGCGATTTTTCCAAAGTCTGAACTTTTTCGCGAACCTTTTTGAATTTGTGAACATTTCTCGAGTATGCGATTTTCTTGCATCCGTGAACATTTCTTGAGTTTGCAAACTTTTTCCAAATGCATTTTTTTTCAACTTTTCGTCAACTTTTTCTGTATTCGTGATTTTTTTTTACGAATTCATGAACTTCTTTTAAATTCGTGAAAATTTCTTTTGAAGTTCCTGATTTTTTGGGATTTCTTGAGAAGTCAACGGTCAAGGATTGACCGCTCAACTGGTCCATCGGTTAACCTTCCACCTGTCACTCGATCGAACGAGCAGGCGAGCGAGGAGCGCTGAGGAGGTGCTCTCTTTCCTTTCGCCGCTCTGTCGCCATCGCTCCTCGCTCCCGGCGAGTCGCCACTCCGTTCCGTTGGCCACTCTCACCGGAAGTGCTCCCTCCTCCTCCCGTGCCGCCGTACTCGCGACGCATCCTCGCTTCCACGCCCATTCTGTTCCACGCGTGCGCCGCCGTCTATCCCTCGGATGCAGTGCCGGCCTTTCACGCCCAGCGCCTGCCGCCGGGGCAGCGGCGCGCTCTGGCCGTTCGGCGGAATGCCGACCCGGATGCCGGTTCGTAGACCGTTACGGTGGCCATCGCGAAGCTGATTCGGGCTCACAGATCAAGCTTGGGACGCGTTCTGACGCGTCTTTGTATGTGCTGGTGGTTTTTCGGCCGCGTCAAATCCCTGGACATGGTACGTTGTTGGTGCTTCTGACCACCATTCCTCTCGTGTTCTGCTAGTGTCGAAATACTGCCTGTGAGTTATATGAAGCTAGTCGTATTATTAGATTCTCAATTCCTCATTCCACTCCATTTGACTTGTATACATGTCGAAGATGGCAGCTGCATTAGATCCTCAATTTCTTGGTCAATCCATTTGACACTTGGACCGACAAAACATTTGCCGTACCCAGTTAACACTCGGACTGACAAAACATTTGCCGTAATTCGGTAATTCGCCGCCAAACTTTGATGGCATGTAAAACAGCTGTTACGAAGCAAACTGCTGACAGCACATGATAAAGGCACTTGAATGGAATCCATTTTCAACCTTTCACAGATAAAACAAGATAGCCATTTCACATGTGTGTACGTTGTCCATGCTTGTGAAACTTAATCATATATAGTGCTTCGAGAAACATTTAAAGGTTCCCACAAAACAAAAACAGTTTCTGTAGCTAGTAATTCGGCGATTCACCGCCAACTCCGGTGGTATGTAAAACCAGCTGGCGTTACATGACATCTGCACTTGAATGAAAACCATTTTCAATCTTTCACAGCTAAAACAAGATGGTCATTTCACATGCGTATACGTTGTCCATGCTTGTGAAACTTAGGAGTATAATAACTTCGAGAAACATCTAAATGTTCTTGCAGAAGAAAACAGAACACATCTAAAGGGTGATGAATTTTACAAAGATCTTTCCTTAAAGAAGTACGTATAGCACAAAATGGCAATCTGTTAGGCTCTGTACAAAGTAAAAAACAAACTCTAGGTTTACCAGAAGTAGTAGTCCTACTGAAACTATAAAGTTACAACTTACAAGTACACCATGCATGAGAATACAAGATTATCTAGTGTGTAGTTCATTGTATCATGACTGGTCTTTCCACTTGTGTTCAGCATCTATACTGGCCAGGCAAGAGACTACATCCATGATCGTTGGCCTCATGAATTGATTGTGGTTGACACATTTGGAAGCGACTTCAAGCACCTTCAGCATTTGCTCTTCATATCCTGTGCCTCGAAGGGTTGGATCCAGGACCTCAACCTGCTTTCCCTCGGACCTCATCTCCAGCACCCATGGGACAAGTTCTTTTGATGTGGATAGGACTGGAAGAGGCCGCATTCCAGTAAGCAGCTCAAGCAAGACTACTCCGAAACTGTAGATATCGCCTCTCAACGTAGCGACCCATGCTTGCCCATACTCGGGGGGAATGTAACCCATCGTGCCGACTAGCTCAGTTGTGACATGAGTTTTGTTGGAAAGGATCAATCTGGCTAGCCCAAAATCTGCAACATATGGTTTAAATTCTTTGTCCAGTAGGATATTACTGGATTTGATGTCTCGGTGAACAATTTGAGGGTTGCAAACTTCATGGATATAAGAAAGTCCCAGACTTGCTCCTTGTGCGATCTTGAGCCGAATTGGCCAGTCAAAACATGCCCTAATATCATCATCCCTGTTATGGAGCCAATCATCTAGGCTGCCATTCTCCATGTAGGAATATATGAGGAGCCTTGAGTTTCCCTGGATGCAGTAACCCCATAGTGGTACAAGATTTTGATGCTGTGTCATGGAAAGTGCATCAACCTCTGCCCTGAACTCCCTTTCCATCAGACACATTTCATCGTGGAGCTTTTTAATTGCCAGCTTGGAGCCATCTGGCAGTTCTGCCTTGTAGACTAATCCATAACCTCCGCATCCAATAATGTTCTCCTTATCAAAGTCGTTTGTGGCTTTCAAAATGTCACTGAATTTGAGCTTGTTTTCTTCTCCATTTCCTTGTGGCATCCACATCACCACTAATGTTTTCTCTGAACTGGAGTAGAATGAAGATGCATCAACGTCTCCATTATCCCCCCTTTGATTTGTTGCTGTAACACCCTTCATCCTGATTGAGACAAAGAGACGCCCCAGCAACAAAAGAATAGCAATGCCTCCAAAGAACACACCAAATGCAATTCCAAAAATGGCCTTCTTATTTCGTTGTTTTGGGGAGATTAGAGGGGTTGAAGCTGAACCACATTTATGAGCGAGTACAGAACCACAGAGCTTCGGATTCCCGTCGAAGCTAGAATTCTGAAATGTATTAAACTGGCCCCCAGATGGAATAGGCCCTTTGAGGTCATTGTTAGAAATGTTGAATGCTGAAAGAAAGTGCAGGCTGTTTAATGCAGCTGGGATTTCACCTGTCAGATTGTTGGCCGACAAGTCCAACACCTGCAGTCTTGTGAGATTGCATATTGATTGTGGGATGTGTCCTGTCAAGTGGTTGAAGCTGAAATTGAGTGAAAGAAGGGCTTTCATCTGACCGATCTCCAGGGGGATCTCACCAGTGAATTTGTTCTTGCTTAGATCCAGGACTTTAGGCAAAGCAGTGGGTACACGGTATTGTCGTGATGGACTACTATAAACAGGTAGCTCAAATACCCTTGGGTCTAAATGGGCTTTACTCTTCTCTGACTTCAGCATTGGCATATCCATAATTGCTGTTGGAATCCCCCCTGTGAGGCTATTGTTTGATATGTCCAGATAGAACAGGTTGCTTAGGGTTTTGATCCAGGCTGGTATTGACCCATTGAGTCGATTGTCAGACAATACTAATATTTGTAAATTTCCTAGCTTTGATATCCAGTGAGGTATTTGTCCAGACAATTCGCATCCTCCCATACCCAAAACCTGAAGATTCTCAAAACCATCAATTTTGTCATCCTTTGGCATGATTTCTCCCCTGAAGTTGAGTGCAATAAGCAGGGTGGTGAGGTTCCTGCATCTCTTAAGGATGTGAAGTGCATTTGTGATATTTTTGAAAGAATTGTCAGTAAGTGACATGAAGGTGAGGTACTTCAGATTGCCTATTTGTGGAGAAAGCTGCCCAGATAAATTGTTGCCAGCTAGCCGAAGTGCTGTCAGATTGCTGCAAGAGTATATGCTTTCTGGAACTTTGCCGCTGAAATTGTTCAAGAAAACATCTAATGTTCTTAGCTTGGGAAGGTGGGAGAAATTGACCTTTGTAAGTTCTCCATGGAAATTATTGCTCTTGAGGTCAATTGTTATCAGATTTGTGCAGTTGCTCAGAGCAGATGGCAGCTCCCCTGACATGTTGTTGTTTCCCAAACGGAGCTCCTCTAATTTCTTGAGCTGTCCTATAGAAACTGGAATCTTGCCGCTGAAGCTGTTCCTTCCAAGATCAAGGGTTACAAGATTTCTGAGGTTGGTTATGTTTGTACCATCGATAGCTCCATGTAAATCATTGTTAGGAAATGACAGGTACTCCAATGATGTTGCGTTGAAGAGTTCATTTGGGATTACTCCACTGAGATTGTTGTATCCAGCCCCGAGCTCTCTCAGCCTGGAGCAATTACCAAGACTTGGGGGGATGCTGCCACTGAATTCGTTGAAACATAGTTCAAGCACAGTGAGGGATGGTGAGGTACTACAGAGTTGAGTTGGTATCTGCCCAGTAAAGCTGTTATTGCTGGCACTGAGTGTGACCAGTTTCTCCATTACTTTCCATGTGGTGGATGGAAAGTGTCCTGCAAATAAGTTGCTTGAGATGTTCAGTACCTGCAGAGGCCGGGAAGGGGTTGAAGAGGGCAGCTCGTGGAGTGTTCCGTTGAGCTGGTTAAAGCTGACATCAAGTATGGTGATGCTGCTGGACGACACCAATTCCAGCGGTAGGCCACCGGACAGCGAGTTGCACGACAGGTTGAGGCGCAAGAGGCTGGTGAGGTTGCCAAGGAACGGCGAGACGGACCCCTCGAGGCCTCGAGAAGCCAGTGAAACATCAGTGACCGCCCTATCGGGACTCCTGCAGGTGATCCCTTCCCACTTGCAGCAATCCGTGCCGTTCTGCCATGAAGCAGCGAGGCCGCCGTCTTGTGAGAGCCCGGCGAGGAACTGGAGAAGGGAGGCCTCCTCATGCTTCGAGCAGGAACTGGTGAGAGAGGCCAAGGTGATCAGCAGCACAAGAGCAAGGGCAAATGAAGGCATGTGCAGTTTCTTGCTCTGTGTCTTGTTTGAAAACTGGAGTGTCTGCATGGTTTTCTGGTGAAACTAGCCTGGAAACCAGAGCATCAATGGTTGTCCGATCATGAAAGAGCTTGACGGGAAAGAAGAAGCTCTCATTTTGTTGTGCTCCTTGCAGTCGTAGTTAGCACAAAGGAAAAACGGCTGGTTCAGACTCTGACCACTATACTGAATACTATTTCTGACTTTTGTAGCCGTCTACTATTTCTCTGACACTAAACGGTTGGTGCAAAAGCTTTCTTTTGTAGCCGTCTACTATTTCTGACTCAATCCGTATAGAAATTTTACCACGTGCCATAAATTATTTCGCTGATCACTTCTTTGATGCACCCTTTTGTGAACAGGAAACGCCACACATTCAAAAAGAAACGGTTGGTGGAGATTTGCAGATATCCGAAGGGCGAGATGTTCATGGGGAGATCATACTGAAAGGCGGGCGTGATCAAGAGGAATCATCTGCCCCTCGGTCAGCCCGTGGCGGGGCGGGCGATCTTTGGTCTCTTCGACCCTCTTGACCTTATCACACGTGCTCTGTCTGATGGATACATCTGCTTGTGTTTTCCATTCTCCTGGCTCCACTGGCACACTATTGTGGACCATGGACTGTGACGCTCCGTGGCCATTATCTGAATTCTGAAGCCGTTCAAACTTGACAGTAAATCGGGGTGGCGTGTGAGGCTTGGCAATGGCCCTTGGTTCGGATGCTTGCGCACGACGGTGACGACGCACATGGCGATGCGGCGACGGCGAGCTTGAGCAGCTGGCGCTGGAGCTGGAGGCAGAGAGGCTGGTGTGGTGCTGGCTGACATTGCAGGGCGGTCTCTGCCGGGGGCAAGCCGCCGGCGCTACCGCCGGAGGCGAATAAGCCGCAGCTTGGATTATTTTATTATATGCAGATACTGGGGTAGACAGGAGCAGGTGAGAACTGAGAAATAGTCTTTCCACCACGATGTAGCATATCCGACATTTGTCCCGCGGTTGTTTGTCCGACGCCTTGGCTTGGAGCCACCATGGAGTCGAGCATTCACCTGCTCATGCTCCTCGCGGTCTGCGAATGACGCAAGAATGAGTTCGTCCTTGCTGGATGAAGGAGGCGTTGAATTCATGTGCATATCTATAACGATTTTGCCATCACCCATCGCGATGTGTAAGAGTAGACAGAGAGATCCGGAGAGGGAAAGGTAAGAAAATCCACAACCCTGTAATGTTGGGTGATAGGTCAGATGGGGGTGGTATATTTATACTTGGAATTATAACCGTTTGAAAACGTAGTTGTCGAAAAAATTGCCGTTCGAATTATAAACTGGGGAAGGGGGCAATTCTGGGAGAATCGCCCAAAAGAACTGGCCTCTGCTCAGGAGCCAAATGGGATTTTCGCTTTTGTTAAAAAAGTTACAAATGCATTGTAGGAGAGAGAGAGAGAGAGAGTACTTTATTATAGGAAGAAGATTTATGGCTCTCGGGTGCCACACACCCCTATATAAGTATAGCATTAAAAAGCACATTAGGAAACTTTGATTTTTTTTGAATTTTGGGATATGAAATTTAGGTGTCCGTTGTGCACCCGTGTTCAATATCATGGGGAATTGGTGCCCGTGGTAATGTTAGTAAAAAAGAAAAAAAAATCATATGTACAGAGAAAAAAATTGGATGTATCGTTATGTCAGACTGTAATTCCTGCGCCGCGGATACCACGGGCACCCGTTCCCCACGAAAATAAACACGGGTGTACAATGAGCACCCAGGTTTGATATCCAAAAATTTCAGAATTTTTTGAAATTTCCTGATATTTTTCAAATGCTATTTTCATATAGCGGTGTGTGGCACCCGGGTGCTTCATTTCCCCTTTATTAACTGTAACTATGGAACCGTCGAGACATATAGCGGTTTTTTTTAACTAACATGTTTCTTATAGCAAATTTGGAAACTATACGACCTAATGTGTTATTTTCAGAAGTAGACTCGGTCGGCCTCCAGCGGTAGGCCGAAGTGGGCTCGTCGGCCACCTACATACACTAAAGTAAGGACTACTTAATTCTAACGAGAATCAGATTAAATAGGTCGATCAAAAATCAATTTAGGAGTTGTGTTATGGATAAAGTCTCTTCATTCTTTCATAGAATGATACAAAGCAAGGTTGCAGGGTTTAGGTCAAAAATAAACATAGGTAAGGTAGGTATCCAATAAATATTTATCTATCGATAATTTTATGGTATATTCGGGCGTGGTACGCAAATAGGATCCCCAATAGCGGAAGATAAGAGATTCATATGAGAAAACATAAGTAAACGGGCTTCTGCCTGAGCTTCCAAGGATAAAGGTAGATGAACAGCCATTTGATCTCCATCAAAGTCCGCATTGAAACCCTTACAATGGCCGAAGAGAGGCCTAGTTGGGCCGAAGAGGGGTGTTGGTGGCCTGCCGACCGAAGAGTCCGTCTTTGGCCTAGGAGCGGCCGAAAAGCTCTTCGAGGCACCCTCGACCGAAGAGGTCTATATAAGGCCCGAACCGCTTTCTTCTTCCTTTGGCTCGCGAGTTCATCCTCTCTCTCTCTCTCTCTTGTTCGTCTCTGTTACCTCGCCACCTTGTGCCGATCTCCTCCCTGCTCCATCCATTTCCGCATGCAAGCCGCAGAAGCAGTAGATCGTAGCAATCCTCGGCGGCCTACAGTCATTGTTTTTCCTATGGGATAGTTTTTTGTGTGTACAAGCAAGGAGGAGCCATGGTGAGGTGGAGGAGGTGTGGCTGGGGAGGAGGTGCGGTGGTGTTGTTCGGTGGTGCAAGTACTTTGCGAGCTGACCGATGCCGCTAAGTTGAAGAGAGGAGCAAGAAGCAGTGGACACACATGTCGAAGGTATAACCATGTCGTCACATTTTTCTCTAAGTTGTACAATTTAGTTAGTGTAGATAAGTCATATTGCGTCCTTGGAGTGTTAATTTGTCTGTCCTGGCATTTTAGCAGATAGTGTAGCGGGTAATAATTTTGTTCGTTGTGATTAATGAGAAGATGGCAATGTCTGACAGGTGAAAATGTCTGAATCGGTAAATTTGATTGTTTACTACGGCCTTGGTAATGTTCGATATAATGAGTTGGGGGTTGATCTTAGCGAGTTTAAAAATGGCATCATGACAATTGCAGACCAGGACAGACTGGACATTAGACAGTTGAAGTACTGGTTGACTACTAGTTTTGGGCTGGATCCTGAAGTATGTTCCGTCAGTATTCATGCATTGTGGACCAAATCCTGTAAAAAATGTCAAGTGGGAGTTGATGACGATAGATATGAACCTGCATTGGTTGACCATGTTAAGTCGTTGCCGAGAGCGAAGGATCCACCCATATGTCCTAGTGCAACCTGTGGCGAAGGAGGAGAATACCATACAACTCCATGTGGGGTATGAACCCGGCCAGGGTAGTTAAGTGGCTAACGAGATTTATTTATCCGGGTCACAGCCACTGGATGTGGATGCTAGCCAACCCGAGAAATAGTTAGACTACGTGGCACACAATGTGTGTGGTCATGATACTGGGCAGAGTAGTCAATCGATAATATTAGCTGGTTCTGGTTTTGCTGATGGGGACGAGGAAGGGGAGGAAATGCAGAGGGTGATGGAGGAAGAGGACGAGGATGGATTGGCGGAGGATCTGGAGTATGAAAATTCCAAGGATGAAGTGGAGGTACCGATTCCTTCCGCATGGGATCGGGACATATCCACCGGCCTTACGGTCAACGATGGCCATGAGACTCCATGGCAGTATAATCTAAACCAAGTCCAGATAGGGGCTATGTTTGATACAAAGGAAAAATTGAAGTATGCGGTGATAAAGTGGGCTATGTCTATGCAGAGGGTTTTCAGGACACACATATCAAGTCCAACAAACTATCCCGTGAAATGTGTTGAAACATGTTGTCCTGGAAAGGTGCACGAGCACGTGCAGAAATATAACATCCACTAGGTTGTCATCCTATGTCGTCCCACATAAATTGTGTGAGGTTACCTTCTGGTGAATCATCCAACCTGCCTTCAACTCTCATTGCCAACTCATGTATACTGAGATAGAGTGGAAGAAAGATATGGAAGCAAAACACATCCAAACAGCAGTGGAGGTCTGATGGAATTATGACATTCCTATGGCAAGGCTTGGAGGGCTAATGATGAGGACATCAATACCATTGTTACACCCACAGCCCCTGCTGCTATACATACTGGACCAATTACTAGAGCTCGCGCACGCCAACTAAATTACCAGGTACTTTCGTTTCTTGGTAATGATTCTAATGTTCATGAGAATATGATGCTGCCTAAATTGGATACATTTGTTTTGCTTAGAAATGAAGGGCCTAGCTTGGAGAGGGATGAACATTGGAGCAAGAACAAGCTTGGAGATGATGGCATGCGCAAGGTGGACAAGAATGGAGTTACAAGTGATGATTTCAGGACTTTGAAGCCACCATAATGAGTGCATGAAGCCTTGGACGAAATATACAAGATGCCACTTCATAAATTTCGTCCAGAGGCTATTCTAGGTGTCACGTCACCTTATTATTGGGCCAGGCCCATGTAATTTCGAAATACATTAGTATAGGCTATTTTTAGAGTCCGTATGTGTGGGAAACAAGAGATAGGGTTAGTTTCGGACCCCTCCACCAAGGGCCACGAAATTCTCCCCCTCTTCCTCCATATATACAGCCCTTAGGGCACCGTTTAGACTTGGGTTTTGTTTAGATCAAAAGTTCGCCATAGCTGCAACTTCGCGTATTTCGTTTGTGTTCAAAGACCAGACAAAGGCGTCCACAGAACCCCACCTTGATCAATAAAGCTTTCATCTTATATTCGCAATATCCAGATTACAATCTTAGTTTCTTGCTTGTTCTTCGTTTGCTCGCAGAAATAGACCCTCGTGGTCGTTGATCGTGCTCGGCGTGGTCAATAACCTCTCGGAGTTGGTTTAGCGATTGCTAAGGCGCGGCGTCCTCGCACGTCGTAGTCGGATCGTCAAAGTCGACTTCCACCAAAGCGAAATCCACCATCTCATCGAAAGCGGGACACCTCTATCTCTATCAAGTGGTATCGATTTCCGGGTTGCTCGGTGAGATTTTACAGTTTTTCGTAGTTTAGATCGAGTCTGTTCTTCATACCTATAGTCCACGAAAAAGCCAAAAAAAAATTAGGGTTAGTTCATCCCGTCCGAACCAATCGAGCCTTTGCATAATCTTTTACGTATTTGCTTTGTTGAATTTGCGGTTGCATCGTCGTGTCAAGTTCTTGGTCTTAGCGTCTAGTCTTTTAGAGTTTGAGTTCATTCACAGGTTGTCACGTCGCCGCTGCCATATACCACCACCACATATTCACCGCCAATCCGAATCCATATCGCCACCACATATCCGCCGCCATCACGCCCATCCGAGTCCACCAGATTCATCTCCGCCACCAGTCGAGTTCCACAGACTCATCTCCGCCACCATCCGAGTTCCACCAGATTCATCTCCGCCACCAGTCCTAGTCCGAGTCCATGAATTGTTGCATTGTTCTCGATTTCCAGATCACGCGATACTCCGAAGTCGTGACAGCAGAGGACTCCCAACTTCAAGCCATCCGCAGAAGAAAAATAGTTCGATTTCAAAAAAAAAAACTAAGTCCGGAAAATTCGGCTAGGCAGTTTTAGACCATTTGTAGACTTTTCGAAAAAAATTTGTTGCGAGCAAAAAAAAAAAGAGGAAAAAAAGTGCAAAAAAAGGAAAAAAAAAAAAAAAAATTCAGAGTGTGCTCCTCCCTTGTTTACGTGCAGCGCCGTGATTTTGTTAGTGTTCTAGGCTCGCGTCTCTAGCACGGTCTAGCCTAGGACCAGCCAAGATCTGCGTCGTTGGCGTTTATTCAACTTTGCATCTCTGAATTGATTATTGCTTGACATTTTTGCTACCATATCATAAGCCTTCCCAGCTCCACATACATCTCGTCGTGCGTTTGATTCTCCCAGTAATCGCTATATCCAAGCTTTGAGAGTTTTGACTACAACGGTTGCCGATCACCACCTTCTTGGGTAAGAACTGGTAAGAATTTGAGATTTGCTTCACGGTTTGTGACTGTCCACCACACCACCACCACCACTTCCTAGTAGTCTGTAGGATCATATTCTTGTGTGTTTCTATTGCTGCTAACCATGGCAGAACACAGCCGATGAGACTGATTGGGAGAACGACAAACAAACAGCTACATGATAAGTTTCAGCAAATGATGATTGGACAGGTGCAAGATGTGGTAAACAGATTTGACGAGGCCATGGAGAAGATAGATGGCATTGAGAAGACGTTTGAAACAAAGCTTGATAGCAAGTTTGATGAATTGCTCGCGCGTTTTCCACAACCACCGCTGCACCTATCGCACCTCTGCAACGACAACAACTCGCCCCTTCCGAATCGGTATGGGCGAGCTCAGCGTGTTCCTATTGAGCGAGGACAAAATTCTGGTGCCGCTGCTCTGCTGTTGGTGCTTCTTTGGCTCCTGCTCTCTGCTGCTGCTGGTACCGACGAGGATGATTATGTGGAAGATTACGAGGATGAGGTTGATCAATATCGAACTACGTGCAACCACCAGCACCACAACCACCGGTCGTCCACATGCAAATAATGGCAATGTTAGGGCTCCCCTCAGTGCGAGATCATGACCATCTCCCTAAACTGAAACTGAATATTCCACCATTTGAGGGTAGATATGTTCACGATATATATCTTACTTGGGAGTTAGAAACGAACAACGATTTACATGTTTACAATATCACGAGGAGAGACGTGTTCTCTGCTTGTTTGTGCTTTCACTAGCTTTGCATGTGTTTGGTGGTCGAACATTGTAGATTATATCCTGTTCCAGCTACTTGGGCTGCTTTGAAAACTGCTATGCGTGCTCGTTGGGTTCCACCATATTATCAACGTGAATTACTTCAAAAATTGCAGCGTTTAAGACAAGGAAAAATTTCGTAGAAGAATATTATCGGGAATTACAAACTGGCTTGATTAGATGTGGTATTGTTGAGGAGAATGAAGCTATGCTTGCACGTTTTACGGGTGGATTAAATAGAGATTCAGACCATTCTAGACTATAAGGATTATAATAATATCACTCGTTTATTCCATCTTGCTTGTAAAGCTGAGCGTGAAGTCTTGGGATCGGCGGCATTGGCGCCGCACTAACTTTTCTCCGGTCGACCTTCATCGTGGACACCACGTGCATCATCTACTTCCTTTGCACCATCACCTCCTTGGTGCCACCTCCAACCGTGATACAAGAAAGCGCACAACCACCACTATCGCCAAGAGCACACTGCCGGGCCTGCCAGAGCTCTTCTTCTTCCATGGCGTCAGCAGGGCACACAAGTGATATTATTTGTCGTCGTTGTAAGGGAAGAGGACATTTTCTTGAGAGAATGCAAATCTCAGCGTGTGATGATTGCTCTTGAGGATGGTGGGTATGAGTCCGCTAGTGACTATGATGAGGAGACTTTGGCTCTTATTACACATGAGGAACACGGTGGAGATGATTCTAATCATGAGACACAATACATGGCTCTTTGAAGATCTTGACAGGTATGAATGTTTAGTTGCTCAACGTGTTTTGAGTGTGCAGGTTACACAAGCTGAGCAAAATCAGAGGCATAATTTGTTCCATACAAAGGGAGTTGTGAAGGAACGTTCTATTCGCGTCATCATCGATGGAGGGAGCTGCAACAACTTGGCTAGCATGGAGATGGTGGAGAAGCTATCTCTCACCACAAGACCACATCCACATCCTTACTACATCCAATGGTTCAACAACAGCGGCAAGGTTAAGGTAACACGTCTTGTTAGTGTGCATTTTAGTATCTCTACATATGCTGATTATGTTGATTGTGATGTGGTACCTATGCAAGCATGTTCCTTGTTACTTGGTAGACCATGGCAATTTGATAAAATTCATACACCATGGTAGAAACAATCAGTATACTCTTGTTCATAAGGATAAAATATTACTTTGCTTCCTATGACTCTGAGTCCATTTTGAAAGATGATATTAATAGAGCTAACAAAGCAAAACAGGAGAAAAATAAGAGTGAAAATCAGATTGTGGCAAAAGAATTTGAGCAACACATGAAGCCTAATAATAAACCATCTCTTGTTGCTTCGAAATTAAATTGAAAAGTGCATGTTTACTTGCCACCAAATCTGATATTGATGAGCTAGATTTTAGCAAATCTATTTGCTATGCTTTTGTGTGCAAAGAGGCATTATTTTCATTCGAGGACGTGCCTTCCTCTTTGCCTCCTGCTGTCACTAACATTTTGCAGGAGTTCACGACGTCTTTCCACAAGGCGTGCCACCGGATTACCACCTATTCGAGGATTGAGCATCAAATTGACTTAATTCCGGTGCATCATTACCCAACCGTGCACCATACCGTACCAATCCGGAGGAGACGAAGGAGATTATCGTCAAGTACGGAGCTGCTCGACAAAGGTTATATCTGCGAATCCCTTAGTCCTTGTGCTGTTCCTATTATTCTAGTGCCGAAAAAGGATGGTACGTCACGTATGTGTGTTGATTGTAGAGGCATCAATAATATTACTATTCGTTATCGTCACCCTATTCCTAGGCTAGATGATATGCTTGATGAATTGAGTGGCTCTACAATATTCTCCAAAGTTGATTTGCGTAGTGGATACCATCAAATTCGTATGAAATTGGGAGATGAATGGAAAACAGCATTTAAAACTAAGTTTGGATTATATGAGTGGTTAGTCATGCCTTTTGGGTTAACTAATGCACCTAGTACTTTCATGAGATTAATGAGCGAAGTTTTACGTGCTTTCATTGGACGATTTGTGGTAGTCTATTTTGATGATATACTGATTTATAGCAAATCTTTGGAAGAACATTTGGAACATTTACGTGCTGTTTTTAATGCTCTACGTGATGCACGTTTGTTTGGTAACCTTGGGAAGTGCACCTTTTGCACCGACCGAGTATCTTTTCTTGGCTATGTTGTTACTCCACGAGGAATTGAAGTTGATAAAGCCAAGATTGAAGCTATTGAGAGTTGGCGCAGCCCAAAACGGTCACACAAGTGAGGAGTTTCCTTGGCCTCGCTGGTTTCTATAGGCGTTTTGTGAGAGATTTCAGCACCATTGCTGCACCTCTCAACGAGCTTACAAAGAAGGA
Organism: Aegilops speltoides; assembly: GCA_021437245.1. Lineage (NCBI taxonomy): Eukaryota > Viridiplantae > Streptophyta > Magnoliopsida > Poales > Poaceae > Aegilops > Aegilops speltoides. The sequence continues at coordinate 109,420,432 of CM038146.1, forward strand.
TGTGCCTTTTGTTTGGGGTACCGCACAGGAAGAAGCCTTCACGGTATTGAAAGCTAAGTTGACACATGCTCCTTTACTCCAACTTCCTGATTTTAATAAGACTTTTGAGCTTGAATGTGATGCTAGTGGAATTGGATTAGGAGGTGTGTTATTACAAGATGGCAAACCTGTTGCATACTTTTCGAAAAATTGAGTGGGCCTAGTCTGAATTACTCTACTTATGATAAAGAATTATATGCTCTTGTTAGGACTTTAGAAACATGGCAACATTATTTATGGCCCAAAGAATTTGTTATACATTCGATCATGAATCTTTGAAACATATTAAAAGTCAAGCTAAACTGAATCGTAGACATGCTAAATGGGTTGAATTCATTGAGACTTTCCTTATGTCATTAAACACAAGAAGGGTAAAGAAAATGTTATTCTTGATGCATTGTCTCGTCGCTATACTATGCTTTCACAACTTGACTTCAAAATATTTGGTTTGGAGACCATCAAAGATCAATATGTGCATGATGCTGATTTTAAAGATGTATTGCAGAATTGTAAAGAAGGAAGAACATGGAACAAGTTTGTCGTTAATGATGGATTTGTGTTCGTGCTAACAAGCTATGCATTCCAGCTAGCTCCGTTCGTCTTTTGTGGTTGCGGGAGGCGCATGGAGGAGGACTAATGGGACACTTTGGCGTGAAGAAGACGGAGGGCGTACTTGCTACACATTTCTTTTGGCCAAAGATGAGGCGGGATGTTGAGCGTTTTATTGCTCATTGCACTACATGTCAAAAAGCTAAGTCACGACTCAATCCTCATGGTTTATATATGCCTTTGCTGTACCTAGTGTTCCTTGGGAGGATATATCGATGGACTTTGTTTTAGGTTTACCTAGAACAAAGAAGGGAGGATAGCATATTTGTTGTCGTGGATAGATTCTCGAAAATGGCACACTTTATACCATGTCATAAAAGCGATGATCTTTGTCAATGTTGCTGATTTGTTCTTTCGTGAAATTATTAAGCTTGCATGGTGTGCCAAATACTATTGTTTCAGATCGTGATACTAAATTTCTTAGCCACTTTTGGAGATGTTTATGGGCTAAGTTGGGGACTAAACTGCTTTTAGTACTACTTGTCACCCTCAAACCGATGGACAAACTGAAGTAGTCAATAGAACATTGTCTACTATGCTTAGGGCTGTTCTAAAGAAAAATAAGAAAATGTGGGAGGAATGCTTGTCTCATATTGAATTTGCTTATAATCGTTCATTGCATTCTACTACTAAGATGTGCCCTTTTGAAGTTGTGTATGGTTTCCTACCTCGTGCACCTATTGATTTGTTGCCTCTTCCATCTTGGGAGAAGGTTAATTTTGATGCTAAAGAACGTGCTGAATTGATTTTAAAAATGCATGAGTTAACTAAGGAAAACATTGAGCGTATGAATGCTAAATATAAACTTGCTGGAGATAAGGGTAGAAAACATGTTGTGTTTGCACAGAGATCTTGTTTGGTTACATTTGCGTAAGGATAGATTTCTGATTTGCAAATCAAAGCTAATGCCACGTCTGCTGGTCCCTTTAAGGTGTTAGAGAAAGTAAATGATAATGCATATAAACTTGAGCTGCTGCAGATTTTGGGGTTAGTCCCACTTTTAACATTGCAGATTTGAAGCCATATTTGGGTGAGGAAGATGAACTTCCGTCGAGGACGACTTCATTTCAAGAAGGGAGGATGATGAGGACATCAATACCATTGTTACACCCACAGCCCTGCTGCTATACATCTTGGACCAATTACTAGAGCTCACAAGACGCCAACTAAATTACCGGTACTTTCGTTTCTTGGTAATGATTCTAATGTTCATGAGAATATGATGCTGCCTAAATTGGATACATTTGTTTTGCTTAGAAATGAAGGGCCTAGCTTGGAGAGGGATGAACATTGGAGCAAGAACAAGCTTGGAGATGATGGCATGCGCAAGGTGGACAAGAATGGAGTTACAAGTGATGATTTCAGGACTTTGAAGCCACCATAATGAGTGCATGAAGCCTTGGACGAAATATACAAGATGCCACTTCATAAATTTCGTCCAGAGGCTATTCTAGGTGCTGCGTCACCTTATTATTGGGCCAGGCCCATGTAATTTCGAAATACATTAGTATAGGCTATTTTTAGAGTCCGTATGTGTGGGGAAACAAGAGATAGGGTTAGTTTCGGACCCCTCCACCAAGGGCCACGAAATTCTCCCCTCTTCCTCCATATATACAGCCCTTAGGGCACCGTTTAGACTGTGGGTTTTGTTTAGATCAAAAGTTCGCCATAGCTGCAACTTCGTGCCGTTTGTGTTCAACGACCGGACAAAGGCGTCCACGAACCCCACCTTGATCAATAAAGCTTTCATCTTATATTCGCAATATCCAGATTGCAATCTTAGTTTCTTGCTTGTTCTTCGTTTGCTCGCAGGAAATAGACCCTCGTGGTCGGGTTGATCGTGCTCGGCGTGGTCAATAACCTCTCGGAGTTGGTTTAGCGATTGCTAAAGTAGCGGCGTCCTCGCGCCGCCGTAGTCGGATCGTCAAAGTCGACTTCCACCAAAGCGAAATCCACCATCTCATCGAAAGACGGGACACCTCTATCTCTATCAGCTAAGCGGAAGGCTGAGGAAAGGTTTGGGACGTTAATCGACTCATATGATAATGTTGTCCGTCTCCTTGACATACTGAAGGAGAGGAATACCGACACTTATGTTAACGTACAACACATGAGGTTGCCGAGTATACCAGATTTCAAGGTGTTGAAACGAGTATTTTTTCTCTTTCACTATGTGCATCGAAGCTTTACTTTATTGTATGAAATGCAAACGCCATGTAATTGCTTTACTTTATCACTATGCGTTAGCGATAGTTGTAGAAGCAATAGTTGGCGAGACGACCACAACGCAATGATGGAGATCAAGGTGTCGAACTGGTGACGATGGAGATCATGACGATGCTTTGGAGATGGAGATCAAAATCACAAGATGATGATGGCCATATCATGTCACATATTTTGATTGCATGTGATATTTATCTTTTATGCATCTTTTTTGCTTAGTACGACGATATCATTATAAGATGATCCCTTAACTAAATTTCAAGGTATAAGTGTTCCCCCATGAGTATGCACCGTTGTGACAGTTCGTCGTGCTGAGACACCACATGATGATCGGGTGTGATAGGCTCTACGTTCACATACAACAGATGCAAGACAGTTATGCACATGCGGAATACTTGGGTTAAACTTGACGAGCCTAGCATGTACAGACATGGACTCGGAACACTGGAGACTGAAAGGTTGAACGTGAACGATATAGTAGATATGATCAACATAGAGATGTTCACCATTGATGACTACTCCATCTCACGTGATGATTGGACATGGTTTAGTTGATTTGAATCACGTATCATTTAGATGACTTGAGGGATGTCTATCTAAGTGGGAGTTCTGAAGTAATTTGATTAATTGAACTTTAATTTATCATGAACTTAGTCCTGATAGTATTTGCAAATTATATTGTAGATCAATAGCTCGCGTTGTAGCTCCCCTATGTTTTTATATGTTCCTAGAGAAAACTAAGTTGAAAGATGATAGTAGCAATGATGCGGGCTGGGTCCGTGATCTGAGGATTATCCTCATTGCTACACAGAAGAATTATGTCCTTGATGCACCGCTAGGTGACAGACCTATTGCAGGAGAAGATTTTATGAACGTTTGGCAAGCTCGATATGATGACTACTTGATAGTTTAGTGCACCATGCTTTACGGCTTAGAACCGGGACTTCAAAAATGTTTTGAATGTCATGAAGCATATGAGATGTTCCAAGAGTTGAAATTGGTATTTCAGACTCATGCCCGTGTTGGGAGGTATGAGACCTCTGACAACTACTTTGCCTACAAGATGAAGGAGAATAGCTCAGCCAGTAAGCATGTACTCAGAATGTCTGCGTACTACAATCGCTTGAATCAAGTGGGAGTTAATCTTCCAGATAAGATAGTGATTGACAGAGTTCTCTAGTCACTATCACCAAGCTACTAGAACTTCGTGATGAACTATAATGTGCAAGGGATAACGAAAAAGATTCCCGAGCTCTTCGCAATGCTGAAATCGGCGAAGGTAGAAATCAAGAAAGAGCATCAAGTGTTGATGGTTAACAAGACCACTAGTTTCAAGAAAAAGGGCAAAGGAAAAGAAAGGGAACTTTAAGAAGAATGACAAGCAAGTTGCCACTCCCATGAAGAAGCCCAAAACTAGACCTAAGCCTGAAACTGAGTGATTCTACTACAAATGGAATGGTCACTGGAAGCGGAACGACCCCAAATACTTGGTGGATAAGAAGGATGGCAAAGTGAACAAAGGCATATTTGACATGTTATTGATGTGTACTTTACTAGTGTTCATAGTAACCCCTGGGTATTTGATACCGGTTCAATTGCTAAGATTAGTAACTCGAAACAGGAGTTGCAAAATGAACAGAGACTAGTTAAGGGCGAGGTGATGATGTGTGTTGGAAGTGATTCCAAAGTTGATAAGATCACCATCGCACACTCCCTCTACCTTCGGGATTAGTGTTGGACCTAAATAAATGTTATCGGTGTTTGCGTTGAGCATGAGTATGATTGGATCGTGTTTATTGCGATACAGTTATTCATTTAAGTCAAAGAATAATTGTCGTTCTGTTTACATGAATAAAGCCTTCTATGGTCATACACCCAATGTAAATGGTTTATTGAATCTCGATCGTAGTGATACACATATTCATAATATTCATGCCAAAAGATACAAAGTTGATAATGATAGTGTAACATACTTATGGCACTGCTGTTTAGGTCATATTGGTGTAAAGCGCATGAAGAAACTCCATGCAGATGGGATTTCGAAATCACTTGATTATGAATCATTTGATACTTGCGAACCATGCCTTATGGGCAAGATGACTAAAACTCCATTCTCCAGAACAATGGAGCGAGCCAATGACTTATTGAAAATAATACATACCGATGTATGTTGTCCGATGAGTGTTGAGGCACATGGCGGGTATCGTTATTTTCTGACCTTCACAGATGATTTCAGCAGATATGGGAATATCTACTTAATGAAACACAAGTCTGAAACATTTGAAAAGTTCAAGGAATTTCAGAGTGAAGTGGAGAATCATTGTAACAAGAAAATAAAGATTCTACGATCTGATCATGGAGGTGAATATTTGAGTTACGAGTTTGGCTTCTTTTAAAACAATGTGGAATAGTTTCACAACTCACGCCACCTGGAACACCACAGTGTAATGGTGTGTCCGAACGTCGTAACCGCACTTTATTAGATATGGTACGATCTATGATGTCTCTTACCGATTTACCACATCGTTTTGGGTTATGCATTAGAGACAACCACATTCACATTAAATAGGGCACCGTCTAAACCCGTTGAGACGACACCTATGAACTATAGTTTGGCAATAAACCTAAGTTGTCATTTCTTAAAGTTTGGGGATGCGATGCTTATGTCAAAAGGCTTCAGCCTGATAAGCTCGAACCCAAATCAGAGAAGTGCGTCTTCATAAGATACCCTACGGAAACAATTGGGTACACCTTCTACCACAGATCCGAAGGCAAGATCTTTGTTGCCAAGAATGGAACCTTTCTAGAGAAGGAGTTTCTCTCGAAAGAAGTGACTGGAAGGAAAGTAGAACTTGATGAGGTAATTGTACCTTCTCTCAATTTGGAAAGTATCTCATCAGAGAAATCTGTTCCCGTGATGCCTACACCAACTAGAGAGGAAGCTAATGATGATGATCATGAAACCTCAGATCAAGTTACTACCAAACCTCATAGGTCAACCAGAACACGATCAACACCAGAGTGGTACGGTAATCCTGTTCTCGAAGTCACGCTACTAGACCATGGCGAACCTACGAACTATGAAGAAGCTATGATGAGACCATATTTCGATAAATGGCTTGAGGCCATGAAATCTGAGATGGGATCCATGTATGAGAACAAAGTGTGGACTTTGGTGGACTTGCCTGATGATCGGCGAGCCATAGAGAATAAATGGATCTTCAAGAAGAAGATTGATGCTGATGCTAATGTTACTGTCTACAAAGCTCGACTTGTCGCAAAAGGTTTTTGACAAGTTCAAGGAGTTGACTACAATGAGACTTTCTCACCCATGGTGATGCTTAAGTCCGTCTGAATCATATTAGCAATTGCCACATTTTATGAAATCTGGCAAATGGATGTCAAAAACTGCATTCCTTGAATGGATATCTCTAAGAAGAGTTGTATATGATGCAACCAGAAGGTTTTGTCGATCCTAAAGGTGCTAACTGAAGGAAATATGCCCTAGAGGCAATAATAAAGTTATTATTTATTTCCTCATATCATGATAAATGTTTATTATTCATGCTACAATTGTATTAACCGGAAACATAATACATGTGTGAATATATAGACAAACTTAATGTCACTAGTATGCCTCTACTTGACTAGCTCATTAATCAAAGATGGTTATGTTTCCTAACCATAGACATGTGTTGTCATTTGATTAACGGGATCACATCATTAGGAGAATGATGTGATTGACTTGACCCATTCCGTTAGCTTAGCACTTGATCGTTTAGTATGTTGCTATTGCTTTCTTCATGACTTATACAAGTTCCTATAACTATGAGATTATGCAACCCCCGTTTATCGGAGGAACACTTTGTGTGCTACCAAACGTCATAACGTAACTGGGTGATTATAAAGGAGCTCTACAGGTGTCTCCAAAGGTACATGTTGAGTTGGCGTATTTCAAGATTAGGTTTTGTTACTCCGATCGTCGGAGAGGTATCTCTGGGCCCTCTCGGTAATGCACATCACTATAAGCCTTGCAAGCAATGTAACTAATGAGTTAGTTACGGAATGATGCATTACATAACGAGTAAAGAGACTTGCCAGTAACGAGATTGAACTAGGTATTGGATACCGACGATCGAATCTCGGGCAAGTAACATACCGATGAGTGACAAAGGGAACAACGTATGTTGTTATGCGGTTTGACCGATAAAGATCTTCGTAGAATATGTAGGAGCCAATATGAGCATCCAGGTTCTGCTATTGGTTATTGACCGGAAACAGTTCTAGGTCATGTCTACATAGTTCTCGAACCCGTAGGGTCCGCGCGCTTAAGGTTTCGATGATAGTTATATTATGAGTTTATGAGTTTTGATGTACCGAAGTTTGTTCGGAGTCCCGGATAAGAATACAGACATGACGAGGAGTCTCAAAATGGTCGAGACATGAATATTGATATATTGGAAGCCTATATTTGGATATCGGAAGTGTTCCGGGTAAAATCGGGATTTTACCGGAGTACCGGGAGGTTACCAGAACCCCCGGGGGGCTTAATGGGCCTACATGGGCCCTAGTGGAGAGGAAGAGAGGAGGCAAGAGGTGGGCTGCGCCCCCTCCCCCCTAGTCCGAATAGGACAAGGAGAGGGGGGCGGCGCCCCCCCCTTTCCTTCCTCTCTCCCTCCTCCTTCCCCCCTTCTCCTACTCCAACTAGGAAAGAAGGGAGTCCTACTCCTGGTGGGAGTAGGACTCCCCCTTGGCGCGCCCTCCTTGGCCGGCTGCCCCTCCCCCTCGGCTCCTTTATATACGGGGGCAGGGGGGCATCTCTAGAGACAACAATTGATCTCCAAGATCTCTTAGCCGTGTGTGGTGCCCCCCTCCACCATAGTCCTCGATAATATTGTAGCGGTGCTTAGGCGAAGCCCTGCGATGGTAGAACATCAAGATCGTCACCATGCCGTCATGCTGACGGAACTCTTCCCCGACACCCTGCTGGATCGGAGTCCGGGGATCGTCATCGAGCTGAACGTGTGCTAGAACTCGGAGGTGTCGTAGTTTTGGTACTTGATCGGTCGGGCCGTGAAGACGTATGACTACATCAACCGCGTTGTTCTAGCGCTTCTGCTTTCGGTCTACAAGGGTACGTGGACAACACTCTCCCCTCTCGTTGCTATGCATCACCATGATCTTGCGTGTGCGTAGGAAAATTTTGAAATTACTACGTTCCCCAACACTAACAAGGTGTGCAAGCTCCAGCGATCCATCTATGGACTGGTGCAAGCATGTCAGAGTTGGAATATATGCTTTGATGAGGTGATCAGAGCATATGGTTTTATACAGACTTACGATGAAGCCTGTATTTATAAGAAAGTGAGTGGGAGCTCTGTACCATTTCTGATATTATATGTGAATGACATATTATTGATTGAAAATTGTTAGAGTACGTAATGGGCCTAATGGGCCTGGGCTGGCGGTTGATATGTCTCCAACGTATCTATAATTTATGAAGCATTCATGCTATTATATTATCTGCTTTGGATGTTTATGGGCTTTATTATATACTTTTATATTATTTTTGGGACTAACCTATTAACCGGAGGCCCAGCCCATATTGTTGTTTTCTTGCATATTTCAGTGTTTCGAAGAAAAGGAATATCAAACGGAGTCCAAACGGAATAAAACCTTCGAGAGTGTTATTTTTAGAACGGAAGCAATCCAGGGGACTTGGAGTTCAAGCCAGGGAAGCTTCGAGGAGGCCACGAGGCAGGGGGCGCACCCACCCCCTAGGCGTGCCCTCCACCCTCGTGGGCCCCTCGTGGCTCCCCTGACCGACTTCTTTTGCCTATATATTCCCATATACCCTAAAAACTGTTGGGGAACGTAGTAATTTAAAAAAAATTCCTACGCACACGCAAGATCATGGTGATGCATAGCAACGAGAGGGGAGAGTGTTGTCTACGTACCCTCGTAGACCGAAGCGAAGCGATCACAATGTAGAGGAAGTAGTCGTCACGATCTCCTCGCGATCCGACCGATCCGGCGCCGTTACTCTGGCGCCCCGAGTTCTTGACACACGTACAACTCGATGGCGCTCCTCGGGCTCCAATCCAAAGAGAGCTTGGGGAGGAGAGTTTCGTCGGACGACGGCGTGGTGGCGATCTTGATGTTCTACGGCGCAGGCTTCGCCTAAGCTTTGCGACGATATAACCGAGGTGGAATATGGTGGAGGGGCACCGCACGGCTAAGGAACGATCCGTAGATCAAACTTGTGTGTTCTAGGGTGCCCCTGCCCCGTATATAAAGGAGCAGGGGAGGGGCCGGCCGGCCAAGAGGAGGCGCCCAGGAGTCCTACTCGCTCGGGAGTAGGATTCCCCTCAATCCTAGTTGGAATAGGATTCACCGGAGGGGAAAGAGAGAGGGGGCGGCCCACCTTTCCTAGTCCTAGTAGGACTAGGGAAGGGGCCTTGCGACCACCTAGGGCTGGCCCTTTCTCCTTTCCACCAAGGCCCACTATGGCCCATATAGTTCGGGGGTTCGGTAACCTCCGGTACTCCGATAAATTCGATTTCACCCGAACCATTCCGAACTCCAAATATAGGCTTCCAATATATCAATATTTATGTCTCGACCATTTGAGACTCCTCGTCATGTCCGTGATCACATCCGGGACTCGAACTTCTTCGGTACATCAAAATACATAAACTCATAATATAACCGCTATCGAAACCTTAAGCGTCACGGACCCTACGGTTCGAGAACAATGTAGACATGACCGAGACACGTCTCGGTCAATAACCAATAGCGGGACCTGGATGCCCATATTGGCTCCTACATATTCTCTGAAGATCTTTATCGGTCGGACCGCATAACAACATACGTTGTTCCTTTGTCATCGGTATGTTACTTGCCCGAGATTCGATCGTCGGTTTCCAATACCTAGTTCAATCTCGTTACCGGCAAGTCTCTTTACTCGTTCTGTAATACATCATCTCACAGCTAACTCATTAGTTGTAATGCTTGCAAGGCTTCGGTGATGTGTATGAAGGAAATATGCCCTAGAGGCAATAATAAAGTTATTATTTATTTCCTTATTTCATGATAAATGTTTATCATTCATGCTAGAATTGTATTAACCGGAAACATGATACATGTGTGAATGCATAAACAAACAACATGTCACTAGTATGCCTCTACTAGACTAGCTTGTTAATCAAAGATGGTTATGTTTCCTAACCATGAACAAAGAGTTGTTATTTGATTAACAAGGTCACATCATTAGTAGAATGATCGATTGACATGACCCATTCCATTAGCTTAGCACTTTCGATTGTTTAGTATGTTGCTACTGCTTTTATCCATGACTTATACATGTTCACGTAACTATGAGATTATGCAACTCCGTTTACGGAGGAACACTTTGGGTACTACCAAACATCACAACGTAATCGGGTGATTATAAAGGAGTACTACTGGTGTCTCCAAAGGCAGATGTTGGGTTGGCGTATTTGAGATTAGGTTTTGTCACTCCGATTGTCGGAGAGGTATCTCTGGCCCTCTCGGTAATACACATCATCAAGCCTTGCAAGCAATACAACTAATGAGTTAGCTGTGAGATGATGTATTAAGGAACGAGTAAAGAGACTTGCGATGCGAGATTGAACTAGGTATTGGATACCGACGATCGAATCTCGGGCAAGTAACATACCGATGACAAAGGAACAACGTATGTTGTTATGCGGTCGACCGATAAAGATCTTCGTAGAATATGTAGGAACCAATATGGGCATCCAGGTCCGCTGTTGGTTATTGACGGAGACGTGTCTCGGTCATGTCTACATTGTTCTCGAACCGTAGGGTCCGCACGCTTAAGGTTTCGATGATGCTTATTATGAGTTTATGTATTTTGATGTACCGAAGAAGTTGAGTCCGGATGTGATCACGGACATGACGAGGAGTCTCGAAATGGTCGAGACATAAAGATTGATATATTGGAAGCCTATATTTGGAGTCCGAATGGTTCGGTGAAATCGAATTTCTGAGAGTACCGGAGGTTACGGAACCCCCGAACTAAATGGGCCTTAGTGGGCCTCGAGGGAGAAGAGGAGGGGCCGGCCAGGGCAGGCACGCCCCTCCCCCTAGTCCGAATAGGACAGGAGGGGGGGCGCCTCTTTCCTCTTCCCCCCCAATCCTACTCCAACTAGGAAGGGGAGTCCTACTCGGTGGGAGTAGGACTCCTGGCCAGCGCCTCCTCTGGGCCGGCCGCACTCCCCCTCCCTCCTTTATATCTGAGGGCAGGGGCACCCTAGAACACAAAAGTTTGATCTACGGATCGTTCCTTAGCCGTGTCGGTGCCCCCTCCACCATATTCCACCTCGGTCATATCGTCGCAAGCTTAGCGAAGCCTGTGCCGAAGAACATCAAGATCGTCCTGCACGCCGTCGTCTTGACGAACTCTCCTCGACACTCGGCTGGATCGGAGTCTGAGGGCGTCATCGAGCTGTCGTGTGTCAAGAACTCGGGGCGCCGAATAACGGCGCCGGATCGGTCGGATCGCGAGGAGAGCGTCGACTACTTCCTCTACGTTGTGATCGCTTCGCCGGGTCTCGAGGGTGCGTAGACAACACTCTCCACTCTCGTTGCTATACATCACCATGATCTTGCGTGTGCGTGGAAAATTTTGAAATTACTCGTTCCCCAACAGTGGCATCCGAGCCTAGGTTTTTCTATGGTTTGATGTTTTGCGAGTAGAACACAAGTGAGTTGTGGGCGATACAAGTCATACTACCTACCAGCATGTCATACTTTGGTTCAGCGGTATTGTGAGATGAAGCGGCCGGACCGACATTACGCGTGCGCTTCGCGAGACTGGTTTCACCGCTCTGAGCACTCGTTGCTTAAAGGTGATTGGCGGGTGTCTGTCTCTCTCACTTTAGTTGAACCGAGTGTGGCTACGCCGGTCCTTGAGAAGGTTAAAGCGGAGTCTATTTGTGAAATATCGTTGTGGTTTTGATGCGTAGGTGAGACTGGTTCTTGCTTAAGCCCGTAGCAGCCACGTAAAATTTGCAACAACAAAGTAGAGGGCGTCTAACTTGTTTTGCGGGGCATGTTGTGATGTGATATGGTCAAGGCGTGATGCTATATTTTATTGTATGAGATGATCATGTTTTGTAACGAAGTTATCGGCAATGGCGGAGCCATATGGTTGTCGCTTTATTGTATGCAATGCAATCGCTACTGTAATGCTTTACTTTATCACTAAGCGGTAGCGATAGTCGTAAAGCATAAGTTTGGCGAGGCGACAACGATGCTACGATGGAGATCAAGGTGTCGGCGCGGTGGCGATGGTGATCATGGTGGTGCTGCGGAGATGAAGATCACGAAGCACAAGATGATGATGACCATATCATATCACTTATATTGATTTGCATGTGATGTTTATCCTTTATGCATCTTATCTTGCTTTGATTGTGGTAGCATTATAAGATGATCTCTCACTAAATTATCAAGAAGTGTTCTCCCGGTATGCACCGTTGCCAAAGTTAAATCGTGCCCGGACACCACGTGATGATCGGGTGTGATAAGCTCTCGTCCATCTACAACGGGTGCAAGCCAGTTTTGCACCTGCAGAATACTCGGGTTATACTTGACGAGCCTAGCATATGTAGATATGGCCTCGGAACACGGAGACCGAAAGGTCGGCGTGAATCATATAGTAGACATGATCAACATAAGATGTTCACCATTGAAAACTACTCCATTTCACGTGATGATCGGTTATGGTTTAGTTGATTTGGATCACGTGATCACTTAAGATGACTAGAGGATGTCTGTCTAAGTGGGAGTTCTTAAATAATATGATTAATTGAACTTAAATTTATCATGAACTTAGTACTGATAGTATCTTGCTTGTTTATGTTTGTTTGTAGATAGATGGCTCGTCTTTGTTGTTCCGTTGAATTTTAATCGTTTCTTGAAAGCAAAGTTGAAAGATGATGGTAGCAATTACACGGATTGGGTCCGTAACTCGAGATTATCCTCATTGCTGCCTGAAAGAGTTACTTCTGGATGCACCGCTAGGTGCAGACTCTTCTTTGAGCAACACGGATGTTGTGAGCGTCTGGCGAGCAAAGCTGATGACTACTCTATAGTTCGATGTGCCATGCTACGGCTTAGAACCGGGGCTTCAACGGCGTTTTGAGCGTCATGGAGCATATGAGATGTTCGAGAGTTGAAGTTAATATTCAACAGAATGCCCGGATTGAGAGATATGAAGTCTCCAATAAGTTCTATAGCTGCAAGATGGAGGAGAATAGTTACATTAGTGAGCACATACTCGAGAATGTCAGGGTACTACAATCACTTGACACAATTGGGAGTTAATCTTCCGGATGATTGTGTCATTGATAGAATTCTTCAATCACTGCCACCAAGCTACAAAGGCTTCGTGATGAACTATAATATGCAAGGGTTAGTAAAGACTATACAGAGCTCTTAATGCTAAAGGCTGCGGAGGTAGAAATCAGAAGGAGCATCAAGTGTTGATGGTCAGCAAGACCACTAGTTTCAAGAAGAAAGGCAAAGGGAAGAAGAAGGGAACTTCAAGAAGAACAGCAAGCAAGTTGCTGCTCGGGAGAAAAACCCAAGTCTGGACCTAAGCACAGGCCGAGTGCTTTTCTTTAAGCGGTGGTCCTTTGAAGCGGAACTGCCCCAAGTATTTGGCGGATAAGAAGGATGGCAAGGTGAACAAAGGTATATGTGATATACATGTTATTGATGTGTACCTTACTAGAGCTCGTAGTAGCACTGGGTATTTGATCTGGTTACATTGCTAATATTTGCAACTCGAAGCAGGGACTACGGATTAGCGAACTACGGCAAAGGCGAGGTGACGATCTTGGCGTGGGAAATGGTTCCAAAGTCGATGTGATCGCGGTCGACACGCTACCTCTACATCTACCTTCGGATTAGTTTTAGACCTAAATAATTGTTATTTGGTGCTGCGTTGAGCATGAACATTATATCCGGATCTTGTTTGATGCGAGGCGGTTATTCATTTAAATCGAGAGAATAATGGTTGTTCTATTTATATGAGTAATATCTTTTATCGTCATGCACCCTTGAAGAGTGGTCTATTTTGATGAATCTCGATAGTAGTGATACACATATTCATAATGTTGAAACCAAAAGATGCAGAGTTGATAATGATAGTGCAACTTATTTGTGGCACTTGCCGTTTAGGTCATATCGATTGTAAAAGCATGAAGAAACTCCATCTTGATGGACTTTTGGAGTCACTTGATTATGAATCACTTGGCACTTCGAACCGTGCCTCATGGGCAAGATGACTAAAACCCGTTCTCGGTACTATGGAGAGAACAACAGATTTGTTGGAAATCATACATCTGAGATGTATATGGTCCGATGAATGTTGAGGCTCGTGGCGGATATCGTTATTTTCTCACCTTCACGGATGACTTAAGCGAGATATGGGTATATTTACTTAATGAAACATAAGTCTGAAACATTTGAAAAGTTCAAAGAATTTCAGAGTGAAGTTGAAAATCATCGTAACAAGAAAATTAAGTTTCTGCGATCGATCGTGGAGGTGAATATTTGAGTTCTGAGTTTGGTCTACATTTGAAACAATGCGGAATAGTTTAGCAACTCCGCCACCGAACACCACAGCGTAATGGTGTGTCGAGCGTCGTGTCGTACTTTACTAGATATGGTGCGATCTATGATGTCTCTTCTGATTTACCGCTATCGTTTTGGGGTTATGCTCTAGAGGCGGCGCATTCACACTGAATAGAACACCGTCAAAATCCGTTGAGGCGACACCTTATGAACTGCGGTTTAGCAAGAAACCAAAGTTGTCGTTTCTTAAAGTTTGGGGATCACGATGCTTATGTGAAAAAGCTTCAACTGATAAGCTCGAACCCAAATCGAATGTGTCTTCATAGGATACCCAAAGGAGACACTTGGGTATACCTTCTATCACGAATCTGAAGGCAAGACATTCGTTGCTAAGAATGGATCCTTTCTAGAAAGGAGTTTCTCTCGAAAGAAGTGAGTGGGAGGAAAGTAGAACTTGATGAGGTAATTATACCTTCTCCCTTACTTGAAAGTAGTTTGTCGCAGAAACGGTTTACGAGACACCTACACCAAGTAGTGAGGAAGTTGGTGATGTTGATCATGAAACTTGAGATCAAGTTGCTCTGAGAACCTCGTAGATCAACGAGTAAGATCCGCACAGTGAATGCGGTAATCCTGTTCTAGAAATCATGCTACTAGATCACGATGAACCTCACGAACTATGAAGAAGCGATGGTGAGCCCAGATTCATAAAATAGCTTGAGGCCATGAAATCGAGATGGGATCCATGTATGAAAACAAAGTATGGACTTTGGTTGACTTGCCGGGTAGGCAAGCAATAGAAAACAAGTGGATCTTCAAGAAGAAGGCCGGCGGCGGTAATATTCTTTTCTACAAAGCTCGACTTATGCAAAGGGTTTCGACAAGTTCAAGGGATTGACTACGATGAGACCTTCTCACCCGTGGCGATGCTTAAGTCTGTCCGAATCATGTTAGCAATTGCGCATTTTATGATTATGAAATTTGGCAAATGGATGTAAAGACTGCATTCTGAATGGATTTCTCGAAGAAGAGTTGTATATGATGCAACGAGAAGGTTTTATCTATCAAAGGGAGCTAACAAAGTGTGCAAGCTCCAGCGATCCATTTATGGACTGGTGCAAGCATCTCGGAGTTGGAATAAGCGCTTTGATAGTGTGATCAAAGCATTTGGGTTTATCTGAGACTTTTGGAGAAGCTCATATTTACAAGAAAGTGAGTGGGAGCTCTGTAGCATTTACGATATTATATGTAGATGACATATTGCTGATCGGAAATGATATAGAATTCTGGATAGCATAAAGGGATACTTGAATAAGAGTTTTTCAATGAAAGACCTCGGTGAAGCTGCTTACATATTGGGCATTAAGATCTATAGAGATAGATCAAGGCGGCTTAATTGGACTTTCACAAAGCACATACCTTGACAAAATTTTGAAGAAGTTCAAAATGGATCAAGCAAAGAAAGGGTTCTTGCTGTGTTACAAGGTGTGAAGTTGAGTAAGACTCAATGCCCGACCACTGCGAGAAGATAGAGAAAATGAAAGATGTTCCTATGCTTCACCATAGGCTCTATCATGTATGCAATCTTGTGTACCAGGACCTGATGTGTGCCTTGCTATAAGCCTAGCAGGGGAGGTACCAAAGTAATCCAGAGTGGATCAACTTTGGACAGCGGTCAAGAACATCTGAAATACGAAAAGGACTAAGGATATGTTTCTCGTATATGGAGGTGACAAAGAGCTCATCGTAAATGGTTACGTTGATGCAAGCTTTGACACGATCCGGACGATTCTAAATCGCAGACGGATCGTGTTTACACTAAGCGGAGGAGCTGTCGGTTGGTGTAGTTCCAAACAAAGCGTCGTGGCGGGATCTACATGTGAAGCGGAGTACATAGCAGCTTGGAAGCAGCTAATGAAGAAGTGCGGATGAAGGAGTTCATATCCGATCTAGGTGTCATACCTAGTGCATCGGGTCCAATGAAAATCTTCGTGACAATCTTGGAGCAATTGCCTTAGCGAAGGAATCCAGATTTCACAAGAGGACCAAGCACATCGAGAGACGCTTCAATTCCATCCGGGACTTAGTCGGTGGGAGACATAAGATTTGCAAGATACATACGGATCTGAATGTTGCAGACCCGTTGACTAAGCCTCCTCCACGAGCAAAACATGATCATCACCAAGACTCCATGGGTGTTAGAATCATTACTATGTAATCTAGATTATTGACTCTAGTGCAAGTGGGAGACTGAAGGAAATATGCCCTAGAGGCAATAATAAAGTTATTATTTATTTCCTTATTTCATGATAAATGTTTATCATTCATGCTATAATTGTATTAACCGGAAACATGATACATGTGTGAATGCATAAACAAACAACATGTCACTAGTATGCCTCTACTAGACTAGCTTGTTAATCAAAGATGGTTATGTTTCCTAACCATGAACAAAGAGTTGTTATTTGATTAACAAGGTCACATCATTAGTAGAATGATCGATTGACATGACCCATTCCATTAGCTTAGCACTTTCGATTGTTTAGTATGTTGCTCTGCTTTTATCCATGACTTATAGATGTTCTGTAACTATGAGATTATGCAACTCCGTTTACGGAGGAACACTTTGGGTACTACCAAACATCACAACGTAATCGGGTGATTATAAAGGAGTACTACAGTGTCTCCAAAGGCGGATGTTGGGTTGGCGTATTTGAGATTAGGTTTTGTCACTCCGATTGTCGGAGAGGTATCTCTGGGCCCTCTCGGTAATACACATCATTTGAAGCCTTGCAAGCAATACAACTAATGAGTTAGCTGTGAGATGATGTATTACGGAGCGAGTAAAGAGACTTGCGTGTAGCGAGATTGAACTAGGTATTGGATACCGACGATCGAATCTCGGGCAAGTAACATACCGATGACAAAGGGAACAACGTATGTTGTTATGCGGTCGACGGATAAAGATCTTCGTAGAATATGTAGGAACCAATATGGGCATCCAGGTCCGCTGTTGGTTATTGACGGAGGCGTGTCTCGGTCATGTCTACATTGTTCTCGAACCGTAGGGTCCGCACGCTTAAGGTTTCGATGGCGGTTATTATGAGTTTATGTATTTTGATGTACCGAAGAAGTTTGGAGTCCGGATGTGATCACGGACATGACGAGGAGTCTCGAAATGGTCGAGACATAAAGATTGATATATTGGAAGCCTATATTTGGAGTCGAAAATGGTTCGGGTGAAATCGAATTTATCGAGTACCGGGAGGTTACGGAACCCCGGGAACTAAATGGGCCTTAGTGGGCCTCGAGGAGAAGAGGAGGGGCCGGCCAGGGCAGGCAGGCGCCCCCCCCCTAGTCCGAATAGGACAAGGAGGCGGCGCCCCTTCCTCTTCCCCCCCCAATCCTACTCCAACTAGGAAGGGGTCCTACTCGGTGGGAGTAGGACTCCTCCGCAGCCCTCCTCTGGGCCGGCCGCACCTCCCCCTCCTCCTTTATATCACGGGGCAGGGGGCACCCTAGAACACACAAGTTTGATCTACGGATCGTTCCTTAGCCGTGTGCGGTGCCCCCTCCACCATATTCCACCTCGGTCATATCGTCATGAAGCTTAAGCGAAGCCTCGCTTGATAGAACATCAAGATCGTCACCACGCATCGTCTTGTGGAACTCTCCCTCGACACTCGGCTGGATCGAGTCTGAGGGACGTCATCGAGCTGTCGTGTGTCAAGAACTTCGGGCGCCGAGAATGCTAACGGCGCGGGATCGGTCGGATCGCGAGGAGAACGTACGACTACTTCCTCTACGTTGTGATCGCTTCCGCTTCGGGTCTACGAGGGTACATAGACAACACTCTCCACTCTCGTTGCTATACATCACCATGATCTTGCGTGTGCGTAGGAAAATTTTGAAATTACTACGTTCCCCAACAGTGTATTACCGAGAGGGCCCAGAGATACCTCTCCGACAATCGGAGTGACAAAACCTAATCTCGAAATACGCCAACCCAACATCTGCCTTTGGAGACACCTGTAGTACTCCTTTATAATCACCCGATTACATTGTGACGTTTGGTAGCACCCAAAGTGTTCCTCCGGTAAACGGAGTTGCATAATCTCATAGTTACAGAACATGTATATGTCATGGATAAAAGCGGTAGCAACATACTAAGCGATCGTGTGCTAAGCTAATGGAATGGGTCATGTCAATCGAGATCATTCTACTAATGATGTGACCTTGTTAATCAAATAACAACTCTTTGTTCATGGTTAGGAAACATAACCATCTTTGATTAACAAGCTAGTCTAGTAGAGGCATACTAGTGACATATTGTTTGTCTATGCATTCACACATGTATCATGTTTCCGGTTAATACAATTCTAGCATGAATGATAAACATTTATCATGAAATAAGGAAATAAATAATAACTTTATTATTGCCTCTAGGGCATATTTCCTTGATCTCCCACTTGCACTAGAGTCAATAATCTAGATTACACAAAGAATGATTCTAACACCCATGGAGTCTTGGTGTTGATCATGTTTTGCTCGTGGAAGAGGCTTAGTCAATGGGTGCCTACATTCAGATCCGTATGTATCTTGCAAATCTCTATGTCTCCCACCGACTAAATCCGGATGGAATTGAAGCGTCTCTTGATGTGCTTGGTCCTCTTGTGAAATCTGGATTCCTTTGCTAAGGCAATTGCTCGATATTGTCACGAAGATTTTCATTGGACCCGATGCACTAGGTATGACACCTAGATGGGATATGAACTCCTTCATCCGCACTCCTTCATTAGCTGCTTCCGAAGCTGCTATGTACTCCGCTTCACATGTAGATCCCGCTACGACGCTTTGTTTAGAACTGCACCAACTGACAGCTCCTCCGTTTAGTGTAAACACGTATCCGGTCTGCGATTTAGAATCGTCCGGATCAGTGTCAAAGCTTGCATCAACGTAACCGTTTACGATGAGCTCTTTGTCACCTCCATATACGAGAAACATATCCTTAGTCCTTTTCAGGTATTTCAGATGTTCTTGACCGCTGTCCATGATCCACTCTGGATTACTTTGGTACCTCCTGCTAAGCTTATAGCAAGGCACACATCAGGTCAGTACACAAGATTGCATACATGATAGAGCCTATGGCTGAAGCATAGGGAACATCTTTCATTTTCTCTCTATCTTCTGCAGTGGTCGGGCATTGAGTCTTACTCAACTTCACACCTTGTAACACGGGCAAGAACCCTTTCTTTGCTTGATCCATTTTGAACTTCTTCAAAATTTTGTCAAGGTATGTGCTTTGTGAAAGTCCAATTAAGCGTCTTGATCTATCTCTATAGATTTTGATGCCCAATATGTAAGCAGCTTCACCGAGGTCTTTCATTGAAAAACTCTTATTCAAGTATCCCTTTATGCTATCCAGAAATTCTATATCATTTCCGATCAGTAATATGTCATCTACATATAATATCGAAATGCTACAGAGCTCCCACTCACTTTCTTGTAAATCTGAGCTTCTCCAAAAGTCTCAGATGAACCCAAATGCTTTGATCACACTATCAAAGCGTTTATTCCAACTCGAGATGCTTGCACCAGTCCATAAATGGATCATTGGAGCTTGCATACTTTGTTAGCTCCTTTGGATCGATAAAACCTTCTCGGTTGCATCATATACAACTCTTCTTCCGTAAATCCATTCAGAATGCGTCTTTACATCCATTTGCCAAATTTCATAATCATAAAATGCGGCAATTGCTAACATGATTCGGACAGACTTAAGCATCGCTACGGGTGAGAAGGTCTCATCGTAGTCAACCCCTTGAACTTGTCGAAAACCCTTTGCGACAAGTCGAGCTTTGTAGACAGTAACATTACCGTCGGCGTCAGTCTTCTTCTTGAAGATCCACTTGTTTTCTATTGCTTGCCTACCCTCGGGCAAGTCAACCAAAGTCCATACTTTGTTTTCATACATGGATCCCATCTCGATTTCATGGCCTCAAGCCATTTTATGGAATCTGGGCTCACCATCGCTTCTTCATAGTTCGTAGGTTCATCATGATCTAGTAGCATGATTTCCGAACAGGATTACCGTACCACTCACAGTGCGGATCTTACTCGGTTGATCTACGAGGTTCTGTGGTAACTTGATCTGAAGTTTCATGATCAACATCATCAACTTGCTCACTACTTGGTGTAGATGTCTCAGAAACCGGTTTCTGCGACAAACTACTTTCAAGTAAGGGAGAAGGTACAATTACCTCATCAAGTTCTACTTTCCTCCCACTCACTTCTTTCGAGAGAAACTCCTTCTCTAGAAAGGATCCATTCTTAGCAACAAATGTCTTGCCTTCGGATCTGTGATAGAAGGTGTACCCAACTGTCTCCTTTGGGTATCCTATGAAGACACATTTCTCGATTTGGGTTCGAGCTTATCGTAGAAGCTTTTTCACATAAGCATCGCATCCCCAAACTTTAAGAAATGACAACTTTGGTTTCTTGCTAAACCATAGTTCATAAGGTGTCGTCTCAACGGATTTTGACGGTGTTCTATTCAGGTGTGAATGCGGCCGTCTCTAGAGCATAACCCCAAAACGATAGCGGTAAATCAGAAGAGGCATCATAGATCGCACCATATCTAGTAAAGTGCGATTACGACGTTCGGACACACCATTACGCTGTGGTGTTCGGGTGGCGTGAGTTGCTAAACTATTCCGCATTGTTTCAAATGTAGACCAAACTCAGAACTCAAATATTCACCTCCACGATCGATCGTAGAAACTTAATTTTCTTATTACGATGATTTTCAACTTCACTCTGAAATTCTTTGAACTTTTCAAATGTTTCAGACTTATGTTTCATTAAGTAGATATACCCATATCTGCTTAAATCATCTGTGAAGGTGAGAAAATAACGATATCCGCCACGAGCCTCAACATTCATCGGACCACATACATCTCAGATGTATGATTTCCAACAAATCTGTTGCTCTCTCCATAGTATCGGAGAACGGGTTCTAGTCATCTTGCCCATGAGGCACGGTTCAAAGTGCCAAGTGATTCATAATCAAGTGACTCCAAAAGTCCATCAAGATGGAGTTTCTTCATGCGCTTTACACCGATATGACCTAAACGGCGAGTGCCACAAATAAGTTGCACTATCATTATCAACTCTGCATCTTTTGGTTTCAACATTATGAATATGTGTATCACTACTATCGAGATTCATCAAAATAGACCACTCTTCAAGGGTGCATGACCATAAAAGATATTACTCATATAAATAGAACAACCATTATTCTCTGATTTAAATGAATAACCGTCTCGCATCAAACAAGATCCAGATATAATGTTCATGCTCAACGCAGCACCAAATAACAATTATTTAGGTCTAAAACTAATCCCGAAGGTAGATGTAGAGGTAGCGTGCCGATCGCGATCACATCGACTTTGGAACCATTTCCCATGCGCATCGTCACCTCGTCCTTTGCGGTGTTAAGCAATCCGTAGTCCCTGTTTGAGTTGCAAATATTAGCAATAGAACCAGATCAAATACCAGTGCTACTACGAGCTCTAGTAAGGTACACATCAATAACATGTATATCACATATACCTTTGTTCACCTTGCCATCCTTCTTATCCGCCAAATACTTGGGGCAGTTCCGCTTCGAGGACTACCGCTTGCGAGAAAGCACTCGAGTTTCAGGTTTAGGGCCAGACTTGGGTTTCTTCTCCCGAGCGAGAACTTGCTTGCTGTTCTTCTTGAAGTTCCCTTCTTCTTCCCTTTGCCTTTCTTCTTGAAACTAGTGGTCTTATTGACCATCAACACTTGATGCTCCTTCTTGATTTCTACCTCCGCAGCCTATAGCATTGCGAAGAGCTCGGTATAGTCTTTACTAACCCTTGCATATTATAGTTCATCACGAAGCCTTTGTAGCTTGGTGGCGATGATTGAAGAATTACATCAATGACACAATCATCCGGAAGATTAACTCCCAGTTGAGTCAAGTGATTGTAATACCCGGACATTTTGAGTATGTGCTCACCGACGTAACTATTCTCCTCCATCCCGCAGCTATAGAACTTATTGGAGACTTCATATCTCTCAATCCGGGCATTCTCAGGAATATCAACTTCAACTCTGGAACATCTCATATGCTCCATGACGTTCAAAACGTCGTTGAAGTCCCGGTTCTAAGCCGTAAAGCATGGTACACTTGAACTATAGAGTAGTCATCGACTTTGCTCGCTAGACGTTCTTAACGTCGTCGATCGCATCGGAAGAGTTCTGCACCTAGCGGTGCATCCAGGGCGTAACTTTTTCAGCAGCAATGAGGATAATCCTCGAGTTACGGACCCGATCCGTGTAGTTGCTACCATCATCTTTCAACTTTGCTTTCTCAAGGAACGCATTAAAATTCAACGGAACAACAAAGACGAGCCATCTATCTACAATCAAACATAGACAAGCAAGATACTATCGGTACTAAGTTCATGATAAATTTAAGTTCAATTAATCATATTACTTAAGAACTCCCACTTAGACGACATCCCTCTAGTCATCTAAGTGATCACGTGATCCAAATCAACTAAACCATAACCGATCATCACGTGAAATGGAGTAGTTTTCAATGGTGAACATCTTATGTTGATCATATCTACTATATGATTCACGCCGACCTTTCGGTCTCCGTGTTCCGAGGCCATATCTGCATATGCTAGGCTCGTCAAGTATAACCTGAGTATTCTGTGTGCAAAACTGGCTTGCACCCGTTGTAGATGGACGTGAGCTTATCACACCCGATCATCACGTGGTGTGCAGGCACGACGAACTTTGGCAGCGGTGCATACTCGGGAGAACACTTCTTGATAATTTAGTGAGAGATCATCTTATAATGCTACCGTCAATCAAAGCAAGATAAGATGCTTAAAAGATAAACATCACATGCAAATCAATATAAGTGATATGATATGGTCATCATCATCTTGTGCTTCGTGATCTCCATCTCTGCAGCACCATCATGATCACCATCGTCACCGGCGCGACACCTTGATCTTCATCGTAGCATCGTTGTCGTCTCGCCAATCTTATGCTTCTAGGACTATCGCTACCGCTTAGTGATAAAGTAAAGCATTACAGGCGCATTGCATTTCATACAATAAAGCGACAACCATATGGCTCTGCCGATTGCCGATAACTTCGTTACAAAACATGATCATCTCATACAATAAAATATAGCATCACGTCTTGACCATATCACATCACAACATGCCCCGCAAAAACAAGTTAGACGTCCTCTACTTTGTTGTTGCAAATTTTACGTGGCTGCTACGGGCTTAAGCAAGAACCAATCTCACCTCGCATCAAAACCACAACGATATTTCGTCAAATAGACTCCGTTTTAACCTTCTCAAGGACCGGGCGTAGCCACACTCAGTTCAACTAAAGTGAGAGAGAGACACCCGCCACCACCTTTAAGCAACGAGTGCTCGTGGCGGTGAAACCAGTCTCGCGTAAGCATACGCGTAATGTCGGTCCGGCCGCTTCATCCCACAATACCGCTGAACCAAAGTATGACATGCTGGTAGGAAGTATGACTTGTATCGCCCACAACTCACTTGTGTTCTACTCGTGCAAAACATCAAACCATAAAACCTAGGCTCGATACCACTGTTGGGGAACGTAGTAATTTCAAAAATTTCCTCGCACACGCAAGATCATGGTGATGCATAGCAACGAGAGGGAGAGTGTTGTCTACGCCCTCGTGAGACCGAAGCGAAGCGATCACAACGTAGAGGAAGTAGTCGTGCGATCTCCTCGCGATCCGACCGATCCGGCGCCGTTACTCTGGCGCCCAGTTCTTGACACACGTACAGCTCGATGGCGCCCTCGGGCTCCAATCCAGTGAGAGCTTGGGGGGAGAGTTTCACGGCCTGACGGCGTGGTGGCGATCTTGATGTTCTATCGCGCAGGCTTCGCCTAAGCTTTGCGACGATATAACCGAGGTGGAATATGGTGGAGGGGCACCGCACACGGCTAAGGAGCGATCCGTAGATCAAACTTGTGTGTTCTAGGGTGCCCTCTGCCCCGTATATAAAGGAGCAGGGGGGGGCCGGCCAAGAAGAGGCGGCGCTGGGAGTCCTACTCCTCCGGGAGTAGGATTCCCCTCAATCCTAGTTGGAATAGGATTCACGGAGGGAAAGAGAGAGAGGGGCGGCCCACCTTTCCTAGTCCTAGTAGGACTAGGGAAGAGGGGGCGCATGCCACCTAGGGCTGGCCCTTTCTCCTTTCCACCAAGGCCCACTATGGCCCATATAGTTCCCGGGGGTTCGGTAACCTCCGGTACTCGATAAATTCGATTTCACCCGGAACCATTCGAACTCCAAATATAGGCTTCAATATATCAATCTTTATGTCTCGACCATTTCGAGACTCCTCGTCATGTCCGTAATCACATCCGGGACTCCGAAATTCTTCGGTACATCAAAATACATGAACTCATAATATAACCGTCATCGAAACCTTAAGCGTGCGGACCCTACGGTTCGAGAACAATGTAGACATGACCGAGACCGTCTCGGTCAATAACCAATAGCGGGACCTGGATGCCCATATTGGCTCCTACATATTCTACGAAGATCTTTATCGGTCGACCGCATAACAACATCGTTGTTCCCTTTGTCATCGGTATGTTACTTGCCCGAGATTCGATCATCGGTATCCAATACCTAGTTCAATCTCATTACCGCAAGTCTCTTTACTCGCTCACGTAATACATCATCTCACAGCTAACTCATTAGTTGTAATGCTTGCAAGGCTTCATGATGTGTATTACCGAGAGGGCCCAGAGATACCTCTCCGACAATCGGAGTGACAAAACCTAATCTCGAAATCGCCAACCCAACATCGCCTTTGGAGACACCTGTAGTACTCCTTTATAATCACCCGATTCGTTGTGGCGTTTGGTAGCACCAAAGTGTTCCTTGATGGCGGGAGTTGCATAATCTCATAGTTACAGAACATGTATATGTCATGGATAAAAGCAAGAGCAACATACTAAGCGATCGTGTGCTAAGCTAATGGAATGGGTCATGTCAATCGATCATTCTACTAATGATGTGACCTTGTTAATCAAATAACAACTCTTTGTTCATGGTTAGGAAACATAACCATCTTTGATTAACAAGCTAGTCTAGTAGAGGCATACTAGTGACATATTGTTTGTCTATGCATTCACACATGTATCATGTTTCCGGTTAATACAATTCTAGCATGAATGATAAACATTTATCATGAAATAAGGAAATAAATAATAACTTTATTATTGCCTCTAGGGCATATTTCCTTCAAAAACATCAAAGACAACAAAAACCTCTCAGGAGCCCGTTCCGGCACCCTGCCGGAGGGGGGTCCCTCACCGGTGGCCATCTTCATCATCCCGGCGCTCTCCATAACAAGGAGGGAGTAGTTCACCCTCGGGGCTGAGGGTATGTACCAGTAGCTATGTGTTTGATCTCTCTCTCTCTCTCTCTCGTGTTCTTGAGGTGATACGATCTTGATGTATCTTGAGCTTTGCTATTATAGTTGGATCTTATGATGTTTCTCCCCCTCTACTCTCTTGTAATGAATTCTATTTTCCCCTTGAAGTTATCTTATTGGATTGAGTCTTTAAGGATTTGAGAACACTTGATGTATGTCTTGCCATGCTTATCTGTGGTCACAATGGGATATTCACGTGATCTACTTCATGTATGTTTTGGTGATCAACTTGCGGGTTCAATGAACTTATGCATAGGGGTTGGCACACATTTTCGTCTTGACTCTCTCGTAGAAACTTTGGGGCACTCTTTGAAGTACTTTGTGTTGGTTGAATAGATGAACCTGAGATTGTGTGATGCATATCGTATAATCATGCCCACGGATACTTGAGGTGACAATGGAGTATCTAGGTGACATTAGGGTTTTGTTTGATTTGTGTCTTAAGGTGTTATTCTAGTATGAACTCTATGATAGATTGAACGGAAAGAATAGCTTCATGTTATTTTACTACGAACTCTTGAATAGATAGAACAGAAAGGATAACTTTGAGGTGGTTTCGTACCCTACCATAATCTCTTCGTTTGTTCTCCGCTATTAGTGGCTTTGGAGTGACTCTTTGTTGCATGTTGAGGGATAGTTATATGATCCAGTTATGTTATTATTGTTGAGAGAACTTGCACTAGTGAAAGTATGAACCCTAGGCCTTGTTTCCTAGCATTGCAATACCGTTTGTGCTCACTTTTATCATTAGTTACCTTGTTGTTTTTATAATTCAGATTACAAAAACCTATATCTACTATCCATATTGCACTTGTATCACCATCTCTTCACCGAACTAGTGCACCCATACAATTTACCATTGTATTGGGTGTGTTGGGGACACAAGAGACTATTTGTCATTTGGTTGCAGGGTTGTTTGAGAGACACCATCTTCATCCTACGCCTCCCATGGATTGATAAACCTTAGATCATCCACTTGAAGGAAATTTGCTACTGTCTTACAAACCTCTGCACTTGGAGGCCCAACAACGTCTACAAGAAGAAGGTTGTGTAGTAGACATCAAGCTCTTTTTTGGCGACGTTGCCGGGGAGGTGAGTGCTTGAAGGTATATCTTTAGATCTTTCCATTGAATCTTTTTGTTTCTTGTTTTATCACTAGTTTAGTTTATAAAAGAAAACTACCAAAAAAATGGATTTGAGTTTGTCTCATACGCTTCATCTTTTTAATATCTTTCGTGAGAATGATGGAAAGGAAACTTGTGCTCAATTGCTAGAAGACGGATGCATTAAAATGCTTGGTACTAAATCTTTGAATGACGAGCATGATTGCAATGTTGTTAGTATGAACTCTTTGAATATCCATATTACTAATGATGATTGCACTAGTTATGATGAAAATGTCTCCTTTAAGCATGTCGATTTTTGTGGAGTACATTGGGTTTGCAAGTACACACCAAATAGGGAAAATAGATATTGCAAGAGGCATAAGCATTTAGAAACTAGATGGTTACAAGAAAGGCTTAATGTTAGTGCTGAAAATTTAAAATATCTCCGCCGTACTTGTGAACTTTGCAATGAACATGGTCATTTAAATCTCCGATGCAAATTGTTTCATGATCGAATCGTGTCCAAAAATTGTGATAAGTTGATTTTGTTGGGGAACGTAGTAATTTTAAAAAAAAATTCCTACGCACACGCAAGATCATGGTGATGGCATAGCAACGAGAGGGGAGAGTGTTCGTCCACGTACCCTCGTGAGACCGTGGCGAAGCGTTAACACAACGCGGTTGATGTAGTCGTCGTCTTCACGATCCGACCGATCCAAGCACCGAGCGTCACGGAGCCTCCGAGTTCAGCACACGTTCAGCTCGATGGCGATCTCGGCCTCCGATCCAGCCAAGCTCGGAGATGAGTTCCGTCGGCCGACGGCGTGGTGACGATGATGATGTTCTACGGCGCGAGGCTTCGCCTAAACTCATGACGATATGACCGAGGTTGAATATGGTGGAGGGGCACCGCACACGGCTAAGGAACGATCCGTAGATCAACTTATGTGTCTTTGGGGTGCCCCCCGCCCCCGTATATAAAGGAGGGAGGGGGGAGGTGCGGCCGGCCCCCTAGGGGTGCGCCTGGAGGAGTCTTACTCCCACCGGGAGTAGGACTCCCCCCTCTTGCCTTGGTGGAGTAGGAAAGGGGGGAGGGGAAAGAGGAAAGGGGGGCGCCGCCCCCCCTTCCTTGTCCTATTCGGACTAGGGGAGGGGCGCGCCTGCCTGGCCGACCCTCCTCTTCTCCCTCTTGGCCCACTAAGGCCCATTATCCCCGGGAGGTTCCAGTAACCCCGGTGTTCCGCAGAAATCGATTTCACCGGAACCATTTCGATGTCCAAACATAGGCTTCCAATATATCAATCTTTATGTCTCGACCATTTCGAGACTCCTCGTCATGTCCGTGATCACATCGGGACTCCGAACAAACTTCAGTACATCAAAACTTATAAACTCATAATAAAACTGTCATCGTAACATTAAGCGTGCGGACCCTACGGGTTCGAGAACTATGTAGACATGACCTAGAACCATTCTCGGTCAATAACCAATAGCGGGACCTGGATTCCCATATTAGTTCCTACATATTCTACGAAGATCTTTATCGGTCAAACTGCACAACAACATACGTTGTTCCCTTTATCATCGGTATGTTACTTGCCCGAGATTTGATCGTTGGTATCCAATACCTAGTTCAATCTCGTTACCGGCAAGTCTCTTTACTCATTCTGTAATGCATCATCTCGTAACCAACTCATTGGTCACATTGCTTGCAAGGCTTATAATGATGTGCATTACCGAGAGGGCCTAGACATACCTCTCCGACAATCGGAGTGACAAAACCTAATCTCGAATTATGCCAACCCAACATGTACCTTTGGAAACACCTGTAGAGCACCTTTATAATCACCTAGTTACGTTGTGACGTTTGGTAGCACACAAAGTGTTCTTCCGTGGCGGAGTTGCACAATCTCATAGTTGCAGGAACTTTGTATAAGTCATGAAGAAAGCAATAGCAGTATACTAAACGATCAAGTGCTAGGCTAACGGAATGGGTCATGTCAATCACATCATTCTCCTAATGATGTGATCCCACTAATCAAATGACAACACATGTCTATGGTTAGGAAACAAAACCATCTTTGATTAATGAGCTAGTCA
The DNA here is from genome assembly GCA_021437245.1 of Aegilops speltoides. Lineage (NCBI taxonomy): Eukaryota > Viridiplantae > Streptophyta > Magnoliopsida > Poales > Poaceae > Aegilops > Aegilops speltoides. Next base: position 109,449,675 of record CM038146.1, read on the forward strand.
AGTAGAGGCATACTAGTGACTATAGTTTTGTCTATGTATTCACACATGTATCATGTTTCCGGTTAATACAATTCTAGCATGAATAATAAACATTTATCATGATATGAGGAAATAAATAATAACTTTATTATTGCCTCTAGGGCATATTTCCTTCAGATTTCCCTTGCGCATCATAATGAACTTAGTTTGCTTTTATGTTATGAAGAATTGAAACGTGCAACTAAGCTTATTCCAGAATTTAACCTTGAGAAATACCTTGATATTGATCTAGAGGAGATTTATATGTATTGTGTGGTGAATTGCATTGAAAATCCTTATATTGCCAATTACATAAAGAAAAGAAAGCAAATAGAAGATGAAGAGAATACTAATGGAAGGGAAGAGACTTCCCAATATCCTCCTATTATTTCTTATGATGAATCAGGTAACGAGGAGGAGCTTTCTATTCAACCAATCTCATCAATAAGGAGCTCAAAAAAGAGGGATGAACCCACACATAATGTGATGAAGAAAAAGAAAAGAAGGAGGAACAAAGGTAAAAAGGTATCCCTCCGTGTTGCTTCTACTACTCATTGTGATGATGATAATTGCTATACTATTGATGTTATCCATACTATTAATGATGAGAGTGATTATGCTTATGATATGAAAAGACCCAAGCTTGGGGAAGCTATGTGTGATGAGGATGGCATATTTGAGAATATATTTGCTGCAATTAATGTTTGTCCCAAGCTTGGGGATGCTATGTTTAATGAAGATGATATTTTTAGCCCCCCAAGTTTTGATATGCAAAGTTTTTATGATGATAGCGTGCCTCTTACCTATGATGATTATATTGATAAAAGCAGGTTTGGAAGAGTGTCAACTTTAGGAAGTAATGATCCCACTATTTTGGAGGATGTTGAATCTTATTGTGATGAATATGAAAGTGGATTTGGAAGAGTGTCAACTTTATTTAGTGATGATTCCACTATCTTGGAAGAGGTTTCAATCGATTATGATGAGAACAAAGTTGCTACTTATGATGATTACTGTGATGAAACTTATGCTATAAAAAGTAGTGATGATTATATTTATAAAACTTGTCATGATTACCCTTTTTCTGAACATTACTCTTTTAATGTGGAAACAATTTATAGTATTCAAGTCTCTTATGATACTCCCACTATTCCGAATGAGAAGAATTTTGCTTATGTGGAGAGTAGCAAATTTTCTATGCAAGTAGATCATGAAAATAATGATTTAGGTGCTGGTTATATTGTTGAATTCATTCATGATGCTACTGAAAATTATTATGAGGGAGGAACATATGCTTGTAGGAATTGCAATAATATCAAGTTTCCTCTCTATGTGCTTAAAATCTTGAAGTTATGCTTGTTTTGCCTTTCTATGCTAGTTGATTATTGTTCCCATAAGTTGTTTGCTCACAAAATCCCTATGCATAGGAAGTGTGTTAGGCTTAAATGTTCTAGTCATATGCTTCATGATGCTCCCGTTATGTTTCAATTCTTATCTTTTATCTTAGCATCATTGTCATCATCATGCCTAGCTAGAAAGGCATTAAAGAAAAGCGCTTATTGGAAGACAACCCAATATTTACCCTTAATGTTTTTGTGTGTTCACATGATTATGCTACTGTAGTAATCATGTTTTATAGCTTTTGTTTCAATAAAGTGCCAAGTAAGACCTTTAGGATAGCTTACGGTGATAGTTGTGTTGATCCTGCTGAAAATCAGAAACTTTTGCACCCAGTAAATTAGTTTTGGTAATTCACAGAAACGTTCTTATGATCTGATTCTTTTTGATCTGGATTGTTACACAAATTTCTTAGGACTTCCTAATTTGGTAGGAATTTTGGAGTTCCAGAAGTATACGTTTGATACAGATTACTATAGACTGTTCTGTTTTTGACAGATTCTGTTTTCTATGTGTTGTTTGCTTATTTTGATAAATCTATGAGTAGTATCGGAGGGTATGAACCATAGAGTAGTTAGAATACAGTAGATATTACACCAATATGAATTTATAATGAGTTCATTACAGTACCTAAGTGGTGGTTTTATTTTCTTATACTAGCAGACTTCTGAGTTTTCTGTTGAGTTTTGTGTTGTGGAGTTTTCAAGTTTTGGGTAAAGATTCGATGGACTATCGAATAAGGAGTGGCAAGAGCCTAAGCTTGGGGATGCCCAAGGCACCCCAAGGTAATATTCAAGGACAACCAAGAGCCTAAGCTTGGGGATGCCCCGGAAGGCATCCCCTCTTTCGTCTTCGTCTATCGGTAACTTTACTTGGAGCTATATTTTTATTCAGCACATGATATGTGTTCTGCTTGGAGCGTCATTTTCTTTTGTTAGTATTTGCTTTTTGTTTGAATAAAATACCAAGATCTGGAATTCTTAAATGAGAGAGAGTCTTCACATAGTTACATAATTATTTAACTACTCATTGATCTTCACTTATATCTTTTTGGAGTAGTTTGTCATTTACTCGTGTGCTTCACTTATATCCTATGAGTAAATGGTTGAATGAGTTGAATGTCATAAATCTGAAATTTATATGTCTCATTTGCTTATCCCATGGGGAGTAATGACTTCACATCTAAGAAGTAGAGGTTGTAAATTTATTGAAGGTTAGCAAGCATTGTATTGGTCATTTGAACAATTCATGAAATAATATTGAAGGAAGAGAAATTTCACATAGATATATAATATCTTGGACATCTTTTATAATTGTGAGCACTCATTAAAGTATGACATTCTAAAGAGTTGATGTTGGACAAGGAAGACAACGGAATGGGTTATGTTTTCTCACATCTCAGTTAAAGTATATTGTCATGGATCGTCCAACATCTTGAGCTTGCCTTTCCCCCTCATGCTAGCCAAATTCCTTGCACCAAGTAGAGATACTACTTGTGCTTCCAAATATCCTTAAACCCAGTTTTGCCATGAGAGTCCACCATACCTACCTATGGATTGAGTAAGATCTTTCAAGTAAGTTGTCATGTTGCAAGCAATAAAAATTGCTCTCTAAATATGTATGACTTATTAGTGCGGAGAAAATAAGATTTATACGATCATGTGATATGGAAGTAATAAAAGCGACGGACTGCATAATAAAGGTTCATATCACAAGTGGCAATATAAAGTGACGTTCTTTTGCATTAAGATTTTGTGCATCCAACCCTAAAAGCACATGACAACCTCTGCTTCCCTCTGCGAAGGGTCTATCTTTTGCTTTATGTCTTTTACTTTATGCAAGAGTCAAGGTGATCTTCACCTTTCCCTTTTTCATTTTATCCTTTGGCAAGCACCTCGTGTTGGAAAGATCTGATATATATATATATATATATATATATATATATATATATATATATATATATCCAACTGGATGTAAGTTAGCATGAACTATTATTGTTGACATCACCCAAAGGTGAATACGTTGGGAGGCGATATTGTAAGCCCCTATGTTTATCAGTGTCCGATTAAAACTCCATAACCGTAAGTATTGCGTGAGTGTTAGCAATTATGGAAGACTATATGATAGTTGAGTATGTGGAGTTTGCTAAATCAAAGCTCCGACATAGACCCTTCCTGAAAATAAGATGAATTGCAATTGTTTGATGACTAAGAATGAAGTTTGCTAGTTTTCAAGAAAGTTTATGGCCTATGCTTTAACATGTGAATAGCTTGTTACTTGATCGTAAGAAGTTTTACATATAATCATGCTAGAAAAGGTGATTGAAATTATCATTGATCAAACTTGTGCACCTGCTAGCATTCACACTTCATAAATTCTTTCTTTTATCATTTACCTACTCGAGGAAGAGCAGGAATTAAGCTTGGGGATGCTGATACGTCTCCAACGTATCTATAATTTATGAAGCATTCATGCTATTATATTATCTGTTTTGGATGTTTATGGGCTTTATTATATACTTTTATATTATTTTTGGGATTAACCTATTAACCGGAGGCCCAGCCCATATTGTTGTTTTCTTGCCTATTTTAGTGTTTCGAAGAAAAGGAATATCAACCGGAGTTCAAATGGAATGAAACCTTCAGGAGCATTATTTTTGGAACGGAAGAAATCCACGGGACTTGGAGTACAAGTCAGGGAAGCTTTGAGGAGGTCACTGTTGGGGAACGTAGTAATTTCAAAAATTTCCTACGCACACACAAGATCATGGTGATGCATAGCAACAAGAGGGCAGAGTGTTGTCCACGTACCCTCGTGAGACCGTGGCGAGCGTTATGACAACGCGGTTGATGTAGTCGTGCGTCTTCACGATCCGACCGATCCAAGCACCGAGCGTCACGGCACCTCCGAGTTACGCACACGTTCAGCTCGATGGCGATCTCCGCCTCCGATCCAGCTGAGCTCCGGAGATGAGTTCCGTCGACGATGGCGTGGTGGCGATGATGATGTTCTACGGCACAGGCTTCGCCTAAACTCATGACGATATGACCGAGGTGGAATATGGTGGAAGGGGCACTGACACGGCTAAGGAACGATCCGTAGATCAACTTGTGTGTTCATGGGGCCCCCTGCCCCGTATATAAAGGAGTGGAGGAGGGAGGGCGGCCCTCTACTATGGCGGCATACAGGGAGTCCTACTCCCACCGAGTAGGATTCCCCTTTCTAGTCCAACTAGAAGACCTTCCATGTATTAGGAGTAGGAGACTAGGAAGGGGAAGAGAGAAGGAAGGAAGGAGGGTGCGGCCCTCCCTTAGCCCAATTCGGACTAGGGCAAGGGGGCGCGGCCTACCTAGGCAGCCCTCTCTCTTTCCCAGAGCCCAATATGGCCCAATACTTCTCCCGGCGAATTCCGTAACTCTCGGTACTCGAAAAATACCGAATCACTCGGAACCTTTCGAACTCCGAATATAGTCGTCCAATATATCAATCTTTACGTCTCGACCATTTCAAGACTCCTCGTCATGTCCCGATCTCATCCGGACTCCGAACTCCTTCGGTACATCAAAACTCATAAACTCATAATAAAACATCGCCGAAACCTTAAGCGTGCGGACCCTACGGTTCGAGAATAATGTAGACATGACCGAGACATGTCTCCGGTCAATAACCAATAGCGGGACCTGGATGCCCATATTGGTTCCTACATATTCTCTGAAGATCTTTATCGGTCAAACCGCATAACAACATACTTTGTTCCCTTTGTCATCGGTATGTTACTTGCCCGAGATTTGATCGTCGGTATCAATACCTAGTTCAATCTCGTTACCGGCAAGTCTCTTTACTCGTTCGGTAATACATCATCTCATAACTAACTCATTAGTTACATGCTTGCAAGGCTTAGGTGATGAGTATTACCGAGAGGGCCCAGAGATACCTCTCCGACAATCGGAGTGACAAATCCTAATCTCGAATTATGCCAACTCAACATGTACCTTCGAAACACCTGAGAGCACCTTTATAATCACCCGATTACGTTGTGACGTTTGGTAGCACACAAAGTGTTCTTCCGTAAGCGGAGTTGCACAATCTCATAGTTGTAGGAACTTTGTATAAGTCATGAAGAAAGCAATAGCAGTATACTAAGCGATCAAGTGCTAGGCTAACAGAATGGGTCATGTCAATCACATCATTCTTCTAATGATGTGATCCCACTAATCAAATGACAACACATGTCTATGGTCAGGAAACATAACCATCTTTGATTAATGAGCTAGTCAAGTAGAGGCATACTAGTGACTATAGTTTTGTCTATGTATTCACACATGTATTATGTTTCCGGTTAATACAATTCTAGCATGAATAATAAACATTTATCATGACATGAGGAAATAAATAATAACTTTATTATTGCCTCTAGGGCATATTTCCTTCAGTCTCCCACTTGCACTAGAGTCAATAATCCAGTTCACATCGCCATGTGATTTAACACCAATATTCATATTTGTATATGATTAACACCCATAGTTCACATCGTCATGTGACCAACATCCAAAGGGTTTACTAGAGTCAATAATCTAGTTCACATCGTTATGTGATTAACACCCAAAGAGTACTAACGTGTGATCATGTTTTGCTCGTGAGATAAGCTTAGTCAACGGGTCTGTCACATTCAGATCCGTATGTATTTTGCAAATATTTTATGTCCACAATGCTCTGCACGGAGCTACTCTAGCTAATTGCTCCCACTTTCAATATGTATCTAGGTTGAGACTTAGAGTCATCTGGATCAGTGTAGAAGTTTGCACTGATGTAACTTTTACAACAAACTCTTTTATCGCCTCCATAATCGAGAAACATCTCCTTAGTCCTTACTAAGGATATTCTTGACCAATGTCCAGTGATCTACTCCTAGATCACTATTGTACTCCCTTGCCAAATTCATAGCAAGGTATACAATAGGTCTGGAACACAGCATAGCATACTTTATAGAACCTATGACTGAGGCATAGGGAATGACTTTTCATTCTCTTTCTATTTTCTGCTGTGGTCGGGATTTGAGTCTTACTCAATTTCATACCTTTGCAACACAGGCAAGAACTCTTTCTTTGACTGTTCCATTTTGAACTATCTCGAAATCTTGCCAAGGTATGTACTCATTGAAAATCTTATCAAGCGTCTTGATCTATCTCAATAGATCTTGATGCTCAATATGTAAGTAGCTTTTACTGAAGTCTTTCCTTTTTAAAGAATTCATTTAAAACACTCCTTTATGCTTTGCAAAAAATTCTACATCCTTTCTGATCAACAATATGTCACTAATCAGAAAGGCTGTAGTGCTCCCACTCACTTTATTGTAAATATAGGCTTCATCGTAAGTCCATATAAAACTATATGCTTTGATCAACTTATCAAAGCGTATATTCCAACTCCGAGATGCTTGCACCAGTCCATAGATGGATCATTGGAGCTTGCACACTTTGTTAGCACCTTTAGGATTGACAAAACCTTCGGTTGCATCATATACAACTCTTCTTTAATAAATCCATTAAGGAATGCAGTTTTGACATCCATTTGCCGATTTCATAAAATGTGGTAATTGCTAACATGATTGAGACAGACTTAAGCATCGATCTGAGTGAGAAAATCTCATCGTATTCAACACCTTGAACTTGTTGAAAACCTTTCGCAACAAGTCGAGCTTGGTAGATAGTAATACTACTATCGGTGTCCGTCTTCCTCTTGAAGATCCATTTATTTAACATGGCTTGCGATCATCGAGCAAGTCAATCAAAGTCCATACTTTGTTCTCATACATGGATCATATCTCAGATTTTATGGCCTCGAGCCATTTCGCGAATCTGGGCTCATCATCGCTTCGATAGTTCGTAGGTTCATCATGGTCTAGTAACATGACTTCGAACATGATTACCGTACCACTCAGTGCGGATCTTACTCTAGAAGACCTACGAGGTTTGGTAGCAACTTGATCTCAAGTTTGATGATCATCATCATTAACTTCCTCACTAATTGGTGTAGGAATCATCGGAACTGATTTACGTGATGAACTACTTTCCAATAAGGAGAAGGTACAATTACCTCATCAAGTTCTACTTTCCTCCCACTCACTTCTTTCGAGAGAAACTCCTTCTCTGAAAGGATCCATTTATTAGCAACGAATGTTTTGCCTTGGATCTGTGATAGAAGGTGTACCCAACAATTTCCTTTGGGTATTCTATGAAGACGCACTTCTCGATTTGGGTTTGAGCTTATCGAGATGAAACTTTTTCACATAAGCATCGCAGCCCCAAACTTTAAGAAACGACAACTTTGGTTTCTTGCTAAACCACAGTTCATATAGTGTCGTCTCAGCGGTTTAGATGGTGCCCTATTTAGCGTGAATGCAGCTGTCTCTAATGCATGATCCCAAAACGATATTGGTAAATCGGTAAGAAACATCATCGATTGTACTATATCCAATAAAGTACGGTTATGACGTTCGGACACACCATTATGATGTGGTGTTCCAGGTGGCATGAATTTGTGAAACTATTCCACATTGTTTTAATTGAAGACCAAACTTGTAACTCAAATATTCCTCTCCACGATCAGATCGCAGAAACTTTATTTTCTTGTTACGATGATTTTCCACTTCACTCTGAAATTCTTTGAACCTTTCAACTATTTCAGACTTATGTTTCATCAAGTAGATATACCTATATCTGCTCAAATCATCTGTGAAGGTCAGAAAATAACGATACTTGCCACAAGCCTTCATACTCATTGGTCTGCATACATCAGTATGTATTATTTTCAATAAGTCAGTAGCTCGTTCCATTGTTCCGAAGAACGGAGTTTTATTTATCTTGCCCAAAAGGCACGGTTCGCAAGTATCAAATGATTCATAACCAAGTGATTCCGAAAATCCCATCAGTATGGAGTTTCTTCATGCGCTTTACACCGATATGACCTAAACGGCAGTGCCACAAATAAGTTGCACTATCATTATTAACTTTGCATCTTTTGGCATCAATATTATGAATATGTGTATCACTACGATCGAGATCCAACAAACTATTTTCATTGGGTGTATGACCATTGAAGGTTTTATTCATGTAAACAGAACAACAATTATTCTCTGATTTTAAATGAATAACCGTATTGCAATAAACATGATCAAATCATATTCATGCTCAACGCAAACACCAAATAACATTTATTTAGGTTCAACACTAATCCCGAAAGTATAGGGAGTGTGCGATGATGATCATATCAATCTTGAAACTACTTTCAACACACATCATCACTTCACCCTTAACTAGTTTCATTTATTCGCAACTCCGTTTGAGTTACTACTCTTAGCAACTGAACCAGTACCAAATACCGAGGGGTTGCTCTAAACACTAGTAAAGCACACATCAAACACCTGTATATCAAATATAACCTTTTTCACTTTGCCATCCTTCTTATCCACCAAATATTTAGGGCAGTTCCGCTTCCAGTGACCATTTCCTTTGCAGTGTAAGCACCCAGTTTCAGGCTTTGGTCCAGCTTTGGTCTTCTTCATGGGAGTGAAAACTTGCTTGTCATTCTACTTGAAGTTCCCTTTCTTTCCCTTTGCCCTTTTCTTGAAACTAGTGATCTTGTCAATCATCAATACTTGATGCTCTTTCTTGATTTCTACCTTCGTCGATTTCAACATCACGAAGAGCTCGGGAATCATTTTCATCATCCCTTGCATACTATAGTTCATCACGAAGTTCTACTAACTTGGTGATGGTGACTAGAAATTCATCAATCACTATCTTATCTGGAAGATTAACTCCCACTTGATTCAGCGATTGTAGTACCCGGACAATCGAGCACATGCTCACTAGTTGAGCGATTCTCCTCCATCTTTTAGCTATAGAACTTGTTGGAGACTTCATATCTCTCAACTCGGGTATTTGCTTGAAATATTAACTTCAATTCCTGGAACATCTCATATGGTCCATGATGTTTAAAACATCTTTGGAGTCCCGATTCTAAGCCATAAAGCATGGTGCACAAAACTATCAAGTAGTCATCATATTGAGATAGCCAAACGTTCATAACGTCTGCATCTGCTCCTGCAATAGGTCATCACCTAGCGGTGCATTAAGGACATAATTCTTCTGTGCAGCAATGAGGATAAACCTCAGATCACGGATCCAATCCGCATCATTGCTACTAACATTTTTCAACACAATTTTCTCTAGGAACATATCAAAATAAACATATGAAAGCAGCAACGCAAGCTATTGATCTTACAACATAATTTGCAAAATACTACTAGGACTAAGTTCATGATAAATTAAAGTTCAATTAATCATATTACTTAAGAACTCCCACTTAGATAGACATCCCTCTAATCCTCTAAGTGATCACGTGATCCAAATCAACTAAACCATAACCGATCATCACGTGAGATGGAGTAGTTTTCAATGGTGAACATCATTATGTTGATCATATCTACTATATGATTCACGCTCGACCTTTCGGTCTCCGTGTTCGAGGCCATATCTGCATATGCTAGGCTCGTCAAGTATAACTGAGTATTCGCGTGTGCAAAACTGGCTTGCACCGTTGTAGATGGACGTAGAGCTTATCACACCCGATCATCACGTGGTGTGCAGGCACGACGAACTTTGGCAGCGGTGCATACTCGAGGAGAACACTTCTTGATAATTTTAGTGAGAGATCATCTTAAAATGCTACCGTCAATCAAAGCAATATAAGATGCATAAAGGATAAACATCACATGCAATCAATATAAGTGATATGATATGGCCATCATCATCTTGTGCTTGTGATCTCCATCTCCGGCACCGTCGTGATCACCATCGTCACCGGCGCGACACCTTGATCTCCATCGTAGCAACGCTGTCGTTCGCCATCTATTGCTTCTCGACTATCGCTACCGCTTAGAGATAAAGTAAAGCAATTACGATGCGTTGCATTTCATACAATAAGCGACAACCATATGGCTCCTGCCGATTGCCGATAACCGGTTACAAAACATGATCATCTCATACAATAAAATATAGCATCATGTCTTGACCATATCACATCACAACATGCCTGCAAAAACAAGTTAGGCGTCCTCTACTTTGTTGTTGCAAATTTTACGTGGCTGCTACGGGCTTAGCAAGAACCGTTCTTACCTACGCATCAAAACCACAGCGATAGTTTGTCAAATAGACTCGTTTTAACCTTCACAAGGACGGGCGTAGCCACACTCGGTTCAACTAAAGTTGGAGAAACAGACACCGCTAGTCACTGCGTGCAAAACACGGCGGTAAAACCAGTCTCGCGTAAGCGTCTGCGTAATGTCGGTCCAGCCGCTTCATCCAACAATACCGCTGAACCAAAGTATGACATCTTTGGTAGGCGGTATGACTTATATCATCCACAACTCACTTGTGTTCTACTCGTGCATATAACATCAACGCATAAAACCTGGCTCGGATGCCCTTTGTTGGGGAACGTAGTAATTTCAAAATTTTCCTCGCACACGCAAGATCATGGTGATGCATAGCAACGAGAGGAAGAGTGTTGTCCACGTACCCTCGTGAGACCGTGGCGAAGCGTTATGACAACGCGGTTGATGTAGTCGTACGTCTTCACAATCCGACCGATCCAAGCACCGAACGTACGGCACCTCCGAGTTCTGCACACGTTCAGCTCGATGACGATCTCCGGCCTCTAATCCAGCTGAGCTCCGAAGATGAGTTCCGTCAGCACGACGGCGTGGTGACGATGATGATGTTCACCGGCGCAGGGCTTCGCCTAAACTCCGCGACGATATGACCGAGGTGGAATATGGTGGAAGGGGGCACCGCACACGGCTAAGGAACGATCCGTAGATCAACTTGTGTGTTCATGGGGTGCCCCCCCCCGTATATAAAGGAGTGGAGGAGGGAGGGCGGCCCTCTACTATGGCGGCATGCAGGGAGTCCTACTCCCACCGAGTAGGATTCCCCTTCCTAGTCAACTAGGAGACCTTCCATGTATTAGGAGTAGGAGACTAGGAAGGGAAGAGAGAAGGAAGGAAGGAGGGTGCGGCCCTCCCTTAGCCCATTCGGACTAGGGCAAGGGGGGCCTACCCTAGGCAGCCCTCTCTCTTTCCCGCAGGCCCAATAAGGCCCAATACTTCTCCCGGCGAATTCCGTAACTCTCCGGACTCGAAAAATACCGAATCACTCGGAACCTTTCCGAACTCCGAATATAGTCGTCCAATATATCGATATTTACGTCTCGACCATTTCGAGACTCCTCGTCATGTCCCCGATCTCATCCGGGACTCCGAACTCCTTCGGTACATCAAAACTCATAAACTCATAATAAAACTGTCATCGAAACCTTAAGCGTGCGGACCCTACGGTTCGAGAATAATGTAGACATGACCGAGACATGTCTCCGGTCAATAACCAATAGTGGGACCTAGATGCCCATATTGGTTCCTACATATTCTACGAAGATCTTTATCGGTCAAATCGCATAACAACATACTTTGTTCCCTTTGTCATCGGTATGTTACTTGCCCGAGATTTGATCATCGGTATCCAATACCTAGTTCAATCTCGTTACCGGCAAGTCTCTTTACTTGTTCTATAATACGTCATCTCATAACTAACTCATTAGTTACATGCTTGCAAGGCTTAGGTGATGAGTATTACCGAGAGGGCCCAGAGATACCTCTCCGACAATTGGAGTGACAAATCCTAATCTCGAATTATGCCAACTCAACATGTACCTTCGGAAACACCTGTAGAGCACCTTTATAATCACCCAGTTACGTTGTGACGTTTGGTAGCACACAAAGTGTTCTTTCGGTAAATGGGAGTTGCACAATCTCATAGTTGCAGGAACTTTGTATAAGTCATGAAGAAAGCAATAGCAGTATACTAAACGATCAAGTGCTAGGCTAACAGAATGGGTCATGTCAATCACATCATTCTTCTAATGATGTGATCCCACTAATCAAATGACAACACATGTCTATGGTCAGGAAACATAACCATCTTTGATTAATGAGCTAGTCAAGTAGAGGCATACTGGTGACTATAGTTTTGTCTATGTATTCACACATGTATTATGTTTCCGATTAATACAATTCTAGCATGAATAATAAACATTTATCATGATATGAGGAAATAAATAATAACTTTATTATTGCCTCTAGGGCATATTTCCTTCAGTCACGAGGCAGGCGGGTGTGCCCTCCACCCTCATGGGCCCCTCCTGGCTCCCCTGACCGACTTCTTTCGCCTATATATTCCCATATACCCTAAAAACATCAAAGACAACAATAGATCGGGAGTTCCGCCGCCGCAAGCCTCTGTAGCCACCAAAAACCTCTCAGGAGCCCGTTCTGGCACCCTGCCGGTGTGGGGATCCCTCACTGGTGGCCATCTTCATCATCCCGGCGCTCTCCATGACGAGGAGGGAGTAGTTCACCCTCGGGGCTGAGGGTATGTACCAGTAGCTATGTGTTTGATCTCTCTCTCTCTCTCTCTCTCGTGTTCTTGAGGTGATATGATCTTGATGTCTCTTGAGCTTTGCTATTATAGTTGGATCTTATGATGTTTCTCCCCCTCTACTCTCTTGTAATGAATTGAGTTTTCCCCTTGAAGTTATCTTATTGGATTGAGTCTATAAGGATTTGAGAACACTTGATGTATGTATTGCCGTGCTTATCTGTGGTGACAATGGCATATTCACGTGATCTACTTGATGTATGTTTTGGTGATCAACTTGCGGGTTCAATGAACTTATGCATAGGGGTTGGCACGCGTTTTCCTCTTGACTCTCCGGTAGAAACTTTGGGGCACTCTTTGAAGTACTTTGTGTTGGTTGAATAGATGAAATCTGAGATTGTGTGATGCATATCGTATAATCATGCCCACGGATACTTGAGGTGACGATGGAGTATCTAGGTGACATTAGGTTTTTGGTTGATTTGTGTCTTAAGGTGTTATTCCAGTATGAACTCTATGATAGATTGAACAGAAAGAATAGCTTCATGTTATTTACTACGGACTCTCGAATAGATAGAACAGAAAGGATAAATTTGAGGTGGTTTCGTACCCTAGCATAATCTCTTCGTTTGTTCTCCGCTATTAGTGGCTTTGGAGTGACTCTTTGTTGCATGCTGAGAGATAGTTATATGATCCAGTTATGTTATTATTATTGAGAGAACTCGCACTAGTGAAAGTATGAACCCTAGGCCTTGTTTCCTAGCATTGCAATACCGTTTGTGCTCACTTTTATCATTAGTTACCTTGCTATTTTTATAATTTCAGATTACAAAAACCTATAACTACTATCCATATTGCACTTGTATCACCATCTCTTCGCCGAACTAGTGCACCTATACAATTTACCATTGTATTGGGTGTGTTGGGGACACAAGAGACTCTTTGTTATTTGGTTGCAGGGTTGTTTGAGAGAGACCATCTTCATCCTACGCCTCCCACGGATTGATAAATCTTAGGTCATCCACTTGAGGGAAATTTGCTACTGTCCTACAAACCTCTGCACTTGGAGGCCCAACAACGTCTACAAGAAGAAGATTGTGTAGTAGACATCAGCGGTATAGCCCGTTAGTCTTAGGGTTAATTAGAGATAAGGTTCGCTTGCTTAGGGGTCAAGTAAGCTTTGCTTGGGAGTCAAGCAAACCTCTCTATATAAAGAGAGGAGATGTATCAATCTAATCAAGCAAGAATTAAGAAGGAAATCCCTTCCCTCTTGCCCGGCCGTGGGCAAAAAGGCCCCCGGCCGACCCTCTCGCGCCCTCCTTCTAGCAGCGCCATAACAATTTGGTATCAGCTAGCTTTGGTTCGATCATGTCTTCACCGCCGCCAAGCCCGTCTCTTCTGCTGCCAGTCACCTTGTCGCCTCCGGCGACCACCACGACCGTCGCCCCGTTCCTGCCCCCGTCAGGATCCTCCATTGCGCCCGCCCCGCCCTTCTCACCTGGGAGGAGTTGTCCGGGGTGCTGCGGGACCTAACCCAGGCAGTCCAGGAGATCCGTCTGTTCTTGGTCGGGTCCTACGGGCCGCACCCGGCTGAGCCGCCCATAGCCATCCCCGTGCCGCCATGGCTGCCGTGGCAGCCGCCGCACCAGGTGGCCTTCGCTGCGCTCGCCGGGCCGCTACAGTTGCCATCCATCGCCACCACCGCCTAGCCCTTGCTGCAGTGGTAGCCGCCGCTCCTGGCGGCCTCCGCGGCGCCCGGCGCTTCACCGCAGCAGCCCCTGCTGCTGCTCGGCGCGACATCGCAGCAGCCGCTGCAGCTGCAGCAGCCACCGCTGGTCAGCTCCGCCGCCCAATATGGGATGCCCTACGACGAGAGTGCGACGACCTCGTTCCCATCAGCGCCGCCGCCATCCCAGGGCGTCCACATCCAGCAGATCAAGTCCCCGCCGTCGCCGTCACCGCTTCCGTCTTGGATCGCTACCTGCCACGTGTTGGCGGCGGTGAGGCTGCAGGCTGCTGCGCGCGGCCTCCTAGCTCGTCGGCGTGTGCGGGAGATGCGTGGTCTACAGTTGCCGCTCCTCCAAGTTGCCCTTCTCTGCGCAAAGGACCTCGATCTCGTTCGCTGCGTCGGGGATGTTGGGCATGCCGTTTCCCCATGGGTGGCGGGCATTTTTTTCCCTCGGGCAGCGACCTCAAAGTCTGCGGCATCGGCGATTGGGAGGGTGCACCCCTCCTCGTCATTCTCCATCACAAGCCCTCCACTCTTTCCTGTGCGGTGCAGACCAACAGCCGTCCGGCAGGGAGAAGGCATGGTGTCACCAACATGAGCGCACCGTGTAGCACCACTGCTTTCTGCCACCGGCCAATGCAAGGGCGCCTCTGCTGGTCACTCTTGCGACCACTTCCAGGTGGCCATACACATGCACTCCTTTTGTCCAGGTGGTGTCCATGGGATCCAGGTGGATGTACATGTGCATGTCCGACGTGCCGATGGTGTCCACTTTTGGTTAAGGGGTCCAAAATAAAGCGTCCCAGTCCATTTTAGGTTGAGAGTAATAAAACAAGCCGAGATGTAAAAGGCTTGTTTTTAGGTGTTAGGCTTGTGTTGCGTCGAGTCATGGTTATAAGTTGGTTAGGCTATAGCTCGAGGACAAGCTGCATGTCCAGGTGGGGTGTAGTGTTAGAGTACGCAATGAGCCTAATGGGCCTGGGCTGGCGGTATAGCCCGTTAGTCTTAGGGTTAATTAGAGATAAGGGTCGCTTGCTTAGGGGTCAAGTAAGCTTTGCTTGGGAGTCAAGTAAACCTCTCTATATAAAGAGAGGAGATGTATCAATCTAATCAAGCAAGAATTAAGAAGGAAATCCCTTCCCTCTTGCCCGGCCATGGGCAAAAAGGCCCCCCGGTCGGCCCTCTTGCGCCCTCCTTCTAGCAGCGCCATAACAAAAATGATATAGAATTTCTGGATAGCATAAAAGGATATTTGAATAGGATATTTTTCAATAAAAGACCTCGGTAAAGCTACTTATGTATTGGGCATCAAGATCTATAGATAGATCGAGACGCTTAATAGGACTTTCACAAAGCACACACCTTGACAAGATTTTGAAGGAGTTCAAAATGGATCAGTCAAAGAAGGAGTTCTAGCCTAGATGTATTGTAAAGTGTGAAGTTGAGTAAGACTCAAAGTCCGACCACGGCAGAAGATAGAGAGAGAATGAAAGTCATTCCCTATGCCTCAGCCATAGGTTCTATAAAGTATGCCATGTTGTGTACCAAACCTGTTATGTGCCTTGCCATGAGTTTGGCAAGGGGGTACAATAGTGATCCAGGAGTATAGATCACTGGACAACGGTCAAAATTATCCTTAGGTACCTAAAGAGGACTAAGGAAATGTTTCTTGGTTATGGAGGTGGTAAAGAGTTCGTCGTAAAGAGTTACATCGATGCAAGCTTTGACATCGATCTGGATGACTCTGAGTATCGATTTGGATACATATTGAAAGTGGGAGCAATTAGCTAGAGTAGCTCCATACAGAGCTTTGTAGACATAGAAATTTGCAAAATACATACGAATGAATGTGACAGACCCGTTGACTAAACCTCTCTCACAAGCAAAACATGATCACACCTTAGTACTCTTTGGGTGTTAATCACATAGCGATGTGAACTAGATTATTGACTCTAGTAAACCCTTTGGGTGTTGGTCACATGGCGATGTGAACTATGGGTGTTAATCACATAAATATGTGAACTATTTGTGTTAAATCACATGGCGATGTGAACTAGATTATTGACTCTAGTGCAAGTGGGAGACTGAAGGAAATATGCCCTAGAGGCAATAATAAAGGTCTTATTTTATATTTCCTTATATCATGATAAATGTTTATTATTCATGCTAGAATTGTATTAACCAGAAACTTGATACATGTGTGGATACATAGACAAAACACCATATCCCTAGTAAGCCTCTACTAGACTAGTTCGTTAATCAAAGATGGTTAAGTTTCCTAACCATAGACATGTATTTTCATTTGATGAACGGGATCACATCATTAGGAGAATGATGTGATGGACAAGACCCATCCGTTAGCATAACATATTGATCGTTCAGTTTTATTGCTATTGCTTTTTTTCATGTCAAATACATATTATTTCGACTATGAGATTATGCAACTCCCGGATACCGGAGGAATGCCTTGTGTGCTATCAAACGTCACAACGTAACTGGGTGATTATAAATATGCTCTACAAGTATCTCCGAAGGTATTTGTTGGGTTGGCAGAGATCGAGATTAGGATTTGTCACTCCGGTTATCAGAGTGGTATCTCTGGGCCCTCTCGGTAATGCACATCATAAGAAGCCTTGCAAGCAAAGTGACTAATGAGTTAGTTGCAGGATGATGCATTAGGGAACGAGTAAAGAGACTTGCTGGTAACAAGATTGAACTAGGTATGAAGATACCGATGATCGTATCTCGGGCAGGTAACATACCGATGGACAAAGGGAATAACGTATGTTGTCATAACGGTTCGACCGATAAAGATCTTTGTAGAATATGTGGGAGCCAATATGAGCATCCAGGTTCTGCTAGTGGTTATTGACCAGAGAGGTGTCTCGGTCATGTCTACATAGTTCTCGAACCAGTAGGGTTCGCACGCTTAACGTTCGATGACGATATTGTATTATATGAGTTATGTGATTTGGTGACCGAATGTTGTTTGGAGTCCGGATGAGATCGTGGACATGACGAGGAGTCCTGAAATGGTCGAGAGGTAAAGATTGATATATAGGACGATAGTATTCGGACACCGGAAGTGTTTCGGGAAGCACCGGGTACTTATCGGGGCACCGGAAGGGGTTCCGGGCACCCCCGGCAAAAGATATGGGCCTTATGGGCCAAGAGGGGAAACGCACCAGCCACAAAGGGGCTGGTGCGCCCCCCCCCCCATATGGGCTGGCCAAATTGGACAAGGAAAGGGGAAGGAGGAAAGGAAAAAGGGAATAGGATTCCCCCTTCCCTCTCTTCCCTTCCTACTCTGAATAGGAATAGGAGAGGGGGTTGGCCGAATTGGGAGAGGACCCCGAGTAGGATTCCTCCTACTTGGGGCGCCCACTTGGCTGCCTCTCCTCCCCTCCAACCTATATATATGTGGGGAGGGGGTGCCTACTACACACAACATCAACTGTTAGCCATGTGCGGCGCCCCCCTCCAAAGTTTACACCCCCGGTCATATTCTCGTGGTGCTTAGGCGAAGCCCAGCACGAATCACATCACCATCACCGTCACCACGCCGTCGAGCTGATGGAACTCATCTACTTCCTCGACACCTTTGCTGGATCAAGAGGACGAGGGACATCATTTAGATGAACATGTGCAGAACTCGGTGGTGCCGTACGTTCGGTACTTGATCGGTCGGATTTAGAAGAAGTTCGACTACATCAACCGCGTTGTCAAACTCTTCCATTTTTGGTCTACGAGGGTACGTAGACACACTCTCCCCCTCTCATTGCTATGCATCTCCTAGATAGATCTTGCGTGAGCATAGGAATTTTTTTTGAAATTGCATGCTACGTTCCCCAACAATGATGTCTATATACATGATCATTGCCTTGGATATCGTCATAATTATTTGCTTTTCTATCAATTGCCCAACAATAATTTCTTTACCCATCATATGCTATTTTCTCGAGAGAAGTCTCTAGTGAATACTATGACTCTCGGGTCTATTTCCTATCATATTAAAACCAAAAATACCTTGCTACAATTTTCTTTTATTTATTTTCTTTTGTATTTTAGTTAGATCTATTTATCAAATCTCATACAATTTAATCTATCTCAATACCGTTGAGGGATTGACAACCCCTTTACGCATTGGGTTGGAAGTATTTGTTGTTTGTGTGCAGGTGTTGTTTACATAGTGTTGCTTGGTTCTCCTACTGGATTGATAACTTTGGCTTCATAACTGCGGGAAATACTTACCTTTGTTGTGTTGCATCATCCCTTCCTCTTCGGGGAAATACCAACGCAGATACAAGCAATCAGTTGTTCGGCAAGACGATGTTCATGGAGAACCACGTGACCACTGTCGATGCACAACTGATCAGTATTACGCAAGAGATAGCTGATGCACATTGCCCTGGGGACATTGTGCAGAGGAGTTTTGGTTCTGTTGTGTTAGCAGCTACATACAGAGACCTATGCAAAGGTTGTTTGTTGAAGTCTAGAAAACCAGGTCTGGTTGGGTGTCCACTAGCTATTGTTGCAGCTCTGGTCATACGAGAGATTCCCTATTGGACGACCCTATGTCTATGTTGATAGACCTTTTGGGTTGGAGGACATGGTGGGGGCTTACATGCCTACCATGGGATCTGTTTGGGCACGGAGAGAGGTACTTTTATATTATGTAACAATTCATTCAATTATTTTTGCCAAGCAATAGTATTACTAATGTTTATTTGTTGTCATGTACAGAGACAGTTTGCGCATACTCAGGTAAGGGGCTGCTACCCGTCCTTCATGGTGTAGTTTGATAGTTTGCACGAGGATCAGGTTATCTAGGAGCCCTACTCGTATCAGACTATAACATCCAGGTGTCCAGTTGGGATATCTGCCTTGTGCACTAGAGTTCATCACTATTGGATGACCAACGACGTGACGGTTGAGGAGATGGCTCTTCATAGGGTCATGAGACAGTTCAGTCTATGCCAAAAGCCCACAATTCCAGTTATTCCACGCATACCAAACCACGTTCTCAAGTAAGTAATACTATTATAGTTCTCAACACTACATTCAGAATATAGCTAACCATTTACCCTCATGTCAATCTTAGGTACAGTCGCGTAGGAGGAAACAAGTCCATGGCTGTTTGGCTTCATAGCATTAGCCCTTACATTCAGGAATGGACTACCGCGCCGACAAATATGTGGGATGAGGTTCGACCCTTTGACTGGGACAAGTTCAGTTTGTATTTGCAATGTTACTAGGATACAACGAGGATCTACTTGGTTCCATGAGCTGCTCCTGATCAGATGGAAGCCCCTCTCGCCAGCATATGTACCCAACTGCCTCTGTTGTGGGAACAAGACACCATGTCGTACGTGCCATGGTTCTCATATGTGTACTTTTATCATAACCTGATCATATACAATTTGATAACTCTTCATGTGCATAGTGACTTAACAAGTGAGGCGCGAGAGGAGGTTTCCTCTTTAATGCAGCGGGTTGAGAGGAGGGATACTATCGCACATCGAGATCACCTCTCATGGTTGCACAGATGGAGGGGATTATGGTTCCAATTTGTTGGCAGGTGCTTTCGCTGTAAAAGCAAAGGAACTTTTCCCCATTTCCAATTCAAAAACCACTAGGTATAGAAGGAAATCTTTCCCGGTAGAAGGTTCTCAGTAATCAGCAGTGTGACGCGTTTGGATGAGAAGCTGCGAGGGATTTATGCAGCTGTTACATGTAGACGGTCTTCGGATGTTGCAGTTCCTCATCCAACACATCGTCCCCCATGTCCCTCTGTGTAGCGTTCAGAACCACGAACTTTGTGCAGCGTTCAGAACCACGCCACTTCATGCAGCGTTCAGAGCCACCTCTTTCACAACCAGGGAGGGCTTCCTGGCATTAGCCACCTCCATCACAACCAGGGAGCTCTTCCTGGAGTCAGCCATCTCCTTCTCAACCAGGGAGCTCTTCCCAACATCATCAAATGGAACTAGGTAACACTACTTTGTACATTCTTTTAAACATTGTAGGTTCGCAAATCAATTTTACATGTTTTACTATACTGCAGGCGGCAACCAATCGCAACAGTTCATGCACTCAGTGTAGTCACCGATACTTAGTGGTGCTGGATGTGGATTAGAGGGCAATGGCGATGACGATGACCAAGCTGCAAACACTTATGACTTATCTCAGACAGTGTTTCACACTTCACCACCACCATCGATGCAGGAGACACATATAGTGATAGATGAGGTTATCTATGGTCGTGGTTACCGTGAGCCCCGCCCACCGCCTCAGCGCTTATCGCCTTTCGGTCCTCGCCCGAGGAAGACCCAGATTCATTGTCGCCCCCAGCAGTGATATGGTTATTTATGTATGAGTCATTATCTATGTTAGTTTCAGACTTTTCTCGTGTATGAGTCATTATCTATGTAGAGACATGCATCACGTATGTGTTACTATCGCACTTGCTTCTATCTGATCAGGAGACATATATCGTTCTATGTATGCGAGAGACATATTACTATTAATTAGCATTGTTATTCCACTTACATTTCCAAAGAGACTGCAACACATTTTCAAAGAGCTGAACTTAAAAAATACAACTTACATACTACATGAAGGCATCATCACTATCCTCCGTCGATGCAACACTCTTGCCCTTCGACGATGCGATACTCTTACCCTTCGATGATGTGGTACTCTTGTCCTTGGTGCTCGGCATGAAGATATCGTTTTCGTCTTCGCTGTCGGCAATCCATAAATAAGTATGCTATGTTGCAATCTTTAGGTAAGTTGCACTCTTATGATGTTGCTTCTTCCACCTTTCCATGCAGCCTAAGAATTTCTTTCCGTATCTCCTCATAAGTCCTTACAGGCCACCCACACCTACTTAATGTGTGACCCAACTCATTGAGTAGGGTGTCACTACTGAGGAGTTCGTCCCATGAAATTATCCTATTGTCTATCTTGAAATCGCTGACTAACCTCAGAAGACATTGGCTCATCATAGGGTGAAAACTACGATCAAAAGGATAATCAGACATCTTGACGAGACTACACTGGACTGCTTACCCACCTTAGTGTGGAGGGATTTTTTATAGGTTGAGAAGAGAACATGGCAGGAAAGAACAGCGGGAAAGGGTTGGCGGGAAAGAACGGCGGAAAAGGGTTGGCGGGAATATATGGAAGGAAAGGGTTGAAAGAAAACTATATTTTTTAATGTTACAAGACTTCAGCCTAACATAAGCCGAAGAGTGCTCACATGCAACTTCGGTCGATGGGCCCCAGTGGGCTTTTCGGCCAAAGTTTGACAGAAGATGGCTCTTCGGCCTAAATGAAGCCGAAAAGGGCTTTTCGGCCTTGTTCCACTCTCCGGCCAACACACATGACCGAAGAAACTTCTCCCGGTCGGGAGCTCCCAATCAGCGCTGTAGGAGCCACTTCGCGCTACTGGTGCCCACGCGCGATGCGCAGCGGGCCAGCCCAGCAACCAGTTGAGAGGCAAAACGCGAAGGGAAAAAAATCCATCTTTATTCAACCGGACTCGGAATCGAACTCTGGCCGCTTACTAGAATGCCAGGCGCGTTAACCACTAAGACAGGCTACCTTTGTTATTTTTTTGACGAAACAAGGCAATTTGCCGCTTTCTTGAGTACAAATATTAAACATATAGTAGTATTATATGCCAGCTATACATTGTTTTAGTAAACAAAATATAAATTTGAGAAAGCATTCACAAAAACCATGAATTGAAAAAAATATTTTTTTTGAAAAAAAAGGTTTGTACCAATTGGAAAAAGTTCACAAAAATGGAAAAAGTTTTTGAATTTGAAAAAAGTTCATCAAATTTGAAAAACAAAATCAGAAAAGTTGAAAAGTGTTCATCAATTTCGAAAAAAAGTTCATCAAATTATAAAAAAGGTTCACGAAGTTGAATAAAGTTCATCGACTTTGAAAAAAATCTTCACCAATTTGAAAAAAGTTCGTCGACTTTGAAAAAAAGTTCATCGGATTTAAAAAAAAGTTCATCAAATTTGAAACAAAAATCAACGATTTTGAGAAAAAGTTCATTGAATTTGAAAAAAGATCATCGAATGTGAAAAAGGTTCATCGAATGTGAAAAACAGTTTATCAACTTTTAGAAAAAGGTTCATCAATTTCGTAGTAAAAGTTCATCAAACCAGGAAGAAGAATAAAGAAAAGGAAAAAAAGAAAAGAAAAGGCAGAAGAATAAATGAATGAGAAAGATGAAGAGTAGCAGACGAAGTTGTCTAGCGGGGTGGTTAGCGCATGGCTCCTTGAAACAGGAGGTTTGTGGTTCCAGAAAATTGCCCTTAACCGGCGCTAGGGTCTGCCTCTCCAGCCTACGCTGGACCGAAGAGGCTTCAGCCAAACACAAGGCCGACAGGGTCATAGTTTTGATTTTTTATGTATTGGGTCATACAATTTTTGAATTTTGCTATAAAAACATGATAGCTTTAAAAAAAATCCATATAGCGCGTCTGAAAACGCTGGGAGGCCTGTTTGAGGCTGCTCCGCTTCATCAAAATCAGTTTTGCTCCACTAAATTCACTGTGGAGCAGTTTCATCCAAAAGTTATATCACTACCAAACAGAATGTTTGGCTTTCATCTAGCTCCAGCTTCAAGAATGGAGAATTTGGTGGAAATGATCTATTTGATTGGTTGAGGGGGGATAAATAAAGGGATATCCACTTACTGGTGGCAGTGATGGGTAATTTCGATCCAACCCCAATTTGTAAAGTTTTTTGAAGCATCCCTTGAAACGCTTCATAAAAAATTAGAAGTTGTGCCCCGAGCGGAGCTGGATTTACCGAAATAGGCTTACGCCCCGCTATATTGATATAGCAACCACCCGATACAACAATCCGATCCACGCTGGGGCAAACAGCACAAGCACGCCCAAAAGAAATAACAAGAGAAAAAAGAGAAGAATGCCAACAACGCCGGATCGACGAAGCTACGGCACACCGCGATCGTTGCACCCACCAAGATAACCACCACGCTCCAAAGCCACCGAGTTGCGTGTACCAAGCACCACCTTCAAGAAGGAATGCGACGATGACGACGCCTGCCTTGCCGGACGAGTCCTAGGATTTCTCCGGTACACGGAGGGTAGAGGGGAGAGAGTCACCCGACGCCTTCAAGAAGGATGGTGGCGCCCGCAGCGTCATCGCGTTAGTGCCAAGAAGACCCGACATGGATTTCTCCCGACCTCTCGCCCCGCCACCCAGACCAACCTTGGCTCCACCACACCCGCCGCCCACCAACATGCGCCAACAATCCGAGGACACCGTCGTCGTCTCACCATGGCTAACGGCGAGGCGGCGGATCCAAACGAGACACCGAAGACAAGGACCGGCAAGACCGCAGCCACGAGGAGGGAACAACCTCCACCGGCTTAGGCGGTAGCAGCCGGGCATAGCGGCGAGGCACACGGACCTTTGTCCGGCCAAGCCAGCGTGGGCCGTGAAGCTCGCCGCCGTCTTTGCAGCGATCGCCGCAAGACAAGCCGCCGTCCTGTCGCGAGGAGCTCGCCGGAAACCACCGGAGAACAGCCCATCTGCGGCCACCAAGAAGCCGCCCGACCAGATCGGGCCCGTAGGGCCTAGATCTGCGCCACCCAAGCGCCGCCGCCGCCACGAGCCATGGGCCGTCACCGCCGCCAAGGCAACGCCCGCACCGCCGCATTGTCGAGATCCGCGAACGCCGCGGCCGAAGGGCACCGCCGCGAGACCGCTCACCCGAGCCGGGTCCAGCGACGGGAAGAAGGAGCCGCCACGCCGATCGGGGCCACATGGGCAACGCCGGCCGCGCCCGCCGGCAGCGGCGGCGGAAGGGGGGACTCGAGGGAGGAGGGGTGGGGAGCCGCCCTGGTCGCCTCGCTCGGGAGGCGGCGTGAGGGCACGGGCGTGAGCGAGAGAGGATTTACCGCTTCGTGCGGAGCTGGATTTTAAAGAGCAGAGGAGTTCCAAACAGGCTTTAGCAAAGCCCCAAGGCCGTAGAAACCTCTCCACGGGCTTCGCATTCCCCTCTCTATCGCCATCACTCGCCCCTCCATCCTTCTCGCACGCCTCCGTACTCGCGCCGCATCCTTGCTTCCACGCGCACGCTGGCATCTACCCCTCCGACTCAATGCCGGCCTTTCGTGCTCAGCGCAGGCCCCCCTCGGCAGCAGCGCGCTCAAGCCATTCGGCAGAATGCCGACCCGGATGCGGCGGTTTCTTTGAACCGCCGCGAGGGTTGCCATCGAGAAGCTGGATCGGGCTCGTAGGTCAGGCCTGGGACGCGTTTCCAGGCCTATTTCTATTTATGCCGGAGGAGCGAGCTGCGATGCAAGGCAGGTGGTTTCTTCGCCCCAGCTGAATCCTCCGGCATGGTAAGTAGGTGCTTCTGAAGCTGCGATGCAAAGACAGTGTTTTTTTAGCCATTCCTCTCCTGTTCTGCTAGTCTTTGGCTTTCTGCTGTGCGTGCTGAATTATATACATTCCGAAGATAGTTTTCTTATTAAATTCTCAAATTCTCGTTCCATTTGTTTGACGCTTGGACCAACCAAACACTTGCTGTATCTAGTAGTTCGGCAATTCACCTCCAACTCTGGTGGTTTTTAAGTCGCTGATCCAAAGCAAACAGCTGAAAGAACTTGAACTGAAACCACTTTCAATCTTTCAGTGACAAAACAAGATAGTCATTTCACATTATACTTTGTCTCATGCTTGTGAAACACAAAAATATATAGTATAATATCGAGGGACATCTAAAGGTCCTCGCAAAATTAATAACAAAGGAAGATGGATTTTATAAAAATCTTTCCTTAAAGAAGAACGTATAAAGCTGAAAATGGCAACCTGTGAGGCTCTGTAGTCTGTACAGAGTACAAACATAATCTCTAAGATTATCAGAAGCAGTAGTTGTATGAAACTAAGAAAGTACATGTACATTGTGCACGAAAATACATTATCTATCATGTGTTGTTCCTTCTATCTTGGCTGTTCTTTGCATCTGTCGGTCATCGTCTATACTGGCCAGGCAGGAGGCTACTTCCATCATACCTGGCCTCCTGAATTGATTATGATTGACGCACTTGCAAGCGATTTCAACCACCTTCAGCATTTGCTCTTCGTATCCTATTCCTCGTAGTGTTGGATCCAAGACCTCAATCTGCTTGCCCTCAGACCTCATCTGTAGAACCCATGGCACAAGTTCTTTTGATGTAGATAGGACTGAAACAGGTCGCATTCCAGTGAGCAGCTCAAGCAGGACTACTCCAAAACTGTATATATCACCTCTCAACGTAGCAACCCATGCTTGCCCATACTCAGGGGGGATGTAACCCATTGTGCCGACCAACTCAGTTGTAACATGAGTTCTGTTGGGAAGGATCAATCTGGCTAGCCCAAAATCTGCAACATAAGCATTAAATTCCTTGTCCAGTAGGATGTTACTGGATTTGATGTCACGGTGGATAATCTGCGGCTTGCAGACATCATGGATATAAGAAAGGCCCAGACTCGCTCCTTGTGCGATCTTGAGCCGAGTTGGCCAGTCAAAATATGAGCTAACATCGTCATCCCTGTTATGAAGCCAATCATCCAGGCTACCATTCTCCATGTAGGAATATATGAGGAGCCTTGAGTTTCCCTGGATGCAGTAACCCCACAGAGGTACAAGATTATCATGTTGTGCCATGGAGAGAGCATCAACCTCTGCACTAAACTCCCTTTCCATCAGAC
This sequence comes from Aegilops speltoides, assembly GCA_021437245.1. NCBI lineage: Eukaryota > Viridiplantae > Streptophyta > Magnoliopsida > Poales > Poaceae > Aegilops > Aegilops speltoides. The sequence goes on from CM038146.1 coordinate 109,476,066, forward strand.
ACATTTCACCGTTGAGCTTTTTAATTGCCAACTTGGAGCCATCAGGTAGCTCTGCCTTGTAGACTAATCCATAACCTCCACATCCGATGATGTTATCCTTGTGAAAGTTGTTTGTAGCTTTCAAAATGTCATTGAATTTGAGCTTTTTCTGTTCTCCTTTGACTTGTGGCATCCTTATCACTACTAATGTTTGCTCTGAGCTGCAGTAGATTGAGGTTCCTTCAGCATCTCCATCATTATCCCTTCTATTTTTTGCTGTAAAACCCTTGGCCCCGATTGAGACGAGGAGACGCCCCAGCAACAAAAGAAAAGCAATGCCTCCAAAGAAGACACTAAATGTGATTGCAAAAATAGCCTTCTTATTTCTTTGATTTTGGGATGCTAGAGGTGTTGAAGCTGAAGGACATTTTTGAGTAAGCATAGAGCCACACAGCTTTGGGTTCCCATCAAAACTAGAATTGAGAAATGTATTAAACTGGCCTCCAGATGGAATAGGCCCTTCTAGGCCATTGTTTGAAATGTTGAATGCTGAAAGGAAGTTCAATCTATTCAATGCACCTGGGATTGCACCTGTGAGATTGTTGCTAGACAAGTCTAGCACCTGCAGGTTTGTGAGATAGCATACTGATTCTGGGATCTGTCCTGTCAAGTAGTTGAAGCTGAAATTGAGTGTAAGGAGAGCTTTCAGCTGACCGATCTCCAGGGGTATCTCACCAGTGAATTTATTGTTGCTTAGATCCAAAACTTTAGGGAAAGCAATGGGTATGCGGTATTGGAGTGATGGGCCCTTATAAACAGGCAACTCGAACACCCTTGGGTCCAAATGAGCTTCTGTCTTCTCTGACTTTAGCATGGGCATATCTGTCAATGATGTTGGGATTCCCCCTGTGAGGTTGTTGTTTCTTATGTTTAGATAGAAGAGGTGCTTTTGGGCTTTGATCCAGGCTGGTATTGGTCCATTAAGTTGATTGTCGGATAAGACTAACACCTCCAAATTTGCTAGCTTTGATATCCAAAAAGGTATTTTCCCAAACAATGAGCATCCTCCGATGTCCAAAACCTGAAGTTTCTCAAAACCTTCAATTTGCTCACCCTGTGGCATGTGCTCTCCCATGAAATTCTCTCCTATAAGAAGGGTGGTAAGGTTCCTGCAGCTCTGAAGGATGCGAAGTGCATTTGTGATGTTTTTGAAATAATTCTTACCAAGTGACAGGAAGGTGAGGTACTTCAGATCACCTATTCGTGGTGAAAGCTGCCCATCTAATTTGTTGCCAGATAACCGCAGTGCAGTCAGATTGCTGCAAGAGTATATGCTTTCTGGAACTTTGCCGGTGAAGTTGTTGTACAGAAGATCTAAAGTTCTTAGGTTGGGCAGGTTGGAGAAATTGACATCGACAAGTTCTCCACTGAAATTGTTGCTCTTGAGGTCAATCGTTATCAGATTTATGCAATTGCTCACAGCCGATGGCAGCTCCCCTGACATATTGTTGTTGTTCAAATGGAGCTCCTGCAATTTCTTGAGCTGACCTATGGAATCTGGAATCTTGCCATTGAAATTATTCCCTCCAAGATCAAGGGTAGAGAGATTTCTGAGGTTCAATATGTGTGCATCTTCAAGAATTCCATGCAAATGATTGTTAGAAAGAGACAGGTATTCCATCGAAGTAGCATTGAAGAGTTCATCTGGGATAGTTCCACTGAGGTCGTTGTACCCGGCCCTGAGCTCTATCATCTTTGAACAATCACCAAGGCCTTGGGGGAGGCTGCCACTGAAGCGGTTGAAAGACAAATCAAGCACAGAGATGGATGGGGAGGTGTTACAGAAATGAGTTGGTATCTGCCCAGTAAAGCTGTTGTTGCTGGCATTGAGCACGACCAGATTCTCCATTCCCTTCCATGTGGTGGATGGGAATTGTCCTGCAAATAAGTTGCTTGAGATGTTGAGTACCTTAAGTGGCCGGGCAGTGGTTGAAGCTGGCAGCTCTTGCAGTGTTCCCTTGAACTGATTATAGCTGACGTCAAGGACAAGGATGCTGCTGGATGATAACAATTCCAGTGGCAGACCACCGGAGAGTGAGTTGTGGGAGAGGTTAAGGTGCTGCAGCCCGGTTAGGTTCCCAAGGGACTCTGGGATGTGCCCCTCAAGGCCCTTTGAAGCCAGCAAGACATCGGTGATCATCCTATCTTGCCTGCAGGCGATCCCTTCCCACTGGCAGCAATCCGTGCGATGCTGCCAGGACGCAGCGAGGCCACCGTCTTGTGAAAGCCCGGCGAGAAACTGGAGGAGGGAGGCCTTCTCCTGCTCCGTGCAGGAACTCGTAGGAGAGACCAAGCAGATCAACAGCACAAGAGCAAGGGAAGGTATCTTGATGTGTCCCCTGTTGGAGAAATGGTGCGTCTGCATGGTTTATTGGTGCTGGAACTAGCATGGGAACCAGGGCTTATGTTGTGCCCTGACTGGACAAAGCATAAATGGCGGTCTAATCATGAAAGAGCACGAGGGCAAGAAAGACCGTTGCCGGAAAGGCGCTCGTGCTCGAGAGCAATCATCGTTGTCGAAGTCAGTGTGTGGACAAGGCCAAGTGGAGGGCAAGAAGAAGTGCAATGCTGTTGCTTAATGGCCGGGGTGGATGGTTGACCTGCTGGAGTGATCTGTTATCTCTTCCATCCTCTTGATTTTAGGCGTTTACTTACCCCCTTATATGACGCGAGCTTCGTCCGATGGATGCGCCTGCTGTTGTTTTTCCATTCCCCTGGCTCCACCGGCTCGCTATTGCGGACCATGGACCGTAAGGCTTTGTGGTTATCGTCTGAATTTGAAGGGATTCAAAGTAAACTGGGTAGCGTGTGAGCTCTGGCAGTGGCGGCTGGTTCATCACTTGGCTCTGACGATGCTCGTGCGGAAAGAACCATGTAGGAGTATTAATTATAGCTGAATAATTGGTGTTAAGAAATCACATTGCTTGGATGCTGATGTGCTGATGCTAGCTGCACTGTACCGTTGTTGTTGCTTCTTAGATGCTGCACTCTATCATTGCTCATTATACGTGTGGTTAGTGATCCCCCTCTTCTGATTGAGGAAAAAACAATAGCGAGTGCCAGCCGCTCTACTTAATTAAGGCTCTCGTGAACTTCAGCGTTGCCGTTGCATCGTTCTTGTTGTCCTGTTAGTGTTTACGGAATCACTGATCCCTCTGTTTTTTTTCTGCGGTGGCGCGCATGCTGTTATCAGGTACAGTGCCGACTGAACTCTGAAGAACTTGCCGTGGGAGCAGGAAAGGCAAGAACACAACACAAGAGGCCGGCCACACGTTTGTGTTTCAACACGTTGATGTAGCACATGGGCACGGGGTCTTCGCAATCGTGCGACAGCCTGCTCTCTCGTCTTGTTAGCTGAAAGAAAACTACTCCCTCCAAAACAAGTGGCGTGGTTTTAGTTCAAGTTGTTTATTTCAAATCTTCAATCTCTTTATTTTAAATCTTCAAGTTGTAAACAACTTGAACTAAAATCAGGACACTTGTTTGAATCGGAGGAGTATCTTGTTTTTTCCGCATGGTGCCACCTCATGTTTCACACTTATGGAAAAAGGCTTTCACCTTGCTTTATATATGACTAGCAAAAGGGCATGTGCGTTGCAACGGGAGAAATAAAAAATCACTAGACCATGAAGGCGCGTGTGCCGCGCCCGTTCATCCTTTAAGAAAAATATAGAAATTAAAGAAACATTTGATAAAATTTAAATGATTCAAATTACAATGTTTCGGTATAGATGTTAGGGCATAATTCTCAGCCATTAATTAGAATTGATCAGACTAATCACATAAATTCTCTGTTCATGTTTGTCTTAGATTACAATCATCATAATGGTTGTCTTGTTTACTCTTGCACATAATTGAACTCTTCAAGAGCTCTTCGGCGGAATATCTGAATGGAATTAGCTTTTTTTGGCGAAAATAAAATGGAATTAGCTATCTTCTAACCATTCCAAGCTTCCAATACAATTTTTTACTTTAAAAAGAACTTAAAAGGTAATAATTGTATATTGCCATGAACAAGTCTAGAAAGAATGATCTGACAAAAATTACTGTCTAACACCTCTGTAACAAGTGCCACCACAAATTAGTTTTCAGGATGCGCTTGTATGCTAGTTACTTAAACTTCCTTGTAAAAGACATGCTGCTAAGTAGCTATGATTAGGATATAACATTAACATAAGCTAAGTATCTGATTTGCATGTAAAAGACATGCTGCTAAGTAGCTATGATTAGGATATAACATTAACATAAGCTAAGTATCTGATTTGCATGTAAAAGACATGCTGCTAAGTACTCCCTCCGTTCCGAAATAATTGTCTTTCTAGCCATCTCAAATGGACTACAAGATACGGATGTATGTAGGCATGTTTTAGAGTGTTGATTCACTCATTTTGCTCCGTATGTAGTCACTTGTTGAAATCTCTAGAAAGACAATTATTTCGGAACGGAGGGAGTAGCTATGATTAGGATATAACATTAACATAAGCTAAGTATCTGATTTGCATGCTAACAAATCGCTTGGGTAACATGAAACAACGCCTACAAAGATTCGTGTTGCTCAAACTGCCTTGCTTGGCCAGTGGACTCAGAGATTCAGGTATAATCTATCTTTACGGACATCTATCAGAAGAGAAAAACGAAGGTACAGCTCATAAGAAGGATATTTGTCTCCTTCCGCAACATGAATGACGTTGCTACATCAATTGTTTGGTTAAATACTTCAGGGCATCATTACTGAAATTTGACTTATTGAAAGAAAATGTCCCCCATGAGAAGGAAGCCGTGAACTGGAAATTCCAGGTCAGAACTTCCTATAATTCAAAGAGTACAAAAATAAAAATAAAATACTTCAAATCTGGGGGAAACCTGCACCGAACAACTCGACCATAAGCACAGAGTGAGAGTGGAGAAATAAAATCACCAAAAGGAGGAGCTCACCTCGCCTTCCGACTGTTTGTGTCCTGAGGACGAATGAGTAGCTGCGTTCACGCGGCTTCGTAGCCCAGCCATTATGCCACCATCTGTCCATCTCGATTGTTACCTTGCCGCTCGTTGGTCGCTGGTCGCGCCTCGCGCGTGCTCTGGCCTACAGCCACCATGGAAGAACTCTGCTGGACACGACATGGGAAAGAAGAGACCCACCGTGGGGGCCTGCCGAGGAAGAGTAGAGGACGAGTACATGGCATCGACGCCGAGGCAAACAAGAGGTAGAAGCTCTCTGCCGGGGCGGAAGACGGCAGCGACGCAACAACGAGGAGGAGGCGAGCAGCTTGAGGATAGTTTTTTTTTTCAGAAACTGCTCGGGGATGTGTGTTTGGAGACATGCTTCGTTAGAGAGACCTCATGGGCCTTCTACCAAATGGCCCGATTCGGGACAATTAGGGCAACTCGTTCTCCGGAGCAGCAGCCCAGAAAACGGTGCCTTTCAGCAGTCAGCGTTAGAACTGGGAAGGCCGAGCAAATCTTGTGCGTAGATGACAGTGATTCAACGGCTGGGAGTGTCAAAACGCTGTGGGGGCTCGTAGCTAACTGAGTTATACTATTTAGTAATAATCTTCAATGGTGATGACCACATTTTGTTCACATCTCATCGCATGATTTTGAAAAACTGTTCACAAATGCAAGAAAATGTTTTGTTTTTTAAATTTATTCACAAATTGAAGCAATGTTCACATTTTCAAAAAAAATATCACGGTTGTCAAAAAACTTGGTAATTCAAAGAATTATTAAGAATTTCAAGAAACATTTTTAAAAACTATAATATTCCAATCCACCCTGGCAGTTAATTCTTCAAAATTCACGCGGGTATATAGTCACAAAGACTCTGAAGCATTATTGTTTAACTACATACCTTCGATCATTCATGAACATTTTTACAAATTTAGGAACATTTTAAAAAACCTTGAACATTTTTTACTATTTATAAACATTTTTTATATTGCGAATGGTTTTTAAGAATTTTCTTTTGAATCAGCGAATAATTCTAGAATAGATGAACGACTATTTCGAAATTTGTGGATTTTTTTTAAAATTCACGAACACTTTTTAAATTGCACGAACATTTTCTGAATAAGCAAACATTTTATGAATCAATAAACTCTTTTGTAATTCACGAACTGTTTTTAAAATTTTAGGACATTTTTTAAATGCATGAACACTTTTTGAATTAGCAAACATTTTGTTCAATTTCATTAATAATTTTTAATACACGGATTTTTTTAAATCATAAACTTTTTTGAATTTTACAAACATTTTTTTTCAAAATTGCAAACATTTTGTTGAATACGAACGTTTTTAGAAAAATTTTGAGACTTTTTTGAATTCACAAACATTTAATGTTTTCTTGAACATTTTATTTCAAAATTCTTAGTTTTTTTAAATTTCAAAAGCTTTGAAGTTCTAAATTATTTAGAGTAGAAAAAAATGGAACAGAAAAATAAAAATAAAAAACGCACATGGACAGGCCCAAACGGGCGCGCTGTGTCTTCTCCAGCGCACAGAGTGCAATATAGTAGGTCCCTATGCTTGGGCCGGCCCAGACAGGGGATCCCTGCAAAATGTTTTTTTGTCCCTTATGGCATTTTTTAGGGGATCCCTTATGGCATTGATGGGTAATATTTTACAACTTTGAGGGCAATTTTAATGACGTACTGCCAGAAACAATAGACCCTTTCTTATTAGGTATAGACAAAGCAATGATCATGCATACAACCAACCATCCAACACATAACACTAACACACACAACACATACACGCAAGGCAAGATACAAGTATGCCGCACAACACCACATCACTCTAACGCCAGCAAGCACACTAAAGATAAACAATAAGACCGCTTGGAGACGCCGCCGTGAAGGAGTGAGGCCGTCCACAACATAGCAAACACTCCAAGACGGTGCCTCCAAGAAGGACACGACATGTGTGCCACGGTCCGATCTAGAAAATCAAGTTTTCACCCGGAGTAAATTGGAGGAGATGGGAGTAGCCGCGACGGAGCTTTCGGGAAGGGAAAGACGTTCGCAGACGCTGCCACCGTCGGCCGGCCAAAGAACCGCGCATGTAATGCACCCCGACGCTCATCCGTCTCCACCAAACCACCACGCCGTACGTCGACCCCCAACAGCAATGCCACTCATGTAGCCATGGTTGCCCGCACGCACTCGAGACGCGCGCTCGGCCCACGAACACCACGCCTCCCGCCGCCCAACAACCAAACAACCCTGAGACACAAAAGCCCCAGCTTTGGCCCAACCGGCAGCCCCCAGCTGACGAAGCCACCAACAGATCTCTGCCTCGAACATCAGCAGACCCGCGCCAAACCGCCTGCGGTCGAGGAAAGGGGGAGAAGGAGGAGCGGACACATCCGTACCGGCACACCTCTATGTCGGCGACAGGTGACGCTACCGCATCGAGGCCATCCATCCCTCCTACCACTACTAGGGAAATGCTTATACACAGGAGCTTAGTAGTAGCGCTTTTAATAAGCAAGCGCTGTTGCTAAGTAGCAGTAGCGTTGGGTAAGTAAAAACGCTGCTAATATGAGCATAGCAGTAGCGTTGGATCTGTAAAATGCACTACTACTAAAACTGACAGACCGTTCCAGGTATGCTAGGTATACTAGTAGAGCACATTCTTAGAAAGCGCTACTGCTACAGATTTTAGCAGTAGCGCCTTTTTTGGATAAGCGCTACCACTATGTGCCCTTATCCAAACCGGCCCGCACGCGTCCTCTCACTCCCCCCCCTCACACTCTCATCGCCTCTGTCACCGTCACCGCCATCCTCCTCCGTCGCGGCTGTCCTCCTCCGTCGTCGCCATCCTCCTTCCCCCAAGGTTCCTCCCTCCTTCCCCTCCTCCTTCCTCCTCCTCCTCACACTCTCTCATCGCCTCTGTCGCCTCCGTTGCCATGTCCGCAGTCATCCTCCCTCCGTCCCTCCTCTTCCATCGTCGTCATCCTCCTGCCCCCCATGGTCCCTCCCTCCTCCCCCTCCTCCTCCCTCTCCGTCGGCGGCCCCTCCTCCTCCTCCCTCTCCGTCGGCGGCCCCTCCTCCTCCTCCCCCCTCCTGCTCTCTCCTCCCCCTCAAATTTGAATAGAATAAAATATGAAATTTAAAAGAATAAGTAAATGTAGGTATTTTGAATAGAATAGGGAATTTCAAGAAAATTTGAGTAAATAAATTTGAGTAGAATAAAATATATGAAATTGAAAAAAATAAGTAAATGTAGGTCTTTTAAAAAGAACAGGAAATTTTTAGTAAATGTAGGTTTTTGTTTATATTTTGATTTAGGGTTTTCACTAAGTCCTAAGATGAGGATAATAGTGTTTTTGTTTATATTTTTAGTAAATGTAGGTTTTTGTTTATATTTTGATTTAGGTTTTTCACTACTCCTATTTTGAATGCTCAAATTAGAGAGCACTATTTTGAATACTATTTTGTTTTTGCAGCCAAATCTCCATGTCGTCGCCGCCGTCGTCCCCGTCACAGGCCCCCTCCGACCTTGAGGTGAGACTAGCCAAATCTCCATGTCAATATGAGTCTTATAAGATATTTTGAAATGTTTTTGTTCATATTTTCAACCATTGAAATGCAATGACCATCAAGTTTGAATGCAAATAGGATATGTCCTCCGAGTGGCCTATGTTTTGCCGGAGTGTTGATTAATTTCCGTTCCAGCAAATTTTAGGCGCTCGATATGTCCTTTTATAGCAAAGGTCATGCCAGATTTTCCATGAATTTTGGCATGACTTGTGCTAGAATATGTAGGAAATATCAAGTGGTCTGGATTTTCTAGAAAGATAACTAAATGACATTTCGGGTTGAGTTTAAGTCTATCGAGGCTCCATACATGACAATCAAAAAATGAGTGAGGGAGAAAGTCTGCACCATATATGAGAGAGGAAGAAACCCGACTGTTGTCATGGGGGTCGTTTCTCCTTCTTCTCCTTGTGCTAGACCTTTGTTAGGCACTAGGAGAAGGAGGAGTAACGACCATCACCGACGGTCGAAAAATCAGTGAGGGAGTGTGTCCACCATATATGAGAGAACGAAGAAGAATATCGACTATTGTCATGGGGGTCGCTTCTCCTTAGTTCCCGTGTGCTAGACATTTTGGTTTAATGCACTCGGGGACGAAGGGAGGAGTGACCATCACCAATGGTCGAATATATACACCACGTGAGCTGAGAGTTTTCAAAAAAAAGACTCGACGGACCGATAGTCAACCCATGCTGAATAATAATGATCTAATTTAGTTTTTGTAGTACATATATTAAAATTTAGAAGTTTAATCTTTGAATTATGAACATAGGAAATGTCGTCGGACGAAAGTCCCGCGGAGTGCTCCTGGTGCGGCGACAACTGGGGTTTCTACGACAGGCCCCACTTGGTAGAAGGTCGGCGCTTCAGCATTAAGCTCGAGGAGGCCTTTGATTGTGAAACGGTGCGCTACGATGCAAAGTGTTTTTTTCGTAATTAAGCTCGACTTCTACTACTTCAACATGTAATTTTCGTCTTTTACAATTCAACTAGCTTATCCCATGCCATGCAAGACGATATGTCTTGGAGAGGATGGGTTTTGAAGATCATGAGAGGAATGAAACAAAGAAAATTCACCTAAGGACCCATCATGGTATGGATTTTGAGGTAAATCTATACAATTCTGAGAGCATATCCAATTTTGGTTGTCCGGATTGGGAAGCACTTTGCAAGATGTATGATTTTCAATAGGGTATGCTTGTCACCATGGATCTTGGTGATCCTGACATCGAGGTAGACAATTTGGACATTTGGGTCGTTGTTGATACGGATCCAATTCTACCGCTATGTGAGTTTATCAAACATAGTTATTAAGTAATTTATATTGTTTATTTCAAAATAGTTGACAACTTATTTCCATTGATAGCTTATTTTCATTCTTCAAAGAATGTGCAGAAGATGGTAGACAGAACCTACTACACCGATGGCTCCGAGTTAACTTATCAGGAAAAAAATCATCGCATTTTGTACTGATCTTGAGAATTACAATGTTTATTATCAAACTCCTCCACATTATGGTCAATTATGTGCCACTAGTGCACATGTCGAACTATGCTAACATCCATGGAAATCTCATGGTAAGATCTTTTAGTATTACAACATCTGTGCATCTTTTGCATAAACTCTTCTAAAACTAAACTACATTGCTAACTACGAAGTTATTACTATGTTTTTCGAAAGATAATCCCGCAGGAGTGTGTGCCTCATCTGATGTTTCAGAAAGGTCGTCTTGATGTTTTAGATATACAGCCAGGCCATCCTACGAATCACTCATGTTCATATCGGATTTCTAAAAGCAATGAAGACATGACAATCAAAGATTGGAAAAAATGTATAGTCACTCGTAAGGAGGTACTTGGAAGCAACATTAGGCGAAGTGCAACAATTGGAGATAGGATAATGTCCATTCTTCATAATGGAGAGTCAGGGCCTTTCTTGTTTTATGCTATTTTACATAAGAGAAGGTAGTAGGTTCTAGCTAATACTCATGATCATGTGTAATCATGTGCTAAGAACAACTAAGTAGGATTTCTTAGATGACTATGATGATGATGTGGTATCGAGTAGAAGTTGTATGATCGATGATGATGAGTAGGACTTGTTATTATGATACCAATGATGAGTTATTTATTATTATGATTGATGATGCATGATGCTAAGTTGTTATATGAGCATGATGAGTTATTATATATATCAGGTGAAATGAACATGGAATAGATTCAAGTGGAGGCAGCATGTGGTGCACATTGAAAGTACTACTAATCCAAACTAGATCAAGTTTGAATTAGTAGTACTTTCGACATGCACCACATGTTGCCTCCACTTGAATCTACTGCACGTTCATTTCACCCACTGTTATATATAATAACTAATCATGGTCATAAAATCATATGATGAAAGTACTGTATACAAAACCACAACGAAAATAAGCTGTATTTTAAAAAATATAGGAAAAGTTAGCAACAGCGCTTTTCAAAAGAAACGCTACTACTTCTATTATCTATAGCGCTTTACCAAACAAAGCGCTACTGCTAACTTGGTATAGCAGTAGCTCTGGCATTCCAGCGCTACTGCTAACAGTTAGTTGTAGCGCCTTAGTGGTAGCGCTTGTACAAGCGCTACTGCTAGCTACAAAACAAGCGCTACTACTAGGGTATTCCCCAGTAGTGTACCGAGCTCCCCACCGGACACCCCCCATGTCGCCCCATCATGGCGGCCGGCACACATCCCCGCGAGGCCACAAGCAATCGCGCGCCCACTGACGAGGACACCAAATCGACCTGCGGCGGCAGCCAAGGGAGCTCAGTGGTGATGCATCCTCGCGTCGCCCGCCGACGTCCATGCCCTGGACCAGGAAGGACCCGACATTGACGTGACCGGCAAGCCCAACCATCTACCACCACCGTGCTGCCACCCCCACCAGCCCAACGCCGAGGCAGGGCGCGCGCTCGCAGATCATGGCGCCTGCGACCCGCACTGCTAGATCGCGTGGATATGGGCCAGCCACCGTTGCAGCCACCAGCACCACCCACCAAGCGCGCCCCGCCTCCATCAAACCTGTTGCCGAGTGCGGCCCATCACCTCGTCACCTGTCACGCCATGACCCCGCCGCCGACCAGATCCAGCGCGTTGCCGCGAAGCAGCGTCCAATGCGTAGCGCTGCATCCAAGCCGGAAGCTACGACGTGGAGACGAGATCTCCCCGCCGGCATCGGCTCCGGCTCCGGCCGGGCTTCGCTCAAGCGCGCCCTCTGGCGGTGAAGTGGGAGAAGGAAGAAGTGAAGGGTGAGGCCCTAGCGGCGGCGCCAGCCCCTCCCCCCTCGGTGGCATGCGGGTGCGACACGGGAGGAGAGGGTGAAGTCGCTATACCTAGTCTCCACGTTTCACACTCTTTCACTTGCAATACAGAAATGGTGACGACACCTGTTCAAAACATGTTTGTACAATATACATCGTGCAGGAAAAAAATAGACATGTGTTATAAAAAAACCAATACCAACAAAGATACAAAAAGAAAAGCAAGAAAAAAACCTAAGTAACCCAAGAATCTTTTCTACTTATAAAGATTGAAGTTGGGGGTGAGTTCATATGTGAGACCAACAACCTTCATCAATAAAAAATATACCTTATCCACATGTGAAACCAACAACCTTCATCAATAAAAAATATACCCTTACCCACTTATAGCGCTAGCAAGAGTACTCGACTAGCAACCTTCCAAGATACATAAATAAACAAATGTGCTTTTACTTACATGTGAGACCTAAAACAAATGAACAAGTGTACTACTACTTTTATGTGAGACCAACACTAGCAAAATGAACAAATAAATTTTTTAAAAAAGTGACTCCAACTCAAAATTATGCTCTTAAGCAGTTCCTAGCAACACACGGACATTGTGCTAGCAAATAAGAACATTGTCGGTGCCTGGAAACGGGATGAGGCGAAGACATGCACGCCGGTGGATCTTACCCAGCTTCAGGGCTCTCCGAGGAAATAACACCCCTACTGCTGCTCTGCGGGGTCTCCGCATGGTCACTAAGGCAAAGTGAGTACAAGGTTGCTCCTTGAGCTGTTTCTGGAGGTAGGAGGAGGCAAGGCTAGCCCTGTCCTTCCTATATGATCTGGTCTAGTGCTAATGGATTCGAACCCTTTGCATGGGTGCCCTGGGGGTTTATATAGGTCTACCCCCCAGGGGTACAATGGTAAAATCGGCTGGGCGCGGGTCCCAGCCATCTGTCTCTCAGGCCGCCGTCTTCTCCGCCGACTACTAGGGCCCGCCGACTGGTGGGTCCCGCCAGACGGCCTGGTACGGGGACGTCAGCCCTTGTCCTCCGCGGGCGGGTCTTGCCGGCCGCGGATCACTGTAGTCGTGCTTCTAATGACGCGGGCTTGGTCATGGGGTCATGGCAGCAAGCAGCCCGCCGACGGGCGATCACCGCTGCCATTCCCGTCGTGGTCTCGGTTAATGGCGTGTGGGGCCGTGGGAGGGGCGGCCGACTCTGGGGCCGACTCCCAATGGGTCCGTCTCGTGGCGCTCTTGCCGCCTTGATGCTCCGTTGATGGTGGGACCCGCCGTCTCGGGTCGCACTGACAGCCGTCAGGCACAGGCTCCGCCCCAAGGGCGATGTCGGGGCTGGCATGGCTCTGATCACGGGATGGAGATCTCCGTCGATGCAGCGACTGGGCCATGCCTGCCCTCAATTAACAGGGTGGTCGGAGTTGTAGGCCGACTCCCTATAGCCGGCCTCTCCGGAAGTCACCGGCCAGGAGTCGGCTTATCTTGGAGTCGCCTCTGTGACTCGGCTTATCTTGGAGTCGCCTCTGGGACTCGGCTTGCCTTGGAGTCGCCTCTGGGACTCGGCTCATCTTGGAGTCGCCTCTGGGACTCGAGGGGCGTAGCCTGCCCCGATGTCTTGAAAGGTTCTGGGACTCGGGTTAGCCTACCCATGGCCCATTACCCCGACAGTAGTCCCCGAAGCTGGTGAGGCTCCAAGGGTGACATGTTGTGGGGCCTCAACAGTTTCATTCTTCTGGTGGTGGAATTTGGGCCTTGCCTGCCGTCTTCCTTCAAGCCGACTATCTGGAGTCGGACTCGCGGAGGGCCATCTTGCCCCCTAAGGAGTTCGAAAGTCGCGGCGGGAACCAGGCGGCGTGCCTGATACGCTTCCCGCGGTCGCCCGCCACGGGCCCATCGCGCGGCGCCACGTGGCAGGGACAGTCTGCCTACCCACGCGCGCAACGGGACAGGCCGCCAGGCGGGGCCCGCCACTATCGCTCCTCGGCATGCGAACGGATCCATTGCGGCCGTGCGGACGGTTGGGTTTCCCACGTTGTTACTGCGCGCAGTAACTTCGTGGGGTAACTCGTGGGGGGCGTGGGGTCCCGTGCGCAGTTAATCCCACGCCCGCCCCATCGGCTTCTCAGCCTATGGGCCTATAAGTAGGCGGGGGCAGCGGGACGGCGAAGCACGCGTGCCCATTCTTCCCTGCTCCCCGTCTTCTCTTTCTTCCTCTTGCTTCCTCTTGCCGCCGTCGCCTCAAACCACGCCGCGCCCGCAACGATGAGCTCTTCCGCCGCCGCCGTGGCTCCTGCCGTGCGCTCCGGCGTGTGGGACGGCTCCGAGGTGGATGACGACCTTATCGAGCTCCTCCACAAGACGTGTCCGCTCCCCGGCGCGAACCTCGTGCGAGCCCGTGCCGCGCCGGCGAGGGAGATAAGGCCGGCGCCGGAGGAGGGTGAGCAGGGTCATATTCCGCTCGCACCTCATGCGCGGCCTGGGGCTGCCGGGAGCGGTTTCTTCCGCTCCTTCTTGGAGTTCAACGGGCTCCAGCCGCACCACCTTACTCCGAACACGGTCGTGCTGCTGGCCGCCTTCGCCACCCTGTGCGAGGGCTTCCTCGGCGTTCTCCCCACCATCGAGTTGTGGGGAGAATTCTTCCAATCCAAGCTCGACACGCACGTCGCCGGCGTGTGCCAGCTCAGTGCGGCGCCTTCATCACGATGCGAAGGTCGACCGCTGACAATCCATTCCCCTCCATCCCGCTGATTAAGTCGGTGAAGATGTGGCAGCGGTCGTATTTTTACGTGAAGAACGTCGCCCCAGAAGGCGACTGGGTCAATCTGCCGCCTTACGAAGCCGGCGCGCCGGCTGGGAGGCTTCCCAGCTGGTCCCACCGGGTCAAGACGCTGACTCCTGCCGGTGCCGCCGCCGTCGCGCGACTCCGAGTGCTGACGCAGTCGGAGGGCTTGGTTGGGGTCGACTTGCTGGCCGCCTTCGTGGCGCGCCGAGTCCTCCCACTCCAAGGCCGACCTCATCTGATCAGTCGGATGAGCGACCACCGGGACCCGAGTCGGATGTGCACCAGGGACATGCCCCACGCGGAGGTGGCGAACATGGTGAACCACATCATGAACTGCGAGCTCGCGGCGGACTGGCAGTTCGGCAAAGAGCCGTACTCGCGCGCCAACCCCCCGCTAGTGGTAAGCCGTATCTTTTGTTCTTCTGTTTTTCTTTTGCAGCCGAATCCGACTTCTGATCTTCTTGGTTTCTTTGAGTCAGAACCCCCTCATTCAGCCTGCAGCCGGTGCCTCGGGACTGCCCCGTGAGTTCGTCCCCGACCGAGCGGAGAGCGACGTCGATGACCCCGACTTGGGGGCAGCGGCGATGGAGGCCGACGCCAAAGGCGGAGGAGGAGCGGAAGGGGGCTTCAGGCCCTCGGCCACCTTCGCCGACTGTCCTGATGACGACGCCGAAGGGGAAGTCGTCCGGCGCCACCAATTGAAGATCGGTCAGCCAGGCGCGAGTTCCTCCGCCGGCTTGCAGCGGTCAAGTCGGGCGCGAAGAAGCGCGGGCGGGCGAAGTTCGCCGGGCGGCCGCGAAGAAGTTCAAGGGGGCGGCCGCCGCGACCAAGTGGGAAGAGGCGGGCGCGAAGGCCAACCGCTTCCGCAAGGAAGTAAAAAGGCCGCCACTCGTCTCTGCGTAAGTGCTTTGTCTTCGACTTGCTTTCTTCTGTCGAAACTCGTCATAATTTCTTGCATGCCTTCTCAGCTTCAGGGCCCCTATTTCCCTCGAGAGGGTCGCCGTCCCCTCCGTCATGGGGCCGGCCGAGACGTCCGCCAATGCTCGGCGGATTGACCCCGCCGCCGACCTCCGGGAGGCGATGAAGCAAAACGCGCAGGAGAAGCGCGACGAGAAGGAGGCCGACCGTCTGGAGAAGGCGGAGGCCTCCGCCCAGAAGAAGCTGGAAGAGGCCGAAGCCGCCGTCGCAGCAAGACAGCGGGCTGAGGAGACCGCGCACCGCCAATCGGCGTTGCTCGTCATCCCGCTGAACTCCGCACCGCCGCTCCCGGAGTTCACGGGACAGACTGGAGATGCCGGCGGGGAGAACCCCATCGTGGAGAAGGACGGTGGCGAGGCCTCCGCGTCGGGCACGGCCACGCCGCCACCGCCGCCTCCGCCGCCGTCTGGGAGCGTGCATGGTAAGCAGCCGACAGGCCCGCCAGTGCCGCCGACTGAAGACGAGGCCGTGGCGAAGCTGCTCCTTCAAGTCGCCTCGCCAGCGCGCCGCCGCCTTGAGAAGGCGATTGGTATACGCCCCTTGAGGCCGGGCGCCGCCAGCTTCGGCCATCGACGCCGAGGCGACAAGCGCCGCGCCTGCTGGGTGGGTGCGAGGAGGCGGCAACGGTCCGCTGAACCAGGCGCTCCTGGACGTCCAGGCGAAGCTGCGAGCTAAGGGCCACCCCATCCAGAGCTGCACCAAGGCGCATCTGGCGTCGCGAGCAGCTATCCGGGTATGCTTTCTTCTTTGACTTTGTTTTTTCTCGTTCTTCTCGTGGGGCGTGCCAGCTCCACCGGATGTAGTCCCGAGTTTGGGCGGCTGCTGGCGGCGGCTCGAACTCCATCCGCGAGTTCCACATATTTATCTTTGTCTAAAATACTTGTTACAGCAGTATCACAACCTCCGCGTCACTGCCTTCAACTACAACGTTGAGCAGCTGGGGAAGCAGACTGCCGACTTGTCGGAGAGTCGGAGTGAGTCCTTCTTCTTTTTCGTGGGGGCGCGCTGGCACACCCGCGGGCTGTAGTCCCCGAGATTCGGGCCGACTGCTGAGCAGTCGGGCCGGATCTTCTCGGCGACCTTCTTGTTAACGACTTGACGTCTTTTTTCCTTTGGTTCTTCAGAGGCCAATGCCATTCTTCAGGAGCAGCTGGGCGAGGCCAATACTGCTTTGCGCGCCAAGGGGGAGGAGTGCAACAAGCTCGCCACAGAGCGCGACCTGCTGGCTGCGCAGCTGGCGGAGCAGAAGGAGCTGCTCAAGAAGGCGCAGGATGAGGCGGAGAAGAGAGAGACCGCTCTCCTGGCCGAGTTCGAGAGCGAGCGCACCTCCTGGACCGACAAGGAGGCGATGCTAACCTCCGGCTTCCATGAGATCGAAGACATCGTCGACGGTGAGTTTCTTTGCTTTCTTTCTTTGTGCCGCTGACTGTAAGTCAGGCCGACTCCTGACTCTTTGTCTTACTTCTTCTTTGTTTTGGCAGACTTCTTCCCTGGCCACTTGCAGGCGGTTACTCGAGCCATCGAGGCTGATCGCGAGGCGCGGAGGGCAAATGGCGCGGAGATCGCCGCCAACGCCCCGACCATCGGCGCAGCAGCTCCGAAAGCATCGAGACTGCGTGTCGGCCGGCCCATCACCGCCGCGCCGCTTCAACGTGCCGGTGCTCAGGTGATTGCCGCCCTGTGGCCAGACATGCCCATTCTGCGCACTCCCAGTCGGACTGCCGACTGGCTGGAGGTCGCGGCTGGCCGTCTTGAGGCCTAGAAGGGTTCCTCGGCCCGGGCTGGAGCGCGTCGGGCATTGGAATTTGTCAAGGCTTGGTATCCGGGGCTGGACCTGGACCGGCTGGCCGCGTTCCGGTCAGAGGCCCAGGCAGAGCTGGTGGCTGTGGAAGGCGCCCTCGTGGAGCGTGCGGCGGCGATTGCCGATTATACCGACACCAGTGTCTTCGTCCCTAAGTGGGCCGCAAACGGCGAGGAGATGCCACCGGAGTGGTTCTGGATGAACCCGGACTACGACGAGGACTCGGCGGAGGTGATCGGCTCCAGCGCCGAGGAGGAAGGCGAGGCGGAGGACGGAGGCGAGACGGAGGCGCCAGAAGACGGAGCGGGCGACCCGCCTCAGCTCGATCGCGCCTCCAGCAACGAGCCGCGTCCGACTGGGCCGGCTGCTGCCGGAGACGATCAAGCCGAGACTGCCCGGCCGGCCGCCCTGACGCCTGACACCGCCATCTCCTCCAACCCTCCGAACCCGTCTGCCGCTTCTTAGGCTGCCGTCTTGCCTTTACTTTATCTGCTTTAGTGGTCTTTGAAAAAACTCGTTAAATCACACAATTCCACCCGCGGGGTGTATTTTGAACTTGGCCAAGGGCCTATGTTATGTAAATATTTATCCGAATCCTATCTTTCCTTGCTCATCGCTCTTTTGCCTTTTTCCTTTGCCGCCTTCCCTCAGTCGCCGCCCTGCCAGACGGACAGCCGCTCTGCGGACTGCCGCTAGGTCAAATGCTTGGCTACCTTAGGGAAAGCAAGTACTTGGCCTTTTTTAGAGTTTTTTCACAAGTTGGATAGAAGGCGGCAAGCCGACTATTCAAGAGTCGGCTTTGCGAAGAG
The DNA here is from genome assembly GCA_021437245.1 of Aegilops speltoides. Taxonomy (NCBI): domain Eukaryota; kingdom Viridiplantae; phylum Streptophyta; class Magnoliopsida; order Poales; family Poaceae; genus Aegilops; species Aegilops speltoides. The sequence continues at coordinate 109,494,309 of CM038146.1, forward strand.
AGGCTGGAAACTGGCTTGAGCTATGTTTATGCTTTGAGTCCTTAGCCATTTTTCGTGTGGGCGCTCATTCTTCCTTACTCTCTGCCCACCAACAGTCGCTCTGCGAGCTGCGGCTTCTGACAGGAGACGGCTTAAGTGCCGCACACTACTTGTCCGACCGAAGGAAGCATTTCATAGCGCAAGACGGCAAGTCCCCGGGCCGACTAGTCGAACCCGGTGCCAAGCGGCATAACAAAGAGTAGCATACTTGAAGGCATAATTCTTATCATACAAATAGCAAAAAGGGCAGTCCCCGAGCTCGTCTAGGGGGGGCCAAAGTCTCGGTACTTTAATACAAAGGATAGCGTGGTACATACTGCATCAACTGTAAAATCTTCGGAGAAGATTTGCGTTCCATGGTCGTTCCGACTCTTTGCCGGAGTCGTCCCTCTTGCGTGCTCGGGGCTTCTCGGCGTCGATTAGGTAGTAGGAGTCGTTGCCCAGCACTTTGCTGATGATGAAGGGGCCTTCCCAAGGCGCCGAGCAGCTTAGCTTGGCCGGCTGTTCATTGGATCGGTCGAGCACAAGGTCGCCGAGGAGTCTGTATTAGGGGTGTCCGGATAGCGAACTATCATCATTGGCGGACTCCAAGACTATGAAGATACAAGATTGAAGACTTAGCCCCTGTCCGGATGGGACTTCCCTTGGCGTGGAAGGCAAGTTTGGCGATACAGATATGTAGATCTCCTACCATTGTAACCGACTCTGTGTAACCCTAGCCCTCTCCGGTGTCTATATAAACCGGAGGGTTTTAGTCCATAGGACACAACAAACAACAACAATCATACCATAGGCTAGCTTCTAGGGTTTAGCCTCCTTGATCTCGTGGTAGATCCACTCTTGTACTACCCATATCATCAATATCAATCAAGCAGGAGTAGGGTTTTACCTCCATCGAGAGGGCCCGAACCTGGGTAAAAACATCGTGTCCCTTGTCTCCTGTTACCATCTGCCTAGACGCACAGTTCGGGACCCCCTACCCAAGATCCGCCGGTTTTGACACCGACATTGGTGCTTTCATTGAGAGTTCCTCTGTGCCGTCACGATCAGGAAGGATGCTTCTTCCCGTCTTTAGAGACGGTACCATTGCCAAAGAAGCTTTGGCCGCTGGCCAAACTATCCGGCTAGGTGGTTTTCTTATGACCGCCTGTTCGGCCGCCGCTCCGACGATGACCTCTCGGGTCATCAAAAGCGATCTTCATGTCAACTCGGAATTCACCGAGCAGCTAGATCCGATGGAGCTCTCTTCCGTAAACAAGCTCTTGGATCGCTTCGCCGCCCTAAGAGTCGCTACAGACTACAATCAAATCGGGCTTAAAACCGATCTGAGAGAGATTGACTCTCCCCAGGTTACCCATCACGTTGCTGTGGTAGAGGAACAACGCGGCGATTCTTCTTCTATATTAAAAACCATTTATGTCCAGACTCCTGATCCCTCCATGCCGGATTCCCGCGGAGGGACAGACGTCAATAAAGTACTGAACCTAAAGTCAGGCAGCGGACCAGATTCATTGGACGACATCCAGCAATCCAAGCTTCCAAATTCGGAAACTTTTCGGCCCTTGAGCCTCAAGTTGGGCAGGGTTCCGGACTTAATTCCACCCGCCCACCCAAACATAAGCAATCTATCTCAAATCCGGCAAGAGCCCGCTGAAACAGTACATCATTACTGGGCCAGATTCCTCCTGGTTATGGACAGGATAAAGGACTGCCGTGAGGAAAACGCAATCTCAATTTTTTGCAACAATTGCATGGACAAGGGAATCTTGAACGCCGTAAGTCGTCGCGAAATTACACACTTCACCGACCTGGCATCCATAGTATGAAAGTACTGTGCGATGGAGAGTGCCTGGAAAACCGAAACTAAGTTTTGGGACAATCCGGCTCCGAACACAACCCTAGTCCGAAATAAAAGGGTGCATCATGCTCAGGCACCCGGGACAAAAACCAAAAAGCAAAAACCCCATAAAGGGCACGAAACCGTACTGGAGGGATGGCTCAGCGGACCCTGTAAAATTCATAGTACAGAGGGCGCCACTCCAACACATAGGCTTGAGCATGTTGGATATCGCGCAGTGGCCAAAAGTGGCGAAGAGCTTCTAGCCCCGAGAACCACCCCAACAGTACCAAGACGGTATTAATAGTCTTGAGACTTACGATCAAATAATATGCGAAACGAACAATCAGTAGCCTCGCCAAGTCTACCAAGTAGCAACAACAAATCCATGGAGCGACACAGCTATCACCTTCAACGCCACGACGAGCCTAAATTCGAGCAGCCCGAGCACCACCGCATTGGTCCTCATCCAATAGTTGACGGCTTTCATCTTACCAAGGTACTCATGGATGGCGGCAGATTAAACCTCATCTACGAGGAAACCCTTCAAAAATGGAAATAGACTAGAGCCGCATTGAGCGAAGAAGCACAACCTTTAGAGGAATAATCCTAGTCGGGAAGCACGCTGCACAGGAAAAATTACACTTGATGTGGTGTTCGGCTCGCCGGACAATTACAGGTCCGAGGAGGTCACGTTCCAAGTGGCCCTGTTGAGCAGCGGATATCACGCTTTATTAGGGCGAGAGGCATTCAAAATTTTCCAAGCCATACCCCATTACGGGTACATGAAGCTTAAAATGCCCGGGCCCAATGGAATCATCACTCTTGTCAGTAATCCGGACATAGCACTCCGCGCCGAAAACAAGACAGCCGCACTAGCCCTAGAGGCACTATCCGAAGCCCTAGCGGCAGAGGAACTCACGGCGCTGCGCTCCACGGTGAACAGAGATGATGTGATACTCGATAAGAGATCCAAATCCACCTCTTTTAAACCAGCGGACGAAATAGTCAAATTCCAGGTCCATCCAACGGACCCCACAAAGAAGGCCTCCATTGGGGCACAATTAAACCCTGATGTAGACGCTGCACTACGAGAATTCCTTCGGGAAAATTGGGACATCTTTGCCTGGCACCCTTCAGATATGCCAGGAATCCCACGCAGATTGGCAGAACACAGCCTAAATATCCTAAAAGGATTCAAGTCAGTCAAACAGGCTCTTCGGCGATTTTCCGAACCCAAAAGACAGGCAATGGGAGAGGAGCTAGACAAACTATTAGAAGCCGGATTCATCAAAGACATCAAACATCCGGACTAGCTAGCAAACCTGGTAATAGTACCAAAAAAGGACAAATCCTGGCGCCTGTGTGTCGATTTTAAAGACCTTAACAAGGCGTGTCCAGAGAATCCTTTCCCCCTTCCCCGCATCGATCAAATCATCGATGCTACCGCAGGGCACGGTTCATTGTGCTTCCTCGACGCATACTCCGGCTACCATCAAATCAAGATGGCGGAGACAGACCAAGCCGCAAAGGCATTCATTACTCCATACGGACCATTCTGCTTCAACACAATGCCCTTCGGACTCAAAAACACCGGTGCAACATATCAGCGCATGATTCAGACATGTCTGGCTACCCAGATCGGCAAAACAGTGGAGGCATACGTAGACGACGTGGTCGTCAAAACCAAACACGTCAAAACTCTAGTAGACGACTTGAGGCTCACATTCGACAACCTCCGAGCATATGACATTAAGCTCAACCCAGAAAAATGCCTTTTCGGCATACCAGCCGGAAAGCTCTTAGGCTTCATTGTATCCGGTAGAGGAATTGAAGCAAACCCAGCCAAGATTCGAGCTCTGTCATAGTTGGATATCCCAAAAGACCTCAAACAAATATAAAAATTGACTGGATGCATGGCGGCTCTAAGCTGCTTCATCTCCCGTTTGGGAGAAAAGGCATTGCCCCTCTATCGCCTCCTCAGGCGCACCGAACACTTCGAATGGACGGATGCTGCCACGGTCGGACTCGAAGAAATAAAGGCCATATTGGCAACAAATCCGGTCCTGGCCGCGCCCAACTTGGGTGAACCAATGTTGTTATATATCGCGGCAACACATCAAGTTGTAAGCGCGGTGCTCGTCGTCGAACGAGAAACAGAAGGGCACAAATTCCCTCTTCAAAAAACAGTGTACTATGTATCCACTGTCTTAACTCCATGCAAGTCCTGGTACCCGCATTATCAAAAGATAGCGTACGCGGTGTTCATGGCATCCCGGAAGCTGCGACACTACTTTCAAGAGTGTTCGATAACAGGGGCCTCCGAAGTACCCATCAACGACATTATAAACAACCATGACGCGACGGGCAGGATTGCAAAATGGGCCATCGAGCTCTTACCATTCGACGTAACCTACAAACCACGACGAGCTATAAAGTCGCAAGTCCTGGCTGACTTCATCGCTGAATGGACCGAAGCCGAACTCCCTAAAGAGTACGGCGCATACTCCAATTTGATCATGCATTTCGACAGCTCCAAAATGTTGGCCGGCTTGGGGGCTGGCATCGTATTGACGTCCCCAACCGGAGACACACCAATACGTGCCGAGATAATGTACACGGACTCCAACAATGCAGCCGAATATGAGGCCCTCCTACATGGTCTCTGGATGGCAATCTCCATGGGTATTCAACGCCTAGAGGTGCGCGGGGATTCAAACCTCGCAATATCCCAAGTAAATGGAGACTTTGACGCCAAGGATCCGAAAATGGCAGCCTATCGTAACGATGTCTTAAAAATGTCAGCTCGGTTCGAAGGACTCGAATTCCACCATGTTGCCCGGGATAATAACCAGGCAGCCGACGTGTTGGCACGCATCGGCGCAAAACGCGACGCCGTCCCTCCAAACATCTTCCTGGAGCGGCTCTTTAAGCCATCCGTATTATGGGAAGAGGAGTCCGGAAATAACAACCCGGAAGCAACCGCACCACCCAACACGGAACAATCTGACATAATCGGTGGCTCAGCCAATGAAATAACACCTTCAGCCCACGAAATAATGGCAGTAATTATCCCCTGGACAGAACCATTCCTAGCCTACTTAATTAGGCAGGAACTTCCCGAAGACCAAAATGAGGCCCGCTGCATAGTTCGGCGATCTAAAGCCTACAAGGTCCATGAGGGAGAACTTTATAAGAAAAGCACAACCGAGTCCTTCAAAGGTGCATCTCCGAAGAGGAAGGGAAATCTTCCGCTGAAATTCACGCCCGACTAGGCGGACACCATGCTGCAGCCTGGGCCCTTGTAGGCAAGGCCTTCCGTACAGGATTTTATTGGCCGACGGCTCGGGCAGATGCTCAGGACTTAGTCCAATGATGCGTCGGTTGCCAGCTCTTTGCTAATTAGAGCCACATGCCACCCACCGTCCTCAAAACTATACCCATCACCTGGCCGTTCGCGGTCTGGGGGCTTGACATGGTTGGACCCCTTAAAGGGGGAACCCACAAGCAAAAGTACCTATTGGTCATGGTGGACAAATTCACCAAATGGATAGAGGCCAAGCCAGTTAAAACGGCCGAATCCAGACCTGTGATAGACTTCATATCTGGGGTAGTACATCGTTATGGCGTCCCCCACAGCATCATCACCGATAACGGCACGAACTTCACGGCCGACGAGGATAAACTCTGGTGCAAAAATATGGGCATCAAGCTCGACTACGCTTCAGTCTATCACCCTCAAACTAACGGTCAGGTCGAACGAGCAAATGGTCTAATCATGAGCGGCATCAAACCCAGGTTAGTGTGGTCCCACACGGAATCTAACACGCACTGGGTAGAGGAGCTCGACTCCGTATTCTGGGGGCTGCGAACCACGCCCAATCGTACTACCGGATTCACGCCATTCTTTATGGTATACGACGCAGAGGCAGTTTTGCCCTGCGATATAATTCATGACTCACCTCGAGTGCGCATGTACGAAGAAAGAGAAGCCGAGTTGGATCGGCAGGGCAGTTTGGACGCATTGGAGGAGGAGCGCGACGTGGCAAAGGCTCGTTCCGCATTCTATCAGCAGCAGGCTCGAAGATATCAAAGCAGAGAAGTACGGGCCAAAACTTACAATGTTGGCGAACTAGTTCTATGCCTGCCGGACAAGAAAAAGGACAAACTCAAGCTCAAATGGGAAGGTCCCTTCATCATCGACCAAGTCCTGACCGGCGGAGCATACTGTCTGTGAAATGCATCGGACAACCGACTCGAGCCGAACCCATGGAACGCAGCCCGCCTCCGAAGATTCTCGCCTAGCGCGGACTCGAGTTCGTCTCCTTCCTCCGTCCACATTTTATACTTGATTGTCTTTTGTTTCTCTCTTTTCTCCTCCATTTTTCATAGAGCCTTTGAGGGCTGATCTGCGCATTGTTCGCACACACTTGACGTGCTACCCGCACTCATTATACATGGGGGCTTCTTTAACAGAAGCTTATTTATCTGAGCTTTATGCCCAACACATGTGTCAAACTTCCGCATGTACCTTTTATTCACCATTATATGCATCGATATGACTTAAGTTTTGGCCAAGCTGGGTTACCTGGCTCCTATGCTTACCCCTACGTTCCCGATTGTTCGGCTAGGAGGTAAAGGAGCACCTCTGCGATTATTCTTGTCGAATCACCGGATGTGTACCTCGGTAGGTGAAGCGAAAGCTAGCGTTCTTAAGGGAATATTCGGTCGGTGACTTGAAAGATGATTTCTTATTTATTTATTTATCTGCCCCCAGATGCTTTTCTGCTCTTTTCGCAGTCCGGACATGCACTTTAGGGCATGCCTCCCAGGGAAAGGAACCCCTAACGGAACTATTCTCCCTGGAAGATGTTTCTTACTAACCATGTAATATAACATAACTAGTTGGGCACTTGTCTGATAAAGCACTAATGACCCCTACGCCTGGTCTCCATGCATGCCCCGGTTTTTTCATAACCGAGAGGGTATTTGGACACACTCCATACTCTAGGGTCCCGAGGTTGAAGCGAAAAGGTCTGCAAAGACAAACGATCTACAATCCGGCTAGAAGGCATTTTACATGTCATTTTAAAATATATCATCAAATTGACTGACTGTACTCCTCTTCAATCCCGTCTAACAGGCTGTCTAATTTATAGTCCCGTTGGGAATACTTAGCGGCCAACTCTACTTGGCCATACATTAAGCTCACAGGGATCTCCTTCCCATCGGGCCCCACAGGTCCGACCTCAGCCATGTGGTTCGGATCCGCCTTCTTGTACCGCGTCTTCACCATGGCCCAGGCCTCCCTGGCGCCTTGACGACAGGCCGATATCTTCCACAGACGGAAGCGCTGCCGTGCTCCCTGAAGCTTCTCCGCAAGCCCTCCAAGGCCCTCGGGTAGGGAGACGGACGGCCATAAGGCCTGGGCGACGCCACTCATCGCTGCCGAACACGTTAAATGCAGTTGCACCAGCTTCGAACTTGGTCACCCGTTGAACTGGGCATTTCCTCCAGAGGCGACCTATGAGCACACCTACAGACATATTTACATCAATCGACTTCCTCACGAACTCTTCTTTTCAAAAGAGTTTGCTCAAGCACTTACTTTAGATGCCGCGACAAGCGCCCGATTCTCCTTCTGGTCGGGCAGCTGGACCCGAACATCTTTTAGTTCTTCGCCCAGCTGGGTGTTGGCATCTTGGAGTTTGTTTCACTCCTGCTGCACCCTCATAAGCACCTTTTCGCCGGCCTTCAGCTGGCGTAGCAGATGTTGCTTGTCCGGATCTAGTCCGGCTCCCTCTGCAATATTATTGTCAGACTTATACGCATGCCGCACTTCATAAACCACTTATCTTTTTGAAATAGGTGTTACCAGAGGGGGTCTCCGGGTCTCCTCCTGCGGCGGCTAGTGCGGCCTCAAGTTGGGCCTTGCACTCTTGAAGCTCCTGGGACAATTGGGTATTCTTCTCCGTAAGATCCTGCATATCAAATGATCCTTAAATCAGTTATTCTAACTACTTTAAGTCTCGGGGCTACTGGCATATATAACTATTAAAATTCCTTACCCGTATGTGTTTCACATCTTTGCTCCGTGGCTGGTTAAACCATCTTGGCGGCACGGAGGTGCGTGTCTCCGCATTAAAGGCATTCAACGCCTCAGGGAGAAACACGCGTCACGAAGAACTGTCGTGGCGCCTATGATTCATGGCGCTCTCCACCTCGCACTGGTGGCGGACAGCTGTCGGCATCCTCCGTTGGAGGAGCATCCGGCTCGCACCTTGCGCTTCGCCTCCCCTCTCGGACCAAGTGTTGGAGCACTCGGCGGAGGCTTGGTTGGCAACCTCTCCGCACGATCCGCGGCGCTCTTTCTCCTGGAAAAGTCATGAGCATTAATGTATCTCCCAGGAATCTTTCCCTTAAAAACGGTAGCGTGCTATACTGTTGCGGCGACGTTTCGATTCGCACCGCACCCCTCTTCCACCTGCTGGGCCGAACTGACCCTTGTCGGTCAGCCGCCGCGGGTTCGGCTTCCCGCCTTGGAGACACCTCCTGTGAGACACCGTTGGTATACGGTGGTCAGAAATAAGCACGGACGAAGTAATGGTGTCGGGACTCCGGTCATAGTTACCTGGGAAGCCGGAGATAAACCAGGGTAGTCAGCCGTAATGGCGACTAGAGCATTGTCCATGCTGAGTTGGTGGAGCACCCCGTCAATCAGCTCCACCTTTATGTCCGGATCCTCTCCGGAGGCCGGATCAAGGGATCTTTCCGGATCCTCGGGTTGTGGAGTTGGACTGTGTATGCCCTCCACATCCCGGCGCAATTCCTGCGTCGGAATCAAAAAGTAAGACACTTAACTTTGAAAGTACGGATCGGATAGATAAACATCCGCTTACCCAGCTTCGAGGGTTATTCATGGAGAATCCATTTAATGGACTCGTTTGGAGGATGCCCTCCTTCTCCCCCTTGTACAAGCCGGACAGGATCTTCACTAGATCGGCGGCCGATCCCGGCCCCTTGCGGCCATGACGGGTGGCGTCATTCTCCCCGTTGAAATCCCACATGGGGTGGCCCCCTATATTGGAGCGGCTGCACCCCTCGCATAATGCACGTGGCCATGACTCCAATCATGGTCAATCCGAAATGGGCCAGCAACCTTATCCGGCCCATCAGATATTGGACGCCCCTATCATCTTCCCGTTGAGGGCTCCGCGGGCGCCAGCTCAGGTGTTTCTTCAGAGGAGCGTTGCTGAACTCCGGGAGGCCAATCCGAACTGGGTCCGGCAGTGGGGCGTCTTCCACATAAAACCATTCTGAAGGCCAGTCTTCGGACGCCTTCTTCGGGGTTCGGATAGATATCCGGTCCCGCGATCGCCATATTTCGCTCCGCCCACTTGATATATCGACCCCTTGTGAGAACGGGGTACGAGGCAAAACAATCTCTTCCACAACGCAAAATGGGGCTCGATGCCCAAGAACAGCTCACAAAGAGCTATGAAACCCGCAATGTGCAAAATGGAGGCAGGTGTAAGATGGTGAGGCTGGAGTCCGTAGAACTCCAGAAGCCCCCGGAGAAACGAATGTATAGGAAATCCGAGCGCCCTTATTAGATAAGGGAGGAAGCACACCCACTCTCCTTTGGAGGGACTGGGGGTGTTCTCCGCCTGCTTTCCACCTTTGTAGGTGGCCAGCCCGGCTCGAACCGGGACCATGAAGGCCAGAGGAAGATATCCCTCCGCTTGGAGCGTCACCAGCTCACTGTGTGGGACGGAACATCTCCTCCAATCTCCTGGCTGAGGGCTGGGAGCGCGAGAGGAGGAGCCACGTCGACGGTCCATGATGGAGTGGATTTTTGTCAGAAGCGCTCCGATGAGTACTCGCGGAAGGAGGATGGTGTGATTTGGATCTAGATTCTTGCCTCTCTTATAGGCAGCTTATTCGCGCAGCTTGGGGGGTAAAACGTAAAAATACCCTGGCTTTTCGCATTCATACGACACGTGGAAGAGGGTCATTATTGGGCGTGGACGCCAAGGAGCGCAACATTTATGAGGAAGCCGGACACTATTCGGCAAGCACATGGAATTCGGAGGAGAACCCGCCTTGCAACGCCGAAGACAATATATGCGTCGGACTCATCGTCATTGAAGCCTGGTTCGGGGGCTACTGAGGGAGTCCTGGATTAGGGGGTGTCCGGATAGCCGAACTATCATCATCGGCCAGACTCCAAGACTATGAAGATACAAGATTGAAGACTTCGTCCCGTGTCCGGATGGGACTTTCCTTGGCGTGGAAGGCAAGTTTGGCGATACAGATATGTAGATCTCCTACCATTGTAACCGACTCTGTGTAACCCTAGCCCTCTCCGGTGTCTATATAAACCGGAGGGTTTTAGTCCGTAGGACACAACAAACAACAACAATCATACCATAGGCTAGCTTCTAGGGTTTAGCCTCCTTGATCTCGTGGTAGATCCACTCTTGTACTGCCCATATCATCAATATCAATCAAGCAGGAGTAGGGTTTTACCTCCATCGAGAGGGCCGAACACAGGTAAAACATCGTGTCCCTTGTCTCCTGTTACCATCCGCCTAGACGCACAGTTCGGGACCCCCTACCCGAGATCCGCCGGTTTTGACACCGACAGTCGCCCTCTTGGAAAGATCTCGGCCTGACCTTCCTGTTGTAGTATCGGTGCAGGCTCTGCTGGTAGAAGCTAGACCGGCTGAGTGCCAACAACCGGCCCTCTTCCAGCAGATCGACACCGTCTTGACGTGCTTCTTCTGCTTCCTCCTCGGTGTACATGGTGACTCGTGGAGAGTCGAACTCTATGTCCATTGGGATGACGGCTTCAGCACCGTAGACGAGGAAGAAAGGCGTGAAGCCGGTTGACTTGTTTGGAGTCGTGCGCAGACTCCAGAGGACGGCTGGCAGCTCCTCAAGCCAACAGCCGGCCGAACGCTCGAGTGGTTCGACCAGTCGAGGCTTGATGCCGGATCGGATGAGGCCATTTGCTCGCTCCACCTGGCCGTTTGACTGCGGATGGGCAACGGACGCTAAGTCCAGTCGGATGCCCTGCGTCGCGCAGAAATGGGCCAAGGCGCCTTTGGCAAAATTTGTGCCATTGTCGGTGATGATGCTGTGCGGTATGCCGTACCGAACTGTGATGTCGGCGATGAAAGTCACTGCAGTCGGACCTTCAACTTCTTGATGGGCTTTACTTCTATCCACTTGGTGAACTTGTCCACCGCGACAAGTAAGTGAGTTAGGCCGCCTCGTGCCGTCTTGAATGGTCCCACCATATCCAGGCCCCAAACCGCAAAGGGCCAGGCGATGGGGATGGTCTTGAGTGTAGAAGCCGGCTGAAGCGGCTTGGAGCGGAACTTCTGGCACCCCTTGCATTTTTGGACTAATTCCTTGGCCTCTTCTAGGGCAGTTGGCCAGAAGAAACTGTGCCGAAAGGCTTTGGCGACGAGTGCTCTTGAAGCCGCATGGTGGCCGCACTCGCCTTGATGGATGTCTCTGAGAATTGCTTGGCCTTGCTCTAGCTCGACGCAGCGCTGGTAGACACTAGTGACGCTGCGCCTGACCAGCTCTCTGTTGATTATGGTGTAGGCTGCCACCCGGCGTTGCACTTGCCGAGCCAAGATTTCATCGGTTGGCAACTCTTTGCTCACTAGAAACTTGAGGATGGGCTGTGCCCATGAGGGTGCTGCTACTTCTTCGATTGCCACCAGTGCAACTTGGACGAGGGCGGCTGGGCTGGGAGGCAGCGGGCTGGAGTTCGCGGCCGCTTGTTGGATCGCTGAAGTCCCCGGGCCGACTGGCGCAGTCCCTGGGCCGACTGGCGCAGTCCCCGGGCCGAGCTCTGGAGTCTTCGAACTGGTTGCTGCAGTCCTCAGGCCGGCTTCGACTGCGGTTTCCTTGGAGCCGTTTGTAGGAATTCTCGTGCCGTCTGCTGGGGCTCTTGAGTCGGATCCGACTTCTTCGGGGAGCCGGCACAAAGATGGAGTCTGATTCTGGTGAAGGCTTGATAGACGGCTTGAGGAGGCGCTGAAGAGCGACGCCGGATGGTATCGCTTGGCGGGTGGAGCCGACTCGTGCTAGGGAGTCTGCTTGGTCGTTGTCATTTCTGGGCACGTGAAGGAACTCGCACCCCTCGAAGTATCCGCTGAGTTGCTGCACCAGGAAGCGGTAGCTCGCCATGTTTGCATCTTTGGCGTCCCAGTCGCAAGATGACTGCTGGACCACCAAATCGGAGTCGCCATAACACAGGATCCAGCGAATGCCGAGTTCTTTGGCAAGCCGGAGCCCGTGAATGAGCGCCTCGTATTCGGAGACGTTGTTGGAGGCGGCGAAGTGGATCTGGAGCGCATACTTGAGCTTGTCGCCTTTAGGGGAGGTGAGGACGACGCCGGCTCCCAAGCCGGTGCGCATCTTAGAGCCATCGAAATGCATCCGCCAATGGGTGGAGTCGGGCGCTGGTGGCAGGTACTGGGTCTCGGCCCAGTCGACGAGGAAGTCGGCCAGTGCCTGCGACTTGATGGTGGTGCGGGGCTGGTAGTAGATGGTGTAGGGAGCCAACTCTATGGCCCATTTGGCCACTCGGCCGGAAGCATCTTGGCTCCCGATGCTCTCGGCCAGCGGGGCTGTGCAAACCATAGTGATTGGATGCTCTTGAAAGTAAGGCTTCAACTTCTTGGCGGTGAAATGCACGCCATAGCACATCGTGTGGTAGTGGGGATAGTTCTGCTTGGGGGTGACAGTACCTCGCTCAGGTAATACACCGGTCTCGGATAGTAGCGCCTTGCCTTCCTCCTTGCGCTCGATTACAATGGTCAGTCTTGACTACCCTACCGGTGGCGGCAATGTATAGGAGCATGGGCTCTTTGGGAGTCGGAGCCGCCAAAGACAGGGGAGTAGTCAACATCTTCTTCACCGAGAAATGCTTCATCTGCTTTGTGGTTCCACTCGAAAAGGTGGTCTTCTTCATCGGTTGGTATAAGGAAGAGCTTTTTCCCAGCCCGGTCGATGAATCGGCTGATTGACGCCAAGCAGCCGGTGAACTTCTGCACATCTAGCAGTCGGCTAGGTACCTCCATCCTCTCGATGGCCTTGATCTTCACAGGGTTGCACTCTATGCCGCGTTTGGAGACCAGGAAGCCAAGGAGTTGGCTGGCTGGTACTCCGAAGATGCACTTCTCAGGGTTGATCTTGATCTGGAATCACCGCAGGTTCTCAAAGGTTTCTTTGAGGTCTTCTAGCAGCATTCCACGCCTGTCCGTCTTCACCACCACATCGTCTACGTAGACGTGGGCGTTTTTGCCGAGTTTCTTGAGAAGGCATTTCTGCATGCAACGCTGAAAGGTGGCGCCGACGTTCCTCAAGCCGAACGTCATGGTCAGGTAGCAGAAGGCTCCGAACGGCGTGATGAAGGCGGTCTTCAGTCTGTCTGCCGGGTTCAGTTTGATCTGGTGATATCCTGAATATGCATCTAAGAAGCTCAACAGCTCGCATCCGGCTGTGGAGTCTATCACCTGATCAATTCTCGACAGAGCAAATGGGTCCTTGGGGCAAGCTTTGTTGAGGCTTGTGTAGTCAATACACATCCGCCACTGCTTGTTCTTCTTCAACACCAGGACCGGGTTTGCCAACCATTCTGGAAAAAACACTTCCATGATGAAGCCGGCGGCCAGGAGCCGGGCTATCTCTTCTCCAACAACTCTTCTCTTTTCTTCTGACAGGCGGTGCAAGGGCTGCCTGACGGGCTTCACATCAGGTCGGACATGTAACTTGTGCTCGGCGAATTCCGTCGGTACACCTAGCATGTCTTTAGGAGACCATGCAAAGATGTCTCGATTCTCATGGAGGAAATCGACGAGCTCGCCTTCCTATTTGCTGTCAAGGCTTGCACCTATGACAGCGTACCTCTCTCGGTGCTCCGGGTCCAAGGGTATCTTCTTGGTCTCTTTGGACGGCTTGAACGAGCCCTCAGCTTCCGACTCCTTGGGGTCGGGCGACATCTCTGGCTGCTTGCCGGCCATCGCCACAACCCGATCAAGAAGCCCCTTCTCAGCTGCGATTACCAGGGACTCGGCCAGCCGACTGCTCTCAGCTACGCAAGCGGATGACTTCTTGTAGTCGCCGGCTATGGTCAGAATTCCCTTAGAACTTGGCATCTTCATCTTGAGGTAGGCATAGTGGGGGACTGCCATGAACTTGGCCAAAGCAGGTCGGCCAAGCAACGCATGGTATGGGCTTTCGAGGTCCACCACTTCAAACCAAACTGGCTCTCGGCAGAAATGATCTTTGTCTCCGAAGAGGACGTCTATCAGGATCTTGCCGATTGGTGAGCAGGAAAGGCCAGGTACAATGCCATGGAACACAGTCCGGCTGCTATGCAGCTGTCTTTGCTTGATTCCTAACTTCCCCATGGTATCTTTGTACAGGATGTTGATGCTACTGCCTCCGTCTATCAGCACTCGCGAGAAGCGAGCGGCCCGCCTATCTGTGGCCAAGGTGGCACTCAACACCAAGGCGTAGGAGCCCGGATTCGGCATTACCTCTGGGTGATCAGCTCTGCTCCAACTGATAGGCTTCTCGGACCAATGCATAAACTCTGGGGTATCTGATGCTACTGCATTTACTTCTTCTTCTTCTTTGCCGCTTTCTTTGCGTCGATCATCACCACACCGGTGAACACCACATAGGCTCCATGCTCTTCTAGGTACTCATCTTGTCTCGCTTGATGGCCTTTGGCGCCGCTCTTCTGGCGGCGGTGGAGGCGGCGGCCCAAAGAAAGGGGGGGAGGAAGGAGGCCGTCTCCCTTGGCAATTCTGGTGAGCCAGTGGCACTTTCGGGTGGTATGGTTCGACGGCTTCGCGCCGCTGTGGAACTTGCAGGGACCATCTAGAGTCTGCTCATAAGAGAAGGCCCGTAGCCAGTTGGACTTGCCGCCTTTCTGTCGCTTGGTCGGAGGCTGCCCCTCCGGCTGTTGGTCTTCGACTGTCGCAACCTGCCGACTGCTGGAAGTCGGCCGTGAGGCCTTGCGCTTGTTATCGTTCTGTTGTTGTCGCCGACTGGCGTCTCCAGCCGGAGTTCTGGGAGCCTGAGGGGCCGTTTTGCCAGTTGCACTAACTTGAATCTCCGTCTTCATGTAGGAGTCGGCCGTGGCATATTTGTCTGCTATGATCAGCAGCTCGTCGAGGGTTTCCGGCTCGTCGCAGAGGAGCCTGTGCTTGAGAAGGGTGCCTTCTCTGCACCCGGCGGTGAAGTACTCGATAGTCTGTACCTCGTGCACGCCCTCGTAGGAGTTCCGAAGCTCGGCCCAACGCGTGAGGTAGTCGTGAGTTGACTCGTCAGGGCCTTGCACGCACAAGGAAAGCTGGCGCGGCTTGGGAGGTCGCTTGTACGTGCTCGTGAAGTTGCAGATGAAGGCCTCAATGAAGTCGACCCAGCTGTTGATGCTGCGGGGCTTCAGACTATTCAACCATGTCCGGGTCGTGCCCTGGAGCATGAGTGGAACATACTTCACGGCAACACGCTTGTTGCCGTTCGCTATGTTGACGGTGTGGAGTAGTCAACTAGCCAATCCTCCGGCTTCACGGCGCCGT
The DNA here is from genome assembly GCA_021437245.1 of Aegilops speltoides. Lineage (NCBI taxonomy): Eukaryota > Viridiplantae > Streptophyta > Magnoliopsida > Poales > Poaceae > Aegilops > Aegilops speltoides. Next base: position 109,509,798 of record CM038146.1, read on the forward strand.
TATACTTGGGCGTGTCTCGGGGGAGCGTGAACCCTTTGGGAAAGGGCTCGTCTCGGATGCGAGGTCCGAAGCAGGGCGGACCCAACTCGTCTTCTTCTTCCAGCGCCAGGGATCGGTGGAGTCGGTCGATCCGGTGGCGGGCGTCATTCTCTCCGACTCCCTCTCGGCGGGCAAGGCGGCCACCGAGAGTCGGATGCTCAACTGGTGGCGGGGAGACTTGCCTTTCTCTTCATGGCGGAGGAAGATAGTCGCCCTGCCATTCCACTGCTCTTGGGCGGCCGTCTTGGTCGCGCTCGATGGTGATGCGAGTCCGACTGTGGCTGACAGCCGGCTCTTTGTCTTTTCTTCCGTGGACTCCGCCAGTCGGCGTCCGAGACGTCGCGCCTTGATCTCGGCGGGGAGGCAGGTCGTCGTCTGGTCGTTGCGGCGCCTCTGTGCGGTCGCCGGCCGCGTTCTGCGCGACAGCCGCGTCGAGGAGCTGCTGGACTCGCTCCGTCATCATGCGGCACTCTTCGCCTTCGAAGTTTTTTAGCTCATCAGTCGCCGCCTGGGCGGCGCGGATGTTTTCCACAAGCGTGGCATACACGGGGCGATTGGCCCCGAATAGGTTGGCGATGGCCACGCCACGCTGCTGGATCGTGCCTAGGCGGCTAGGCCCAGTCGGAGCCGGCGAGCCGCCCATAGTGCGATCCATCACGTTGGTAGGCTTCTGACAAGTGCCTCATGCTTGCCAGCTTCTTCGCGCCTTCGATGATCTGAAGGCGGCGCACCTCCAGCGTCTCGGCGTTGGCGTCTTCCGGAATAGGCGTGGTCAGGTCTTGTAGAGCCACGTCAAGTGGGTCATGGGCTCCCTCACCGGAATGCTCGCCATGACCGATGACGAGCACCTCCGTGACGGCGCTTCCGCCGCTCTCCTCGTGAGGGAGCGGCTCGTCGTAAACCACCACGTTGGTGGGGAACGCGTAGAGCGATGCAGCATCAGAGTCGACCAACATTGGGTCGGTGGAGCCTACGGACTCCAAGTCCGCGGCAGGCTCGCCGGTGACGTGGAGTTGGTCGAGGAGGCCCGCGAGGAGGCTCTCGGGGCCGCCCGTGCCTGCGTCGGATGCAGGCTCGTCAGAGATGCAAACCTCGCCAAGAAGATCGGCGAGGCAGCTCATTCGCGCAGCGTCGTCGGCGCTTTGCGGCCTTGTCGGGCAAGCGCCATCGGCGTCGTGCTGGCTGGCTACGCTTCATTGGGAGGAAGAGGTTCCGTCGAGCAGGTCTCCCGACGACGGTGCACCTCGCCCCACGGTGGGCGCCAAATGTCGGGGGTTGGGTGCGACATATGCCAAAGGATGGCTTATCATGGTGGGGGCGAGTAGAACATCGCCGGTGCCTGGAAACGGGATGGGGCGAAGACATGCACGCCGACGGATCTTACCCAGCTTCACGGCTCTCCGAGGAGATAACACCCCTACTGCTGCTCTGCGGGGTCTCCGCATGGTCACTAAGGCAAAGTGAGTACAAGGTTGCTCCTTGAGCTGTTTCTGGAGGTAGGAGGAGGCAAGGCTAGCCCTCTCCTTCCTATATGATCTGGTCTAGTGCTAATGGATTCGAACCCTTTGCATGGGTGCCCTGGGGGATTTATATAGGCCTACCCTTAGGGGTATAATGGTAAAACCGGCTAGGCGCGGGTCCCAGCCGTCTGTCTCTCAGGCCGCCGTATTCTCCACCGACTACTGGGGCCCACCGACTGGTGGGTCCCACCACCGCCTTTGTACGGGGGGCGTCGCCACTTGTCCTCCATGGTGGTTCTTGCCACCATGAATCATCAGAGCCGTGCTTCTAATGACGCGGGCTTGGTCATGGGGTCATGGCAACAGTGCCGCCGCCTGACGGGCGATCACTGTTGCCATTCCCCGTCGTGTCTGGTTAATGGCGTGTGGGGCCCGTGGGAGGGGCCAGCCGACTCCTGGGGGCCGACTCCCGACGGGTCCATCTCGTGGCGCTCTTGCCGTCTTTAGTGCTCCCGTTGACTGGTGGGACCCGCCATCTCTGGGTCGTACCGACAGGCCATCGTGGGCACAGGGCTCCGCCCCAAGGCGATGTCGGTGGCATGGCTCTGATGCACACGGATGGAGATCTCCGTCGGTACGGCGCACTGGGGCCATGCCTGCCCTCAATTAACAGGGTGGTCGGAGTTGTAGGCCGACTCCCTACAGCCGGCCTCTCCGGAAGTCGCCGGCTAGGAGTCGGCTTATCTTGGAGTCGCCTCTGGGACTCGGCTTATCTTGGAGTCGCCTCTGGGACTCGGCTCATCTTGGAGTCGCCTTTGGGACTCGAGGGGCGCAGCCTGCGCCGATATCTTGAAAGGTTCTGGGACTCGGGTTAGCCTACCCGTGGCCCATTACTCCGACAATGTATGTTCGCTATACTCCAGTTTTCTTTGGTTTTTTTTTGCTTTCTTTTGATTTTTCTTTGGTTCTTTTTGTTTATTCACCTGTTTTTTTGGTTTTTCTTTTTTCTTTGTTATAACTTATGTTTTATTTGTTCAATAGTTTTCTTTATTTTTTCTCGGTTATCACTTGTTTTTTTCTTTGCTACTTTATATGTTTTTCATTTTTTTTGGTTCTTCATTTCTCTTTCTTTTTCATCTGTTTTCACTGGGTTCCTTTTTTATGTGTTTTTCTTTATGGCTTTCATATTTTTTGGTTTTAGAAACTTTTTGAGCAACTTATTTTTGTTTTCCATGGTTGTTTGTGTTGTTTTTCCTCAGTTTTTTGCGTAAATTTTTCATGTACATGTGAAATGTTTATCTTTATACATGTTAACGTTTTTGAAATACATAATTATTTTATAAAATGATATTTTTGGTGTCTACATTTTTCATATAAATCAAGAACATTTTATATATAATTTTAGCATGTATTAATACATGATTAACATTTTCTAAATATAACAAGTAAAATTTCTTTCAAATACGTGTTTGATGTTGGACGCAGAGTTTCTGCACCCGAGCTTAAATGAGCTTGGGTGAACAGTAAAATCAAAAGAAAATACAAAAAAGTTCCAATTTTTTCTGGGGAGAAAAATTGACAAATGTTTTAAGTGCTTGCAAAAGTTCGTCATGAATTCACATTCCTACAAGGCGTGACAGAAAAAAATCGGTAGTCTAAAAATGCTACTTTCAAAAGCATTTTGGAGCACTGAATTTTTTTTTTGCCACACCTTACAGAAATGTGATTCCATGAAGAATTTTTGCAACCACTTAGAACTTTTGTCAATGTTTCTTCCAAACTTTTTTGGAATTTGCTTTGATTTTTGCAAGCACTTTCGGTTTGATGTCTACTTTCTTCATATACATTGTTCATGTTTTATATACATCTGAAACATTTATTTGATATACGTTTAACATTTTTGTATATTATTTTTTTAAAATGCGTGAACATTTCTATTATCTGACAAATAATTGTTTTGTGTCCTCTCAACATTTATCATATATATTTGAAACATTTCTTTTATACATATTTAACTTTTTCTAAAAGAAGATTAACATTTTTCGTATATATTTTTTATGTCTACTTTTTACATACACATTGTACATCTTTTGTATATGACATGAGAATTTATTTGTGCACGTTTGAAATTATTAAATTCATGGTTAACATTTTTTTTTTCATATATGTGTTTTGATCTCTACTTTTTTTTCATACACATTGTACATTTTTTGTATACATGGAATCATTTTCTGTGCATATGCATGATTAAAGATTTTCAGTTCTATATGTAAAGTGATTTTATAGTAGGTATATTTAGAATATTTCGAAATATAATTAAAGGCAAAAAAAGTAAAGCAAAAAGAATTCAAAAATGTGAAAACAAAACGCTCAATGCCTGCGGTCCCCGCTGGGTCTCGTACAAGCGAGACATAAGCAATTTCATATAGTCGCGCCCTCTCTTTTTCCTGCCTCCAGCGCCACGCCATCCCTCATGCTGCCGGTAAGTCGCAACTCCACCGCGCTCACCGGAGGTGCCTCCGGCCTCCTCCTCGCATGCCGCCACACTCGCGCCGCATCCCCTCTTGCACGCTCGCCCCTCCGACGCAATGTGCCGGCCTTTCGTGCTCAGCGCCGGCGCGCTCAAGGCGTTTGGCGAAATGCCGACCCGGATGCCGGTTCTTGGACTACGGGTGGCCGTAGAGAAGCAGGGCGGACTCGTGGTGCAGGCGCGTTCTGAAGCTTGAGCGAAGGTGCCGGGGCGGCGAGGCTGGTGGTTTCTTGGCCGCGGGTGATTCTTGGACATGGTACGTATGCGCTTCTGATGGCGATCCCTCTCGTGTTCTGCTTGTGACTGCATGCCTGTTATCTGTTCTGTGTGGCGTGCATTTCAAAGAACAAAATATGGCAGTCGTGTTACATTCTCCAATTCTCATTCCATTCGATATTTCCATTCAGTGCTTGGACAATGGACCACGACCAACCAAAAATTTGACGTATAGTACTTCAGTAACTCACCTCCGGCTGATACGAAGCAAACAGTGACATCACACAGTCTCTGCACTTGAATGGGAAACATTCTCAATCCTTCACTAGGAAAACAAGACAACCATTTCACATGTTTATACTTTTCCCCATGCTCGTCAAAGTTAAGCATATTTAGGCCTCGTTTGGATTCAAGGGTTCCTGGGGGGATCCCCGCTACTTCCCAGGGTCGAAGACCCATGGGCCGAGTTGGCCCAGGGAGATTCACCAAGCCATTTGGACCGCATCGTTCTCGGGGTAACCCTGCCCGACCCACGTCCTTTCCACGGGGAGGAAACCCACGACCCCAGAGCTCGGGGAGGAAACCCACGGCTCGAGCGAGACGAGCGAACAGCGGCGCCCTCGACCAAGATCCAGCGCCCCCGACCGCCTCCGAGCTCCTTCGCCACCGGCAGAAGTGACGCCCCCAACTCCCTCCCTCTGGTGCAGAGGATCCAAGCTCCGCCCCTCCAGCAACGGCGATGGACCGCGGCCGTCACCGTTCTCCGTCCCCAGATCTCCCCTCCGCCTCCAAGCTTCGATCCCCTCCGGATACACTTTTCTTCAGTTCATGCCTTCACAATCTTGAACCACCAATTCCATAGGAGCTTGTATTTTTCTTGTGTAGCTGCTCTGCACTTGTATGCACCAGACTGTGGGTCAGTTGGTTCATCTACTTGTTCATATATTGCTCATGGACTGTGAGATTTGGAGGAGTCGTAGCTCTCTCATTGGCCACTGTGTACGTTTTATGGAGGGGATAAATATAAGAATTGAGTGTCACATGCTCTTGGACAAGAATTGATTTTCACTACTAGGTATACGTATCATCTTAATTGTCAGTGGTGTCATGTAGATGCGGTCGAATACTATTGAAGATTACTACTACATTGCCGGCGAAATATTTTTGTACTACTAGGACTGTTAGCTACTCCAATTAACAGTCTGTTGACAGTTGGTTGGCTGAATATTATGGTGCCGAGGAATCGCGATCAATGATGAGACAGACGTAGTACCATATTACTCCATGGGCAGGATAATACCAAAAAAAGCCAGTACATAGCATGCAATTTTTTTCTTCTCTTGTCGATCGCCAACGCTCATCATCGTATAAACTTGTAATCGTTTGGTTTGCATTGATCCATAGCAGTTTTCCCTAGTGCGCAGAGAACTGAAATATATAAAGGAGAAACTAGAACTTGTCATCCTGTATGTAGAATAGGGAACCATGTAGTACAGTTCTGCTTTTGCTTTTCACACGGACAGTAGGATTCTAGATGCATCCTTTGTATGTCTCCTCTATCTAGTTGCATGTACCTTATGAATGACTAAAATGCCAATAGTGTGTTTGGTTTGCCTCATTGGTCACTGATCATTGATATCTAGTAGGTGCTGATTTGTGAGTCTGCTCTATTTAGTTATCTATGTATCTCATTAATGAATGAGCAAATAACAATGTAAGTTACAATACTGTGCTTGTTTTGTTACTGTTATGACCTTGTGTCGAGCTGGGCAAGGCATCGATGTGTAACTTTTGTGTGTCAAACTTGTGGTGGACAGCACGCACGACGGCCTCGCAGGCCAGCACGACCAGGATCAATGGCGAGAAATACCCCGTGGTTCGGTCAGGTACCTGTGGCTAACCCTTACCCGAGCGGTGAACAAGGAGATCATGTACAGAGTGAGGAGATGTAGAGAGCATAAGGTGTGTAAACAGTTCACCTTCTTGTTTTGCACTGCATCCATCTTATATTTATTTACTTTGTGGCATTATTGACTGGAGTTTGTATAAGCTTGTTTCTCTCTGTCGATCGATGATATATAAGCAAAGACAAAACACACGCCATTCTTTTAAAACTGACTAGAAGAGCCACACATTTGGAGAAATGCTACTGCCTTTTGTTTGGTAGTTTATGTGTACCTTTACAATCTTTCTAGTTCAACTGTTCGTGAGTAGAAGCTTGTCAATAAACTAAACTCTGAATCCAGCTATGGATGTCTTCACATTCATCAACCTATAGACTGTTTGGGCAAACTACAATCAATTTGATCATGTAAGATTGGGTTACTGGACAGTCTTGTGATTGCGTTCCTAAACTATATTTGTAGTCTTGATTTTTTATGCACAGGCACAAATCATATGTTTGGTTGATACTGTTTCATTAATTTGCTTATACTGCAAAATAGTGTTCTGAGACCCTGAACTGATCCCAGCTAACTTATTTCTTTTTGTCGTTCAGCCAACGTCAAGTTGTGGTACGTGATGTCGAGGAAGGAGTGGAGAGAAGACAAGATGTGGTACGTGATGTTGAGGAGGAGTGGAGAAAAGACCCGAGTAGGACGTGATCGTTGCCTTGCAGCCCATATTGTTCGAAAGTATCCCTGCCTTGGACATGGCAACTTATAATCCAGAATTTTTTCTAGTGCACAAACTTAACAATGATGTATCAATAACCCATGTAATGTTTGCTTTTGTTTTGGCACATAAAAATGGCTTAGGCCAATGCTCGATCGTCGTGAAATGCGGACCGATATCTTAAGCTTATGAAGTGATGGATAAGTCGTAGTAATGTTTTTAAAATTCTAGTGACATGAATTATGAACCTTTGTTATGTACCTGTTGTTTTTGTGGTTGTTTCTCAGAATTATTTGTGGAACTTTTATCTATGGTTTGTTTTGTTAAATTTGTCAGTTGTACGTGAGGGAATCCCTTCCCTCCCCTGTTGCCATTTGGGCACCTGGACTACTGGGAACATCTCCCCCGTGGTGGGAGGTATCCCATGAGCATAGGAAAATCTCTCCTAGGGGTTTATTGCCCTGGGTTGTACTCCCCCGGAACCAAACAAAGCCTTAGAATACTGACGTGCGTGCCGGTAGTTGCATTAGATTCTCTCATTACACTTCATTCGGCACTTGAACCAACAAACACTTGTTGTAAAGTATACTACTTCGGTAACTCACCACCAGCTCCGACGGCTCCTAAAATCCGCTTATATGAAGCAAACATCTGAATGGAAACCATTTTCAATGCTTCCCTGAGAAAACAGGACAATCATTTTATATGTGTATACCTTTTCCTGTGCTTGTGACTTAAGCATGTTAGTACTTAAACAAACATCAAAAGTAAGATGAATTTTACAAAACTCTTTCCTTAAAGACTTTACAAAGATCAGAATGCAGTCTTGTCAGGCTATGTACAAAACAAACAGAAGCAGTAGTTCTAGTGGAACTAAAAGTTGCAAGTACATCGTGCACAAAACTGAAGGATTATCTATCTTTTGAAGTTCACTATATGTTGGCTGATCTTTGCATCTCTGGATCAGCGTTTATACTGGACAGGCAGGAGACTACTTCCATGATAGTTGGCCGCCTGAATTGATTATGGTCAACACACTTGCAAGCGGCTTCAAGCACCTTCAGCATTTGCTTTTCATACCCTGTTCCTCGAAGTGTTGGATCCAGGACCTCAATCTGCTTTCCCTCTTACCTCATCTGTAGAACCCATGAGACAAGTTCTTTTGATGTAGATAGGTCTGTAACAGGTCAGATTCCAATGAGCAGCTCAAGCAGGGCTACTCCAAAACTGTAAATATCACCTCTCATTGTTGCAACCCATGTTCGCCGATACTCCAGGGACAATGTAAACCATAGTACCGACCAGTTCAGTTGTGACATGACTTTGGTTGGGAAGAATTAATGTGGCTACCCCAAAATCATTCATTTGTACAAGCAGACCCCCTTACCATAGAGGTGAGACCATAGAGATCTTTGTCCGGTTTCATCCCTGAACGTAACTGCATCAGTCTTGGATGACTTCTGGAAAGTAGATAGGTTGATGTAAACTTTTTGTTCCAACAATCGTCCATTATACCAGGAGATGTTCTTCACAGTCGTAGTGCGCTCGTCGTCTCTATGATTTGCCCCACAACCTTCCCCATCAGGTATCTTTTCTGTGAGCTTACTCGGCATTTCGAAAAGCTCCAAATTTTCCAGATGTATGAGGTTCACAATGCTATGGGGTATTTCAGCGAGTTCAAGACATTGGCCGAGTGTCAGCAAATGTAGATCTACAAGGCTCTCCTTTTGAAACTCTATGCTGGTAAGATTGGGCAAGCCCAGCAAGCTTAGTTGTCTAAGGGCCGGGAAACAACCTGCTGCAAAGGTTAAGCTTCCCTCGGTGTATGCATTAATGAGACTAAGATATAACAGCCTGGGAAGTGATGAGAGTATTGCAACTGAATCTTCTCCGAGTTCAGATGAGCGCAAATGCAATTGTGTGAGGTTGGTAAGAGAACCGAACCATGATGGTAACTTACCCCTTGCCAACTTGCCAGTTATGGTGAGTGTTTTTAGGTTCACTGGTGGTGGCAAAAATGACTTCAAGTCCAATGTTACATTAGCATCAGAACTGATTATTCCCAAGCGCAGAAGGCAACTCATTCTGGATAGTGCTGAGGGCAGATCGACAATAATTCTCTCGTCCACACCAAATAGCTCTAAGCTCCTCATCTGTTCCAAGCTCGCTAAGGATCTGACCAGCTTCTGATTAGCTTGAACATATTTAAGAGTCTGTAGGCATCTGAGATTTTGAAGACCATCCGGAAGAGCAATTGGTGTACCAGGGGCCGGCTTCATGAAATCTGTGCCTCGACGTGTAAACAATATCAGGTGCCGGAGGTTCTTCAATTTTGCTATGCTACTTGGCAATGTCTTGATCATGGACCATTTGGCATCCAAGGTTTGCAAGTTATGTAGTTTCCCCAATTCTTTCGGCAGCTCTTCAATGTGGGTGGAGCGTATGCCAAGGTACCTCAGATTATAAAGATAGGCCACTGCACTAGGCAGTTTATTTGTCTTAATGAACCAGAGGTTTAGCACAGTTAACAATCTGAAATCAGACAACAGCGAAGCATCCAGCTCTGACCTAAGCACATAGAAGGAGCGAAGTGAGGCCAGGTTTGGAGTCGACTGACGGTCAATTTGGCAGTTATCAAGTGTAAGATGACGGATTTTCTGTTTCGAGTCCACCTTTGTGCTCCTAGATAACTGAAAGGCTCTGTCTTCTTTTGACCTATGTGCAATAACCTCTCTAATCAGGTCATGAATGTGTAACCTCTTTGCACGTCCAAACTCATTTCTTAACGTGACCAGCAACAAGTTGCGTTGCACAAGCTCGGTCACATAACCATCCGCAACCTCCTCCATTGTGCTATGGCCCTTCTCCTCTACCAAACCTTTGGCAATCCACTCTCTGATTAGAGTCTTCCTTTTGATAGAGAAATCCTCAGGGTATACACTGCAAGAGAGGAAACATCTCTTCAGGCGGTACGGCAAGTCATCGATACTGAAATTCAGTACAGTTGACACTTGCCCAATTCCGTGATCACAGCCTTCATCCCACAGAAGGTTGTCATGGACGTTCTTCCAGGCAAACTCTGTTTTTTCCTTCAATGCAAGGAGGTTTCCAACCGATATAATCGCCAACGGCAGACCACAGCATCTATCCAGTATCTTGGAAGCCCAATGCTGCAGATGATATGGGCACTCCCGACCCGCATCTTCCCGGAATATGGTGCTACAGAATAAAGAAGATGCTTCGTGTTCAGAGAGCGGTTCCAACTTAATGGTCCTGTGCGATGATGCCAGAGCAGCCACTTCTTGACTGCGTGTGGTGATGACTATTCGGCTCCCGGTTCCACTATCAAACAATGCAGTGCGGAGCTGAAACCAGGCATCTGCATCCCAGACATCATCCAGCAAAAGAAAGTACCTCTTCTGCGTGAGATGACCACGCAGGGCCTCGACTAGAGACCGGTAATCCATCTCGTCCATGTCTCGTGGTGCACCATCTTGGACATACCGGTGAAGTTCCTTGACGATTCTCCTGAGGAGGTCCTCGGTGGTGAAGTTCTTGGAGACGGCCACCCACGCGGCACAGTCAAAATGGCAGCTTTTGGCGATTCTCTTGTACACGTTTGTGGCAAGAGTAGTCTTTCCAACCCCGCCCATGCCGCAGACGGTGATTATCGTCTGCCGGCTCTCAGCTTCCTCGGTTAGCCATTTCATCAGTAACCTCTTGTGCGCGGCAAAGCCAACGATTTCCTCCTCCTCGACGAAGTGCGCAGCCTCTGATAGTTTCCGGCAGATGGCGACAGAGGTGCCGGTGCCGCCATCCGGAGACCCGGAGGCATCTGCCGGCCGGATGCCGTACTGCTCCTTGACGGCCGAAAGAGCGCGGAGCCTCTCCCGCGCCTTCCGCAGGCGGCTGGAGAGCGCGAACCAGGCCCTCACGTCGGCGCAGGCACGGAGGAAGCCGCCGCTGCCAGCGAGAAAGGTGTACTCGTCCACGACGTCTTCGAGCTCGAAGCCGACGTCGCGTACCTGATCGAGCCAGGCGCTGGCGAGCGCGTCGGTGCTGCGGCGGGAGTCGGCGAAGCGGAGGAAGGCGCGGAGGAGCTCGAGGTCGCGCGCGGCGGCGGCCATACCGGGGCGGATGGGTACGAGAGAGGCGGCTGCGGCGCGGGACAGCGCCGCGGCGACCTTGACCGAGAGGGATATGGCGATCGCTTCCGCCATGGCTGAAAGTCAAAGCACGAAGCGAACGCTTGCTTGATGTGCTGCCGCGAACGCGTAGTTGATCCATCATCGCCCTCTTCCGTGTCGCTGAGCATTTTCGTATTCGAAAAGGCATCTCGCTTCTTCTTTTTTAATCGATTTACACCGGACATTCTTCTCTCTGTTAATACTAGAAAAGTGTTGCAACGGGAGAAAAACCCATATACCCATGGCCCGTGTTATGCTATTGATTGAACAACAATTGTGATAAATCAAGCGGCAGACGATGATGCAGCTAAATGAACCAAATGAATAATTAAGTGTATAGCGCTGATGAATGAATTAACAATACTCTTCTTTGAAATTAGTTCGAAACTTGCGACGTGAATCCTAACCAAGTAATCATTTTTTGTGGGCCCTAGCCAAGTAATCGGTTGAACAACCTTATCCTTGGATGTTTTAATTTTCGTGTGTGCTAACCGTGAAGTTCTTGTCGTGTGTGTTAACCGTGAAGTTCTTGTCGTATAGATGTTTTAATTTTTCTGTTTTGTTGCGATGTATGCAGGATTCTCCATCGCAACTAAATTTTTATTTAGTCTGTTGTGCCTCGTTGCATGTAATTTGCTCTATTTTAACTTTCTTTTGTTCTGGCTTTATATTTGCATAATTTTGTCTTTCTCATGCGCATTTGTTTGCCTTTTGTGTTGGCTTCACATTTGCATATTTCTTTCTTTCTTGTGTTTTCTTTTCTTGCAACTGCGTCGAATCTTTAGTCTTTTGTTTTGCTGATAGGCTCAGCGCTTTTTTAGTTTTGTTCTGTTTTCCTTCATTGGTCATCTGTGCGTATTGCTCTGATCTCTTTACCTTCTTTATTTCTTAGCATTCATTACAGAAGATTGTGACTCTAATTGCATGCCTTTAGAGTTTTCTACTTCCTCCGTTCCTAAATATTTGTTTTTCTAAAGATTTCAACAAATAACTACATACGGAGCAAAATGAATGAATCTACACTCAAATATTTAGGAACAGAGGGAGTATAATGTAGGAATCTGTTGTTGATGAGAGTTTCACACTTGGCCACATGCAATACAGAAATGGCGGTGACACCCGACTATTCAAAACATGTTTGTACAATGTACAACATGTATGAAAAAAATAGACATGAATTAGAAAAATCCAATGAAAACCGATAAAGAAACAAAAGAAAAGCAAAAAAGCAAGAAAAAAACCTTAAGTAACCCAAGAAACTGAAGTATGAATAAGAAAAATTAAAGAAAACAGTTGAAAAACAAAGAATCCAAAGCATAACAAAAAATGAAAAAGAAAAAACTGAAAAAAGAGAAGAAAATCAAAGAAAAAACAAAGACCGAACCGACCGGGCAAGGACAAGCAAAGGAAGACATCGGTTAACAACAAATGCGCCACTCGCGTCAGTCGAAAGTTTCGACCGGTCGGCCCCCCAACCATAGGATTAGGCCATCCCCGCTGTTGATATCCTGAATCATTTTCCTACCTCTCTTAATGCTTGGTCAACGGCTAGATAAAACGCCATGACTCGCTCTGCCTAGATAGCCGCACGTGTTCAGCATGAGTGAGGCGCGGCAACAACCTCGCGTCGCCGTCTCACCGCGACATCGATGTTCAAGCGAAGCATGCCGGCACGGTAGTTGCAACTGGGGGCTGAGCATGTCGGATCCAGGTTGTCCCCCGCACATGTCGGAGCACCTCCCCCTCGTCGGCTATGTTGCATGGATACTTGGATACGTATTGGATACGCGATACGGGGATACGCCCGATACGCCAATTTTCTCAAAACATGGATACGGGGATACGTTTATATATAGATGTTATATATATTAATTATTATAAATATGAACAAAAATTTAAGGAGCTTCTAGGTCAAAACATGCCTCAATACGATTACCCCTTTCTTTTCTTGCACTTACACTTTCATTAATTGGCATTGAGATTTTCCTAGGTTTGCTGTTCCAATCAATTGAACAAAAACATTGACAGACATGTTTTCACATGAACTCACGCCCATGTTTGGAATCTTCAAAAGGTGCGCCTTTATTATTGAGGGGATTTCACGTCGAAAGAGGGGTTTCAGGTATCCAAAACGTATCGCAGAAGTATCCTAGGAGTATCAAACATTATTTTCTTTTTTTGAAATCAAAATATTGAAGGATACTTACAGGATACGTATCGGGCAGTATCGGGGCAGTATCCGAGTATCGGAGCAGTATCCGGCTGGATACGCGCACTTTCTGAAGTATCGGCTCAACATAGCTCGTCGGTTGCAGCTCCGCCATGGGCGGTTGTAGCTCGAAGCCAAGCTGGTTCCAGCATTTCGCCCAACCGGTCGTAGCACGACATCGCTGTTCAAGCACCTTCCTCTTGCCAGTTGCAGCTCCGCCATTAAACGCCACAAAAAGAATCAGCAACAAATTAAAACTGTGTTCGCAGGTGGTAGCAAAAAGCAAAAACAATCAACACTAGTTCCAGCAAAATGCATTGCTGCCCACGATCACAAGAAAAAGAAGACTCACCGGATCCGGCAAAAAAAATTGGCCGGTTGTATAGCAAAACAAAAGGCCGATGCAGGAAAACGACTCGAATGGTCGTCCGGTTCCAGCACTGCTCCTATGTGGATGCAACCTTTTGCCAACCAGTTCCAGCAAAAAATCACTGATTGCAGCACGGGAGGTCTCCGTCTCCACCGCCGACAACTTCTGATTGCAGCTTTCCTCTCGGTCGGTTCCAGAAAAAAAAACTAGTCATTCGTAGCACCGGGGGCGTCATCTCCATCACAAGCTATCGCATGTCACAAAACAAACCATGGCCGCCGCCGCCCTCGAGTTGAAGCACCGCCCGCACGCTACCTCCCCTACCCCCTCGGTATCCGTGGGACAGGAAGGAGCCACGCGAGCGTCGCAGACGTGGAGAGGTAGGAGACGCACGAGCACCATGGCAGGAGCCACTCGCCCGGGGAGTTTGTTGTGCAGTGGCCCGTGGCCGGCGAGATAGGGATTGGGAGGAGATACGTGAGGAGAATGAATGGTTGTACTGCGCCATGAAGAGATAAGCGGTGGGTGGACCCATATGCTCACGTGGGGGGAGAACTGAAGCGAGCGACACAGTGCGACCAGCCGAAGATTCGGCCGACGTGTAAGCTGATACGTCTCCGTCGTATCTATAATTTTTGATTGTTCCATGCCAATATTATTCACTTTCATATACTTTTTGGCAACTTTTTATATTATTTTTGGGACTAACATATTGATCCAGTGCCCAGTGCCAGTTCCTGTTTGTTGCATGTTTTATGTTTCGCAGAATATCCATATCAAACGGAATCCAAACGGGATAAAAACGGATGGAGCTTATTTTTGGAAAATATGGAAAAATCCAGAAGAAAAATCCACGCGAGACGGTGCCCGAGGTGGTCACGAGGCAGGGGGGCGCGCCCTCCCCCTGGGCGCGTGGCCTACCCTCGTGAGCCCACCGTAAGGCGGTTGATGCTCTTCTTTTGCCGCAAGAAAGATAATATTCGGAAAAAAATCACGGAAAAGGTTTCAGGCCAATCGGAGTTATGGATCTCCATATATACGCGAAACGGTGAAACAGAGCCAGAAGCCAACGCAGAGAACACGAAGCAGAGATAGATCCAATCTCGGAGGGCTCTCGCCCTCCCAAGCCATGGGAGCCAAGGAACAGGAGAAACCTCCTCCCATCTAGGAGGAGGTCAAGGAAGAAGAAGAAGAAGGGGCTCTCCCCTTGCTTCTGTGGCGCCGAACGCCGCCGGGGCCATCATCATCACCGCGATCTTCACCAACACCTCCGCCATCTTCACCAACATCTCCATCACCTTCCCCTCTATCTACAGCGGTCCACTCTCCCATGACCCGCTGTACCCTCTACTTGAACATGGTGCTTTATGCTTCATATTATTATCCAATGATGTGTTGCCATCCTATGATGTCTGAGTAGATTTCTATTGTCCTATCGGTGATTGATGAATTGCTATGATTGGTTTGAGTTGCATGTTTTATTATTGGTGCTGTCCTATTGTGCCCTCCGTGTCGCATAGCGTGAGGGATTCCGCTGTAGGGTTTTCAATATGTTTATGATTTGCTTATAGTGGGTGGCGCGAGTGATGAAAGCACGAGACCAGTAAGTAGGTTGTTTGCGTATGGGATAAAGGGGACTTGATACTTTAATGCTATGGTTGGGTTTTACCTTAATGAATCTTTAGTAGTTGCGGATGCTTGCTAGAGTTCCAATCATAAGTGCATATGCTCCAAGTAGAGAAAGTATGTTAGCTTATGCCTCTCCCTCAAATAGAATTGCAATAGTGATTACCGGTCTAGTAACATAGTCAGTTGCCTAGGGACAATTCCACAACTCCTACCACCACTTTTCCACACTCGCCATATTTACTTTAGTTGCTTCTTTATCTTAACAGCCCCTAGTTTATATTTACGCGTTCTTTACTTTCTTGCAAACCTATCCTATCACGCCTACAAAGTACTTCTAGTTTCATACTTGTTCTAGGTAAAGCGAACGTTAAGCGTGCGTAGAGTTGTATCGGTGGTCGATAGAACTTGAGAGAGTATTTGTTCTACCTTTAGCTCCTCGTTGGGTTCGACACTCTTACTTATCGAAAGAGGCTACAACTATCCCCTATACTTGTGGGTTATTAAGACCTTTTTCTGGCGCCGTTGCCGGGGAGTCATAGCGTGGGGTGAATATTCTCGTGTGTGCTTGTTTGCTTTATCACTAAGTAATTTTTATTTGCTGTGCTTAGTTGTTCTCTATCTTTAGTTATGGATATGGAACGCAAAATACCAAAAAAATTAGCCGTACTTGATACTCATGAGGATGGGGTAACTCCTAAATCCCTCGATTCTCATTATGCGAGAAATATTATATACTACTTTGATAATCCTGAGAAAACCCCATTCAACTTTATAATGGGAGACACGTTGGATCAACGTGAATACTTTAGGGATTATCGCTCGACACAAAAAGGGAAACTATTATGGGATCAATTTATTATGTTGCGTTGGTATGCCTGGGCTCTATGCTTGAGATATGATGTTACTTGTTGCTCTAGGATGGAGGCTCCACACATTCCCTTTTCATGCGAATTTAATGATAATGAAACCTTAGCTTCTTATGCTAATGGTATATATGATTACTATGATGTGGAACAAATAGAAGAATTTGTTGCTTTTAAGGCTGCTTATGAGATTGAAGCTTTGTTTGAAAAGTATGAAGCTTTAGATGATGATGCTTATAGGCCTGAAAATCTTGCTATACTTAGATATTGCTATGAAAATTGTGAATACAATTACTATATTAATACTTTTATGAAGAAAGTCAACACTGTCCAAGAAGAGACTAATATTTTGCAGGAATCTATGGAAGAAGAAATTGATGAAACTTAGAGCTCATTGGATGAAAAAGATGAGGAAGAGAGCGAAGAACAACAGGAGGAAGGGCAGATTGATCACCCGTGCCCACCTTCTAATGAGAGTAACTCTTCAATTCATACATTTTTTAATTCCCCTTCGTGCTTACCGAAGGATGATTGCTATGATGACTATTATGATCCCATTGATTATCTTGAAATATCCCTTTTTGATGATGCTTGTGGCCAAGATGCCAATATGAATTATGCTTATGGAGATGAACTTGCTATAGTTCCTTATGTTAAACATGAAATTGTTGCTATTGCACCCACACATGATAGTCCTATTATCTTTTTGAATTCTCCCGATTATACTATATCGGAGAAGCTTGCACCTATTAAGGATTATATTGATGGGTTGCCTTTTACCGTTACACATGATGATTTTGATGAATATAATATGCATGTGCTTGCTACTCCTACTTGCAATTATTATGAGAGAGGAACTTTGTCTCCACCTCTCTATGTTTCCGATATGATAGAATTGCAAGAAACTGCTTATACTATGCATTGGCCTTTACTATGTGTGCATGAATTGTTCTTTTATGACATGCCGATGCATAGGAAGAGAGTAGACTTCGTTTTTTACTTGATATATGTTACTTTGTGCTCACTACTAAATTACAAATCATTGTTAATTAAAATTGGCTTTGATATA